>OZ020609.1:48523308-49188861 GCA_963971545.1 Philophylla caesio
TATGAGTGAGATTCTGTTCAATGGTATGTGAATTGTGGCAATGAAAGCATAGTGGCAGTGTATTTGTATTTTATTGCTTCCTAGCTATTATGTGTACTTAATTTTCATTATTTATTTACTTGTTTTGCAGCCAAAAATAAACCCTGCCATAAAAATGCAAAACAAATAAATTTTGACCTTTTTATCATTAAACCAAAATTACTCACAATTCACGACAGTACTGCCATGAGCTTTTAGCTACACGCAATTTTCACTTTCTAAACTTTTTTCATTTCATTGAATTTTTATTTTTTTCTCTTCAATTTCACATAAATTATTCAAATTGAACTGCTATGAGTAATTGGTAGTTCACACACAAAACGCTGACAACACGCTTTCCAACGCTAAACTACATTTAAAGACGTTCATTGCGAAACTAACATTCGTTTCGGCTCAATTTCGAATGGTAAGCAGAGCAGTTGCTTCAAACTGGCAATTGAGTTCAAACGAGTGTGGAAATTCACCTCACTTACAAGTTGCCACACTGTAATGAGCCAATGTGGAGTGGAGTGGATTATTCAAGGGGCCGGCACCCCCAATGGGTGGCTTTAGTGTGTTGCAGCAGAAGCTGGCAATGTCATTGTTTTTCCAACAGCAACATCATATTTAGTGGGGTTTCGGCAACATGTTGAAGCTACATTAGTGAGTTGCCTGGTTGCTCGGGGCGACTTGTTGGCAGTTAAGAAGAAAAAGTGTTGTGAAAAATGTTGCTGCGTTGAAAAATGAGTACAGAAAAAACTCTTTATTTGGATTATTTTAATAATAAATATTTACGACATGACATTCTGACGAGTACCAAGCTAGTCTTGACGTTATATGAAATGTATATTTGACTTCATGTGTTGATGAGACTTTATGTGACGTAGTATTATGATATGTATTATATGACATAATGTGTTGATGTGATGATGCAATCCTGTTACGGAATATGTTATGTTATATGATGATCTCAAGCGGTATGCTGCGACGATTTCATGTGACATGAACTTATATGATGTGATGTGATTTCATGTTATGATGTTATGTAATGCGATTCGAAATGATATGACATAATGTGACTTGGTATAATGAGATACGTTTAAGGGATGTGATTGAAAAAATGGTTGACTTACATATTTTAGAACAAGTTACAACTGTTTCGAAAAAAACACAAATAATATTAAAAACAATGTCATCAAAACTTTAGGATTAAAAATGCAAGGAAAACCTTATACATTCTCGTACTTCACAAATCTCTCAACTGCGGCGCTACTGCACAGCTACAGATTTACTTACTCAAGTTTAATGGGCTTTATATAATTAAAACAAATTTGTAGTTGTGAAATTTTGAGTCCGGAAAATCCAAACTAACCGAACCTTTGTTCCACTCAAAACAATTACGCCGAATTATCGCCAATGGACCAAGAGCAATTACAGTAACAACAATCTCAGCAACCAAAACTGCAATGTTTGCATTTTACCTGCAACACTGGCGCATATATGCAGCAGCAAATCGTGGGCATCTTCTTGAGTGCACTCGGAACATAAGCTGGCACCCAAAATCGTTTTCGCAATCGAGTGGGCTTGGCATATTGAAATATTTACAAGCGTGCAAACGTAGAGGCATATGCCGGGATGCATTCAGACGAGATTAAATTTATGAATTAATTGAACTACTTGCATGTGTATGTGCGTTCATATGTATATGCAGTATAAGTGCAATTCGAACGGTATATGTATAGGCCGTCTTGTAAATTTGTATTTATCACTTTACTGTATTCTGGAGTTCCGCTTGCAAATATGAGTGGCGAAAAAAGTGTGGCAAATCTGGGCGAAACAAGACTGGCTGAAAGTGTTTTTTCCTGCATTTATGTATGCCATATTTCTCGCCTCACTAAAGTAAGAATTGAAGTAGATTTACGAATTGATATCAATCAAAACAAGCTCACGTATCAAATCATTTGGCCTGATTTAGATACATAATAGTAAATATTAAACTAAGTAGGTAACGTCTTACTGAGTTGAAGGACTTTGTTTAAAGATTGAACGATTTTACGGCTTAAACTATGTGAAAGGAGTTTTGAGGGGAGAATCTACTGAAATAAATGAAAATTGACAAATTATGTTCAACCATATGGACAAGAGGGTGACCAAATTAATATTTATTGTAAAGCTTTGCTGAAATTACTGTCAGCGACGCAGGCCCATTCATCCAAAGGCAGATTTCTATTCAGTTTTGCAATCATTTTCACTTACAATTAATTGCGTTAATTTGTTACGAGCGTGCAGCCATGTTGTTCAATTAATTTTAAAAATTTTCAACACACAAACAGTTTGTGCTAAACATAATTGCGATGGGTTAGAGGGTAGCGGGCCGAGGGATTAACATAAATAATACGGGGACGGCAACGCTGTTAAATAATATCGGTCTACAGCATTTTTGCGCACGGTTTATAATATATGTATCTGACTTTAGGTCAGGAACAAAAAATTTGCATCCCTTTCAATTAAAATGTTTTGCGATTAAACAGAAAAACAAAACAGCTAAAATGTTGCGAACACATATTTCACATAACAGCTTGGGCTTGCTGCCAAAAATGATTTCTGTAGTACAGAAAAAATGACAAACACTGCAAACACCAAAATGCAATGCTTATTTATTTAATTTAATGGAAAATTTTAAATTTGCAAATATCGCATTATCGCTTAATGTATGCATATTCAGTCGAGGAAGTTTACAAATTTTTAATAACTTTTGTTAATTGTTAATTGTTAATAACTAAACTTAAACTACAACTTTTCCAATAGTACTTCAGAAACGGTAAAATGTACTTCGGAATAGTCAATTGTACTTCAGAAATCATAAAATGTATTTCAGAATAGTCAATTGTACTTCAGAAACGGTGAAATGTACTTGGTAATAATCAATGGTACTTCGAAAAATATGAATTGAACTTCAGAATAGTAAATTGTACTTCGGAAAACGTAAAAAGTATTTCAGAATAGTCAATCGTACTTCAGTAACCGTAAAATGTATTTCAGAAACTGTAAAATGTACTTCATAAACTGTAAATTGTTCTTCAAACGCGGTCCCGCTCGCTCTGGTTGTTAAGCGGTTCAAAGACTCCGATAAAAACAAATCTGATTTTAACACTAAATATGTACTAACCGAAGGAAATTTTTTACACAATAACTAGATATAAGTAATAAAGTTTGACAATGGTTTGTAGCCAATTCAATATAAAGGGTGTTTTTTTTACAGGTTTGTTTTTCGAATAGAGATAAAACTGGCATTTTGTGGTCAAATCTGGCAACTCTAATGTCATTTATGTTCAGTTTGGTTTGCCATTTCATCATGAACAGGTTGACAAAAGAACAACGCTTGCAAATCGTGCAAATTTATTTCGAAAATTTTCATCGCAAAATTTTGTTCAGTGATGAGGCTCATTTTTGGTTGAATGGCTACGTCAACAAGCAAAATTGCCGCATTTGGAGTGAAGAGAATCCACATGAGACCCTTGAAACGCCATTACATCCACAAAAACTGACTGTTTGGTGTGCTCTATGGGCTGGTGGAGTCATTGGGCCATACATCTTCCGCAATAATGCTGGAGAGGCAGTTACCGTTAATGGAGACCGGTATAGAGCCATGATAACCGACTATTTTGTTCCCGAATTGGATGGCATGAATGTGGATGAGTTGTGGTTCCAACAAGACGGCGCTACATGCCACACAGCGCACGTCATAATCGATTTATTGAAGGAAACATTCGCTGAGCGCATAATTTCGCGGAATGGACCTGTCAATTGGCCACCAAGATCGTGTGATTTGACACCATTGGATTATTTTCTTTGGGGATATGTGAAGTCGCTCGTCTACACCAACAAACCAGAAACGTTAGGGGAATTGGAAGCCAACATTCGTGGCGTTATTGCCGACATACGGCCCCATATGCTCGAAAAAGTGGTTGAAAATTAGACCTGTAGAATTGGCTTTATTCGAGCCAGCCGCGGCGGCCACATGCCCGAAATCATATTTAAACATTAATGGCATAAAATTATCCTTCTAATAAAGCCAAATTGATGGACCTTAAAACGATTTTCTTGTGTTTTATTTCAATTCGAAGTTCTATACCCCTAAAAAAAAACACCCGTTAGCGCTGGATTATTCATAATTTTATATCTGTCTTCCTGTATAAGTATTTTGCTCCGAGTTTTGTTTGTCAGACTCGCCGTTCACACATTCACTAAGCAATAATGCGATTTTAGTTGTTCTGTACAACTGAATTATGTTTGTATGTTCAATGTTTTTAAAATTAATTGAACAATATGGCTGCCCACACAGCGAAAACAGTTATAAAACAGAATGCGCAACTGACTTTGAATAGATGGGCTTGCGCGACTGTCAATGAGTTCAGTGGAGCTGAGCAATGAATGTAAATGTGGGCGCCCTATTTATAATTTTTTGTTGCCATAAAATCGAATACCTTTGTCCCTCAAAAATGTCATGCCTTCCAAAAGTTTTACTCTAAAAAGATAAACAGGAAAATTTTGCAATCAAAATATGTACAAACTTGTTCGCTGAAGTAAGATGTGAAATAGTTTGATATAGGCTACATTTAAACCATGACAATTTGCATTAGATGAGAACCGCTATCTGGTTAAACAATGTTTAATAAACATCTCCAAATTTTTGTTTGAAGCTTTGAAAAAAGTGTAGTTTATCCAAAACCTGAAATGGATTTGTATTGATTGTTTTGTGCCAAACTACTTCGATAAAATTAGATAGTGCATAACCTCTTTTCGCAACTATCAAATGCCCGAATATTATGCCATTTTTTAGTGGAATAGTAATTAATGTGAGATGTTCGTTTCGCTGATTAGCATGATTAGCATTATTAAGTGCTGCTGCCTAATCATAACAGGGGACTGGGAAAACAATCTCCGCTCTAGAATTTAGTCATCAAACTTGATGGTGTTCTTTACTGGATCTAACTATTATGAAGGAAAGATAGAATAAACAGGTGGCATTGGTACAGTGAGGACCTCTTCCTCCAAAGTTAATAATTAAAATTCATTTTAATGTTTGTATCAGTACCAAACGTGTCACATAAAGCAGAGAACCATTAAAAATAAAAGACATATACAAGACCCATGTTTACGAGAAACGTGATATAAGAATATTTAGGAGAGGCTGATTAAACATTAAAATTAAAAGAAATATACAGGACCCATGTATACGAGAAAAGAGATAAAATAATATTTAAGAGAGCCTAATTATCCAATGTTTTTAAAGAAATTTTGATTATTTAAATGAAGTATTTAAGTCAAATTTTATAAAAGGAGGAAGGTTTAAAAGAAGCATATTATATCTTCTTATACATCCAAAATAAAAATTAATTGCAATCTCGTATTATTATATTGTTAAAATATTGTGTTTTTAGAAAGATTAAAAAAGGAAATATTTCAGAAAGTCATATAATTATATTAATTAATTTTCTGTTTAGCAACGCTTTTTACGATCCGTTTTAATTGAATAAGTATCTACAGTGATTGTTATTGATTGTATTCGATTTAATTTTGAACAGTTTTATTTACTATGATGATAATATCAAATTTTTTACCACAAGTTACTTAAAAAGTAGGATTTCTTTTTTTTTCAAAATTCGAAATTTTGATAAATTTTTTTAATTTGAATATTAAAAATTTTGTACAAGTATAATGTTGGAAAATTAAGTTTGTTTAAATGCCAGGAAAATAAAATATTCAAAACATGTAAATTTGACAACAGTAAGAAGAAATTCATCGATGCAGTTTATACAGCAATTAGTTTAATTCAAGCTCGTGAAACCTTAAGAGACACTGCAAATAAACTATCATACTAATTTTATTTTATTTTAGATATAGTAGATGTATGAAAATTTTAGAGGATTGATTTAATTCTTAGTTGAAGTAGTGTTTCAAAAATTTGAATTCAAATTTTTTGTATGATTTTATGGAAAAAAAAATTTTTTTTAATCATATTTATCTTGTAATCACTTGCGCATTAATTAATCAAGCATGCTTGAACGGCCAATAGTTTATCAGCTCAAAAGTCTGCTGATTTAAGTTACAACAGCAATTACATATACATTTTCTACATATGTGCATATGCATACGTACATACATATATTCAAATGTATCGCCTTTTAGTTGCAGTCGTCAACCTTCAAGCTACGACATTTATATATTTTGCATTAAACGAAGTAACGAAGTACAAGGAAAGAGTTATAATTTATACAAACGCCGTAGCGTACTGTGTTAATGCCAATGACCATCAGTAATATAGCGATGACACAGGGAATGCAGCGATGTCCATCGCGCCAACAACCAATTCAATTTCATGGCCCTTTGGACAAACACAGTACGCATGGACAAATGATTTGGTGAATGGATAAACTTGTGTGTTGGCATCGATGAGTGAACAGGCCGAGGAACGATGGAAAAGGATATATGAAGAATGTGACCGCAGTCGATGAGCACATGCTCTCAACTTACACAAGTATAATCGTACAACTAGATATCCAAACTGCATTCATTTATTTCAATATTTGAAATTCCGAAATACACCGAATGCACTACTTCACTGATAGCCTACTCACACGAGCATGCTCAGAACCATCGATCGGCGTAAAATCTCAATAAACTAGCAAACTGATAGAGTGAAGTACGTTCAGTTGAGTCACATAATAGTTAGCTGTGGTTGGTTGGATGGCTGCTGGGCTGCTAACCAGCCTTCCGTCCTCGCTGCCTGTTAATATTGTTCCACAAAATAAAGAGTTTTCATCCGCATGTGTTTTACTTTCTGTGATGACGTTGCAAATCGATTACATTTCCCCACCACAAACAACCTTCTAAGCATTCCACATTGTAAACGTCATTGAGTTAACTAAGTAACTTACTAGCCTATGTATGTAGTGGTTTTTTTTTCATTTATTTTTGTTGCATGCAACAAGGCTTCCGATAACTCTATCATCACCTCTCATTTAACCGGCATCAGTTACCACATCATTATCATCGTTGCTCGTCAACATCACAATCAACTGCATTATTACTATCATTTATCAGTTATTATCATCGCAATCCATTAAGGTTGGCGTAAAGAAAGAAAGTTGCAGGACCGCACATATGTATGTATGTATTCAAATATGAAGCTCGTTACCACACAAGAATTCGAATTTTAAAAAATGTATCGCCGCTTTAAAAATTTTTAATATCTTAACCCTTAAATGCCCAAGGTCCAGGTTTTTGTAAAAAATTTATATGTTATGTAAAAAAATATGTGGAGCGTGGTTTCTTCGACGATTTTTTGAAAAAAATTACTTTCGGATATTTTTTTTTTAAATAATGATTGTCTTCTTAAAGATACACTGGGCATTCCCTTAATTTTTTACTTCAATACTCAAATGAGGTAAACTTTGTAATCAAACGATTAAAATGTAGTTTAGATTGCAAGGAAATATAAATTAAAAATACTTTTGTAATTCACAAATGTTCATATAAAATAATATAAAAGTTGGTACTTAACTTAACTTTTTTTTAATACTCATTTTACATACTCTGTGATACATACATTAATCCACTTATATGGTAAAGAAAATTTATTATATCTTAAAAATGGTGTTAATGGCCGTATTTTTTCAAGTCGGTTCCTAGTCATCGTTATTTGTATTATTGGTACACAATGGTTGCCATTTTCAGACCAATTATCTCTTATACTCTGGAGAAGTAGGACATATAAAATAAGATACCAATAAATTTATATAAATCGAATATATAAAAATTAAAACTTTATTAAGTCGGAGTAAATTTTTGATTGTTTAACGATTTTAAACTCTAAGGATTCTGAAAATAGAAATGACCTGACCTGAAAGGGAGCTTCCAAAACCTTCAAATTATTGGATATGGTACTATCGCGTCTAAAGCCAATTTCGGCATTGGTATTCTGAATATTTCCTGTTTTCCATATTAGCCTGTCAAATTCAGAAGACTAAGTTTACACAGACACGTTTTTAAATAATGTAGGAAATAAATTTGAGGAAACCCTCATGGTCATAGGTTCATCTAACCCTGCGGAAGACCCGGCTTCTCCAGCAACCATCGCCATCATTTATCATGTTCACAAAGGAATTATGTAATGACGTTCCTATATCTACTTCATCCTCAAAATGGTCATCAATAAAGGCAACATTGCGAATTGATGCGTCTGCATTTTGTGTCTTTATCAAATCATCAGAGTCACTCTTGAAATCATCAATACTCTCATAACCAATCTCATCACACACTATACCACACACGTCATCAGTGGACATTTTGAGTTCATCAACTGTTATAGAAAAATATATGTATATCTTAAGTGCACGAGCTTTACAGTAAGCGTCTTGACTCATCAGCGTTTTTAACTCAAATGATGTTATAAATGCAATTAACGTGCGTTTCTTTTTCAAATACATAAGAGCGTTTATCAAATCAAAAGTACCCGGCAATGCCCAGTGTACGTTTAAAGATACAACCATTATATTCACTCGTATGGAGCAGTGTAAAATAAACGCAAGTCAAAAAATATCGTTAACAAATTCTTTTCGGAAACAGTATAAAAGTGTTCGGGGCTAGAATGCAAATATTTGTGGATATTTTACATTACAAAAGTAATAATTTATTTTATTTAACAAAAGAAAAAAATTTACTTTGCTTATCAAATTTGCCTTCAGTTTTAACAAAATTTAGTAACAGAATTACCCTTTATGAAGAGTGTATATTTTCTGCATGCGGTGACATGTATATTCATGTTTTTAGATCATTAATATTGAGTATGGGTGATATTTAATGGTTGTATCTTTAAAGATACAGTGGGCATTTAAGGGTTAAAATTAAATACTAACAAACGGAGTTTATAGAAATTCTGTGGATTTAGGATGTTTGCATATTTAACACTAACCTACGAACTCTATTTTGTTATTCCCAGCTACTATCTCCTGAGCCTTAGATATTGCATTTTACTTTCTCGTGACTGTCATTGAGGATTATCTAAATGTATGGTTTTGGTCAATCAAATTAATTAAGCTTTCAATTTAAATATGTCAAATTAATTTCTAATATATGGCACTTAGAAAGGGCAAAAGTGAATAAAATCAAATGAAAGTAGTTTTTTTCCACATATCTGCCGGCAATCAATGCAACGATTCCTTTTTTTCACTTAAGACTGCCAATTTTTGTAGACCCCTGTAAATAATTAACAGAACGATATTTTTTAAATAAACCCAGCTTGCGTTCATTCCTCATTTCATTCGCTTATGAAAAAAGTTTTACCTAAGTGCGAAGATACCCAAAATGTGTTTAAAGCTCGGAAAACCAAAGTTTTTAAATATTTCGAAAACTACTAAAAAAATACGGATGCTATATACTAAATTTTTGATATGTATCCATGTCGGGTTTATAATAATTGTTAGGCTCACTTGACGTTTCTCGAGCCACAAAAAGCGAAAAGAGCTTCGCGGTGTTAGTTTTCACTTAGCTAATTTGCATGTGAACAAAAAAAGTATTCGTTTAAAAGTTGTTATTTCCAACAGATACACAATTGCATAACAAGTTGTAGACAAATGTCTACTCTTTTTTCGTTAAAATTGAGACATGAAAACTGGAGCAACAGCCTCCGCATCGAATCAAATACATATTCAACACTTTCGGCAATAAAAATGTTAGGCAGCTACATACAATGCGGAGCGAGGCTTGCGACAAACCGGCTAATTAAATTGATTTTACTTTTGCTCTAACGAAGCAGCGTGATAGTGTGATAGAGCTTCAGTTGCATATTATGTATGTTATATATTATTATGTAACTATGTATATTTTGAAGCTTTCAACCAGGAGCTAGGCAAATGAAGGGGGAATACTAGTGCAGGTTTTTTTGTTGCCTAGGAATTATGCGCTGTCTGCAATTTACTAGGAAGTGGCAATGCAAGTATTCTTCTGGTAATATATGCATGTATGTACGTACCCGTTTGCATGTAAATATGTATGAAAACATTAGCTCAACAATAAAGCAGTGTAACTTTTCGTTGCCTTTTTATAGAACGACATAGTTGCTGAGAAAAATAAGCTGACAAAATTTTACTTATGTGACCTGTTATAGTTTACAAAAAGTGTAATGCAATAAAAATGAGTAAAATAAAATGTATTTGATTTTCGTAAAAATAAAATTTGAGCTCGAGTGGTCAAGCGATCCATCCAGCAGGTGGCTTATATATATACATACGTAAGTATTTACGTTGAAGTGTTGCAGCCTTATAATTTTTTTTTATATATTTACCTGAGTATGTGATTTCTAAAATTTTACTTTTTTTTTTCTTAATATGTTTATAACTTGCATATGTAGCTATTATCGTTCTACCGATTTGATGAATTTTTTACACGCCTGTTTTTAATTAATTTCATGAAAATTATTAAACAAATAATTACAACTGTATAATTTGCGAATGAACACTATTTTTGTATAAAAAGTAATTACGTTATGACCGTCACATGAAAAGGTTCCACTTTTTCTAATTATAATTATTCTTCAATATTTCAGTAAAGGCCCTGTTAGTATAAATTTGAGCGGATATGGGAGCGTTTTGTATATTTTTTCACTACAAAAGAATAAGGCAAAAAATTAACATGTTTCGCTAATATTGATCTTGGAGTACGCAATAATTAAAAAAGATATTTCATATTCACTCGAATATTTTGAACGAATATCTCATATAATGTTTAGTACTTTTTAGGGATGGATACATTTCATAGATGAAGCGATTATTCTCAATATTAAAAAAGTGTTCAATAAGTAATATATTTTTTAATTTTCAGGTATAACTCATAAAATTTAAGATCATAAGTTTAACGTGACACAACACAGTTCGGGAATGCGGCACGAAATATTATAAACAAAAACATGTTTCTGTGTTGCGTTGTGCTTTTTCTTCTAACAAAAATTAGCCCAGTTGAAGTAAAAGGAATGAACAAATTTCTGAAGCGCTTGTTCGTTTTTTGTAGAATATTTTTTATGATTCTTGTGAGCTGAATATAGGATTGTAAAATAACCTTTAGTTTAATTAAAATACAAACCAAACAATTTTTCAATTGTAGAGATATTTTTTGGAACTGTAACTTCACTGTAACTCACCATATGAGTTGCATCTTATTATTTAAGACAGATAATTGCAACAGAATTCGAAACTGCATGTGTTGACGAGGTCATTTTTATTTTCGATCAAAAAAAAATAAACCTAAAAAATAATCATTATTTTTCATAAAAAAAAAGATTAAAAAAAATTTCAGATCAAAAAATTACAACTCACAAAATGATGATTATTCCTGGTCAACAAACAGCAACTCACAAAATAAGCATATTTTTATAGCGAAAAGTTAACACACATAAACTAATTTTTATATATGATCAGAAAAGTATAACTCGATGTTTGATTATATATCCTGAGCGATTAATAAAAGTCAAAATAGAATCATTAATAATAACTTTTATATGTGTTGAACAAAAATTTTTTAATCGTTACAAATTTAAAGAGGGCTTCAGAATATATACACACGTATATATTTGAAAATGTTCTCCGATCCCTGAAACCTTTTAATTTTTTTCATAAAATAATAATTATTTTCGGTCCCTGATTTAGGAGTTTATCAGATATTTCGCTGCAATACGAAGCCTTTCTTTTCTGTCTTTCTTCTAACATATAAAACGAATTTCCTCTTATAGACCACACAAGCTATGAGATCATGGATTATGTTTTATTTAAGATAATACTAAATCGTTTTAAAATAGCTTCCATTTTTAACAATTTTTCCATTAAACAAAATTGTAAAAAGTGAAGATATTGTTTGTTTTTTTCTTGCGCAAAAGTAATTAGATCCAATAGCCTAAAATAATAATAACAACAAATACATTAAAGAACTCGATCAAATAAGCTCAGAAATCAAAATTGCTTGAATGTTAGTTTTAGAAAGACATTCCTCAGTTTCCCTTTCCTTGCTTTTTAGCTCATACTCCTTTCAATATACTTTTGAAGCAATGAACTGAAGTGAATGCGACTAACTTGCATGTCTCACAATACCTACGATTCGTCGCGGTTAATCCCTTCACATAATATTGTCAAAATCACATTAACATACACAAAAAAAAAACAAAAACCGAACCTTTTAAGCTTTGAAATATTAATGATATAAGGGAAGTCTTGAGCTGCAGCTGCTGAGCACCACACAAAGGATGCAGCACATGAAAGTTGTTAAGTGTTTATGACGTTGATGATATTTGCAATATTCAGCAGGTGTAACTTTTTAACACGTTTATAACAAATGGAGAGAGGATATGCAGATATGTAAATATGTACAGGTATACATTAGGTGTTTGTTAATGCCTTGGTTAAAAGGTTGCTGATTTAATTGGTAGTTAACCCTTGTCATGTGTAAGTAACAATTTAATAGTGCAAGTGATATGCAAACAAAGGGAGCAGAGAAAACGAAATTATATGAATATACACATACACACTTAGATCGAAGCACAAACACTTGTTAGTTCAAATGCCAGTTGATTTTCTACTATGGCCAAGAGCGTTCAATGCTCTTGACAGCAAAGAGCCAAACCTTTAGCCACACTTTGAGGCCACTTCCCCGCTTTCACTTGCTTGAAGTTGAACACGCGCACACCCACACATATGAATGGATGCTGATACTGTTAAGAGCTCTGAATCATCCTGTGTAATGATAGCCAAGGAAGGAGTGTCTTACCATAAGTGGGAAGGTTTATTTCAACAAGTTAATATGCATATATGTAAGCTTAGTGAAGAGTTGCATTTCAAAGAGCACTCTCGTTCAGTAAGACTCAGAGCAAAGTGCAAAGCAACTGCCGCAGGCGAACTGGACGCAAATGTCAGTAAACAGGACACTACAAACACACTCGGCCTATCCAGCAGGCGTTCGACCAGTAAACTTTCAAGTGTCGCAATGGAAGTCAAAATGTCAATTACCAAAAAGTGCTTATAACACTCGAGGAAGAAATTGCAAGCAAATACACTGATGTGCAGAAATAAATGAAATGGACAAATAAAGGAAGCAGAATGTGTGAGGATCTGTAAAGGAAGAGGATATGATAAAAGCTTCTCTTCAACACAAATAAAACAGCCGAATTGAGCATTATTTAAAAATAGTCTAAGTGAAGAATATATCTAAGGTGGCAAAAAACTTACATAGACTTCAAAGCTGATAAGAGTGTAAATCAATAGAATAAACTATGCAAGTGAAAAAAATCAGAGCTGAAATTTTTTATTTCATTGCAACTGCTATAACAAAGCGATGAAGATGAGTAAAAATCATTTTAAATTTCATTTTGTAAAATCGCGGGTACTCTTTGCTTGTGAGCTCAGATGTACCGGATTTTATTTGGTTTGATTGTGCAAGAAAAGTAAATGAAAAACGCAATAAGGTTTTAGTTTTTCGTTATAATATATATGTGTTTGTATTTAAAATATTTTGATAGATTTTCTACAAAGATTAGTTTACCTTGATGAGGCTGGTAGCTCGCTGTCTTCACTTGAACTCGGTCAAAAAAGAAGTGTTAGCAGAAGCAAAACGGTTTTGTGTCCGAACCGTCGGACCATATAAATCAGGGGAAAATTAACGAGAAAAAATGTTTATCCGGCGGGAAAATATAATGGTAGAAATTGAGTGAAGTGTTAGTTTGTACGTGTGTGCAAACTTATGTGTGTGCTCATCTACACACACACACAACTACATGAAAGCCGTGCATAAGTGTGACCGCTGCACATTAGGGCGGGTCGTTTATTGTCGGTTGATTTGAATTTTAGGCATAGAGGCCTAAACATGCCGCCCCCCTTGCGGTACGCAACATGGCCAAAAAAAAAACGAGCGAAAACGTGAGCTACCAGCTTCATGTACAGACATATGAAGAAAGTTATGAATATTGAAGCGCTGTCCTCTGTCACCATTGCCAGGATTTTGTATCCGCAGTATCATTCCTCGTCACCTTTTTAAACCTAGAATGCTGTGGGAGAAAATATTGTGTATTATGAAAGAAATGTACGTGGTTATCTTCAATGCACGCTAATATCGTAAAAAGGAGGATAAATTTGTAATTTTTATTTATGTTTATTGTCCTGTTTTATTTTTTCATATGTACATATATATATATGTATATTGTGTTACTGTTTTATTTCTCAACGATTATTTTCTAGCGGATCCCGATAAGATCCACCCAAAGATCGTGCTTTGGGCGACGAGCGGGCCGAAGGTGCTAGGAAGCGTTCCTGGCAAAATGACGTTTTGGTACACGTCGGCGCCGAGGACCAAACGAACTGGGGCCGCAGTATAGAAGTTTGGATCCGCTAGCCGTATATGTGTGTAGCTCGTGGCCACTGACGGGTCGATGCTGCTGTTGGGACACATGCGCCCAAAACGTTGCTTTACAACGGCATGCGTTGCTACTTGGGTATTTATACCGTACTTCCCTCGCAGACGCAGAATGCAGCCACGCTCGTTCCCGATGGTAGTTTTCTCAAGATTGAAGTCTCGCGCCAAGTCAGCTGAGACAATAGACGTAGGTGCACAGACGTCGATGAGTGCGCGAACGAGGTGCAGCCGCCCTTGTGCCTCGATCTTAACGACGGCGGTTGGAGCGATTGCCGTGGTAGGCTGTAGCGCAAAAGTATCATGGCGGCTTCGGAAAGTCGCCGGTAGCTGGCGGCGTGATGAGGGTTGTGGGCGGAAAGTCCGAGATTCCGCTCCACGACGACGTTGTGCTGAAAGAGGTGGGCGGAAAGTCCGTGATTCCGCTCCACGTCGCTGAATGCGGGTTTGGACGGGGCGGAAAGTCCGAGATTCCGCTCCGCGTCGGTTTGTAAATGTTGGGACAGGGCGGAAAGTCCGAGATTCCGCTCCATGTCGCTCTGCTGACGGGGGTGGGCGGAAAGGCCTGGATTCCGCTCCACTCTGACGCCGTTTTTCGTGGGCTAACAAAGGGCGGAAGGATTGCGCTTCCACTTCTGTCGCCGTTTCGCTTTCCTCAAGGTCCGGGCGCGTTGAGCGCGTTCCCATTCCGGAATCGGAGGCATGGATCGATAGCTCGGTGTCCGAGTCCATTTCGCTCGCTACTTGCTCGCTCCATGGCCTGGTGTCGATTTTTGTAGGTCTCTCCTCGTCAAGATGCAGCAGGGTGTGATGCTTGCCATTGCATCGGTGGCATCTTGACGCGCTTGAGCACACGTCGGCCTGATGCGCTACCGAAAGGCAGTTAGCGCAGTATTTGCCCAGTATAGACTCGCGTAGCCTTTCTTCCACGGGTTTTGCCCGAAATACGGGGCAGAGCCTGATTGGGTGCTTGCCCTCGCACAGGCGACATGATTGCGGGTAGCGGTGAGCCTGTTGTCCAGCTCTTTTTAATAAGGCGGCGTAGCGTGTCATTTTCTAAAAAATCATTTGTTTAGATATGTATAATTTTTTTTTTTTTTTTTGTTATGCATATATATATATGTAATTGGTTGGGTGGCGAGCGATATTTCCCTTCATTACATGAAATTGTAGTAAAAATTTTGATTGCGGCAAGTGTGATTTTGGCCTAATACAGCTACTCAATTATGTCTCGTGTGAGCGTGGTGTAATGCTCGTAATACGTTATGGATAATGGGTCGCACTGGTGTCGTTGCCCAGAGTTGCATGGGCACATAAGTTAGAAAATCGTAATTTTATTTATTTTTATTCTGAATATCTCAATCATTTCGAAGTTTGGATTGATTATTTTCAAATATGCTGATCTTCAAATCTCTTGTTTTGTTGCATTGCATATTAAGTTCAGCAGTGTTTTATTTTTGTTGGAGACTTAATTCAACAGTTTGGCCGCCCAGAAAAGTTGAGAAGCCAATGGACGTACTCAACAAACAAAGTTGGTTAATGAAACCACAGATGGCGCCCTCTCTGTTAGTGTTCAATACCATGATGTACTTGTTGACATCGGTTCTGGTAAAAAATTATTTCAGTAAAGATAGAAAAGTACCCTCTAACACAAATGATGTCTGAATAGCATCATGGAATATCGTCGACCGTATCGAGTATTTTCCACCCGAACGACTACAGTTCGTTGAGAAGAAAAAAAAAATTTTTTTTTTTTTTTTTGAATTCGACTTAGTTTCGTACGTGGTACCAAGGCACAACATAGGTAGCCGCAGCAAACCTGAATTGTCAAATTTTGAATTTCGTTGTGATAAGAAAGCTTTCAGTACAATTCAAGGTAGTTGGTAAAATATTTTTGAAATTTTAGATGTTAAAAGCAAAAACAAAATATACAGAGCTCAAAATTTTTTTTCTCAAATTTTCTACTGCTGCCCCCCATTGAATGTGCCTTGCGTGGTACTCATGCAAATGCATTAAAAAAAACAAAAAAAATTCCCAAAAGTGCTGATATACTTGAATCGAACTAACAAACTTGGCTTCGCTATAATACTCGGTTTTTACAGTGAGTATTCTTAAATTGGTTGAGAATAAAAATACTCATGCAGTGTACTCGATTATTTGCAATCGATACCATTGACCATTACGATGGTGGAGACTTCGCTGACTTCCGTGAATGGCCGTCATTCCATTCACAACACATCAACGAAAAAAAAGGAAAGAAAAACGTGCGCCGGCTTATTTCATTTTTACATAAATAAACATTCATGGTAGTAAGAGACATAAAAACTTAAATATCGTATAAATTTTGTCATAAACAAATGTAATTGATATTTAAAGTCCTAACAAATAGTCAAGAAAATGATTGAGATAAAAGCAAAGTTTGTGTGCGCCGATTCAGCCATTTATGCTACCGGAGAACGAGTGGAATGTCTGATTATATTTACACACCGTGGCCTATGTGGGGATGATAACAGCAACCGAGTGGAAAGCATCATCGCAGTTACACTGCAGTTACCAATCGAAGACGTCCGCTAGTTCACGCAATGCAGATGCCTCAGAACCCACAGGAAAAGTGAGCACATTTACCACAATACACCAGGTATGCTATGCCATGCTAGAAAACTCTGCGATCATATCTATCCCACTACATGTGCCTCCCTCATTTCGCACTGATTTGGTTGAGTTACGTTGGCGCTTGCATTTCGAATTCGTCACAAGCATAATGATGGACTTTGGTGTGCCCCATCCAAAACGAAGGCGAACTTAAAGCTTCGTTAATGAATTTGAAAATAGTTTGTCCTCCATGCAAACAAGATGTTTTCCCTTCGCTATGAATTCGAAATACATACAGCCCATTTGCGAGAAAATTTCCCTTGTTTTTTTTTTTGAAGTAGTTTTGAATGTACATAGGTATGTACATACAGGCATATATTTAACAAACTTATGTTGGTCAGTTTTTTGTAAATCAAGTATAGCTCGTTATGGTGTCCGTCGCTATTATTGTAATCATCAAATTGACGTGTGTTACGTAAAAAACATGTAAACGTTGCGTTTGGCAGTTCACTGGCTGTGCTAACGTAAAAGTATTTCAGAGTGTTGTTGTTGCAATTGCTTTTCCTACTCCTTTGGCAATTCGCTGAACTCTTTAGCTATACTTGTTTTCAAATAATTTATGAAAGTATAAAAATATGTATGTATGTAGAAGCGATGAGCTACTTTTATTACAATTTTAGATTAGAACTAAACAAATTTAATAACATAGCAACAAATGTCAACACAACAGTCGGTTATAACTTCAGAATAACCAAAAGATAAATGTTTACATATGTACATACATATGTACGTATGTACATATATTCGGCCAATAGTTTTTTTGAACATTTTCGATAGATTGTATATTGAATTGATTTCCGTTTAAATTGAATTTTCAAAGACCTGCAAAAGAAAATTCGGTTCCAATTCTAAAATATATTGAGAATCGAAATAAAACAACCTCTACTAGAATGGAACAAATTAAACTCGAAAAAATATAAAATTAAATTAAAAAAATAAAAAAATATGCGTAAGTTTTAAAAATATGCATTAAAAGAAAAAATATATAAATTAAAAGTTAAGTATGAGACAATTTTATATAGTCGGCTTAGAATGAAAATTAGCTTAGTCCATTTCTTCAAGTATTGCAGGAAAGATAAAAATATTTATGAGCTTTCACAACTTTCATCTTGCATCAAAATTTAACACAAAAACTAGGATTTAGCAGCCCTTCGCTCTAAGCCGACAAACCAAACAAACGGGAAGTAAGCATTATAAAAAGCCCTCGGTGCAGTATTGAATAAAACTTTAAAAAACATGTTAAAATTTGAAATTAAATATCTTTTAGTGTCGACTTGATTAGTCCAGTGGTTTGTGTAACATTTTGTTTCATATGCCTCCGAAAACAAATCTACATTTCTTCGCTAAGATCCATTTTGCAAGGCTCGTTGTTTGTATGTAGAAATTGTCCTTTGAAACGATTTTCCACGAACATAACTAACTTGTAACCTATTTTTCTTTTCTAAATCTATAATTAATTATATTTAATCTTGGGCAATTTTAAAGAAATGTACTGTAGTTTAATTTAATAGAAAAAAAAGTAATTTCTGTCATTGTAAGTAAACGGCAACGGCGTCGTTGTAAGGCAAAACGTGGCGCCACGTTGATTATAAGGTTAATATAAAGGCACACACACTAATAAATCAGGAACTGAAGTTACTTGATATCCATCTTCAAAGAAAATCATACAACAAAGCAAAAGCGCCATGCAAAATCAATCCTCGTACATATTGCAGTACCAACGTCTGTATGTAGAAAGGTCCCCTCTCACAGCTTTGTTCCTTTAAACGTTGGTTGAAAATTTAGCAAGAAAGTGAAGTTCTGAGGTAGCGAACTTCGTCGGAGTACATACTATTATTTAATAAACAAATCATTTTATTCAAAGCTGCAATAACAGTTCTCATTTTCTATTAAATAGATTGTGAGCTGTTTCAAAGTTTTGTTTAAATCTGAGTTCGAAATGAAATGAGCTAGAGCATTTCCATATGTATATTTGTAAATTAATAACGCATAATTCGTTTTATTATTGCCCTCAACGCGATTAACTTTGCAATTTCCCTATACCATACAAGAAAAGAAAAGGTGAAAATCAAATGAATATATCTCTCTGAGTCTGAATCCCATTAAAATCTCATAGTAAATAATGTGTACGAGTCTCGAAAAACAGAAGCCTTAGTGTTATATTCGTACATACAAGCAGAAATAATAAAACATTCAAAACAGTCTTGAAGTAGCGCAATCCTAGCGCAATTAAGCCAGTTTTTACCTTTTATGCAAATATAAAATATAGCTTTATTGTATTCATAGCAATAGTTAACGGAACGCAAATAAAAAACCGAACAAAAACAAATCGTTAATCAATCTAAGTAGATACATGATATTCATAGCCCAATCGGATTATTTTTCTTGTTGGTTTATCTGGCATATATGTTTACATAGTTATGCGAACAAAGCTACGAGCAAATACCGTATTTCTCAGTTATCGCTTTAATAGAACAAAATTAAATCGTTCATTAATTTAGATACGAGCAAGCCATTATCGACTTGAGACCTGTAATGTGTCAACCTACGAAATATCAGGTTTGCCAATTAGGGAATGTAAAATTATTTTAACAGGAACAGAAAACGGCACGTCATGGGGAAAACCCGCGAAAAGTGAATTTTCGATTTTACTAAAATGCCTGTTGAGACGCGTGAATTAATGGAGGCCATATCTATTATAGCCAATGAATGCAATGTGCGCGTGACTTTAAAACAAACAGGCAAGGGAGCCATGGTTTGCGCGGCGAGTGCCCTTGCAAGAGGTATTCTGCTTGGACCTGTACGCTTAGCCATAGGCCGTACTGGTGGCGGATTGATGGCATACAGAATGACTAGTGGCACCTTTCGTCCATTAGCTGATGGGTTGCGAAATGATTTGACAGATCAACAGCAAGAGCAGTTGGTGCGACATATTGACAAAGCAGTGGCTGAGTTCACAATATCTGATTTGGCGGTATTGCTTCCATTGCTAATGAACAATGCAAGTAGTCAGCAGGCAGTTCTGAAGACGGCTATATCTTTTGCGTCAAATGAGCTAAGATTGCAAGTAATAGACTGACCCACCTTACTATGATGAACCTCACGCTTCAGTTTTGGCAATTTTGTATTTTGCAACCCACATATTTATTGGGCTGCAAATGCCTACACATACATATGTAGGTATATTATAGGGATTACGAATTGGAATGATTAGACTTTATGGGTTCGATTCCTATATTTGCTATTCTTGACGTGGAATCCTATAAGGGTTAAGAAGTGGAATGATGGAATTTTTTTTTTTTTATGGCTGTTTTGGAAGTGGGATTGGGAAAGTGAATTATGGCGATTAGTGATGACCTACTGGGAGGTTGCCTCGTTCTCGTTGCCATCTCTGTAGGGCGGAAGTAGCACTAATTTTGCAATTGGTCGGGTGATTGTGCCCTTTTCGGTCAGTACCTCTGCAACTCTCACTTTGTTGTCGGAGCCTGGGTGTGGTTTTAAGATTCGTCCCAGTCTCCATTCATTCGGAGATAGATTATCCTCTTTTATGACAACAAAATCTCCTACCTGCAAGTTGTCTTGTGGATGCTTCCATTTGATGCGTTTTTGCATCTCTACTAGATACTCTGCCTTCCATCTTTTACAAAAACCTTGGTGCAGGGCTTTGAGCTTTTGCCATCGGTTTATTATGGATGCAGGGTTCTCGTTGATATCTGGTTCTGGTGGAGCTAATAAGTGCCCACCAACTAAGAAGTGGCCTGGGGTAAGCGGCTCCAGGTCAGATGGGTTATTTGAAGAGGGACTTATTGGACGAGAGTTGAGACAAGACTCAACTCTACATAAAAGAGTCATAAATTCTTCGAAGGTGTATTTGTAGTTCAATGCTATTTTCTTAAAATGGCTCTTGAAGCTTTTCACTCCCGCCTCCCACAGTCCGCCCATGTGTGGAGCTGCAGCGGGGATGAAATGCCATGAAAGCAATTGATGCGCGTACCTGGACAAGGTGCTGTTACGCGCTTCAATCATGAAAGCTTTAGCTTCGGATCGTAAAGATCGGGAAGCTCCGACAAAGTTGGTGCCGTTATCGGAATACATGTTTTGTGGGCAACCTCGTCTGGCTGTAAACCGGGCAAAAGCTGCCAAGAATGACGCTGTACTTAGGTCAGTGGTGGCTTCAAGGTGTATGGCTTTAGTTGCGAAGCACACAAATAAGCAGACATAACCTTTTGAGATTCGACATCCTCTCCCGCGATAGCTTTTGATGTCAAATGGTCCTGCGAAATCCACTCCGCTGTTTGTAAATGCCCGAGAATAGGTGCTGCGTTCCTGGGGCAGGATTCCCATAAGCTGAGTTTGGGTCCGTTTTTTGTGGATGGTGCAGATCTTGCAGTTGTGGATGACTGAGCGTATCATATTCTTTACCCTCGGAATCCAGTATTGGGTACGGATGATGCGCAACATCAGCTGGTTTTCTCCGTGCAAAGATACTTTGTGGATAAACTGGACGATGAGACGGGACAACCTGCAGTTATATGGCAGTATAATGGGATGGCGCTCACTATAGGCCAAATCCAGAGACGCCCCTAGACGACCACCAGCCCTTATAACTTTCGATTCATCAATGAATGGGTTGAGGGGCAGAATTTCGCTTTTTCCGTTGATCGATCCACCTGATCTAAGACTCTTATACTCTTCACCAAAGTGTTGTCTTTGGGAAAGCTGTATCAAGCGTTGAGTCGTTGCCTTAATTTCATTTGCTGAGATTAGGCAAGACTTTGCTTGGAAAGACGATTTTGTTTTGGAGTGAGCTCCCCGGCAAAATCTCATAATATATGAGATAACCCGCAAAGCCCTCGGTAAATCTGAAAATCGATCAAGTAGGTCGCTAAAATTCTGTTTATCGATTGTAACTGCATGTGCTTGAACCCTTTTCTCTTCAATTTGCGTTTTGTAGTCTGAATTTTGTGTGGGCCAATTGGAGCTATCTTCTTGTAGCCAAGAAGGGCCTTGCCACCACAAGCAATTGTTGACTAGTTCATATGCTGGAAGTCCTCTGCTTGCCAAATCAGCTGGGTTTGATGCTGAGTCCACATGTGACCAGTTTTTTGTACCGACCTTTTCAACTATTTTTGTTATTCTATGGGCGACGAAGGTCGACCATGAGCAAGGTGGCTTACGTATCCACGCGAGAACGATTGTGGAGTCTGTCCACAGGTAAACTTTGACATGTCCCAAGTCAAGACTCTCCGTCACAGATTCAATTATTTCTGCTAGCAGCACGGCGCCGCAAAGTTCCAATCGTGGTAACGAGATAGTCTTGACCGGGGCTACCCTGGTTTTTGCTAGTAGTAGACTTACTTCGACCCTTGACTGGTGCCTAACACGTAGATATACTGCTGCACCATACGCTTTTTCTGATGCGTCACAGAAACCGTGCAATTCTACTTCGTTTGTTGGTGAATAGTGTACCCAACGAGGTATTCGAATGTTATTAATTTCGTCGTATTGATGTATGAAATTATTCCATCGCTCGAGAGTGGTCGGGGTTACTGCTTCGTCCCAGTCCGTTTTTTCAAGCCAAATATTCTGCATCAGCATTTTGGCGACAATTATGATAGGAGCGAGCCAGCCTAGAGGATCGAATAATTTGGCGATGGCCGAGAGGATCGTTCTTTTTGTGACGGCAATACCCCCTTCCAATGGCCTCGTCATAAAGTAAAATAAGTCTGTGCGGGCATTCCATCGTATGCCCAGAGCCTTTACGGCGCTCGTTTCTTCGAATTCCAAAAAATCTTCAGAAAGTAGATCGATTTTTGGAATATCTTTTAGGAGATCTTCACAATTGGCAGTCCATTTCCGTAATGGAAAACCGGCTGACTGCAAAACGTGAGTTATTTCATTTCTGGCTTTTATTGCAGAGTTGATACTATGTCCTCCCGCCAGTACATCGTCAACGTACATATACTTTCTTAAAATGTTAGAGGCTATGGGAAAGGAGCTTTCTGTATCATCAGCGAGTTGTAAAAGTGTCCTTATTGCGAGGTAAGGAGCACAATTTATACCGAAAGTAACAGTCCTCAGCTCGTAAAGACTGATTGGTTCGGTTGACTTTGCGCGAAAAACTATGCGCTGATACTTCGTATATTTGTCGTGTACCAGTATTTGACGGTACATCTTCTCTATGTCGGTATTGAAAACGTATTTGTATAATCTCCAACGCAGTATTATAATAGGAAGATCTGCCTGTAGCACTGGTCCTGGCAGGAGCACATCGTTGAGGCTTATGCCATTAGCCGTTGGACTTGAGGCATTGAAGACCACCCGGACTTTCGTTGAGCTGCTCTCTGCCTTGATGACAGCATGATGCGGCAGGAAGTAATGATCGGAGGAATCTGCAGGTATAATTTGATTCACTTTTGCCATATGTCCCAAAGACTCGTATTCCGTTAACACCCTATTATATTCCTTTTGCAGATCTGGATTCTTGACAAGCCGCGTCTCATTCCGATAGAATTGCGAGCAGGCCCTTTTTAGCGATGGTCCCAGGCAGGTATTTACTAGGAAATCCTGTTTAAAGGGTAGGGCCACTATATACTTTCCAGAATCGTTTCTTAGGGTCGTAGTTTTGTATAGCGTCTCACAATATTTATCCTCTTCGCTTTGGCTTCGGCTCTTCGGTAAGTCCTCTACTTCCCAGAAAGAGGTGAGTTGCTTATCCAGTGCAACTTCACTGAAATATGAGGCTATATTGTTAGTTGGACTTGTTACGGCCGTGCGGCCTGTTAATATCCAACCGAACACTGTTTGTTGAGCGAGAAGTGTGCTAAGTATATTCTTCTTCAGACCGCTCAAAATGATTTCGGGATAGATGTCTCCCCCAAGCACAAGGTCCACTGGTTCATTAACAAAGAACCTTTTATCCGCCAAAACTAAGTCTGGAAATGCTTGTTGAGTTAAGGCGCTAATAGGTGTAGTTGGGAGATTTCCAGTTAGTTGTGCTAGTACAAGCACAGTGGCATTTAATCGAAAGAGGGGGTCAACTGGTGACCGCAACTCTATTTTGCATGCTTCTCTAACCTGCGCAGATACCGAATTTGAAATGCCTGACACTTGGGCATGCATTCTTGTTGATGGCAGGTTGATTCTTCGTTTGAGTCTTTCTGTTATGAATGAACATTCAGACCCAGAATCAATAAGAGCGCGTGCTGAAAAAACTGTGCCGTTCAGGTGTATATGTACGCGAGCTGTTCCCAGCAGTACGCCTGTATTTGTTTTTGCATGGCATGACTGTATATTTGGGTTGTCGCCAGTTTTTGCTTTTGAAGAATCTCGCCATGCTAGAGCTTGCTTAGATGTTGACGGCATATCGTCTGAAGGGCTCGTAGGCGTTCGGCGAGGCGGTGCCTTTGGCTGAATTGTCTGTAAATGAAGGAGCGTGTTATGTCGCGAGTGACACGTATTGCAATTGAATGCGCTAGTGCATCTTGACACAGTATGTCCAAAGCTTAGACAATTCAGGCAACCGTTGTTCTTCTTCAAGAATTCGATTCTGTCAGCTGGTGTCAGCCTTAGAAATCGGGAACAGCTGCGTAATTTGTGATCATTGGATTTGCACATTTTACATGTGGAAGTGGTCATGCTTGACTGGTAGGCGCCAAGTCGTTTAGTAGGGACATCAGCCGGCTGTCGTTGTATTTGAGACCTTGGTGCTCTGACAACTTTGGAATCTTTTAGCCCTGTTAAGGTTTCTAATGTTTGAAACCTATTTGAAAGGAACCGGTCCATTTCTTCCCACTTCGGTATATCATTTTTGTGGTCTATGGTCTGTTCCCATAGAGCCAGCGTACTTTCGGGTAATTTCGTTGAGCAAAGATAAATTACAATTGCATCCCAATTCGAAATGTCAATCTGATGACTGGATAGGGACGATAGGCAATTATTAATATCTCGCTGCAATCTTTTAATCGAGCTACCACACTCATTTTCTATTGAATGTAAATTAAAAAGTAATTTTAATTGTGTATTTACGAGTATACGCTTATTTTCGTATCTCTCATACAGATTTTTCCAGGCAGTTTGGAAGCCTTCATTGGTGAGTGGACACTTTCTCACGATATCTTTGGCCTCTCCTTGAGTCTTATGGTTGAGGTGAAATAGTTTCTCAACCGGAGTGAGGCGCTTGTTCAGGATGTATATGGCCGTGAACATATCACGGAAAGACGGCCACGACTCATAATCTCCTTTGAACACGTCCGTATCACACGGAGGAAGGTGGATATTGTGTTCGCGAACCGGAAGAGAGAGGAGATCCTTTTCATCCTTGTCTGATTTTTCAAGCGCCTCCAATTGAGAGGCTATTGCAGACATACATTTTATATAGCTGGCAAAGGAAGTTTTGTATTTCTTCCGAATTGCCTGATTGTCTGCTTTGGACAACCCCTCCGCATTACTCAGATTGTCGTGTCCAAGTTTTGTCTTCTCCCAGAGAGCTTTTAACTCCTCTTGCTGAATGGCAAGACCATGTTTGTTTTGATCTGAGGCGGATGTGCTGCTAAAATCTGCGTCGAATTCAATTATCGATTCTGCTAGACGTATGAATGCTTCCATTTTTCTTTTAAATAACTATTAGCTAGTATGGAAGATTTATTAACTTATATTAGAATTTATTCTGTAGCAAATTTTCAAAACCAAAATCGGCACAAGCCTGTCAACGAAGCTGATATTCGATATCGCTTGTCTATTTCGAGAGAGTGAACCAAACAAAGTTAAAATATATGAGGTTGTTTATGTATATTTATAATATTTTTTCAACTCTTTATTCAAATTGATTATTTTTGTGTACTTATGTATATTGTTTGCTTGCAGAAGATGTGTACAATTCTGAGAAGTGCTCGCCACCCAACTGTGTTAACAAATATGTGTATCGGTGCTATAAATGTGGTGGAATATAAAAACGTAGTATGTTGATAGTGTACTGTGCAACGTATCAACGTGAAAAAACGGCGTTTAAAATACAATAATATGCAACGCGTTTGTCTACTGTGCAACGAATAAATTCTTCGAGTTTATGCGACTTTAAATACAAAAATGTTGCCTAAAACTGTGTGTGTGTGTGCAAAGTGGCAATGCGATGTGCAACGTTTGAGTATAATATGCAGCGTGTTCTCCACACTAAAGTGTCAATCGAGTGTGCAACGCATCAAAGTGAAACGAAAAAATTTAGAACGCACACGTTGATATACGAGTTTGTGTGTTTTAAAATGAAAAATTCTAATTATGTGTGTGTATAAAAGTGCATAAGCGTAAATGCTTATTGGTTGAACAAACAACCAAAAGACAAAAAAATAGGTTATGTACCTTATTAATGTGCAGCGTCATAAAAATGAAAAAAAGAAATGCATTCGCTTTGCAATGAAGTGGTCACTTGGATAAATAAAAATGTGTATTTATTAAAAAAGAGGAATCTTTCCCAAATAAAAATGTGGAGTAAATTTAAAAAAAAGGTTATGTACACTCGTATATCCACTGTGCTGTAGTGATGTGATGCGTTGCACTGTGATTGCTGGCACTAGTACTGCAAAATTCTGCTAGTAAAATAAAATGCACCAATAATGTGTTTCTAACGAACTCGCGATACGTTGCACGCGCATATGCTGACTTTTTAACAATTTTGTTTTTTTTGTGTTTATATTTTAATATATGACTCTAAAAGTGCGATTGAAGTGATAACCACGTACCTTGTTCAATGTAGACGTTGACAAAATAATGTGGCAAGTGTTGCGTTGTGGTTGATCACAGTGATGGTGTTGTGTTGAGAAAAATGCTGGTGTTCTGTGGCAGGTGGTGTGGCAAGTGCTGTGTAAAGTGTTGCGTTGCGGTTGATCAAAGTGATGGTGTTGTGTAGTGAACAAATCCAAAGGGTGAATCGTTGATCGTGATGCTTTTGTGTTTTTTGAACAATGTTGGTATTGTGGCGATTAGCTTGTGCTCGGGTAGATGTACTTTAGTAATTTTTGTGGACTGTATTTCGGTGATAAAAGCTGGTTGATCTTTCTGGTTGAAGTATAAAAATTTCAGTTCTTCTCGGCGAAGAAAGGACCATGTAAAATCGCGGGTACTCTTTGCTTGTGAGCTCAGATGTACCGGATTTTATTTGGTTTGATTGTGCAAGAAAAGTAAATGAAAAACGCAATAAGGTTTTAGTTTTTCGTTATAATATATATGTGTTTGTATTTAAAATATTTTGATAGATTTTCTACAAAGATTAGTTTACCTTGATGAGGCTGGTAGCTCGCTGTCTTCACTTGAACTCGGTCAAAAAAGAAGTGTTAGCAGAAGCAAAACGGTTTTGTGTCCGAACCGTCGGACCATATAAATCAGGGGAAAATTAACGAGAAAAAATGTTTATCCGGCGGGAAAATATAATGGTAGAAATTGAGTGAAAGTGTTAGTTTGTACGTGTGTGCAAACTTATGTGTGTGCTCATCTACACACACACACAACTACATGAAAGCCGTGCATAAGTGTGACCGCTGCACATTAGGGCGGGTCGTTTATTGTCGGTTGATTTGAATTTTAGGCATAGAGGCCTAAACACATTTACTATAATTTTCGAGAAGCCAGTTGTCAGTAATCATCAATAAAATTCACTGAACACTAATAAAGACAATCGTAAAAAAAAAAATCTATGACAATGTCGATGCTTTTGAAGGTTAAGCCAGGAAAGCATAAAAAATAATTATGATGATAAGAATTCAAGCGAAAATATTGTGAAGAATGAAATGAGAAAATTGGAAGTCCGTGAATTTTGTATAAAAAATTTGAAAAATGCAGCTACAATTGTTTGATGTTGGTAGAAGATGTGAGTGGTTGCCTGCCACTGATGAGATAAAAATGCGTTTGAAAGCAATTGCAAGAGTGAAATATTTCAGTTGGAAGAAAACGAATTTCAATGCCAAAAAGAAGAAGAAAATGCATAAGAAATAAAGTTGCATTATTTTATTATTGCAAATATATTTCGCGGAATGCATACTACTACAACTGCAACTGCTAAATACATTGAATGCCAATTTATATTCTGCTGGATGATTGCTTATTTCGAGGAACAGAGTGTTATTTTTTAAAGTGTTCACAAATTCTTAAAATTTTTTAAATTTCTTTTACGCTCTAGTCCAAAAAATAAAATGGATTTATGCCCGAATTCAGTAAGCAGTAGAAGTTTGTAATCAATTTTAGACCTGTTGGCATTCATTAGTCTCAAAACAAAGTCTTTAAATTGGGGCCAGGTGATAAGCATTTCTAAAAAAATTAAGACAAACGCAAAAAATAAAAACTTAAAGTCTAATATTATACCAAATTACTGAACCCCGGCATTTAATGGTTGTGCAATGAATTATTTTTTTATTTTTTGATGAAATGTCTGCCTAGGGCTGCTATTCAACTAAGTTATGACGATTTAGTATGTTTCGAGAGTAATTTTCTTTGTCTTCAAAGGCTCAAATTTGAGGGTCAAGAGCTTTGGACTACGCAAATCCTTGTATACTTAATAAAGTTAAAGAATAGGAAAGCCGCTCACAGCGCATTTTAAAAATAACGGTAATTTTTACCAAAAATGGAACAATACACGTAAAAAGTAAAAGTAGGGTGTCAATCAACGTTAATTTGAGTCAAATTTGAGTCAGGAGAGAGCATAAGTAGAATAGGAAGAGTAGCAACAAGACGAAGAAATATTTTAGTAGCCGGCTGTAATACTAATAAAATATTCCCCCCCAGCGAAACAGCCAAAAATGTGTGCAAGTGGAATGACAAAGGAGATTAAACACAAAGACGGATTAAATTAAATAATATAGTTAAACCAACACTTTACATTTCCGTTGCATTCGCCAGGTTGTCCTTTTAATTTACTATCGTGGTGGCGGTTTATTTTCAAAATATAAATTATATTAAATAAAAAACGCTTTAATTGAAATCAACAAATGCAGGCGATTTTATTTTGATAATGAAGAGGATAACTTCAAATTATACTCTGACCAAGAAATTATAAACAATACACACTTGAATAAATTATTCATTCATAAAGCATTATTTACTCACTAAGCTAACGCAAATTGCTCTGAAGATGAATATTTGCTTATCTCATATTCCATTCCATATTCCGAATTTTCTTCTAAACATTTCTAAACGCTGTATTGCGGCATTTATCAGCACAAATCCCAGTTTACTGCCCAGATTGTTGTGCTTGCAGTTTAATGCGGCGCCCTTAGCTGTGCTAGAAAGCTTATTGCCAACAACAATAATTGTAATGATATCCTTACTAAGGATATGTCCATTTCGTGATGCCACATTTGGCTTACGAAAGTGGTTGCGGAATTTCTAAATGTATAAATGTACGAGTATTTGTGACATTTTCCATGTTTGAAGTTGTTTATGTTTTAGTGTAGCATGCACACACATATTCTTATGGTGAAATAAATTGGCAATGATAGCAGTTTTATATAGCAAATTATATCCGAGTTTTTATGATTTTAGCAAATCGTGAATTGGCCGCAATTTTTTCTAATTTATTTGGCTTTAGATAACTTTCTTTCGCTCTTGTCGCTTTTCAATACGAAGTTAAAAAGAAGTTAGATGCATTAAATTTCTTCACTAATGCAATCTAAAATTCAAATAATTTCAGGCTTGTTATAGCCTTGGGCTCAGAAAGGAATTGTGCAGGAAAAAGAAATATAAACGTTGGCCAATAAGTCTAATGTACTTAAGTAGTCTTTTTTAAAATTAATATATTTACTAAACAAGTACTCTCAATTTTTATTTTATTTGTTTAAACCGAAAGTTATTTTGTAAAATGAAGCATTTTCTTGAACTTAATTTTTGTTTAGTGATCTAGAATAGAAATTTTAAAGTTTTGTGCAAAATCTATTTAATGAATTCCGTACTTGCAAAGTTAGTCAGGTTTAGTAAACATATCTGTCTTTTTATGTATGTCAAGCACTTTTCATGCCGTAAGAGAAGCTGACTTATTTTCTCAATTTGATGTCAGCTGAACCAGAAAGTAGAAATTTATTTATTGCAACGCTTGACGAATGTTTGAGTACTCGTAAAATGTTTTGAAAGGAGAAACCCAGCCAATTGATAGCAGTATACCAGATAAATTTGCGGTCATACATCATACGTATGCATACTATGGAATTAGGAGTGACTGAAATTTGAGGACTAATTCAATGTCATTGTATTTAATTTTATTTACTCAAGATAATCGCATATTTATATGTTCATACATACATTCATATGTATTTTAGTTTCTCTAACCAAATTGCCAGTGAAACATAGTCGACAAACTCAAGCGTATTTCAAGTGAAAATAAGAAAAAGAGAACATGGGTGGTTACGAAAGCATGCCTATTGGTCCTGAGATAAAAAAAAATAAACTATATCTTCGCCAAACCTCAACCGATGTCGACAATATTTATATGAGGTGAAAGACTATAGTTTTAGAACTACGATGTAATTTTCCACTTTTAGCAGTTTTGTGCGTGAAACAAAGTTTTCATTTCGGCGTTCAGCATTACCAATACTCCAAGTGGATTTGCTAGGCTATTACCTTTCGTTTATTTTAAATTCTCGCTGTCGGTTAAAATTTGCAGAAGTTATAGGGAAATTGCTCCGTCATTCAATTTTCCGTTCGCCGCTTTTCCTGGACGCAATATTGGCATTTTCTATCAGACGAACCAGAAGCAGGAATGCCGGCGGTCTCAAAAAACGCTACATCCCCTTTTATTCTTCATAGATTTCGAGAATCTCGAAAAAGCGTATCGCATTGCGCATGTGACCCTGGCCTCATATGTTAAACGCAATAAAAGTTATTCCACAAATTTACATAGATGAAAGTTTTATTTTGTAAATAAGGTACTGAAATCAGCTTCTACATGTGTTTACTTTCATGTCATACCAATCTTGACGAAATCGGTTCAGATTTGCCGAAATTACAGTTAACTGAAAGCTTCCATCAATTTTTAACGATTTCAAAAATATTGGTCATGCTAAAAAGGGCAGGACTTGGTAATGCTTGCTATTGCCGTTTTACAGACAAACACGTATGGTTTCACTCTTAAGGCCACCCTCAAAAATAAGAAAATTACTTTCAGCAATTCCTTTGGAAATGGCTTTTTCTGTTGACCGAAAGATCTCACGCAAATATTCTAAATAGAATACAAAAACTGACCTTACTAGGCATAAATACATACATACTGATTATATATGGCATACATATTTATATGGGTGATCCGAAGTCCTTTACGAATAGGCAGGGTAACACTCATGTATAGAGCGTTCGTAAGTTTCTAGTCAATTCAAGTGATATCGTCCAGCACCGGGGCTTTTCAAAAGGCTTCAATAATTTTTACTTTACCGTGGAGCCCAGTAGAATGGTGCGAAAGAAAAGAAAGATTATATGAAGTAGACCAGGAGGTATTTGCAGTCAATAATAAATGTCCCTTAGCGAAAGTTGAGCCATCCACTTTTACTGATTAGGAAGGACGGTCGTTTGCGGCCGTGTCTAACATAATTCCGTTCAGCAAGTTTACGAAGAAGTATTGAAGGAATGTCCAAGTTTCAATGCATTTCCGACCTCTTTTTCTAAAGCCATCCAAAAGTAATTTTGAACTAAACGAGCAACTCTGTTGTCTATGTCAGGATTTTAGCACTAACTGCATATAAGTATATATTTTTTTATTTGATTACCTGATGAGCATTTGTTCTGTAGCTGAACATTTTTAGATCTCGACACTTAACAAACTCATGACTCGGCGCAGCTTTTATTAATAAATATATTTCTTTTTATATATGTATATCCTCGCTTCATGCCGATGCGCCCCTCGCGTCGGTCGGACGGTTATGGAGGTATAAAAACCGTTGAGATTATTATTATAAACATGGACAATTAGAAGTCTTCATCTTAAACAGAGTCTGTGCTAGAATATATTAATGCTCTGAGTGCAGTGCTACAGGAAACCATTAGATAAAATATGGGTTGACATTTTATTCTTTCGGTCTAGGTGGAAAACGATATATATGATTTTATATTTGACGTAAATTTTATAGGAAATAAGATATCGTTGCCCCATATTCTTAATTGTATTACTTTGTGACAAAATGGTCTCATATGTTGAGTCCTAAAATTATATAAAAAAACAGAATGTGGCAATTACTTTTGTTCTTGGTAGGTTCGGCTAATTTTACAACCTGCTCTTCAGATAAAATATGAGTGGAAAAGTGTTACTTGCAAAAAATGTCTGAAACCCCACTTTATCATTAAAATCCTTCAATAATTTTTTTAAGAGGTGATTCCATGCGAAGAACTCTTTGCGAACGGAATTTTGCGAACAAGCGTACATGCAACTTATTCCCTAAAAAGTGGAAAATTTACAGTTGAGTAATCCCTATTCTGAAATTTTTAAAGAACAAATAAATATTAGAACTCTTTGTGTTCTCTCGGAACTTTTTGGCACACCATCGCATGAAGCAACGTTCCACCCATATTACATTGTATAAATTTATGTTAAGGCATAGCACCACTTTCCAAACAAGTAAAAAATTCACTCATACAAATCTAAAACAAAATAAAAACAAAATCAAACATGTTAACGAATTGCGGAACTATTTATATTTGAATGTTTAATTTCCTTAACTCATAAACACTTGAAGTCGAAGAAAACTGTGCCAATAGCAATAAGTTTCTGATTGTACATATACGCAAGAGATTTTGCATATGTTGTTGTTAGTTTACACAGTGATTTCATTGCGTTCATGCGTTGGCAGGTAGTCGAACCTGGCAGGTAGATGGCAGACAGGCAGCCACAATCCACGAATGTAAATATGTTAATGTAATGTAGAATGTAAATATAAGTGCTACAGGTTGGCATTATTTTTTTATTTTGCAGTAGTTGTACTCATAGTGGACTTGGCATGTAAAGAGTAAAGTCAGCATCAGCGTGCAATTTGGAAGGAAAGCGCAGTGTGCCAAGTTGTATGAAGCGCAGGCGCAGCCGGCAAAGTTGTGTAGCATCAAACAGCGCGCTTACTTCAAAGTGGAAAGGGTATGTGCTTAGACGAAAATCAGCGCTAAGAACGAGCAGCTCCTGAGTTTCACTCTTTACTTTAAATACACGTAAGTTACTTGCTAAGGCTTCGCGGCATTTTATTAATTTACTCCCCTTTAGCATATTTCTAACTTCTAACTGCTAACTGCTGCGCTTTCTACTTAGCGAACACAGTGTAAACACGAAAAGCATAAATAAAACTTGTGCTGTTCTCCCACCGCAACAAAAGTAAAACAGCCAACACGATTGCATGTACCGGATCCCTCAGCGCCATTGACATTTCGCACTGAGCTGCTAGCCCTTTCGCAGCCATATAATCACCCCAAATTCGCCACATCACTTTCTTTCCCACTACTCAACCGGCACTTAAAATTATATTTTGTACATTTTATTTTCATTTGTTTAAGTTTCTAATTTAATTTGTTCATGTGTGAGCAGAGTTCCGATTAGGCGTTGGTGAAAACTCTACGCTTACTTCCTGCAAATTCCCAGTCGCGCGCTGTGAACCCTCCGAAAAGCAACTGGTAATAAAATATTATTAACCCCCTGAGGATACAGAGCATAAACTATGTTTGGATAATGCTGCAGTTAAGTTGGCATTGGGGTTAACTGAGCTAAAATGTTAATATTCAGGCAGGCAGGCGGAGGCTCAGCGGCATTAGAGGCACTTGAGTTTAAATTTGAAATCGCATTTTAAAGGGCTATAAAAAGAGTGAGCAAGCAGTAAAATCTGCAAATTTGTCTTAAATTTCTTACACTTAATTGTGGTCACAAAGTTAAAAGAGACCTGTGCAAGCTAAAAGCTCCATAAAGGATATGTTGTCATTGATTGATTTGAATACAATTTCGTGCAAGAGCATTTTTGGTTTCAATAGAATCCGATCAATATTTTAAAAAATTGTACGTCGCATTGGAGCCACCGTTTTGAGTTTTAAAATACATATCTAAAAACTTTTTGTTTGTTTTCCAAGACTGACAATTTTGCATATTTTTTTTTGTATGTGAAATTGGTGGTGATAAAACAGCATGTAATGGAAGCCAAGGCACATCAAATAGGTAGCCGCAGCATACTTTTTTTGGAACTTTTTTCATTTTTTATTTTAATTTGAATTGACAAATTTTGAATGTCATTGTGATAAGAATGCTTTCAGTACAATTCAAGGTAGTTGATAAAATATATTTTAAATTTTAGCTTTTAAAAGCAAAAACAAAATATACAGAGTTCAAATTTTTTTTTCAATTGTTCTACTAGATACTGCTACCTATTGAATGTTCCTTGATGGAAGTGAAGGAAATTTTGAGAGTCTGAATTTTAACTTTTTTTACTCGCAAAAAAAATGGAAACATTTCACATATATGTGGGGAATACTCATTGCTCAACCCCTCTTTAACCGAATAACACAGACTGTTTTTAATAAGCAGTTCAGTAGGTAAGTATTTTATTTATAATTAGATTTAGGCACTATATTAAGATTTAGTTATATTATAGTTTATAAGTTAATTGTAAGCTTATTTTACACTTTATTAAGACGATTACTCGTTTGTACATTATGTATTTCATGTATTCAATGCTTAACCTAAATGTCTATTTTTCAATCGTTGTTCAAGTTTTCGCAAATAACAATTTTTTTGTGTTGTCTGTCGCAATGATCGACATCGTTGGCGAGCAGTGTAATTTAGAATGATTGATTATGGTTAAAGGTAAACGATTGAGAGTATTTTGTGGCTGTGTGGCATGCGAATAATCAGCTTTGATGGACTTGAAAAGAACGTAATTGCAGAGACTACGCGAATATTGGATTGCTGTAAAGAAAAATTTAAGAAAAACACCAGAAGAGAAATACGTTGGAGCAAATTTTGCGGAGACTTTTCTAAATTATTCGTAAAGCCACAATATGTATGTGGATTGTGAAAACGTGAAAGGAACGAAGAGCAAATCAATCATCCGCATAAGGAGTGTACACCCAATTACGCTTGGTAAGAAATCTTGGTAATTTACAATTCCTTTAGCAGGTGGTTGAAGACTTAACTGTGTGCATAGTGTGTAATATAAATTTATATAAGTATATTTTTTTTGGAAAATTACCTAATTTTAATTTTACACGAAATTTGAAGCTTCTATTCCAACTAAAAACCTCTTGCTGATTTGTTTACGTTCGGATTATTCTATTACTGAAAGTGTGTTTACAATAATGTTATTCCAAAATCCGATACCTTTATTTCCTTCAATGTTCTCTTTAGTACGATTATTTTCTATATAAGAGTACTTTGTAAAAAGGGTTTCTCAAAAAAATAATTTTTTATTTTCTTCTTGCGAATGCATATATTCATCGCTTTCCATAGATAAAGGTCATTCGGAGTTTCAAACATATGTAACTTTTTAATTTTTATTTTTATTTCAGAGTCACCTTGGAGCGACCCAAAAATTATAAGCAAAGATAATGTTTTGCGGTAGTTTATAGCCTAAAAAGCAAAAACTCAAATGTAAAAACCCAAAAGATTGCAGTTGAAATATTTTCGCATTAAAATTAGAACCGTTTCCCACTTTTAATACATTTGAGTTAATTTTTTCAAAAGTTGGGTTAAGGCTAGTAAGAACACATTTATTTCGCAGGATTGTAAATAAAAAAGTCCACGGCAAATGTTTTCATAGTTCGAGAAATCACATCAAAAGCCTTATTTCATTTTTACACATGCTTTAAAGCAATTTTCACCATCCAAAATAATTTAAATTTAAAATCAGCTGATGAACTTTTATTCTGTAGCTGAACAGTTTTAGAGTCTCGACACTCAACAAACTCCTGCCTTTCATGACTCGGCATCGCATATGCAAAAAAAAAAAATTAAATCCTGCGTCATGCGGATGCGGCCCGCGCGTCAGTTGGGAGGGAATGGAGGGTTAAAACTGTTGGGACTATTATATTTATTAATTACATTTTAGTATGATGTAGTTAAATTTAAGCACCTTTGGTTTGTGGCAAATTTTAGAATGCAAGAGCAAGCATCTGAGCTAGCGAGATGGTTAATTTGCTTACTGTCAAAGTGATAAAAGTAAAATGAGAGAAGTTAGAGTATATGGGAGAGATGGCAGTGACGCCCCTTTTCCAAAAAAATACATTGTTCACTTAACGCATCAGAATGCTATTAAAAGTTAAAGTTGGTATTATATGTAACAGTTCGTTAAAAGGAGGGTTCGATACGCGAGACGAATGAGCAACATAATCGCTTGGTATATTCACATGAAGTACCATTTCAAAGTGTTACTTTAAGTTGGCAATTCTAATTATTGCTCAAAAAAAGCTAAGACAGATTTTGAACAAAAAAAAAAATATATAATTGCATATATCTGTATAATAGCGACTGCGTTGTGATGCTGCTCTGGCTTTTCGGTTTGGACTCTCCTTCAACGAGAACATTTGCGCAGTTCTCCGGATGTGAATTAATTAGTACTTAAAAGGGTTTGCGCAATTAAAAGGTAAATTATTTCGGATTTGCGGCCAGAAATTTCATTTGTCTAAGTTGAGTTGCGCAAAAGCGAGTGCGTGCTGTGTCACAATGTTTGTGCTTTCAAATGCAAATTTATTCTGTAAATGGTATTTTTTAAAATGATTTTTCTTGCGCCTGACTCTAATAGCGGATGCGGTGAGGCAACCAAAGTTGTGCTGATTTCTTCGACGAGTTGATAAATAATTCTCTTGTTAGAAGTTTCGGATAATGTGCTGAGGTGTGCTTGTTATTCGTCGTGTTTAAACGTACATGTAAAATGTTTTTATTAATAATTTAATTTTTGAATGCAACTCGCGTAGGTCTCTTCAAGCTGAATAACGAATCTAATCTCATTTCCTCTATCATTACCTAATAGTCAACTATATTATAAAGACTATTTGTCTAATCTTTTGTTGTTATTGCTTCCGACAGTGTGTGAAACGATTGGTTTTGAAACGAATTTTCGTCATCCCTTGTCAAGTTTGGTTGTGCCATCTTCACTGTTTTTTTTTCAATCTGGTTAATTTAATTTTTTCGTCCGCATTTATTGTTTCGTTCTGGTGCAGTTCATTGTCTAAGTTCGTGTAGGTTAGGTCAGTTGTGGGTCGGTGTGTAAGTTTTGTTTATTTCAGGTACCACTCAGGTACTATTTGTCGAGATAATTTAAAAACTCTCTCTGCAGGCTTTAGTATATCTTGGCCACATTTTAATATATAAAAATAAAGTACGCCAGAAAAATTGCATTTCCACATATTGACAAATTCGGGCAATATATTTTTAATATTTTTTATAATTATAAAGTCTGGTTTTTAAAAATTTAGTTGAACAAAAATCATTCAAAGTACAGAAGTTTTTTTTTAATTTTTCGAATATATTTGTAGATTCCTCACAAAAAAAAAATGTTATTAAATTTAATTTTTAAATAACTATGCACAATATTTTATGGTGAAAACTCAATTTTTGATCCCTAAAATTTTTCGGTAGATATAGAGCGAAAAATTAAGTTTAGTTTTTCAATTTATTTCTGGCGATCTTTCTAAATATTTTCTGTATATCTCATTTTTATAAAGAGATTGACGCTTACTGGACAGCTTTGGGATAGTCAATTTTTAATTTGGTAATACAAATTTCACAAACTTATTTTGAATTAATCACAAATAAATTGCAAGGTCGCACTATCACAAGGCGATTCTATCTCAGGATGCTCAATTAAAGATATGGTAGTCTTATTTGTGTTTGGGTGGTTTTGCTTTTGGTTGTACTTAAAAATGTCAACAAGCAAGGAAGAAGTCCAAATATCTGTTGCATAAATAGTTTCGCTTCAAATATTTCTCATTCCATTGATCGTGCATCTTTTGACCATGCAACCCATAAAAAAGTTAATAAAACAAAAAAAAAAAATTTCTTACTGCATTTCTCTTACGCTCAGTTCGCTTTACATGTCCAATTTCCCACGACAGTTTAAAAACGACTAACAATAGTTCTTCGTACAAAAGACACTGTGAATTCGTGTGATTGAGTTTGATTTAATTCGGCTACACATGTCTGCCTTTGTTTCTGAGAATATCGTCACTCTAAAATGTGTTCATTTTAGGGATATCCTTGAGATAGCAAAAAAACTGTTTCTCTTTGAGCTTACGAAAATATTAAATAACATCAAAATTCACGATGGGGTTTTAATTCTTCAGTTGAGTATGCCTAAAAATAGATACGGTTTTTATAAACACTTCGTGTCATAGGTTTTTTTATCATTTCCATATATTTTGAATCTGAGCGGACAATATACATGTAGGTATCGATTTTCGGAATTCTCTTACAATTTTCTATAGATATTTAGAAATTTTATCAGATCACATAATACATATAGTATACTGAGTGAATATATTTGCAGAGCATATTTTTTCATATATTTCAATTCAGAAAAGATCGAATAATTCTTATGCTACACAACAAGTAAATTAACTGTATTACGCATCATCATGCAAGAAATGTAAGTTATGAGTTTGATCAAAATTCGTTAATACTTCTGTAAATACCTCGCCACCAGCAAAGCTAAGCGAGTTGTCTATAAAATAGTAATAATTTAGTCGTATTTTTCTACAATCATTACAAATTTTGATTAAGTTAATTCAGCAGGTTTACGTAATATCTACACTAAGAAAGAGCAGTTTTATTATATATATATATGTACATACATCTATCAGGTAAGCCATAAGTTTAAGTATTACCATTTACGAACATATTAGAAAGAACAATGTTTGACAGAGTTCAATAAACTCTTAAACTGTGTTCGTCTTAACAATATTCAACATGAATAAATTCATGATTTTTCAATTTGCATTCACCAACATTTATTTGAAAATTATTTTCTAAACACTACGAAAGTCCAACACTTGTAACTTTTTATACATAAGTATGTATATTTTAACAGTCCACGAAATAAACAAAGCACACGCACTAATTGAAAAAAACGGAAACATATAAATTTCTTGTATTCTAGTTTATATTATCTTTTTCCATAAAAGTACAGTAACTTATCATACAAAGTATATACTATAAAACATAAATTTAAAAGTTTTATTAAAGGTAAAAATTTTTCAAAATTCACAAAGCAGTTTTATATAAATAATTTTGGCGCTTATACCATATAGCTCAGTGTTGGGCCGAGGTTCTCCAACCATTTGTGGTGTGCGTCTTTATATTATATCACAAATGGAAGACCCTACAGTTTTGTGCTGACTCCGAACGGCAGATGTATTTTATGAGAAGCTTTTTTATGGCAGAATTACCCTCAGAGGTGTGCCATTGCCTGCCGAGGGGTGACCGCTATTAGAAAAAACTATTTCTATTATTAAGATTTTGCTTGCCCTGACTGAGAATCGAACCTCGAATTCTCTATACTATGATTTAAAAAAAAAATTGTATATTTGTTCGAGCGGGAGGAATTTAGGGGTCGGGAATTCCTCGTAAATTCCACGGAAACGGGCTTCGTAAAATAGGAAGCCGATCCTCTCAAAATTTGAGATCCTTCAAATAATATGTTGAATGCTGTTTCGCAAAATTACAACGCACAAACTAAAATTCAATTTGAAAATGCAATTGGAAACTTGCAAATTGCAAGCAATTTATTAAATAATATAACAACGCTGCTGAAAAATAATTGGGGGTTAAATATACAAAATAAAAGCAAGACCTTACTTGTTGCAAAGTAAAAGAGCGCTGGATTTTCGCAGAAGGCTAAACCCATCAAACGGTACGGGTAACAGGACTCGAGAAAAGGGAGAGAAAGTAACTAGCCCCTGTTCCCGTACTATCACAGCGACATCATTATCCGAATTTGTCAATGAGGTTTGCAAATTTTTGTAGCGCACTGTACATCTCTCAGCATTGGTATGAGTGTGTTTATAAAATATCGATACCACATGGCAGCGATACAGCAGAATGAATAACAATTCTTTTAATGTTGACGTGTTACATTGCACAGCGTTGCCACGCTCAATTGGAAATCGTAAAACAATTCATACTCATTGCTTGAAATACGAACGAATTTGAGTAAAGAATTGGAAAATGCGTGTGTGAATAATTGTATTGCATTACTCATACGACGTGGCACCACAATGCTATGGTGTTGCTATGTTGAACGCCATGTTGGCAATTTTACTAGAACAAGTGTCATGCATGTCAAGCGACGGAGGTAGAAGTAGAACAAGACACTGACTCAACAACAGAAGCCTGAGGAGCAGCAGTAGTAATAGGGAAGTGGCAATATGGCAGGCAGAATCAGTCATTTCCCACAGGGTGTATATACCCAGCACAGACATGTGGCAAGCGCACACCAAAGTGTAACATATGCAAAAAAGGCGCTGAAATGCAAAAGAAGGCAGGTAAAAAACGCGACATTCACTCGTGTAACAAAACGTTTGCAACAATTTATACAAGAATGTCAACCAACTGACTAACTGAATGACAGACAGCACTTGAATGGTTGTGGGGCTGAAATTTTAAGTGATTTTTATGAAAAGGTAATTAAGGAAAGTAACTTTTCTTAAGGAAGCTTTAAAAAAGTCGAAACTGATTTTCACAATTCTAACCAACATAAACAATTCAAACTTCCCGCTTTAAATACGCAAGAACTCTATCAAAATAAATTTAAAATAATAGATATAATATTTTTTAATAAACTTTGTTTTAAATAATCTTGTGTTGCTAGCAAATTGCCTAACCATTTGTTATAAACTCTCATGCATTGAATGCTCACTTGAACATTTGTTGCACACAACGCCAATTGGTTGCCGATATTATTTTCCCACCTTCTGTCACTTCTTTCTTTCAGGCGTTTTTCCTTCATTCTCTATCATCTTTTCCTCATTCTCGCATTTCATATTAAATATCTACATGCAGTTGCATTGAGTCCCATTTGGATGCCTCGCTGTTTGTTGCATATTAAAACACCTACATATATATTGGTTGTTGCATATCCTTGTATCAGCCTTGTTCCGAAGCCAGTTGGGCAAGCAAAATATAAATATTCTGTTAGCTTATATTTTCTGCTTAAGATTATTTAATAAAATTTGACTTTGTTTACCTGAGAAATGAAGCTCAGCTGAGCGAAACGGCACAAGAAGCAGCAACAGTTCGTGATGCACAATGTAAACATGCAACAATCGTAAAAAGATCACGTTAAGAAGAAAATATGAAGTTGGCTGGAAAGATTAAGAAGAAATAAAACTAATACAATTTAATGCTATGTCTAGGAACTTATTTTTTTTGTAAAGATAAGGGTTTGCAGCAATTGGGGCCGTATGTCAGCAATAACGCGCCGAAGGCGTCTTGAAATGGGTAAACAAAAACATCAAAAAGACCAACTCCAAAAAAAGGATTGCCTCACTGAAAACCATACTTCATAAGAATACACCCTATATATTGCTTTGGTATAGATTGATACAAATTGCAAAACTCGCGACCGAATCATTAGTTGCACTTTGTTCTGAAAGACAACTCAAAGTTATGCTTTATTTTATGTTAAGGCTTCATTTTCTACGGGTGTTATTTTCAAACGAAATTGTTTGGTTCCGACTCTTCTCTTCTTCCAGCATGTAGGGTTTAGAGCAACCCTTTTGAGATTCGGTAGAACTCGAATTTTCGTTTCGATACCTCTCTACTGCTCAAACTCCTCTTCATACAGCATTGCCAGATAATAAAGAGAAGGTCTGTTTCATCATGCTCTTCGCTGAAGTTAGTAGCTGATGAAGCAGCAAGCCTTTGGATTTGATTTCGACGAATAACTGAGATAATGATCGACGAACAAATTTTAAGAGTAAGACGTACAAAGCCAGTAATTTGATATGGCTGGAGTATTCTTAATCCCACCTTTACCTCACTACAAATAATAAATGTTTATCTAGTATGTAAGAACTATTCATAAGTACTTTTCTGTATCTAGTCTGTAAGGTTTTGTAACCATTGACTTAAATAAATGAAATGAAAAATGAAATATTTAAGGAAATGGTACTGAGTTGCAGAGAAAAAACACCAACAGCACAGCTCCAAAACAAGAGATCAAATAACTCGCTCTTGTATGTGTTTGACAAACAAACTGTAATTGCAGAGCACATCAATGCAACCCTAAACAATCTAGTACATTTTATTATAAGTATACAATAATTTAACTGCAGCTAAGTTTGAGTTAAAAATGAAAAAAAATACCAATGCAATATGCGAAGGTGATAGAAACCGTCTCGAGCCTTCATTTTTCTGGACGCGACTACGCACTAACGCACATTGTACATGGTCCACTTTAATTAAAGTCCTTAATAAATATTTATATAAAGAATAAAAGTGCGCGCCATTGTGTTACATTAATTTTCACGGAAAGGAGTAAAAGTTTTATTGCCGTTACCTTTTTTAAAAAATACTATTTTAAACATTTGGAACTTTAGTAATAAAACACTAAATCTTTGCAGAACAACTTTAAATCGCTCCGGTAAAGTTTATTTAATTTAAAAGAATTAACGCATTAGCAATCAATCTTCAAATATAAGAAAATCTGAAATTTTCCTATTTTAATTATTTGCTCACGGCTGCATAAAATTAATAAGCTCTGTTGGAATTACCTTTACCAATATTATTTTCTATGTTTTCCCCTAATTTCAAAACATTGTACAATTTAATTTTTTTTGTTGTTGTCGCCAGGAGCTTCTCAACGTTCCCTTAACTGACATATCTCTTTGCTAAATTATATGAACTAGTATATTGTGCATCATAGAATATTACGAGATGATTATGATATCACTTTGTGCATCAGCAGCAAAATCAGATGTTAGTCTGATGATGTCTTGGAAAAAAAGAAAAAAATCAATATCGCAACATTTTTATAGAAACTTATACATGCAAAAATACTTGCTTACGATCAAGTACAGGTACATACATATATGGAAGCTGTGTTGCAGACGACGTGGTAGCTTAAAGGTGGTCACATATTGTATATTTGGTGCTTGGACGGGATGAGGAATCCATCGTATGTATTGCCTTTGTTTACATGCCTATGCACTTAGATAAGTGAACATAATGAAAGGGCACGAAACACTAAAATCCACAGTGTCACGCACTCACACATACACATTTATATAGGAAATACCTAAATTCATCATTACGAAAAAATGATACGTTAGGTTTTAGCCCGGAAATCTTTTTGACAACCCAGCAGAAAACATTTATATAGTCGCACTACTTTTTAGAATAGAAGAGGTGAATTAGGGGTTAGTGGTAGAAATCTTTGAACGGATGTTATAATTATATTTTAAGTTAAAATATTTTGTTCCCGGAGTCATATAAAACTTTCGAACTGTTTTGTGATTGAATTGAGCAAAGTTTTCAATTTAACAGTAGAAAAAATGTATTTCTCTAATTTAACTTATACTTTTAAATTTCATGTGTCTAAATTAAATACAAAAAGTTATCATTTTACGGCCAATTTTTCAGGGAGGGTGGATTAAAAGTTAAAAAAATATTATTTTTAATCTGACGTGTTTATTTTTGAAATCATGTAAGTTACTAATGATTTAAAGCAATTAAAAACTTAAGGTTTTGATCTGAAGCTATTATAATTTTAAAGCAAAATATTCAGGCCTTAAAACAATGTTTGTTCTTTTTTTATCTTCAGAACATTCTCCGACATTTCTTTTTTATCTTTTTAATTATGATTTTTGTTTATCTTGTGATTTTTGTTTATTTTGTTCAGGAAAAATTTGAATTTTCAGATTATTTTTTCTTTCACTCAAAAATTATAATTTAATAAAACATTGAGTAGACTTTTAAAAATATCGTGATGCCAGAGAGGTACCCATTGATAAAAGAAAACTTCTTTGTATGATAAATAAGGTTTCGAGTAAAACAAAAATAAAATCAAAAATCAGTCAAACTATAACAATCAGACGACAGGCCATATATTGTGCCGACAAAATACAAGTAAAATTATAATCATTACATTCGACCTATTTCAACTTACTCTGCATAACAAAGATCATATACAATTTTTAAATCTTGTTAAGTTAAATTTTTAAATTCGAAATATGAATATAATTGTAGACTACAGAAGGTCGAAAATTGTTGTACTATGCTGAGTAAAAACAAAAACAAATCCTCCCCTTAAAATGTTAAGTTTCAAAACAAATAAATAAATATCTTTCATTTATAAAAAATTATATCGAGCTTATCAACACTTGTGGATAAAACGCTTTAACGCAATAAATACAAAAAAAGTTTTAAATGATTGCTTATAAGGAAGACATATTCGATTAAAGTTGTAATTATTTTTGATATACTAAATAATTTGATTGCTTTTATTAAATAAAAAAAATATTTTTGAACATATTCCGTTAACATTTTTTCTGAAATTTGTGAGCATTCTTTGTTTTATTTAAAACAAGCCATTTGATTTTCAAATGAAAATCTATGGTATAAATATAAAATATATTACTCCTTTGCGTATATTATTTCACAAGAGTATATTTATGCAAAAAAAAAAAACTGGAGCAAGCCCAAAGCAACTGCAATTTACACTAGTTCTCAAATACACTAACAATTATAACACTGAATGCTTAGAGAGCAAATGAACTGGGTTTTAATTCTTAACACAATTTTTTCTCATAAAGTTTAAAGTTTAAAGTCTTAATATTAATTTAGATTATTAATTTAATTTATTTTGATAGTTCACAAATTGTCGGAAAAAATATGTTCTCCTCCTGCCAGCTTACAAACAACTAAATAGATGAGAAAAATCCAAATCTTAATGAATAAATATAGAATAAATAAATAAAAGCATGCAATGCTTGTACCTGAATTGCATGGATCAGTTGCTAATGTCCCGGCGGTCAACTTGGACATCTTCCAATGCTCGTTAAGAAAATCTCGCACGAGTTACTTCATTTAGGTACAACCAAGCAAAGGCGAAACGGACAAAACTGGTCGAGCAATGGAAAAGGTGCCGCTGAGGAAATAAATTTGTATTTCTCTTATATTGTTTATTATTTTATTTTGGCTGTTGTGTTTTTGAAGCTAGTTGAAGGTAGATATACAGCTAAATTCCTTACTATTTTCACAATTGACTTTGTTGTTGAAAAATAAATATATGTATTTGTTCTATACCATAGTACAATCTCAAATTTCCATCATTATAAATAAGCTGTGTGTGTCTTTGTCAAACTTGCCGCATTAAATAGTTTGCGATCTTTAGGGCAGCACGTTTTGCACCTGATTTACCTTCAACAAATAATCTTTGACAACGCAGCACAGACAAACCAATCGACGCAGCTTTCGAGTACGATGAACGAAAGAACAAAATAAAAAACCTCAAAAATAATCCAATGTACATAAAAAATCGAACTTGGTTTAGTATCGGAAAATAAACAACAAAACTAGCACACGAATTAAGTTTACAAGACAAGCGGAGAAACTTAGGAAAATTAAGATTAATTGCCGACGCGTCGAGGTTTACAAAATTTTAGGTTCACAATTTGAGATAAATTAAGTGACTAGTTTAGCACTTGTGAATGGCTCTTCAAAGTTCGCTATCGATTTGAAATTAAGATTCAACTATTTTAAAATACAACCACTCTAAGTGCAGTCTGCTACGCCAGTTGGAGGTGCATTTTCAGCTTGTCACCACATTTCGGTCTGTTCATCACGTCTTTTTGAGTGTTTTTGAATTATTTTTTGTGCATTTGAGAACAAAACAATCAGACTTTGTTAGTAATGCATATGTAGTAAATAAATTAAAATTAGTCTGTTCTTTTATAAGTGCAACAGGACACCAAGTCGCATGTATTCAAATTTATTTCGCATACAAGTTTATTGTCTAGTTGCAAACAAAAACATATGCATTAATTAAAATTCTCATACAAAGATATAAAGTAAGTCATATGGGCATATATATTACTGAAGGTACGTTTATTCGTATCAATCTTTTAAATACATTTCATTTGTAGAATTCTTAACAAAGAATACGATGGTGTTATTTGAAATTTAAAATATTTACTTAAATAGATGGGAAATCAACTTTTAAAATTAAATAGTTAAAAAAAATAAAAAGTATGTGTAAAAAGAATTATATTCATACATATTTTTTACTGTTTCTTAGGTGTCGTATGACATTAGGATTGAAGCTCTAAGATGAGCAATAGCTGCGATCTAACGCTTTGAAAAGGGATGTGAGTTGCTTGGTTCATGCAAAAATTTAATGTTTTAGAGGAAATATCTTCGAAAAAATTATCAACTTATTTTATGTACTAAAACGCACGAAAACCGGATTTAAAACGAATCGGATGTGTGATAACGTTTTGTAATAAATCTAACTGAATTTAAAAAATATTGCTCATATTAACAAAACAAAGACTTTTTTTTCTATCAAAACCGCGTTGAAAAGCTAAAACTTTTTATATATCCAGTTTTGAGTTCCAATTTATTCACGATACAGTTGTTTGTTAAAATATAAATAATGACATTCTCTAATTTCTTTGACACAAAAAAAATATTCTCTTAAGAAAGTGCGGTAGATCATAAAAAAATATTGCCAAATATTAACGGAAATTTTCAGCTTCTTCAAACTTGCACTTTCTTAAAAGTTGAATAAGCTGAAAAATTGCAAAAAAAATGTTTTGAAGTTTTGCTTCAAATATGTTTTGGAAAATGTGTGAGTCACAGTATGTGGTCAATATATATTTATATACATAAAGTCTCTTAACAAATTATAGCTCATCCATATTTTGACATATTGGGACATATTAGTTTTCTTCTTATTAAATATAATTATTTTTCAATTAAAATGTGGTTCATATCTATTTACAAAATGTACAATGATTTAGGAAAATTTCATCAATATTTCGTATTTTTAAAAAAAGTATTTAGAATTTTTTTTTATTATGCAGTTTTTTGTCTAATTAATTTTTGGTATAAGAAAATGCAAGCTGCAAGTGGCTAATTAACTAAGTGGCTACCAATGATTTTTGACAATTTTTTTGAGCTACATTAAAAGTTGTAAATTTTTTTTTTTGAACGTTCGAACTTTTGATGAATTTTAAACGATTGTTCTACATATTTTATAAAGTTTAAAAAGCTGTATTTAATGGTGTTTTTTTGAAATTATAAAATATAATTGCAAATTAAATATTTTCTTGAGAGCATGTTCTTCATATATAACGAAAAATTTATATGTATTTATTGAAAAAGATACTTATAAGCTTTACACAAATTTAAATTTTACAACCTTATTTTGAATTTATCACAAATAAATTGCAAGGTCGCACTATCACAAGGCGATTCTATCTCAGTATGCTCAATTAAAGATATGGTAGTCTTATTTGTGTTTGGGTGGTTTTGCTTTTGGTTGTACTTGAAAATGTCAATAAGCAAGGAAGAAGTCCAAATATCCGTTGCATAAATAGTTGCGCTTCAAACATTTCTCATTCCATTGATCGTGCATCTGTTGACCATGCAACCCATAAAAAAGTTAATAAAAACATAAAAAAAAATTTCTTACTGCATTTCTCTTACGCTCAGTTCGCTTCACATGTCCAATTTCCAACGCCAGTTGCCTAAAATGCTCACGAAGGAGCACTTCCCACTCTATGTAAATGAAGTGTTCTTAGACTATGTTAAGTCTTCGCCTTCCAATGGACACCGATGGGCAATACTATGCAGCTTGCAAATGGAACGTAGTGAATTTATTAACTTAGCAGAGAAAAGAGGGTGAAAATAATGTTTCGATGGAAAAACAAGCGTGATGTGTATTTTTGTTTCTGTTGCTTACTATTTTTTTTTTTTTTTTTTGGTGTTCGAAATTGTAAAGCAGGTGAAGAAACTACGAGTTTAAAAACGACTTACAAAAGTTTCACTCTAAAATGTGTTCAAGAAAAAGGGGGTATCCTTGAGATAGCAAAACAAACTGTGCTTCTTTGATCTTATGAAAATAAATATTTAGTGAAATAACCACAAATTAAACGACGGGATTTTAATTCTTTATTTGAGTATGCCCGAAAATAGATACATACAGTTTTCTAATACATCACCACTCTAGGCGCTCATCATGCAAGAAATTTAAGTTTTGAGTTTGAGCAAAAATTGGTTCGTTAATACTTCTTTAACTACCTCGCCACTAGAAAAGCTAAGCGAGTTGTCTAGTAAATAGTAATAGTTTATTCGTATTTTTCTACAGTTCTTACAAGTTTCTATTAAGAAAATTCAGCAGGTTTACGTGATATCGGTATTAAGAGAGTACAGTTTTATTGTATATATACATTGTACATACATCTATAAGGTTAGACATAAGGTTAAGTATTACCATTTACGAACATATAAGAAAGAACAGTGTTTGACAGAATTCAATAAACTTTTAAACTGTGTTCGTCTAAACAATATTCAACATGAATAAATTCATGATTTTTCAATTTGCATTCAATACATTTATTTGAATATCATTTTCTAAACACTACAATATCCAACACGAGTAACACTTTTATATATAAATATGTATATTTTAACAGTCCACGAAATAACCAAAGCACACGCATTAATTGAAAGAAAGGCAAACATATCTTTTATTGTATTCTAGTTTATATTATCTTTTTCCATAAAAGTACTCTAACTTATCATAAAGAATATATACTATAAAACATAGATTTAAAAGTTTCATTGAAGGTAAAAAATTTTCAAAATTCAAAAATCAGTTTTATATATATAATTTTGGCGCTTACACTATATAGCTCTGCCTTTGTCCGAGCTTCTCCTACCATTTGTGGTGTGCGTCTTTATATTACATCACAAATGGAGGGACCTACAGTTTTGTGCCGGGTCCGAACGGCAGATGTATTTAATGATAAGCTTTTTCATGGCAGAAATATCCTTGGAGGTTTGCCATTGCCTGCCGAGGGGTGACCGCTATTAAATAAAAATTTTTTATGATAGATTTTGCTTGCCCTGACTGAGATTCGAACCTCGAACTCAACGGCATATATAGTTATAGCACGCACCGCTGCCAAACTTGACCACAGCGGTAAGAAATTGGGTTCAAGTCCTAACCAAATGAGATTTAGGAAAATGAGACACTAAGTATAAATATATCCCCAACCAGACCTGAATATCATTAGAAATGTTTACCAAATCTTAAGTTTTAATTAAATTTAAAATTTTTTAACTAAACACTCAATGATACCCAGTTTATTAGATGAGAGTAAAGTGTAAAGTAAAGAGAGTGAAAGTGTAAATGGTGTGAAGAAACTTGTAAAAGCTTCAGCAAACCATATAAATAAATCACCTGAGGCGAAGCAAACCAACAAAGCAATAGAACTTTGAAACCCACAAAAGTAGACGAAACTCGAAAAACAAACAAACAAAAACTGTAAACACTAAATTTGGCAACATTAAGCATTGATAAATAAGGAGGAAGAGTGGAAAGCACAGTGCATACAAAAAGTGATACGGTGGCAGGGGAAGTGCACTATCAATCGAACTGATAAACAAATATTAATAATTGGCAAATCAATCGAACTGATAAACAAAGCCACTCAAAGTGTCTGCGCTCGATTGACCACAATAAAAATTGTGGGCACAAATAAATGTACAGCGAAATTAGCAACTAAAGGACGGGCGGGCTTTGAATGATAGATTTGCAAAAGGCAGAAAGGATGAAAAGAAAATGCAAAGCAAATTACAATTGGACACTGTACAAAGCTTTAAACATAGCAGGTTTATTTAGTGGAATCCTTAACGAATTATGTTTATACATAGTTTTCACAGAAATTAGATTGCTCACAGAACCATTTTTTTTCCTGAGAGTGACAGGTTCAAGATGAACTGCGATTTAAGAGTTAGGGGTTATATAAAAAAATTATTTTGATCCTGTCTTTACGAACGCAAAGCCAAACTCTTGCAGATGTACGTCCGGAGGAATCAGTTCAGACCTACAGATACATAATAAAAATGACAGAGGAACACAAGCAGTTAGAAAATTCCACAACTAGAACTGCACAACTTAACAAAAGAACAAAATATTGTAAGAACATTAAGTTCTCATATCGTAGGGGATATTATAATAAGTCATATGCTCAAAAATCATGTTCACTATTAACAAGAAATATTTTGTTTTCTATTTTCCAAATTCCTTGTATTTATCGTTCTACTTCACCACCTCTCGGTTATCCGTTATGTTGAAATCGCTTACCGCTCTCCTGAAATTGTTTATTCTTTTGTTTGACCGTTTTTCTCGAAATGCTTGTTTTGCTATGCTTTTCTAATTTTTTTTACCATTAAAAATACCGAAGATATATGCTCTGGGTCATCACATTAGCATGAGAATAATTCTGAAACAAACAAAATATATCAAACAATTTAGAAATTGTCGTAAAATTGATAGAAAGTAGTTTGTAATAAGAAAACATTGAAAAGGTTAATAGCTAATGGCTTCTTCGAGAAAATCACACATGAGCAACTTGCTGCACTCAATGAAAAGCGAATTAATTAATTGAGAACATTTTAGAAATACAAACACACTACTTCGATTGAAGGCGGTAGCCTGTCAGCTAAACATAGAAATGCACACATATACATACATATGTATAAAAATATACCCCGCGCTACGTATGACAACAGCGAACTGAAAGACCTGCACATATGAGAGCTTTCACATAAAAGTGAAAATCGGTTGAGTAAGTAACATAATGCGAGGTGAGTGAATGTAAGAGGAATTGAAAGATGGGCGAAAAACTTACAAAAACTTTTAATTTGTTTCCAAATTCCAGAGTTCGAACGTCTCGCCAACAGCCATCACATAGCCTAGCATGTAGATATGCCTCGGCCATTCACACTAACTGAAATCGCATAGAAAATTCAATAAGTATTACGTTTCACTACATTTGTATGTATTCGATAAGAGTAAGGCGACACAAGACTTCGTCACGAACAACATAAAATTTCCTCCATATGCTTTCGTATCTTATATATTTTGAGACTTTTGTATATTTTTAAATTTTTCCATAATAATTCTGAGGCGAGAGGTTCAGTACCATTTCCAAAGTAGTTTAGACCATGGCCTAATTCTGGATTTTTTCTGAGGACTGATTTTACAAATTACCAAAAATTACTGCAAGTTTACTGAAGATGTTCTCAAATTAAAATGACAAATTTGCGGCAGTTTACCTAAAATGTAAATCTTACCGAAAATTACCTTAAATGTACCGAAAAACATCAAAATTCTAACTAAAACATAACGGAAAGTTTGCCGAAATGTGCCTTAAATGTTCCGGAAATTTTCCAAATTAGTACCAAAAATGTACTGAACTAATATCGACATGTGCAATTTTCGCGTATAAAGACATTTACATTTATTTTCGTTCTCATAACTATTATGAACATGAAAGTCTTTGTAGACTTATACAAATTTGAACGAAATATTATTGAACTATAATTTTTAATTTATAGTTATCGATGACTTAAAAATTATTTTCTCTCACATAACTATTATCGAAAAAGCGTATAGAATTCTTTCGAAAATTTAAATTGTTTCAAAGCTCTACTATAAAGTAGCTTTTACTCTAGGTCTTTGATTTTGTTTTTTATAAATTTCAATAATTCATAATATTATCAAGATCACTAACCAACACCACATTCAAATTTTTCTAACTTTTTCCTGTATATACATACATATATGTAATGTTAAGTTATTGGCCAAAATGTCGTGCTAATAGTAATAGATGAATGTGTGTTAGTATCCAAGCAAATCTATTCATAAATGTATGAGTATTCAATGAATACTATTCATGTGTGCACTTCCGCTAACGCGGCCACTGTGACAGTCAAAGAAATCTAAAAAGTAGTCGCAAAAGTTGTTCAATTAAATTTATGAGCAAATAAAATATTAAAGTTGTTGGTGAACGTTGAAGAGATAAAGTGAAGCTAAAGAAAAAGCAATGAATATTTGAGAACACTTTCCTATGGAAATATACTTAGTCATATACGTTAATACAACTGACAGCTAACGTTTCTAAGTACAAAGTGACTGTCCAGGTCAAATTTTGTATGTACGGAATTTCCATTATTAGCTGATTGATCACATAAAATTGGTATATGAAGACCAAAACTATACATATTTTTAATTTTAATTTCAAAATACTTGATGCAAGTTTCTCAAATGAAGTTGCAATGCAAGTTCGGATTATACTAGTTAGTTTTTAAATGGCAAATAGCTCTTATTTAAAAATCATTAACATTTTTAAGTACATTGTTTTTATCGGAGGAAATAAATTTGAAAAATCAAGTTAGGAAATGTATGAAACTGCTGTGAATAAAAATTTATAGAAACATATACAGATTTTGTTCTCAATTGCAAATGCAATATAAACGCTCTCAAAATGAAAAGAAACCTAAGTAAAATTTTTTAAAAAGAAAAATAAAATTGCAAAAAATGCCATTGGCTCATATGCAACGGAATGAAGAAATCTGAACGATAAATGGAAGCGAATTTTCAAAGAATACTAAAAAAAAGTGCATTAGTGTGAAATTGTCACAATGAAAGAATGAATGTAAGCGAGTAACGAGTGCGAAAATGGCCTGTCGAAAGCACAGCGATAACGACAGATAAAAAATAAAATGAAACAACCACAAATAAATATTATAAACAATTACATGATGACATAATCATCAATATAACAATGATTTGGCTTATGATCCCAACGTTGATGATGGCAGCGATGCCAGCACAGCAATGAAATATTCAAAATGCGCCGTATGATTGCGAATGGGCGTGCGCTGCGGCGTATACGTAATTAGCAGTTAAATTCGATTTTACTATAACTGGTTGCAAATGGCCAATGCAATTGTCGCATATAATTCCACGAAGGTGCAGTTTTTAAACGTTTAAAAAGAGATTAGAAATTGCGCATGCATAGTAATAAAGTTTAGTTTTTATTGCAAGCAGCGTTGTGTTAGCAGAAACCATTTAGGTAATTTAGCTTAAATATTGCACTAATTTTATACGAGTATGTGGTTATTAGTTGGAGCATAATGTCGTTTTCACGATATTTTTATTCTATTGGAAAATTAAACAAATATTTGTTTGTATAACAGTCATCCTTTTAGGACAACTACTACCTAAACTATGAGAGAAATATATATCAGGAAATATATTAAAATTACTTCGTATAAACATCTTCATTGATATTAGAGACAGAATTATCTTAGAATTTTGAATCCACATTCAAAGATAAATTAGAGTCTGAACTTATATTACTTTCTCTTCTTTGAGTATTTTGAATTTTAACGGACTCACACATGAATCATATTTAAGAGTTTTCGTAATGTGAAATTTTGTTTTAATTTGAGAATTTAGGATACGAAATGAGTCCTAAGAGAGTCTGTCTAGTTATTGGTCTTACGGCAATATTTACGCAATAAACCCTCATCGACGAGCACTAAATTAATGAATTCTCAATAAATTTTTTTTATTAAGAAAATGAATTTTTAAATAATTTTAATCAGCTGAAGTTCTTCTCGTTTTCTGTTGGAATTTTAATTAAAAATTTGATCCCGGAAAAATATTTTAAGGAAAATGGTAAATTTTAAAAGGCAAAGTTAACTTGGTTCTGTAGATGACTGAGTGGTGAAAAGTGCCTGTGGTTTGAAAGAACGACCCAAGTCGCCGTCTGTGGATATACAATTTTTTTAAACAAAAAATAAATTATTTGTGGATTCAGAAATTTGAAAAAGACTTAATTTCTTAAAGCTATCTTAGTTTACTAAAACATTTATTTATTTTATTCCATTTTTTTAAATATATGTAAATAAAAATGTGCAGGCGTTAAATATATTTTAGCGATTTTGAGGATTTTTTTTAAGTTATTCAAATATGCTAACTCAATGCTAGAATATTAGCTAATTTTTATATATTTTTAATATTCGTTGATGTAAATATTAATTCAAAACCATCTTATCAACATTAATTTTTTAAATTGTAAAGTTAAATTATGTATTTTATATGTTTTGTAAGTTAATTTAACATCTTAACAAAGTATCAAGAAAATTGTTTTTAATTTTTTTTTTGCAAAATGTCAATCAGTTGATGTAATAGTGTTAAATAAAAATAAATTTATCAAGAGCACCGAAGAGAGGGACAATGTACGTACTTTATTATACATTCATACATGATGTTCATACAATTTCTTTCAAGCTGTTGTCAAACAAGTGTTATTATAAAATAATATCAATTTTTTGTTAGAATATTTTGAAAAATTAAATAACATTTTATGCTCTTATATGAACATATTGGTTAATATTTGATGTAAGAAGAAAATCTCTACGAATTGAGAATTTAGTAATTAACCTCCAATTGAAAAAAAAAAAAAATTTGATTTTGGGAAGACTCATATAATGTGCCATCAAGTGGTATGAAGCTCATATCTGTATGCACTTTAGTGCACTTGAATGGCGATAAAAAGTCACTACGAAATATATGATTTCATACACAACGTTGATGGGAGCAGCATCAGTTGACGCAATAATGACCAACAAAAAATAGTTAACAACTTTAGAGTACACAGCTAGATTTTAGTTAAAAATGCAGATCTTTGCAACCTCCATTTACAAATATTCGGGACAGAGAATGAGTTTACGAGTATGTTGTGTCATAGCCGAAAATATAAATTTTCAGCTAACAGAAGTCAGAGGGCGTCACCTTGTATGACAGATCTATTCTTTAGAGAAGATAGTTACGAAAGCTCCGTTTTAAAATAAAAACGAAAATTAAAAATCGAAGTATCAAGCAGCGATATTTTGCAAACACATCTTTTCTTAGACAGGTTAACAACTTACTTACCAAGAAGTAATATTTTGTAAGGTCATTTAAAAGTCTAAACAAAAAGTTAAAAAATGGTATTTTCAAGTGTTGAAGGATTTTCTGATTTATTACTTGGGAGAGGGTTTTTCGCTGAAAATACTTCACCGGAAAATTTCTGAAGAAAATATTGTTGGGTTCCCTAACAAATCACCCTGCAAGTCGCCTTGGCCGATGGAGAGTTGAGAGCATAAAATAAATTAGTCTACTGTTGATCAACAAGACGCTTTGGTTTATTTTCGGCAATCGGTGTTTTTTGCATAGCTCACTTTTTTGCACAGCCCTACTTCATAAGAAACTTATTATTCTTGCTGGTTTGGGAAAACGCTCCTTCACGTTCAACAAATATAATGTTTTCAATTTATATGAAATATTTTTTCTAATTGAAAGTTCCATAATTTTGATTTAATAGAAAAGTAGAATTTTTGTTATTTCATTTTTGTATAATTTGATAAAAAAATATTGTTCCTTATATTTTTAAGGTCACTGTTTGGCCGAGTTTCTCGTAACATTTGTTGTGTGTGCATTCATGTCGTTCTGCAAACAGTTCTATACCAACTCTGAACGGCAGATGTATTTTATGAATATTTATCTGCCGAGGGACGACCGCTATTAGCAAATGGTTTTCTTTGATTTAGATTTTAATGTTCCTGCCAAAGTTCTGTAAAGGAAGGTTATATGTCTGCTAAGTAAGAATATAATACAAATTTTGTAATAAACATACAAAATGAGTATTCCACCCTAAATATAATATATAATATAATTTTGGCGCGTACACTATATAGCTCAGTGTTTGGCCGAGCTTCTCCTACCATTTGTAGTGTGCGTCTTTATATTATACCACAAATGGAGGGACCTACAGTTTTGTGCCGACTCCGAACGGCAGATGTATTTAATGAGAAGCTTTTTCATGGCAGAAATACCCTCGGAGGTTTGCCATTGCCTGCCGAGGGGTGACCGCTATTAGAAAAAACTTTTTCTATTATTAAGATTTTGCTTGCCCTGACTGAGATTCGAACCTCGAACTCACCGGCATATCAAGTTATAGCACGCACCGCTAACAACTCGACCACAGCGGCCACATTCCACCCTAAATAGTGAGCAAAATAATTTAAACATTTCACGCTTATTCCTCCAATGGAGAATATTTTATCATTCTGTCCTTTTGACAAATGGTCCATCTCAACTGGTCAACATTAAAAATGAATGTAAATTTCTGCTTGAATAAAATATTAGCCATTGTCGTGAAAGTCGCTAAAGAGCCTGCGAATGAGTGTGGCCGATGGTTGTGCGCTCAACCAAACTGAACGTTTTCCTATAGTAGCTGTTCGTCCAACGACAACGATGATTGCACAATTGGATTTTTTTGAATGTCCTTTCCTTGTTTTTCTAAGTGATGACATCGTTCTCAGAAATAACAAACAATGAGCAAGCGGTCGACAATGGGCCAGCAATGAAAAAAAGTATGATTATGAAAACGAAAAAATAATGCTGCAATAAAGTGAAAAGAGTAAAAAGTTACGCGGTAGCGAAGGTGAAAGCACTGAGCAAGTTTACTCTTTTGAAAATCCAATTTCGAATTGTGACTCACTCGCCTTCCTTTGGCTGAAATTGAATGTTCTCACAACGCAAATAAAGTAAAATGTTCATAGGCTGACGAAAGACTGATATATTAAGAAAATATTAACCTTCTCATTTTGAATAAGAATATTTCTGGTCGCACTACTATCATCACATAATCTGACAAACATTTTTATTTTTTTTTCTTAAAATATTTATTATATTATTATATATTTCCAAACGGTCATTTATCTGCTGAGGTCTCTGGTCGAAACTTTCAGCGACACCGTATATAAGCATTACGGCTATTCGTATAAAGCATCTTAATAAGTATCTTATGGAATATTTAGCTCCTGAAGCATATACACATATATTAATTATACGGTATAGTAGAAAATCAACAGTACAGCAAAGCAGTGTATGTAGAATGCATTTGAAATAGTTTGACGAGAAGTTCTGAAAAGAACTTTGGAATATTATTGTTAGCGGAATTAAATTTACATTCAGTAAACTCCGCATTTAATAATTTAAAGTGTTTAGCCGTAATTTGCTACATCAAATATCAAATGAGTCAAAAACACGATGCAAAGAAGATACTATGAGGAATTTAAGAATTATTTAGGGGTGCCACAATAGTACGAGTTTAACCACGGACAATTGATACCGGCAACCACTGCTCACACATTAGGCTCACATTTTCTATTCGTTTCTGCAAATATTTCAAAAAGCACTGTTAAAATATTCATTCCTCCAGCGCTCTGCCGATATAGTATATAAACCTCTAGTGACCTTTAACGCGTTGCTTCCACTTAGAACGAGCAATTTCTGTCACCGTTTCTTATACTCACGTTTATACTATTCTTGCATCTTCGACAATACTAAAAGTGTAATCCTTGTACGATTATCTCATTTCCTAAAATACTTTACACAGCGAAATTTTCAACAAGCATCCTACCCACCAAATGCAAGTATTTTAATTATTTTCGCCACGGCTGAGAAGTCGCAGTTTGCTTCCCAAGTTCTTATTTCGCCTTTTCCGTTTCAGTTACGCTTTTGCGCAATAGAAAGTTCTAGCATCTCTTCAGGTTTTTTTTTTCTTTCCTTCGACAAAAAATAAAGTTAAAGGGAATAAGTTTAAGAACTAACATCAAAAATAAAAATGGTTGCCGGTATACTTGCTACTTTACTTAAACTTAAAACATTTTCGTTCTTCAACCAAGTCTGAAAGAGGATATCAGTAGTCGCCATCTCGTCAGCTCATTTACACCGAATATTATTGAATAACAAATTGTGTAAATTCAGTAAAAGTATCATTTGCACTTAAATAATTTTAACTTTACTTTGGTTTTGTATCGTTTGCCACCAACTGCCGCCTGAGTAACTCGTGCGTTGAATCTCCGTACAAATTTTATTTGGCGTTTGAGTATGCAAGTATTTGCGAGTATTTGTGCATGAAAAACATCACGTAAGTCATTGATCAGATCTAGCCGACACACATCACAATTGAATATATTCAGCAGGCAACAAACCGATTTGATGGTTGTCGTACGAGAAATAAGCGCGCGACGCTTCAGGAAAAATATAGATGCATAACAAAAAACAAAAACCAGACAGCTTCACAAGCCAATTTGATAGAGATGAAAATCGAGCCGAGGTTGAGGTAGCAGTCGCATTTTCATATTGTTGGGTTTGTGCAATTATCGGATATGGAAGCAAGGAAGTGAAAGTAGTTGATGATGGAAAGTGGAAAACAAAAAAAATTAAATAAAATTCAAAAGCATCCTCTAAGACAAACTGATAGACAGACAGACACTCAGCGATAGAGAAATGCGTGAGGAAGTATATAAAGAGCAGTTGTACAAGGCAAGCTAACTTCGAGTTAACTTTTTGTTTACTTATGACAAAAAAATAAAAAGCCAACACCCGACTCAGATAATGTCAAGAACGAGCAAATGGTGAAACACACCACTTGATTATCAGGCAAATACTTTAAATTGTATATTACAACTTGGAAGTTCAGCATTGATGCTTTTAAATTACATCATTCTATTAAGGTTGGATTTTTGTTTATAACAAGCTGACTAATTTGCTTTCAATGAGCTGCTGACTGATTGTGTGCTGATTATAATCCTTAGCACAGCTACACTCGAACTTATCGTAATACAAATTTATTTTAAAAATCATTGACTGTAGAAGACAACAATGACATAAAATAATATACATTTCTTGGAGGATATTTATATGCGCAGCGAATGCTATGAATTTTTCAATAGCTGTAGTAGATTGCATGGCATTTACCTTAGTTTGCTATTAATGCTGAATTAATTTATTATTAGCAGAACCGTTCGTTGAATAGTTTCCTCAAGAAGCCATCCAGCGATCAACAAAACCACTTTTATGTTTAAAACGAAAAGCATATTAAATAAAATCATCTGTAAAACCTATGAAAAAATACTCGATAACGATGAAAACAATAATTTCCTACACCGTTAGTGTCATTACAAAGCCCATTTTAGGTAAAACACGATCATCCATTTGCAAGGAAATTTACTCTTTTACTTTTAGATGAAAGCCAATCCAAATTTGGACATAAATAGTCTTAGAAGATTTAGTAATTAAATTTCGTTCTAATGGAATTCACTATAATTCACAAAGCTGTATGTTAACAAAGCTGAAATGGTACATTTCTAGTGACAGTTTCACTTATTAAAGATCAGCATTATTTGATTTGGCCTTTCAGCACCAGAGCAACAGTCAGATTTTCTCAAGTGCTGTGATCTTGGAAAATTTGTATTTATCATTAATACCAAAACTCACTACGGGAAAATACATCCCATGCTTATTTCATCCCAAACAAAAGATAAGGGAGTAGTGTTTCATAAATCAAAATAGATTGAGCGGTGTGGAAGTGTAAAGGGATAAATGATAAAGGAAATAGAGAATAGACAAAGTAGTGAAGCATGGACATAGATGATTGAGATTTGGGGTAGATGATTCACAGACATTATACAAATTTACAGATATTTTTTGTCTCTTTCTTACCAAGGGCTTTAATCTCTTGTCTATTTCATTCGCAGATGCAAAATGACTTTAGCCACATCAATTCAGAGAGCTCGATCAACAACTTATCCAGCAAAAGGCTGCTTGCATTCCTCGCCCATTTCGATAGTCTTGGCAAAACTAGTTACTATTCGCCGTACTTGTATGTAATAAATCGATTATATTGAAACTTGTACTAATATTGTACTAAAATTTAGTTGTAGCAGAAATTTGTATTTTGTTTAATTTTCTACAATGTTTGGAATATAGGTTCATCTGGTTTTCTCTAGAGAGTGACCTGTATTTCAATTGAAAAATCTTACAAATAAAAACAAACATATCATTTCGAGTTTGGTTACAAATCATATCATCATCACTGTTTATGTGTAAGTGTATTTTCGGAATCCTGCCAACTATGTGAGTCTGCTTAGCGAGCAATCGTGGACAAATCGAACATTTGACGATACTCGTCAATTAGTGTAATTAATTTCACTATGCGGTATGTACTTGAGAGTGTGTGTGTGGGAAAAAGGCTGCATATGTTGGGAAAATGAAAGATAGCATGTAAACGACAATCGCTGAGTACGCGCAACGACACTCGACCATTATTCATTGGGCATCAACTGATTAGAATTGCAATGATTTGTAACTATGCCATTGGCCCGGAATAACTGCGTGACTGAACGACAAAACCCGTTTAACCAAACTTGTGATAAATTCCAAGCGATGCCTCAAACACAAATTAACCACAATTTAGAAAAATAAAAACTAAAAACACCTTAGCTACATTGCAATCAGTGGTGCTATCCCGGACATACACTCACACTTTCACTAAGGGGAGGTCGGTCCCAAAAGAGGACCTTTTAAAGTTGTGAAAAAGTCGTGAAAAAACCCCAAAAGTCGTGGCGCCAGCGCACTTTATATTATTGGCAGATACATTTTTTTGTTTTGATAAGTTTTTTGGCAACCACATTTGGTTAGCGTCGACACCATTTAATCAAATTTGTGTTAATTTTTAAATTTCATTACATTCAAAGGCTTTTCAGGTTCGCATTCAATTTTTGTAAGAGTATTCCTTTTTGTGGCACAAACTTTCGCTAACAAAATTAAAAAGTCAAAATTGATCAGAATGAAACCAAGTGAAGAGAGAGTTTGTTGGAAGTACAAACTTTCGCTAACGAAATTAAAAAGTCAAAATTGATCAGAATGAAAGCAGTGGAAGAGAGAGTTTGTTGGAAGTACAAACGAAAATTACTAAAATGAAACTGAGCAGTATGATTATTGATCAAAATTACAGCAAAAAAATTTTGAAAATTACAATTTTCTTTCATTTAGTTCATTTTTAAATAAAATTTGTATAAATCTTAGTACCAAATTTAATTAGAATGTTTAATAGTATGTTTAATTTGTAAAACAAATTTTATTTCATTTCAGGTTTACAATATATATCATATTATAAAATAGTATAATGTAAAGTTGCTTCTGATTTTTTTGAATTGAAAAATAATGAGTATTAAAATAAGAAAAATTAGTTGTAAAATTTCTCCATAAAAATCTGGTCCATCAAAAATATTTGCCTGACTGCAGTACTCTAAAGATTAAAGAAAGGAAACGAATCTCCCAAAATTCATATAATTCACCATATACCACGCCCCCTTAGGAATAAATGTACATATGTATCTCAATAACGGTGTAAGATATCGTCACAAAATTTGGTGAACAAATTTTCCTCAATTTCACCGTTATCATCGGTAAAAATTCGGACCATAACCTAGCACATCTCCCATATAACGGAAGTTTTGAAAAATGCAAAAATTTCGTTTTTTTCTTTATCTATTGGAACATATCAATTAAAATTTGATATTTAGAGAGACTATTTAAGAAACTTGATTTATATGAAATTTTGAAAAATAGGCGTTACCACGCTCACTTATAAGAAAACGTCTGTAGGTATATCAACAACGATTTAAGGTATCTCGTCAAAATTAGGTGAATATATTGTCCTTGAAATCACCAGCATCACCGTCAACTATTTTTGAAATCGAACCATAACCCAACTTCAATATAACGGAAATTTTTTCAGTATTTATTGGAAGAAATTGAGTAAATTTTAATACTATCAGAGATTGGAAACAAAGAAAAGGGAATTTTATGAAATCATGGTCTCCAACCATATAAAAATATATCGCGAGGGTATATAAAAATCGGTTTCGCCCGAATTTACTATAATATTTCTTAATAAAAATACAGTCCATTATTTTACGAAATTAATGTGGTTTTTTTTAGAGAGTGAACTGATTTTCAATTAAAAAAAAAAAATAATTTTGAGCTATGTATGTAGTTTGATTTGTCTTTCATTTTAGTTAAGTATATTTAATAGTGAAGGAAAATAAATTTTGAATTATATACACAATTGAAACGAATAAAATAATGAAACTTTGAATAAAACTATCTACACATTAACAAAATTTTAAACTTATCAAAGTATCAACAAGCCAACAGGTCGCATATGTATAAATTCCACAATATAATAGCAAATAAACATAAAACCACACTTATACTCGAACGCAAGTCAAGTAGTACTTATTGCTCATTTTAAATGCGTTTTCTAGAAAAACAAATTGTGCTCAAAGCAAATAAAGGAGGCTAAAAAGTTATGACCGCACCTAAAACGAATATTATAAAAGTCAATACCAAACATAGGAAAAATATGAATTAAAAAATAAAGTCGAACATAGAAAATCATGTGCGTTCATACAACAAAGCACAATGCTGGCCAAGTTAACCGTAGAACAGTCTTGGGGTCGTTTTCGATCAAACTTACATTTTAAGCTACAAACTAACTACTTCAGATTAAATATATTTATCCAATACTCTGTGACTTTGTTGCTGGGTGGGTAAAGCATTGAAAAAGTTTAATAAAAGCAATATTTTGACAAAATATTTTAACTAAATATTTACTTGAGCTCTATCGATCTTAGGGTCGTTTTCGACCGACAATAGTTTTTATATGTATACATATGATCATGGCATGTTTTATGTATTATAGATGATAGCATGATATTTTCAAAATGGAAAAATTTAATAGGGGTTTTCACACGCAACTTTGTTATTTGGTATTCGTTATTCGTTAAATTTTTACACGTATTTGTTTGTATGATAAATTCGCACCGATTCGTCAATTGTGAGAAAAATGGGTTGATTTTCTTCCAAATTTTTATAACCCTGGTGAATGCGTCACTATTGATGAACAATTGTTTGGTTTTCATGGCCGTTGCGCATTTAGGCAGTACATGCCGAGCAAACCTGAAAGGTATGGATTAAAATTTTGGATGCTTGCGTGTGCTAAAACTTCTTACGTATGGAACATACAGCCCTACTTGGGAAGATCGACGGGTGCTTTACCGGAGCGTAACCAGGGCCAACGCGTAGTATTAGATTTGATTCGGGATTTAAAAGGCCACAATATAACGATGGACAATTTCTTTTCGTCATATGAATTAGGTCAAAAACTGTTGGAAAAAAAATTGACAATGGTTGGAACGTTGCGAAAAAATGAGCGGAGTATTCCACCTAAACTCTTGTTGGAAAAGAAGCAACCTCTTTTTTCCTCCTCTTTTGCCTTTGCAACAAACACTACATTGGTTTCGTATATCAGCCATAAAAATAAATGCACAATTGTTCAGAGTACATTACACCATTCACCTGATGTTGGGCCTGAACCCAAAAAGCTTCCAGCAATAATAAAATATTACAAGGAAACGAAGGGCGGTGTTGATAATGCTGACAAAATGTTATCAGGTTACAGTTGCAAACGAAAAACAAAACGCCGATGTGTGTTTTTGCCAACATAGTGGATATTTCTGCGCTCAATGCTTATATTATATATAAAGAATGTAATCATGAGTTTTTAGATAAGCATGGCAAACAATCGCGTAAAAAGTATTTGCATAATCTTGGTATAAATTTAGCAGTGGAATATATGAAGCATAGACCAAGAGGCACACGAAATAAGTTTTCTTAGTCACTAAAACGAAAAATAATTGATGCCGACTCACCAGCCGTAAATTTTTCTGCTGGCCCATCATCTAGACAACCTTTAACAATACCACCACAAATTAAAAAACGTGGAAGATGTACAATGTGTGTCCAAGAAAAAGCGGACACAAAAGAAAACAAGTTTGAATTAGTCTGCTGCATATGCGAACAAAATGTTTGCAAAAATGTTCACAATAGAAATATTTTTGTACAGTGTTTAAAAAATTATTAAAAAATTGTTTCCCTTATTATTGAATAAAAATATGAGTTTTAAACTTTTCTTTTATAAATAAAACTTTGTATGATTTTTGCATTCATAATAAAATAGTCAGGGTCAAAAACGACCCTAAGGTTGTTTACGTCGTAAAAATTAAAGACTGTTCTACGGTTAAAAAGGTGAGAATGCGCAGCCGTTTCATCTTTATTTATTTGTCAGTGAAGTCTCTTTGCTTTGTTGTTATTACTATTCTAATGTTTGTTATTTTAACTGCTGATTTTTTTTATTTTTATTATGCAAAAAGGGTGATAGACCATTCTAAGTTGACAAGCATCAGCCGTTGGCGATTGTTAGAACATGTCGTGATTGTTGTTATTTTCTTTAATAATTTTTTTGTAATTTGTTTTTGTTCTTTTTTCTAGGTCGAGTTTAAAAGTTATGCTTAGTCAGAGGAACGCTTAAAAAAATTATTCCTTTTCACACCTACGAATTTTGAAAACCTAACCTTTAAGACTTTTCAAAGACCCATTAACTTCAATAGTTTCAGGCCCGTTGTCTGGGAGCGAAACGATTCCAACTCAAGGCGAACGGCCTTGACCAGTGTAATTAGAACGGATAGCAAATCTATTTGAATTCACAGATCAAACATGTTTTGCATTTATATGGTAAAAGTTTACGAGGAACAATTTTATCGAATATTTTATGCGATAGCCTCCCCTGTGATAGTGTCTTTTAGACCACCCTTTTTAATAAGCCTAAAATAAACAATAATTTGAGTATGCGAAGCAATATATCTGACAGGCACGTAACTAAAAGTATCTTTAAATGTCACGTGGTAACTTCAAAACTCGCCTGAAAGTGTCTTCACAGACAGAAGATCCTTTGTTTTTGGGGTGCGAGTCACATTGGTAGTGGTAGCGATATTAAGGATAGACTCGCGATACGGAAGATGTTCTTAGTCTAATACTGCATTTATACGGGAGCATAATACGGTTTCATCGAATACACATCACTTCGAAACGCATGTATAAACTGATTTTAAATACGCCTTGAAATGCTTCAGTGAATTCACTCACACTCACTTTCAAGTCGGTACTTTATTTCAGGCTTCTGTTAGAAGGAGCTTATAAACGACTTAATGTTAAGCTTACAATACGGTTTCGATGGGCAAGCTTTAAAGTCGAATGTATAAACAGAAACAAATAAGTATTAAGTCAATACGATCTCGGATAATGCCTCGTATAAACAAGGTATAACACATTTCACTACTACTAAGTCTAAGACACTTTAAAGAATGCATAAAATTTAAAACAAATTGGGGTACTCGCAAGAAAACAGAAGGTTTTGAAGGGCTAAGCAAGAAACTGTAAGACAAGCTCTGTAACAGTACATTACATAAACGCGATATGATTTCCATAGAGTTAATGACATTATTAATATTTGTCCCGTAGAATTTTCTTAACAAATTTTGAATAAAGACGACAAAAATGTATACGTATTTAAACAAACCGTCAAATATAAAAAAATTTGGAAATAACTTATCATGAAAGAAAACTCGGAATTTAGGTTTGGTAGAACTAAAAAGTTATGGAAAGAGCTCGCGGTAACACTGAATGCTTGTCGACCTTGAAGGAAATCAACGCACTCAAAGTAAACCGAGTTGTTGAATGTTTCCAAGAAAGTTTTCCTAATATATGAACATATTGGTAAAGGTCTCGCATTTTCATACATTATAAAATATATAAATTTTTTTTTTAAAACGACAATCCCTTAAAGCCCGTCGCTTTCGAACTCCGACCGAATGCTTTCTTTCACTGTCAGTAAAAAAAAACGATAGATTTTGTGAAACTTTTTAACATTAACAATTGATTTATATTTAAATGAAACCTGTTTCACTATAGAACTAAAATTTATATAAAATCAACAGAAATTGTTATTTCAAAGTGATACACGTAGCCATTTTCTAATCGAATAGACGATATTAAACAAAGGATCAAGCATTTTTCCATGTTCATGAAGCAAGGCAATCGCTCTGGTAGCAGCGTAAAGAGGTTTTATTAAATACTTTACGTCTGACAAACTGTATGCGTTTTTATAAGAAATCTTTGAAATCAGCTACCTTCATTATTAGAAATTAGTTTCAGACAGTGCACTTAAATTTCACTTCCCCACTTTTATTAGTAAATTTACATAGTAATTGCATTTCCCCGCAAGTTTTTAGAATGTATTTTCTTTTATAGACACTCCACGCCACCAACCGTTCCAAAACCATTTTGATGACGCACTCATTCAAAGCTATTGCAGCCACCTCCAGCAACACAATTCTCAAATCTCTTTTTTGGGTGCGCGTCCTAGGTGTTCAATTTACATACTTTACCATAGAGGAGTTTTTCGAATAAATCTACTTTGGTGGCCCAAATGAGCAGCATTGCATTTTACGCAGTCCTAATTTCCGGTCTGCTTTCGGGCGCAATGTAACTAAAAGGACAAAGTGTGATGTGCGTGCGAGTAGATAAATAGATAGAGTGACAGATAGTCTAATTTAATACATTGCGGCCATCAATTTAGGTGTGTTAATCCACAAAAGTACCGCCAACCAGTCGAAATCAGTGAACCGGTGAGCAATTCAACTTAGCAAACAGTTTGGTTAAGAAATCCAATAAAATGCGTATAAGCCGCGACACATTGGACATGCATTGAAGCTTATTTCCGCCGCATTGCTTCTCCGCCACTTAAATCCATTAAGGTGCCAAACGCAACATTTATTGCGGTGCACAGTAATACCTTTTACATTAACGCTTACATTATTCCTTCTTTGCACCTAATCCATTTGTTGGTGTGCAGGGTAACAAGTTTGCGTACGTAGTGTATGGGAGGGTTGGAAATGCGACCCTGCCATAAAAGCTCATCTTATAAAAAAAAGCTACAATCAAAGTAAATCCATTCATGCGGTCATAACGAAACAACTCAAGTAATTTACTAGCTCTTGGAATTGCTTTCTTGTTGTTATTGCTGCTCTTGGTTTTTGGCTGCTGTGAAGTTCGAAAAATGCTTTTAAGTCATTTATGCAAATGCTTCGTAAGGCTAAATCGTACTTGCTAGAGTTTTAGGTCGCTGTGCTTGGCAGTTCGAGTATATTCATTGGAGTATAGTCTTAGATTATTAATTGAACTTAACCTTATCATTATTATTCTTATTGATGCAACATACATGTATCACCAGCTTAGATTTAAGTTTACAGCAGTAATTTTTCATTCCCTGCTACTAAATTTAAGGCAATAGCAATTGTAACCGTTCGGATGAATAACTGGAAGCCAGCAAGTCTATTGGAAAGTGATTGCCATGATTTTATTTATTCAACGGCAAAGCAGGTACAGCTCATTTTTCAGTCTTTTAGGCAAGTATTAAAAATTCACTATCTATTTCGAATACATCAAGAGCTTCAAGCTTCTGATCTTCACATTATGAACTTCTGACATATTTCCTTATTAACAATAGCGCGATAACTAAAAATAATTATTAGGCCTATTCTGAAAGTCATTTCTATATACAGAAAACGAGCATTAATAGAAAATAAAGACTATCTTTCGATTCTCACAGAGCAGAAGAAACTAAGAACAGACTGAGGAGGAAGGCCCGTTAATTTGTTTATAATCGAATAACTGAGTACAGTACTGCGACAGAAATTATTGTATTATAAAGCTGTAATAGAGAGCCACACGATTTTAGGCCGTACTTGACTTTGGTGTTTGCCGGTGGATACATTTCCAGTGTAGCTCAAGCACAAATTCAATTCTCGACATTTTCAGGAACAAAATTAGCCTATAAACTATAATAATTCAAGACTTGTTCTAAATGAACCCAGAAACGATTGTAAGCTAAGTCGAAAGCAGAACAGAAATTTATCGGGAACAGTTCGAAATCATAAGAACGAGTTAGGTAGTTAAGGGATTATATTTTGGTTCTGCTGCAAATCTTGTTCGGAAGAAGTCCTCAATAATAAAACTAACTATTTATAAACCAATTCAGAATTGAGATTTAAATAGGAATACCATTCGAAGGCCAAATACTTTCGTAGAGACCAGTTTTATTGCGATGTAAGATCTTTACGATCTTATTGAAACTAAACTGAAAATGCCTCTTACTAACTTACTAACTACCTTAAACATCAAATATTTCGAACTAAATTGATACCAAATAGGATGTGACGACACATTTTAGGGTTAACTGTCGATATAATATCTAGACTACTTCGTCATTAAATTGAATTTACTTTCAAAAACCAACAGTAGCTCTTTCAAAAAAAAAAATTGGCACAAGTGCAGTAATTGTTCGGAAGCATTTCAAATTGATTTGGAATGAATTCGTGACTGATTCGTGACCAATAGCCAGACCATTAAAAATCAAATCGGTATTAAAATGCATTATGTACTTTCAATAAAAAATAAAATTCGGACGACGATTATTGAACTCAAAATTTCGTATACGAAGACTTGAACTGAGTTTTCGTTTTTAAGTAACTGAACAAATTGCTTCCTTTTATAATTTATAAGAACTAAGAGCTCGTTTCTAAAGACGTCCACTCATAAACATGCAATTCAGTTCACCTCTTAATCGCTGCCAGCAAGAAAACATTCTATAAACTCGTCACGTATGCTTCACACAATTAAGACACAATCAACTGCAATTGACTATGCGATGAACCCAAATTGCATGGGAACTCCGCTAAGACACACAAAAACTATATGTTAATGTAATTTAAGCTGCAAGAAGGGAGACGGGGAGGCTGCCACAGCTCATTTTAGTTAAAATATCAAGGAAAATAGTTTATCAATGCCAGAATGATGTGTGTGGGATGATGAGTGAAGGTGGGTGTATATGAAAAGATTAACCTCTTCAATAGGCTACGCAACTGCATATATTCACACATTTGTTTGTATTTGCACAGTAGCAGTCACTTGCAGCGGATGAGTGTGTTTCACTCAGTTATCTGCATACCTTATGGATTTAATCTTAACGAACTAACAATAAACTGGACACTTCCTTATTAAGAACCTCCGCATATTTCTGTACAGTCATGGGAGTTAGGGAGAACGTGTGTGGTTTTAGTCGAAGACAATCTTCAGAAGCACTATTGGAATAATAATTATATTGCTTGCCTCACAAACAGTAAGCCACACACGCTTACATATACAAATTAAGTGGATTTGCTTTTGAAGACATCTTGTATACTAAGTGGTTTCTGGCAAACCAACAAAGACATTATGTCACCAACTTCTTGCAGCATATTCGCTTCACCCAAGCCTAGTATAACTGTTTTGCTTTAGCCGCTGCAGTTGCTCACCACCAACCGCAAATGCAATATTCAAACTTTAATTTCCATTTCCGGCAAAGTAACCACATGAATATTTTCACAACTGAAGCACGACATACGTACATCTATACAAATATATTTATAAATAGTTGCGCGAGTTCGCTGAAATAATTTTACGTTCGTACATCTTTGCCGGATTTTGGGTGTGGCACTCGGCTTTTGGCTGTGAATCTTCGGTACTTTTTTTAATTATTTACTTTCCGTTCCAGTAATGCTTCGCCCAAGCGACTGACCGGTAAATTAAAAATTTTTCATATTCCTTTTTTATATGCGATTAGCTGTTGTTATTTTAGTTGCATTTAAGTATTTCAGTGAAAAAAGAGAGAAAGGAATTAGAGCAATAACAAATTCAAAAGGTATAAGTGTTCTTCAAAGTGCATTTTGTTCGGTTACAAATCGAGTTATTTTGCGATTTGATATGATGCCAAAATACTGAACTGTAAAAAAGTGCACAAACTTTCTGACGGAAATATGAGGGTATTTATTTGAAATACTCACCACAGTAGAGCTGTTCTTTGAGGAATATGAACACAGCAGACGTTGTCAGATTAAAGATCTTGAGGCAGAACCTCGTAAGAAATAGAAATATTCATACGCTTGTTGCAAACCAGCTCATTAGGGAATTCAGCTAAACATACTTGCTTACTTATTGGCATTACTTGATACAAATATCAGTTGAGAAAGGCAGAAACTGTTGCCTGAAAATGAACTTCATGATCAAAAATCACAATTAAAGTTAAAGTAAACAGATTACCTGTATGAATAAATTAGTTGCAATAACGGCTGATAGTGCTTAGAGGCATGTTAGCCGAGGGACCACTGTAAAAGTTATCAGTAAAAAGTCAAAATTACCTAAAGAATGGAATTAATTAAATTAGTTCGTTTTTTCGTGAAAAATTTTTGTTACAGTAATGTTGTCTTAAGTGTTGAATAAAATGTTGCTGCAAGAATTTAAAAGTAGAGTATCCAATTAGCGCAAGTTAATTCGCGGAAAAACGGTCATTTACTAAGAACAGCATGGTTGTGCGTTTACAAAATATTCCTGTTAAACTTGCCATCACTCACAACATAGTCGCGTTCTCCAAAAATCACGAAAAATGATAATTTACAGATTTCCTCCTTCGAAAATCTATTAAAATTCATCAAAGGGTACTTGGGACACTTTGTATTCCCCGGCCTACCCTAAATTCAATCAATTATTTAAGTTTTAACCTAAGAATGACAGCATTGTTTTCCTCGCAATTTACTAAAACCCATTGCTGGTCTCGTTTTAATACTTATGCCAAAATGTTGCATAGAATTTTATAATACAAAAACTGAAACAATTTTTCTAACCAAATGTGTTATTTTCCTACTCTTAATGGCATTACAGAAAGAGAATACCTCGTTTTTAATATTAACGTTTGTTCTTATCAACTGCAGTGTCCTCAACAGTCTATCTAACTTAGTAAAAGTAGAGGAATAAATCGCCGAGAACGAGCTACATGAAACCCATAAAATTATTCCAGCCACCTTGAAATGTGCATTGTGTATACAAGATTGAAAAAAAAGTTGTTTAAAAAAACGTTTTCGTTGGACGGCTCCATTGGCGATAATAGTGGTGGTGCTAGTTGGTATGTTACAGATGTACATAGATTTGAACGAAAGCGTGACTTCATTATTTTATACCCGTACTCACATTAAACTGATTAACCCGAATCACCCTACGTACATTTTTTGTGGAATTTCGAAAAGATTTTTTTTTTTGCAGTGTCTTTTAGGTCAAACTAAAAAACTTTGTCATTAGATTTTATGTCCTTGAAATGTCCCAAAGCTAGAACACTGGTTTATATATATGTAGGAAACTATTCCGCAACCCTTAAAAATTTAATTTCATTATTTTGGTGGACGTTTATGTAAAAAAAAAACAAAATTTATGAATTCATTTTATTACATTTCATAGAAAATATATAAATTTATATTGAACAAAGTTTTTGCTCAGGTGGCTCAATTTAAAGTGCTTGGATATTTGTTCGAGATTCATTTTCCTCATCAAAACACAATTCTTCCAACAGGTCCAGTGCTTCTTACAACGACAATCCTTCGAAAGTTTTAGAACACAAAAAAAAGTCTTAGATATTATATGTATATATTGAAAGCAAACCTAGTCCTTACAAGTCCCACTAGTAACAACAAAAGCAATAAAACACATGGCAACATGCATGAAAAAACGCAAACAAAAACGCTTTAAAATACATTTTTTTTTATAACCTACCCATTAGATTATATTTTGTATTTCAATCACTAAACAAAATAAAAACAAAAATGTCATTGCCTTATGGCGATTATCTAAGAAATATAAGATCTACTTACTTTTTCATTTCACGTTTTTCTCCACTCCACATTTTTTATTAACTTTGACATGCACTCACTTTAAGAAAACAATTAAAACTGACGAGCAAATTAATGCTGATGAAAGCGCCATCATCTGCGTAAACCCACGCCCTAACGGTATCTGCATTTTTTCTTTGGGAAGTTGTGGTCGGGGCCAAACTAGACTATTGCGCGTTACCATATTACTACCCGACGGTGATTCGGGTTAAAAGAGCACTAAGATGCCCATATATGTATGTATTAATACGCGAGAGAGACTAAGATGCTATAAGATACGACAATATTTGTATAATTATATTTTTTTCATGGTAAAAATTAATGTTTTGTAGGTGATATCTATGTTCAGAAAATAAAATTTAACAATTAAGGAAAGCTAAATTCGGGCTAAGCCGAATTTTATATACCCTTGATATGTATTTTTGTATGGGCGGTGCCCATAATTTCATAAAAAACCCCGTTTATTTGTTTCAAATCGCTGCTAGTATTAAACTTTACTCAATATCTCCGAACAAATACTGAAAAACGAAGTTTTTTTCATTTTTCAAAATTTCCGTTATATTGAAGTTAGGCGTGGTTATAGTCCGATTTCTAAAATTATTGACGGTGATGATAGTGATATCAAGGACAATATATTCACCTAATTTTGCGACGATACCTTAAATCGTTGTTGAGATACCTACATACATTTTCTTATAAGTGGGCGTCCATTTTTCGAAATTTTAATATAAATCAAGTTTCTTAAATAACTATCTCTCTAAATATCATTATTTTAGTTCATATGTTCATAGATAAAGGAATAACGAAATTTGCATTTTTTTAAATTTCAGTTATATGGAAGGTGGGCGTTGTTAAGATCCGATTTCAACAAATTTTCTACGATAATAATAGCGATATCAAAGAAAATATGTCCACCAGATTTTGTGATGATACCTAACACTGTTATTCAAATAGCGAAACTTTTCCATAACTGGCGTGGCAACGCACATTTTTCAAAATTTCATAAATACCAAATTTGTTATTTCAAAATCGCTCCAAATACAAAATTTTACTCAATTTGCTAAAATATATACCGAAAAAAAGGAGTTTTTGCATTTCTCAAAATTTGCGTTATATGGGAGGTAGGCGTGTTAATTAACCGATCTTGACCGTTTTCAATACCTAATTACCCTGTCCGAAGAGTAATGTATGTACCAAATTTCGTTAAGATATCTCAATTTTTACTTAATTTATTGTAACCACGGACAGACGGACAGTCAGGGCAAAATCGATTCCTCTTCTCATTATGAATATTTTAGTATATATATGTCTATACCTATCACGATTATTTTTCGCTTTTACAAACAACCGTTATGCGAACAAAGTTGTGTACAAGTACGCTCGGTTATAAAAACAGATGACTCTAGAGTCATTGCTGCAAACGAGACAGAAGCCAATTCAGTTACAATAATGGAAGTGATTAAATGTCACTTTTGGTAACAAAATGTTCTAGTGAACGGTTTTATGAGAAAAAATATGACCTTTTAAATTCCATCGAACTTGGCTAAACCCCACAACTTTGTTTAACAAAACTGTATTATCTCTTGCAAACAGAAGACGCACAAACTTATTAAATTAATTCCACTTAAACCAAAATGAAATATAAATTAAAGCGAACAACAAATTAGTAGCGAAAGAACTCATTTTGCTGGCGCATTCAGCAAATGCAACATTTTAATATTTGGCAATGATAGTACAAACTTGCGCTCGGTTCCATATATTTTCATGTTCAAATAACAAGTGAGACAGTAAAAACCACTTTGAATTGTTAAAAGCAAATTGTTCTAAATCAACGCAAAAGCTGACAGAAACTGGTCGACGAACTACGCAAATGTGTCTCCGCATTGTCTACGCTTTGAATCGAGTAGAAGGATGGCTACTTTTTGAGCGTGAGTTTGTTAGTAACAAAAGAAAAGTGATATATGTAATAGAAAGGCTCTTAAATTCGTTGAATTAACATTCAATTATAATTGGATATGTTTTCATAATTGTTATTTGAATAAACTTCAATTTAACTGGTATTCGTACTTTGAACAATTGGCATTTTTGTTTAACTTAAGATTCATTAAATAAGATTTTACGATTTTCGATATTATATTTTACGAATTCCTTTATAACTCGACTCAATGGCGGAATTAATAATATTAATTTAATTTTTTGATTATGTATCGGTTCTTTTCTTGATACATATTTGGTCAATAAAAAACAAAAATACTGATAACAAGTCGCTTATAAAATCACATTCGGTACTTACTTTTGCGAACGTAATCCGAACACTTCACGATGTTAATATTTATTTCGTACTAATAACCACAACAAGGGAACAGCACATTGCCACTTACGATCGACTCTTTATTCGAAAATGTTTGTTCGAGTCCGACACTGACATCGATTCCGTGACTGATGCATTCACCCTACATACATTTTCGGTTGCGACAGCCTACTCCTAAGTCATGCCCTCATGGGTGCCTGATTCAGAGCAATTTTATCTGCTTGTGATAATATAAGTGACTTGTGGGACTTCATTGTTACCACAGAAAATATCAGTCAAACTATAGATAGCTTTAAATAGTCGAAAGTTAACAGGCCCAACGAAGTTTCCATTGAAAATTTAGCTTTATCGCAAAGTATTTACATCCAAAAGCGCCTCTGTTCCGATGCAACCAACTAACCGATGACTTCAGGAAAGTTACCTTTTAAATCCGCCAAGTAGAGCGGAAAAGTGAGAGCAAATTTCTTTTGCAACCTCTGGAAAAAACCAAGAGTGGAGAACAGTTTTTAACAACGCCATGAATAGTTGGGGAACACAGATAATTGCTGTCAACTTATTTTTATGAAGTCAAAGAAGGAAGCAACGAATAAAGGGAAAATAAGTTTGTCTATGAAATAAAAAAATCATATCAATCCCCTTTAAGCGGGAAACAGGAGAAATATAATGTCGTTAGCCGTCCTTATTTATTCCCGTTACTTATTCCTAACGTAACCTAACTAATTAATGCGTAAATAAGCCTTCGATTTTATTTACAATTCTCATTTGGACACACAAATTGTTTGGGAATGAGAATTGATAAAAAAATTCCCTAGAAGCTCACCATTTCGAAAATTGTTTTGATTTCCTACAGTGCATCGACAAGTATAACATAAATATTTGCTGTCAAAAAAGCGCCATAAAGGCAATGTCTGTCGAATTTTTGTATGGCGCCAATGCCAAAACTACTCCAATCATAATTTGTATATCTTTTTAGTTGATTTTATTACTTTTTCGTGTCTTATAACCAATTCCAGCGAAATTTTCTGCTCGCTGGCACAAAGAGGGCGGTCAATAAATCGAGACATCCCATTGCTTTTCTTAATTTATGTTTGAAGTGGATAGCTTAGTGGTGCCATATTTAAGTGTCACAATACAATGAGAGAAAATTGAGTGCATCAACATTTGGAACATGTTGTATAGGTTATTGAATTGCTTTACTAGCGCAAATAAAAATATTCATCACAAAGAGTATTGATTGACATATAAATGCTCCGCGCTTCCAATTCAAATGCATTAAGTACTGCGCTTTTGTCTTTGAATCGACTTGCAGAATTGGCACAGGCGTCAGTTTGTGTTGAAAGTGTAAAAAGGCGACACGAATATGCAAACTAAATATACCAAAAATTCAAACAAAACAAGCAAATTAGAGCTAGATATTTTCTATAATATTCTTCTTACACATCCCCAGTTGTTGCATAAAAATTAAGGCGATCTATAGCTTTTTTTTTGATTTTTTTACTTTTGAACTAAATATTGATCTTTAAACCCGAATTCATCATAGAAACAAAGCAAATAAAAGCTTGTACTTACTTACTAGGGTGACTGACTCGGATTTTTCAAACCGGTTTTCTTCGGTTTCCTCATAAATTATTGTACGGATTTTTTGAAATCTTGATTTTTCGAATATCGAATAAATCGGTTTTTTTTAATAGTTTTTTACCTAGTTGTAAAGTCATAGCCGTTGATGAATAACAGAAATTTGACATCCATTCTAGTTTTATTAAACGGCATTCACAAAGTGCTTATCAATTAGATAAGTTCAATGCTGAATTCAGTAATTTGGAATAATCTCAAGTTTTAAAATTTGAGACTATGTATCTATGAGTTGAAGATTATTGCCTTTCCTCGCTTTTACGCTTTTATTTTTGGAGTTTCCCTTAATTTTTGTGACTTGCTTATCGCCTGGTGACAAATGAGAGACTTGTTTTAAGAGTAGAGGACTTGAGGCCAATTAATGTCAACTGGTTTAAAATTAAGACTTTTGTCTATTAGAGTTTCATGCCCGCATTAGGTAATTTGGTATATTCTTAAGTTCCAAAATTTGAGACTATGAACCAGAGATTATTGTCTTTCCTCGCTTTCATGTTTTTACTTAAAACTTGTGACTTGCTCATCACCAGTTTACAATTTAGATACTTTATTTTAAGGCTAGAGGCTTTATTTTGAGACCTACTGATCTAAAATTGTGTGTTTTGCCTATATTAGAGATTGATACTGCTTACTGAATTCCGACATTAAACTACATTTTATTTTCAAAAGATGTCTTTCATAGAAATAATTGCATTTAGTTACATGTATTTACATTGCTGTATATTTTTCTTATATGAAACAAAAACCGCTTTATCCCGTTTTTTCGTTATTTAAAACTTAGGAACCGGTTTTTTTCAAATTGCAATTGAATAATTCGAAAACCCGTCGAATATTACTTACTCACACAATTTCTACACCACGATTCAGGTTGCAATAATATACACAACGAAATAAATGCGGAGCAAGCAAACCTTTGTAAAGCTCGAAAGCTCATGGAAAATCCTCGTGTACACCTTTTTTACATGAAAAAGCCAATATGCACATAAAATATTTCAAAGAAGCTGCGAAATGCGACTAACTACTCTGCTTTAAAAAAAGTACTAACACATTTGTTTCTCCGTTCAGCTGTCGAACGAAAGTTTCAAAACCAGGAACAAACGAGCAATTGCAGTGGCATGCTATACATAGGAGGTAGCCAGATATGAGTGTTGCATGCCACAAGTGACAGCTGCAAGCGCAAAACAATGCAAAACTTGGATTTTTTTTGAAAATCGTATTGTTGTTTCGCCTACAAATACCCTTTTTCTTTCTTGCTTTGTTCGGCGAGTTTTCAATGGTACTTCAAATATGGATTTGTGTTTCAGCGAAGAATGTAAAAGGAGTTCATTGATTGAATAAAACAAAAATCAAAAGAAAATAAACAGATTGCATTGCATTAAAGAGACGAAAGAGAGTGAAATAATTCTCGCGGAAAAACTAGAAAAGCTCTTCAATTATGCAGATAATTTAGCGGGACCACGCTGTGGATTGAGCTAAGGCAGCGCTTATTTTGTCAAGCTTCTCACATTCTTGGTTTTCCGGTTGATATTCTTATGTTTGACAAAACTCAGTAGACCTCATGTTTTTCATTCTTCCAGCGATGGCCAGAGTAAATGGATTATGATATTAATATCCAAAAAGACTATGTGTAGGGGCTGCGGGAGAGGAGATTAGTTTCATTTTTCTCGAAAACTCGTCCCCCCTAATTTTCAAAGAAATAAAATTTTCGCGGATCGCAGTTTAGCTTAGATTCTTAAAACCAGACATAACTATTATAGGAGAAAAGAATAAAAGTCAATCAATAATTATTAGAGTAAGGTACAAATATTTCTAATAAAATGTTTTCATAACGATAGTAAGTGAGACACATTAGTATTTTTAAGTCTTTAAATGCTCTTATTTAGAAACTTATATTATAAAAGTCCTACCGTAATAATTATGAGTGAGAAAAAATTGTTTATGGGGACTCGTTCGCAGTCTCAAAGTAAAAAATTTGACTATTTAAAAAGAACTATCCCTCTGAAAATTATTATCAAAAGGATGACAATTCTTAGGAAAATTTTGATCACTTTTTTAGAACTTTACTTTGAAATAAATATTACTAAAACTATTGATTTGCAGAGTGTGAGTATGAGCAAAACACTGCCTCCAGAAAAGCGAGAATGGTTGCCGAGGACAGTAAGCGTATGTGCTGCTCTTTCGGCCACTGCCGTCAATGGATCGATCCCCGTCTGCGCGCTACATTCTCACACTCCCTGAGCAGGTGCTGTGAAGTCTGCCTTGACTAGTCACAGAAGCGACAAATATCACTATTGATTTATTCACATTGCTAATTGTATTTACAATGTTTGAGTCCTACTTTCAAAATATCTTTGAATCCATACTTTAAATCTAACTTTAAAGAGAACATACACTTTTTTCATTTCTCTCCGATTCCATAAAAACAACTTATCCTGAATCTTCAGAAGATGTCCACTTCAACAAATTTGATATTTATCTTAGCAATATTTTGCGCTTCATTATACCATTGAGCCAATATTTGAAGAAAATTTTTTAGAGGTGTTCCCGAAATGACGTATCTACTACTCTTCCAGAATATTTTCTCACACTATTTGCCTTTAATCTACCGACAACGTGAATGGAAATATATATAAAAAAAATTTATAAAGCGTTTAATTTTGTAAAGTACTTCTGAAAGAGTTGTAGATAATTTTTGATTATCTTTATTTCCATGGGGCATGGTCGATGTTAATGAGTTAAGAGCTACAAAAGTAGCAGTCTTTACAATGCACCAATTCATGCATAAATACATAAATTTGTATGTTATTATGGACATACTTTTATTACCGTTAACACTTGCCATAGACTACTTTTCAGCAAGAAATTGCAATCGATGGAAATCTTTAACATGTGTACAAACTCACAACGTTAAAAAGGTAAGGCGTCATGTACAACAATTGCTGTTGATATTTATTATTTTAGCTTTGATTTTCCATCCACTGACTGCCCTCCAGCATGCTGCGATGATAACAATAAGTCATAACTATTTTTGCATTATAACTTGATGACCAACGCCTGCAGTAAACAGTTACTTATACTCAACAGAGGTCGGCGATCAAGAAATTGTTGTTACTTACAGAGTACATTACGGTAGCAGTCTACACTCTGTTCACAATTTATAGCACAACCACATATTGACAGATTCGGGGACTTCATATCTCTTCTTATTAATTTAAATTATTTTTCAAGTAAAATAGAATTTTTAGAATTTTTTTGAGTATACAGTTTTTTGGCTCATTCAATTTTAGTGTTAGAGGGTGCAAGATTCAAGTATCTTCAAATTATCACTGACTTTTGATAAAAAATTTACTGACAGTTTCCTCCATACAACGCAAATCCGCAATTATTTTTAATATGAAAGAAATTGCGAAGGAGTATCAGTAAAAAAAAAAATAATAAAAATCGGTGGTAATATATAGCCTTTAGAAAAGTTTACTTTGTTGTACTCAAATTGAATGAGCTACACAACAAATTCTGAAAAATCTTTTTAAAAAGTTCGAAATTTTGACGAATGATCTCTACAGTTTTTATAAAATTTAAAAAATTGTTATCAATGGTGTCTATTAGAGAATTAACGATTTTTTAATTTAAAAATAATTTTTAATTATTGGTAGATAAATAAATTGTCCAAATGTGTCAATATGTGTATATGCTATAACTTTTGTACAGAGTGTACATATAAAAATATCATATTTATTAAGTTCTGCATTTATTATTTGTAAATAAGTTTATTTATAATCACAGGCGCATACCAAATACGCCATTAGAGGAGGCAGAGCTACTACTTGCAAGATAAAAGAAGCTTTTCGGAAAGGTAATTAAACTTGATTGCCGATTGTTCAGTATGTAAACATTGCGAAATTCTTCAAAATTATTTGTCGAGGGCGTTGGTGAATGGCCATATGAAGATAGACAACTGTGTTATTTTAAATTGACTAAATTGAGAATGAGGAACGAAATAAATAAGAAGCTTACTAAAAAAATGGGGTAAATGATATTAAAAATAATAGATAACCATAATGAAAACCATAAACAAAATTAATTAAATACTAAAACAATGAAGTATAGACAGAACAACAAAAAGCAGATCAAATAAAAATCAGATTACTATTAAAAAAAAACTATATAACTATATAATATAATATAAAAAAAAATAATGAATTCAACAAACATAAATATTTAGAAAATAAATTTAAATCTAATTAAACAATATCATAAATATTATAAAGAAATAAGGAAATGAAATTAAAAAAACACTAATTAATAAAATGATTTTAAATAATTAAATAAATTTAGGTCGAAAATTAAATTTAATAAAATTGATTAAATAAAAACTGAATAAAATGATATTCTATTAGGTTTATTAGAGAAAGAACAGGTGAAAAGGTATTGACGTTGCCCAGACTAGGGACGTCCTAGGGCTTAATTAGTGCTGGAAGCTACATTTTGCTACTCTTTTTTTATGGAACCTCTGGTGCATCTTACAGCTTTTAATCTTTAAACCACTTTGACTTGTGGAGGAAACGTTTTATGTAAATTATTTTACATCTAGTGATCTCCTTTAAGTCTTTTGGAAAATACCCGAGTACTTCTTGTCATCCCAGAGCTGGGCACTTACAGAGATAGTGAATAAAGATTTCTCAACTGTCTTCGTGGTTGCAACTCCTACAGCGATTATTATTGGGAGACCCATCTTGGTTGCATGCTCACCATGCGGCCAGTGCCACTTAACTGTGAATGTTACCTCGAATATTTATTTTCTTGGGAAGTAGGTCTGACGTTCTCGATGCGTCATCGCGGGTCAGATTCTCTTCGGATTTAACAAGTCATTAACCTGCTCCATCTTGCTCACGCTATTCGTAAAAACTGCAAATGTAGTTCTCTCGGCGCCGGCTCTGGCCAATTCGTCAGCGCTGGTTATCGTATTCTCGTATGTAACTATGGCCGGGAACCAAACTGTATATTGACTTAATTGTCAAGCTTAACGACGACTTATAATCATGGACTATCCGAACGTTTGTCTCTGATAATGCTAGTAACAAGAGAGCTACTTGACTTTCTGAAAAAAGCATGATTTTTGTACCCCTTGACTACTATGCTATAGTGCCTTACTTTCCCTGTAATTCCCAGATGTTAGATAGTCGGAACGAGAAAAAGACATCCCATCCGGTAGTTCCTGTTTAACCTGTCAATGTAGATAAGGAGAGGTGATTTCCAGACGGCAACTTTTTCTGAAAATTTTTCCTGATTACTGAATTTTCTTCTCTTCCTAAAAATTTGTCGAGAACTTTACTATGTCCGTACTGCTTCGGCCTCCAGTAACAAGACTCTCTGAGTCTGATTTCAGAGTTAGCCGCGAGTTCGAGTAGGAGGAGCTCTATGGGCAGTTGATGCAAGATCACATTAAGCGCATCCTTGGACATGACCTAGAGAGTTATGTTACACAAGCGCATGCAGCTGTATAGTTAAAATGCTTAATGCATCATCGGTAAGGACTTCCCACTGCTCGACTTCAAAATACTTTAGGGTCTTATACCAATTTTTTTTATTATAAGAATTTTTTGCTGTTCTTGCAAGCAGGACTGGTTTCTTTGTCTTACACACGTTTTCCATTTTGGTATACATACTTACTTGCCACATTGAAATGTAAAAGAATATTGTATTTTTAAAAAATATTCTTCTCTTTAATATTCAATTTGGAAATTTTTTCTCTTCACTTAATACTAATCGTGTTTTATACTATTAAAGCAATAAGTTGTAATTTATTAGTAGAGATTTTGTATTACCAAAATTCTTTATAACAAAATAGTTAACAGCATTTTTTTGTTAGAATAACTTAAGTTTAAGATATTGAAACTCAAATTTGAAGCAATAATTTTCAACTTTTAGAATATTTGTTAAAAAATTTATTAGTTTCTCGTTATTTGCTCCATGTATTGCACCTCTTCTTGCAATATTATAATTGTATTTGTATTAGTTTAAGAAAATAAAACACGTACTGACGTTTCGATTGAAATACATCGTCGCTATCGTCGGTGACGGAATTACACGAACCGCGTAGGAACATCGCGTCTGGGGCCAAATTATCATTATTTGACTATTTACGCCGATAGTCTTCAATACCCATCGAAGTCACCACAGTGCAAAAGCTATATATATATGCCTCCCAATAAGCCAAAAAGTTGCTTCTGTCAGTATAAGTTCCACGACTATAATTATCACTTTATGGCTGTAGAGAGATTAATAGACGCACTTTTACTCATATCGATGGCGAGGTTGTCGATGTGCTGTGGAAAACTATGCGTAAGTTAACTGCAAATACTTTTTTTTTCAGAAGAATATGGTTTTGTGTTTACTCACAGAGTTCGGCTGCCGAAATCACCAAATGTTAGGTCTTTGAACTGATTGTTGCCCTTGCGAATCAACAATTCGGCTGTCTGCGGTATACTAACATCGACTGAAAGGAGAACTTAAGAGAATATAAATTAAAATCTGTATTACTGACGGTGATGACAATGATAAAAATAGCGTTTTTGTAGATAACGAAATTAACGACATCTATAATAAAATTATTTGCGATAATGGTTACAATATAAGAACCCAATGGCAATAAAAGTAGCAGTAGCTCTCTATATGTCATCGAAACTCACAAACACATTATTCAAATGAATGAATGATGCCTTAAGAAAGCTTAGCGAAACGTTGGGCCGCCAGAGAAATTATTGTTTTTAGTTTACACAAATTTAAAATATTAGAGAAGTCTATTAAAAAATTTAATTTTAAAAATTATTTTAATTTCGAATTTAAATTAAATAGGCCTCTATATACTCTACAATATTTTACTTTTTGGAAATTTCAGCTAACCGCCTAAACCAGGAGACCACCAGCTTTCATTAAATTTGCCGAAGTCTTCTCGAACCCAATATACTATCAGTAGTAAACATGACTTTCTAATTTCTCATGGAAAACACATTCCGACAGCCAAGCAGACCCATCATATAAACATATCTGAATAGTTAGCTGCGACCGCGAGCGACACTTATAATTCGAGAAAAGGCTGGCCTTTACATTTTTTGCGGTTTGAAAATTGCTCAGGCTCATCGTAGCCGTTCACATCAAAGCTATCGGCGTACGTTTTTCTGTAGAAAAAGGTTACGCGAGCGCATTTACATAACTTCCTGTACTGTATAGCTGTGAGTGTGGAGGGGAGTGTGTTATCAACCTGATGTCATATGCTGCATGCATGAGTGGCATGCCTCACTCAAATTCTTGTAAAATTTTTTTGCCAAAGCAGAAGCAATTGCTCGCCAGCCCACCTGCCACTGGTGCCTTTGACAATTAATTGCAGTGGAGTATTTAAAATAAGCAAACACTTTGCAATTGAAAATGTTTCAGCTCTTTTGGGCAATGCTACAGATGATTGCAGGGAATAAGCTGACGAAGTGTAATAATGCGCACGCATTTGTATTTACATGCTTTCAAATATACTTAGATAGGTTAAGATATATAGCTACCTAAATGCTGAGTACGTTATTTAGGAATTTCTACCGAATTTCTTCGTAAACGCGAAAAGCAAAAAATAAATTTAAAAAAAAATTTGTAAGTAGAGCAGAGGGAGAGCAGTTTTTCTCTAGAAGCACATATCTGGTTAACCGATTTTAACAGACAGTTTCGAATTCTTTGCCAAAATGCTTAAAATGTTTTATTTACACGTTTTTGTAATTTTTTGTGGCATTGCAATTGCATTACTGTTTTTTTGGACTCCGCTAAATTGTATTGTTCTATGCGATTCTAGTTGGTTTTGTTATACATTTTTCTCAAAGCCAACGGCGTTCTTGAGATAAGCAATTGCAAATAAATGCAATCATTTATATACATACAATATTTATTGATTGACTGCGGTGGTTCTAGGTTTCGACGCAGAATGCGATTCGCAGATTTCGTCTAAATGATTTTAATATTTCTATGATTTGTTGAAAGCGGTGAAATAATACAAATATATATGCGAGTAAAAAGTCATTCAACGATCTGAATGCATTTGATATTTTTTTTAAATTCGATTGGTTATAAATTGCTTATACAAAGATATCTAAAAATTCTTGTTAAATATTGCTTCTAAATAAACTTGATGCAGTTTTAAGAAATGTCACGAAAATCCAGTTCGCATGAAAAAAAAGTAAAATAAATATTTAGAGTCAAATTTATTAGTTCAAATATTAATGAAATTTATTAAAAAAAAATACTTTAAAAGACAAATACAAAAATAAGGATAACGAAACATGCATAAAAATGGATTTTTCAACTATGCCATGGAAACAATATTATTTAACGAATAATTCGTTCATAATTTTAAATCATTTGAAATAACACAAAACGAAAAATATCCAAAAAAAAAGTTATGTATATAAGTTATGTCAATTTTGTGGCAAATAACAACAAACAGACTAAATTGTGCCGAAATTCGGCCGATTGAACTATATCGGGACATTTTGAAAACAAAACTAAGAAAATATCAAAAACCTTCCAAAACATTGAATAATTTTAAGACAACATGCATTCTGGGCACAAAAACTACATCCAATAAACTGTGCAAAAGATAATGAAAAATTAGAATAGTTTAATTTTCTATTTTTATAAGGAGTAATCTAATAAAAATACAAAAAAATTTAAAACTTGCTACTTTTTCTTTCCTTAATGCAGATTTCTTACATTGCAATTTTTCATGTACTATATTTCTCTTTAGTCATATCATAGCAATTTTTAATTATTCTCATTTATACTAAGAAAATATGTTTACAAACCGTAATATTTATCGCTGTGCAATTAAAAACTCGAGTTCTGGCGATTTTGGGCGTCCGAAATATAACTGTATGAATAAATTAAGGAATGACTAACATTTCTAGAAAATAAAATTTATGAAGTGTAGGTTACTCATACGCCAGGTAGGTACAGTACTTTTAATTTAAAAAAAATATAGATATACAAGTGCATACGAGTAAGGGGCATATGATGAAAAAAATTGTATCGTTTGCGCGCCAATTACTTTTTCTGATTTTTTGCTATTTATTTAAAACGTGACACTTTATGCTGATTGATGACTTTTTTGTATGTGTTTTCACTTTTCACATTACATATATGCAACCATCTTGTGTGCACAAACCTCTAATGTTATAAACTTTCCAACTTTTTTACAAACTTTTTTTTTGTTTTTGAAAATTTGGCACGATAACCTTTTTAATCCCTTGCTTATAAAACTTTATAAAATCAATGTTTTCTTTTAACTGTTGAAAATTTCCATAAAATTTGGCAATATCAGGGTCGCATATGCTTATACTTTACCCCTTATTTTATGTGTATAAGGTTGGCAAGAGTACAATAATATCTTAAAATGTACGTATGTATGTTTAATAATAAATTTTGTAAACTAAATCCTTTTATAAACTGTCTGGTTTGCTTAAGTTTTTGAAGTAAAAGTTAGATCATTGACAATTTCATTGAGCATCGAGCCCAGTATATGAGAGAATATTGTTTGGAAAATACAAAACTAATTTTAGTCCACTTAGAAATAATTTCAAAATAAAATAAACTGTTATAAAAATGTAGTTTGTTCATAAGGATATTATTTCACTGATTACAAATTCCTTTGGTAATTGAAAATCGAAACAAATCATAAGGGAAATAAAAAATGTCAGTGCCATTAAAATTCAAAACGAAAAATAAAACAAAGTATGCTGCACGTAACTTCATTTTTGTTTATTTCGTTGGGTTCATTATAAATTCAACTGAGTTCAAATAATGATGCATACTTTTTCTGTACTAATAAAACAGTATATAGTTTATATTCACTGTTCATTGGTATCACTCTGTTTGAGGTAATTAAATATCAGTTACAAACTTGTTAAGCACATTTGATACATGTCTGCCTCGCATTTCGCGCACATTTTAGATTTCTGTGTGCAACAATGAATTATATGAAAAAATTATTCATTGCCATTGGCGCTTAAAGAGTTAATCTATTTCATTTCCACACAAGTAAGCCTACTCAAATAACCTAAATTTAAGCAACAGCGAAACAGGAAACTAGTCATAAAAAATACTATTCCCAAAGAGACTTGTACCGAGTACAAAAGATAATTTGTTGGAAGTAGAGAAGCTCGTTGTGACACCATTGACGTAAGCAATGCATTCCCTCCCATCCTACAAAAATTGAACCTTCCTGTACGTTTGATGTAGAGTAGAATGTTGGGTATGCCTTCCGAGTTCATGTCGGCTAAGCAATCCAAGAATGTAATTTTTCGAAGAATTGGTTGCGCATCTTGGCTAGGCCGGAGCAGTGGCACAGATAGTGTTCAATACTCTTCAGCTCTTTCTTGTTCCGGCAGATGCTGGAAAATTCAAAGGTTGGGTACCGTAGTCTTTTTTCATGTTTCCTTAGATTATCCGAAAGAGTTCCCAGGACCTATTCGTGTCCGGATTTAAGATCACTCCATGATTAGTTCGCATTTAGCCTGGCCGCAATACAGCCCGACATAAATTCGCCTTAGATATCCACCGGTGTAATATTTTACACTACTTCCCGAAATTTGGTGGGTTGACAATGCAATTAAATATACAAACAACTTTTATTTATATATGGAATAGATTTATCTTAAGCTTTGCTAAGAGCTAACTGATACATCTGATCACTTGGAACTAGTAGGGTACAGTGGTCGAGACTGCAGACAGCCCATAACGCCGCACTTTCAACAAATACTGTGCGCTATTTCTGATCTCGGTTAACCAATATCTCCGCCATGAGTTCCGTCTCATCTTGCATTTTTAAGATTATAATAGAATGGGCTATAGAACTGCATACTCATACAAATACATCCCTACAAGTATTCTTTGTAAAATATGTATTATAGAAAAATTGTATTTTGAGACCTTAGCCCATATTCAAAGCAAACTTGAAGACCCTTTGAGAGAAAGGTACCCAGTTTTCTAACAGTAGTTATTAAATTAAAAAAAAAAGAAATGATTATAAATAAATCAAAAAATATATTTTTATCGCTGCTTAAAGACTCGAACTCACGAAATGCTTTGTCTGCCGGCTATAGCGTTAACAACAACGGCTTGCGCTAAAACACTCAATTTTGACACAGCTATAAACTTTGAATATCAAACTGATTCTAATGAAATTAGTATGAAACTGGTAAACTTCTGAACGAAATCTGTCAATTGTCTTTTCGTAGAACATCGATTTTTAAATACAACAGTTGGTTGTATAGGAAAAAAGAGAGTTTTTGTCTAGTTTGGCATGCGTTTTCAACTACCATAGTTGTCATTTAGTATACACTAGTACATTTGAGGGTACAATAACTACAAAAATAACAATAATACTCACACCGAGAATGCATTCGAGTAATGCCAACTTTTAGCGGTGGTGTTTGTGGTGGCAAGCCGCTTGCAACAATGACAATGCCAACGAAAATCTGCGAACGCGGTTAAGTCGTGCTTAATTATCACATTACGGAAATCTTTTTTCGTTCGCTTAAATAGTACACACACAATGCAAATATAAATAAATATGTATACAGCTGTTTTATTTTTTATTTAGCTGGTTTTCGGCGCACAGCATCTGCTTCCACACAACAATGCTGTTTTGCAATGCATAACCGCTTATTTGGGAATTACACTTGAAAAACATGAGGATGGCACAGACAAATATGCCAAGTTTAGTATATAAACATAAGTAAGTCCATGTTTATACGTACGCCGATATTTATCTTAGTGCCAACAGTCAAACCTGCTTGCCTCGAACAAGTGCAATGCTAGTTCCTTTTGGTATACTTATTTACATTAAAGCCTTTACTTCGCTGAACTCAGTTCAAAATCAACAGTAAATATACCAACAACGATCTTACTAAAAATATTAAATAAAAGTTATCAAAAATAATTTATTCATACATATGTACATAAATAAATGCTGTAGAGATATTCAATTTTTTCGCAGCTCTTTCTAAAATGAAAATTGCTACAAATATATTTTACCTAAGGATCAAAACAAAACCTCTGACTTTTAAATATTATAGTTCCCACTGAATGAAAAATGTATCTTAGGTGAAAGGGTGAGCAATAATGGGATAATATGGCTGAGAGAAAAGCAGAGCTAGGACTACAAATTAGTGAATTCACCTAAACTCCAAATTAACAATTTGTTGCTTGGTTGAGGGAAGGAATATGTTTTTCCACACTAAATTTATATCCAAATTAAATCTGAGAATAAAAGCATTGATAATCTCTTTACAAAGTACAAAATACGAACAAAATTTCGAGCAACTATAAATCGGAGAACAGAGCAGGAACAACATTCTTGAGTATTTAACGTTAAAAACGAAAGATATTCACTTATGCGTACGTTCTGGGGCTTTTGTTGCTTATTTGTACTTGTTGAAAACGTTTGTGAGACTTTTCTTCCATTTTGTTTGGGATTAGAACTTTTCGGTCTCTTTTATTCGCATTTTGTTTTCTTAGAAATGTTTCCAAATATATTGAGCGCATTTTGTTCTCTTTAGAAAGTTCATCAGCATTTAGTTATCACAAAATTCTGAATAAGAACGTTCAAGTTGGTTTTGTTTTCACCTTCATTTTTTATAAAAGCTGTAGTTGGTTTGTTTAAGGAAGATTAAATAAACACAACAGTTCACTGTGCAATCGTAGCACAGCGTGTAGCGTGTTGGCTCTGCAAAAAGAAGTCTGATGAGGAGATTTGGTGATCGCCGAAATAGCTGCTATAACTTCTGCCACTAAAACTGTTGTTGTTTTTCTAAACAAATCTTTATTAAACGAAAAGAAAATTATTTCCAATAGATTATGAAAGCAAATATGGACATAAATTCTCAAAATTCAGCAGTAGTTTTTAGAGATTTGAACTTAAACTTTGCTAAATCAGAATTCAATTAATAATGACACTGGATACTTTCAACGTTCCCAATTTTCTTTTTTAGTATGATGAATTTTTTTTCTTAAATCATATATGTATATGTATTGGAATTTAAATTTATATAGTTTTTGTTAGATAACGAATTGAATTAATTGAAACATTTTCTTAAACTTCTCAATGGCTTCATATTTATAACAAATATAATTTGAAATTGGTCATTTGTTATCGTAACATTTGTTTCGGAAATTTTACAGCCAATAAAGCGACCAAAAGTTTGGATGCGTAGCAGAACAGTGGCACCCTAAGTCAAATGATAGAAACATTACTTACACACCAATTTACAATTTTGAGAACAACGTTTTTATATACAATAGTTAAAAGCAAGCGTACAATGCTAAGCCAAAAAAAGTAAAAAATACTAAAACGTAAGTAGCCGCAGGGGACTATACTAATATCCAGCTAACTGGATGAATTTAAGGGCATATTTTTGGTCTGTGAGAATGATCATATGCGCAGTTCACTGTCATTTAAATAGTGCTTCAGGCATTTTATAATATTTATGCTGGGGGCGTGGCGAACGCAATGATATATCAATTTTCGAAAAGAATTTTGAAATTTTTTTTGATCATATAGTGTTTCTATTTGTATGAGTAAAACATTATCAAAAAAAATTCTAAGCTTCTGCCATAAACAGATATCGCTACAAGATACCAATAGATGTGATTAAACATTTCCAAGTAACTTTTTATGGTTAAATTATTATTACCAAAATTTTAGTTATTTATCCAAAGTAAATTTGATATTTGTCATCAAAATAATAAGAATTATATAAATTTATTGCAAATTAGTGATAAAATTTCTTATTCATTTTAAGAGCGGAAAAAATCAATTTAATAATTGATAATAAGAATGCAATAGGAACTTAGCACAAATAGTTCAGAATTCTAGAATACAATTGGTGATCTACATATATATATGTATATTAAATATCAATGAAATTTTGTAAAAAAAATACCAATTTTTTTGTTGCATATATACCTATATATACGCCGCTTTCTTTCGCTACGTTATATCTAAAGTCCTTCTCAAGCCTGTAGCGAAATTGCTTTTAAAAGCGTTCTCGGCTATGCCGAAGGCTTCATACCTTTCATGAATGGAAGACTTGTATGCTATATTTCTCTGATCTTTATGATGTTCACTGCTAATATAACAATAACAATTAACTACAAAAACTGAAATCTAAAAATAGAAAGATGTACAATTTTATATTAAGTTTGGAAAATACATTTACAATTTTTTATTTAATAATTTGTCATTTTTTGTAGAATAAATTACAATTTATACACTATTACTTTTGCCAGAGACTTTTTTGAGTATGTATTTTAAATTTAACAACTTTAAAACGCAAATTTTGTCATATAAAATTAAAAAAATATTTAGATTTGCATTGAGTAAAAGCTTTATGATTTTTCACATGCGTTAATTTCTGTGTTATTTACAGAATTTAATTGAATTGCACTAAATTGTTAACCATAAAATGGCTAGAAAAGAAGTTTCAAGATGCCGCCCCTGATTAACTGAAAGTATGCCAAGTTTCAATTCGCCAAGGGGTTTATAAATTTTATGCTTAACACGCTGAATAATACAAACCACCACAACAAACATGTATTCATAAAAGTATGTGACTCTATTATCAGAAAAGTAAGGCACTCGCTACCTCATACCAGTATGCAGGTAAATGGCTAAGCAGTTGGCCTTGGAAGCTTACAACGAACAATTTGCTCCTGCCAAGCGAGTAAACAAAATGCAGTATGCGAACATGTACATTTTTATGAATGTCTGTATGTAGGACATCAACATTTATAACCACATGTATGTAGACATAAACTTTTTGTACATTGTACAACGATGATTATTCTGGTTTCTAGGCTACGCGTACCAAATTATCCCAGTCGGTATGCTGCCTTTCAAAACCTCGCTTATTTTACTTAATGTGGAAAATATGACCACGGAGGCTTACACGCGCAGCCTCTCTCCCTTCTCCGCATACTCCAACTCATCACGTTAAATACGTTAAATTGCTTTTGTTACGAAAAGCACTAAACTCTATGCAGTTGTTAACTGCTACGAAAAGCATTAAAATAGCTGGGGAAGAAGACGAATTTGGGTTTGTGAATGAGTTCTACGTGAACGTTTTGAGGCTTAGGATTGTGTAAAATTACAAATATGGTACACAGTTGCAACAAAGAAATTTAAAACGAAATTCATTGAAGCGATATCATTACAAAAAAATGTATGCTAATTATTTATTACATACAAAATAATGACATCTCATTGCGGATGCAAACAAGCGGTAAATACAGGTTGAAATTTAAAAAAATGCATCTCAATAATCACCAACGGGGGATAAGTTAAAAGTGATTGCCTAACGCGACAAGGCAACTAAAGTTGGCACAAATGAGTTGCGCTAAGCAGAGCGTTGAAATAATAGCACTAACATGGTCTGAAGAATGTCGCTAGATGGTGCTGAGGTTTAAACATTAATTAGAATTAAAAATGTTTTCCTCACAAACTATACACCGATTAGTGGCGCTGAAGTCCGGGTATTCAGGAAATTCCCATGAATGAACCGATTAAGTTAGATTAAGGAATATAAATTCCATATATAAGGAAAAATACTTTGGAGAAAAGTAAATGTGGCGCACAAGTCGAAGTTATCGAATTGGATGCGCTAGGTGGCGCTGGAGTTAGAATGTTCAAAGGGGTCGTATGTAAACGTAGTTATGTGTGTAATCCAAATGCGAAGAATAAAATAACTTTGCCAAAAATGTATCTGCTAGTTGGCGTTGGAATCCCAGCTTGTAGTAAACATTAATTTACGTTGCGACTTCTTTGAAATTACAAATTTATATTCGAATACGAAAAATATTCCTTGAGTGAAAAATCGAAGTCGGGTTAATCCCGAATTTTTTTTTTGTAGATCGATTATCTTGAAATTAATAATACGTACTGTGCTTTATATATATGTACATAATATATGAAATATATATTATATGTAAACAAGGGTTTTCGGGATCATGGCGGGACTAGTTCGCGACTATATCGGAACTGGCAACGGCGAACGATTCTCTTGAAATAACTTATATATACCGTACCTACGACAAATCAGTTAGGCACAAAATATTTCGGGATCAAGTCCGACTATTTTGAGACTACATCGGGACCAAATCGGGACTAGTTGGGGACATTTTCGGGAATAAAACGAGATTATTTCAAAACAGTTTATCGACATGTTTAGAACTAGTTTAAAAATATTTCCGTCTACTTCGGGATCCTTTCAGGACGTGTTTTAGACCATTTTAAAACAATTTCTGACTCATCTTTGTTCCAGACTTCTTAACTTGATGTAACAAGTGTTTTAAGTGTTATGAAAAATGTGATAAAATGAAGTATGTAATATAATGTTAACATAATCTTTTGAAAATTTCTTTTATTGTTACTTCTGAAAATAGATATTCTTACTCGCTGAAGAAATATTTATTTCAAACCAACTTACAGGAATCCTATACATTTAAAAATATGGGGCCCATTTTTTCTTCAATTACAATTTGGTCGAATTTTATGTTTATACATTTTTCTGCATATGGTATACTATATACAGAACAATTCTACCTTCTGCTAACCGCTGCATATGCTTACGCATTTATGCCCATTTGTGGGCGATTTTGCGGCCAAGCTGCTCACGCTGAATGCATTGGTGGGGAATGAAGCGTTTCATAACCGGGCAGTTAGTAGTGAATGGCATGCGCTAGCTAAGGTCATCGCATGCTGTTGCGCTAGTTTGCGCATTTGACTATTTACTAAAATGCAAGCACTACACGTGCACTCATGGGATATATGTATGTAACTATGAAGCAAAAAATGGTTTGGTAGACCATGGCGTATAAGTAATCTAGCAACATGCGCTTTACAGTGTTTTTGTATTTGTTTGTTAGTCGATGTGTCGCTTAAATCTTTGTTTAAATATTATGCTTAAAGAGTTATACAAATTGAAGTGAGTTACCTATGAAAGAAGTTTGTGTACATGTTGTTGTTGTTTCTTGTAAATTGTTTCAGTTGTGTATTTCAGGTGACGCCCCACGAACGACACGTGCACTGTGCACTGCTTGGTATTTTCAATGTTTGTTGTTATTGTCGTGCAAAAAGCAAGTCATGCAAATTTAATATATTTGATGGCGGCATTCGCCCGCGGTTGTGTCGTTATTGTTATTGTTGGTACGCAAATATTATGCCTTTCCTAACAAGTTTTCATTTCTGTTTCAATTTAAGATTTTATATCGCTGTGAATTGAAATACAAATTAAAAAATGCAGCGTTAAAAGAAAAATTTACTGTACAAACGATGATGATATCTGGAGTGCGAATACTCTGACACAGACACAACCTTTCTAAATGGCAATGAATTCAATTTAACTTTTTTTTTTTTAGAAATTTAACAGTATTTAAATTTAAAAAAATATATATAGGAAATAAACGAGTAAAAATAAATAAACCTTTACTTTTAGATTGAACACACGTGTATCTCTGCTCAACATGCTTTTTAAATGCATTCACCATGGCGTATACGTCATTAAAGTGACATATGTATGTCAGGCTGCGCTACAGCGTATTTGCAACCATCAAACAAATGTATCGGCCCATATACCAAAACAACAAATTAAATTTCATATAGGTGTTAAATTGCGGATCCGCTTGATGTGCAAAGACAAACGAAAACTAAAGAGCCCAATACATGCAATAAACGAACAGCTGCAGTAACAATAAATACAAGTATCGTAAAATAAATTGCGCATTGAAATCATATGAAGTGTAACTGAAAACCACTCAAAGTTGAGAGAAGAACTAAAACACCTGCAGACGCCAACAAGAAACCGCTAAGGCTTCAGCAGTCAGTCAAAGCTTGGCAAAATGCTTTCATTTGTAAGGCTGCGTTGCTGCACTCAAAGCACCTAAACGGTGCAAAGACAATTTAAAATCAAAATTAAGTGTTAAATGGATGTAAAGCACGAATAATATTAACAAAAAATGCACGGGGTACAACAAACCGTAGAAAAACGAAAAATAAAAGTGTGAAATTGAGAGTGCACTCGTGAACTATTATAGCGACAAAGTTGCAATAAATGCACTCAACGTTTTATTACAAATGCAATAAGCGAAAACTATTGCGAATCAGCAAAAAGATCTGTGTCGAGTTTGAAGCACCATTCGAAAGTTGCACCTCTAAAAGCAGTGAACAAATACTGCCGCACCAATAATGGAAAACAAAGAGCCACTTGGCACATTTGCAAATAACACCTGGTAAATATTAATGTGCAAAACCGGTGTGCTAGGAGCGAGGCGCCTCTCCAGATGGCTAAGTGAAATTCAAAATTAAACAGAAATCGTAATCGAAAGGGCAACAAAGCCCAGCGAAATTTAAGTCCACAACAAGTAGGTGTGATTAAGAGTGAAGAAACACGAATTAAATCGTTTATATATAATTGGAAGGCATCATTTTGTAACGCTGTATAAAATAATCTTTCATTGCAATAAAATGACAAAACATACAAAAATAACAGCAATTTGTTTGAAAATTTTAATAATTTCCTTTCAGGTAATTATTTTCTTAAAAACGGAGGTCGTAAATAACCGTAATCGTGTTCAACGGTTGGAAAATAAAAAATATTTTAAACCAAATTGTCTCTTAAATCAAACATTTAGTTTTGCAATTTAAAATTTAAAAAAATGGAAATTATTTATAGTGGAATACTTCAAAGCTTCTACATAACTGGTAAATGACCATTTTGGGGCTAGTGCGTGTTTATTTTGAAAATGTTTCGGAACCTCAAAACCATTTGGCACTATGTAAGTGCCATTACATACTAGTAAAGGGTTATTATGAGAATATTTAGGGTTCTTTACAAGACCTTTCGGGGCTATTTCACAGCTATTTCACTTAATTTTCGGCACTGGTTCTGGACCATTTGAGTCTACCTCAAAACTAGTTCGGGATTAATTCGGGTTTTTTTCGTTCGGAACCTCAAAACCATTTGGCACTATCTAAGTGCCATTGCAGACTAGTAAAGGGTTATTATGAGAATATTTAGGGTTATTTACAAGACCTTTCGGGGCTATATCACAGCTATTTCACTTAATTTTCGGCACTGGTTCTGGACCATTTGAGTCTACCTCAAAACTAGTTCGGGATTAATTCGGGTTTTTTTCGTTCCCGTATTTGTTATATTCAGGACCATTTCGGGATTTTTCGAGACGGTATATGAGAATACTTCAGAATTAATTATTTAATAATTAAAACCTTCTACGTTTGTGACTAGGTTTGATAATCTGCGGCACTGTTTCAGGAACATTTTAGAATTTTTGTGCGATAATTTTGGAACTTTTTCGAAACCCGTTCAGAAATAACTATTTCAATAAAAATTTGGAAATAGTTTGGAATTATATTAGCAAAAAAAAGGATCAAAAGGAAAACGTTCAGACCAAATTCACGACTTTTTTAGAACCATTTAAGAGACCCTTTAGGCCTAGCTCGAGATCAGTTAGAGAATAGCGCCTTTATATTACTGAAGTGCTTTCGAAGTGGCGCTGACGAAGTTTTAAACATATCGTGTTAAAATAAATTTAACCTGCTTACATATAACAATTAATAGAGTGACGCTTTGCTGAGCCTTACCCAGAGATATTTTTACTCGTATAGTAAATTTCTAATACATAGAACTCAGTCCATTTTTTATTCATATTATAACTACGTCTTACGATCTAGGTTTTGAATTATCTAGTATTATTTACATACATTAATAATTCATGCTTCATTTTAATTTCGAATATAAAACTTTAAATTATATTCAAACTCGCAGAAAATATACATTTTTTTTATAATCATTAATAAATAATAAATAAAAACAACGAGTCATTAAATAATGGTCTTAATTTAAGTGAATTCATATAAAACTAGGTAGAGGTAAGAATGAAACAATAAACATGCTTCGTGCTTAATCGCCAAAAACTAACAAAAATTTTCACAAAAATAAAAAAATGGCATTGAAACAAAGGCAAACGCTTGACTAAAAGTTTGCTGTGTGTGTAACGATGACGACGCTTGATGCACTTTACAATGTAATGCAATGATGACGTACAACAATAACAACAAACGAACGAACGAGTGTGCAATGAGTGTGGAAAACAAAGGATTGAAAGAGAAGAAAAGAGCAGAAGAAAATGAAACAACGAACAAACAAACGAACATTTAAATAAACGACAAACAAAAATTTATAACAACTAAGTAAAATTACCAGCAGCAGGAAGTGAAAGAAGTGACCAGAAATATAAAAAAAAACGAGACGCAAGCTAGAGTCGAATGCTGTTGACATTCTGGTTTGCTTTAGATCTTTCAATTGTTTTTGTTGTCGGTTTAACTGGCAGTCAGGCAGACTAAAACGCGTAAGCTCTAAAGAAGTGTGGGCAAGAGAGAAGATAGATTTTGGGTAGAATCGTAGGCAATTACTTGGATGAACTGCCAACTGATGAAAGTAAGCCGAATGTAAACCACTATCCAGCCCGCACTCGTGTTAACAGTGAGCTTCTTGTCGGCTAACACACGATTTGAATGACAATGACAATTTAGCAAACAATTCGACCGACGACTCACAGTGTTGCGAAACCGGAATTTTTTGGAAATCATATTGCCTAAACTGTAATTTTAATTGTATCGATGAGAAGCTTCTACAGATTGGTCAGAATGAAATCCCAAACAGAATGAGTGAAAAAAAAATTTACACCGAAAAAAATTGTTGGGTCAAATTTTCAACAAAAGTCAAAAAAAAAATGTTGTTCGAAAAATTTACAAAAAAAAATTATTTTAATTTTTCTTTGTTTCTGATAAATACCCTATGATTAGTTTTTTAAATAAAGTATAGGGTGGTCCGAACAAGAATTATAAACGTCAAATTTTCATGATTTTTCGATATTTGTTGAAAAACTCTGAAATTTTATATAAAACCAAAATCTATTTCATTTCTTATTTGAAAGGTGGCAACAAAAGCTTTAATTGGGTACCGGTTTGAAGTCAATAGCTTCAGTTTTAAGAGAGTTATGCTCATTTTTGTGGAGTGCTAGAATAGATGTAGAATAAAAAAAAAAATTTGAAGATACTATTTTATAACACAGGCATATTTTATTGCATTCAGTCATCTACCAATAAGTTCATTGCTTCCTCTGTTAATTCCAGGTGTTTCTTCTCCTCAGTATTCTCCTACTTGTGATTGCGGGATCAGAATTGGCGAGCAGATAATGTAATATGTCTTCACAATTGTCTTTTCTTGATGTTTTCCTCGCATGGTAAAGCCTTGTGTTTCTGAAGTCCTTGTTTCCTGCTTCCAATGCTTCTTCTGATAGTTGGCCAATGGGGACCAAAAATGAACGAATTAATTCAGGTCCATGAATAAGAACCTTGTGGACAGTTGGTGGCATATAATGCCACGAATATTTCTTTACATAGAGACCAGCAGTTTCTTTTCCGTACTTAGATAACTTATCGCAGTCTATCTTATATCCAGAAGTTATAGCTTGAAGAATACTAGAAAACCTTCTTATAAATTAAGTATCTACTCTTGTGGCCAGAGCGGTTTCCTCAGGATCACTAAAGAATTTCCTTGCTGCGTTACCGTCATTAGTAGTTCCACTTCCTTGTTTCACAACATCAACAGTTATTTGGAGCTGATCTTTCAGATTTTGTTGAACTTCCTTTTTTCTTTGATCTCTAATAATCTTCTCATCTTCACTGAGCTTAGTTCTCTTTGTTTCCCCTGCCTTGTGCACAGTGATTTGATAAGCAATGTTCAGTAGGGTTTCCATAAATCTTATTCTACAATGTAATGTTGATAATCCAAATCTATAAGCTTCCTGATTGGGTGTCGTTTTAACAATTTTGTCCAACTGATTCATTTCACTGGGCTTTGCGTGGCAAATGTAACACGTTGCTGCAGACTTGTTATCTGATAAAGAATTACAGACCTACCTAGACGTAAAAACAATGGGGGAGAGAGAGAGAGCGAAAGAGAGAGAATAAAACAGTAAAACAACAGAGAGAGAGAAAGGTACCACCACAAGCTAAAAGAAAACACTATATAAAGACGGACACACATGCGGACCAATATGAAACCGAAAACCAATATGATTAAATTATTCAATAAGTGATTCCGAGAATTTCCGTTCTATTTCTATGGAATAAATACTGAGAGTGATATACTAAAATCGCTATAACTCCCAGGAGGGCAGGTATGGGCAGCTGATTTTTTCACAGTTCGTTGAAAACAAATTATGTAACATTTCTGTAGTGGTTTGGAACTGGGACTCTCTGGGACTTTTTAGATATTGCTTACCTAAACAAAATTTAAAGGAAAAATGGACCTTTAGTCGGGTTTTCGCTCTAAAAAAGGTGTATTCAAAATGTCTCAAACAACATTCCTTTTTTTTTTACAGAAGATACTTGTCCGAAGGCAGATTTTTTTTCCGAATCAAAATATCTGTCACCAAAATCAAATGAGATCATTTTGAATACAGCCCTGAAATCCCCTCTTTTCGTGAAAATTTTGTATATTTGACTTCTAAAATCAATTAAAAATCAACGGGCCAATATAAAAATAAGCTTTATGTGTTTTTTGTTTACTTGGAATGTCTGTGACAAAATTGCATTATTAAAAACACTAAAAAAAATAATCGGAAAAAAGTTACTTTTCCACTAGCCGCAACACAGTGCGACTGTTCGTTTTTACTTCTTTCCGTTTTGCCTTTTTGGTGACATACAATCATTTCCGTTTCTTCTGGGTAGACTAGCTCACCTGCAAAGTGCTGAGTAGCGCCTGGAAGTATAGCATCGCTAGCAGAACATACGCGCGACAGCCCCCATTGCTGGCGCTATTTTCGCCAACCAGCTGCACTAATTGCGACCGCTAAGCGATGACGACGAGTTGAAAGATAGAACAAAGTGAAGTGGAGAAAAGAGATAGAGAATGTAAATGCAGTTAGTGGGAAAGAAAATATTTGTAAATGTTGGCTTTCCTATGAAAACTGAATATGAAAAGAGCTTGCAGACAAATAAGTAATTTGAAAATGTTATTTTGGAGTTTGGCACAAAAATTAAACGGTGGAGCACTCTGAATGCGCTAAGAAATAGTGTAAATATGGATTTGAAGAATCATAGAATGAAACAACATGTCTACGAGCGCAAATTGCTAAAAGATGAACAAAAAATATTTGAAAAAACAAATTGTGTCTTCCACAAACAAATGCACACATCTGGAAAAATTAAGAAAGTAGAGAAAACGTTGTGCAATTTTATACTTGAACGTCGCTGACAATATTGTGAAAACAAATTACGCTTGTTGTCAATGTTATCGTTGAAGCAATATTATTTGCAGGAATACAGGTCGTACGCTCGCTTGCTTGCTTCCTTGTTAACTGTACACCGCAACAGAGGGAGGAATTGGAATTGAGAAAATTTTATTATAAATGCAGTCCTGAAATACAGCAATCGTGGATACAGCTGTAGTAAATATACGAATGTGTACGCAATGACTCCTCAGCTAAAAATCAAGCAACCGGGGCTTTGTATACTTTAAGATTCACAGACGTACCAAGCAAACGATAAGGAAAACTATCAAATTACGTGAACTTGATAAACATTTTTGTGGTTAAAATATCCGCATAGCATTTCTTTTGCACTTCAACAAGACACTGCAGCATATAGCAGCTCGAGTATTTCACTTGGTGTAGAAACGGTCAACCAGACAAGCAAAAATATTTAGCCTGACAATTTCCCATACGCTGAGGAACAGCGGAAACAAGCTGACACTAATAACAATAGCAAAGCCAAAGCTTTGCGGAATGATTTCTCATTTGCCAGGTGCATTGTTGCCAAGAGTGGCTCTAAACATTTCCTCAGCTCGCAGTGTATTGCTTTGGAGTTCCGCCCAACATTCAGTCTTCATTGTTTGCAATTTTACGGTGAACCTCCTTAAAGCTTCAATGTTTACTCACCTCATTCTCCGTAACACTTTTTGCCCCATTGGTTGTGGGTCGTCGATTGCGTTCGCGTCCATTTTGTTGCTTGCGACGCGTGGTTTGTGAGCTGTAAGTAGAAAGGTGGCAAATAATATACAATAAGCAATATAGCAATAAAAAATCTAACTAAAATGCGATTAGAGAATTTGACATATCAAAGAAAGACACCTAGAAGTTGCAAGGAAGTCTAAAAATGTTTGAATCTCATTTCGTTTGACTCCAAATATTTAATTGAGAATTAGAAAATATCAAATATCTGATGCCCAATAATCAAGATTAAAACAAAATATCAAATACGAAATAACATATTTCACTTGTCAAAAATAATAAAAGTTTATGTATATTTTTTTTTTTGAACCTGCCAGAAAACAATTCCCTTTATTATGTTTAAAGTCTGCATGATTAAGCAATATTTAAAAGATGACAGGTGTTAACTGTAAGCACATCGCTGCCAAATACTTAGCTCCTGTGAAGTTGTGCCAGTAGCACGGGAATAGATCTTGCTACATGAAATGACCAGTCAACATACTAACAATTTGATTGCAGATAGAGAGTTCTTCAAATGTTGAAATAAACATAAACTTTGGCCATCTGTAAACTAATGATGAATCCCTGTCTTTGTACGACGCAGTATTCCTCCAAATTCCGATGGAAAACAGCGGAAATTACCAGATGCTCCAAACGACTTGATACCCAGACTTTTCAATTTCTAGTCAGTTTTGCAGCCACCATTAAGCATTCCTTTAATATTACCGAGTGTCTTATCGTGAGTCATCATCATTTGCATTTTTGGCGTAGAATACGTCTTACCTTACGGTGTGGGCACTGATGTCAGGTTTTTATTTTTGTAATCTCTATTTCTTTAATTATAAGGAAACGGCTCGGTAACTTTATTTAAAAATTTTTTTGTAGTCAAATGAAGATGTTAGCTTTCGTTTGACATACATTTCATGTTGGTTGATATCTTCCTAATATTTAAATTTCTCAAATGAAAATTGTATAAACACATGCACACAAATATGTGTGTGGTGTTTGGTTGAGTGTTTGCTGTTGGGCGATTTAAATGTACTCGTGCAGCCCTTTCTTTGTATTGCATAATTTTAGGCGGGCAAGTTAAAGTAGAGTAAAGGCAGAGAAAGCGCTGCCAACTACTGCTTATTGGTGGTGATTTTAACACAGAAATCACTTCAAATACTAGATTGGCGAAATTTATGAGCGATACGTTTAATTTGGATTATATTCGAAATGATGCTCCCACAACTATTGATAACACAACCATTGACTTAGTTTTTGCGAGAAATTTAAATGTTAATTTAAAAACATATTTATCCTATTTTTCCTATCATAAGCCTATATTCTCAAAAAGAAATTTTCAAATAAACAAATAGATTTGGGTCTGTTATTTATCATTTATCTTTACTATTGATAACTACCATTGACTTCGTTTTTGCGAGAAATTTAATTGATAATTTAAAAACATTTTTATCCTATTTTCCTATCATAAGCTTATGTATATCATCAAAAGTAACTATCAAATAAAGAAATTCATTTGCTTGCATTATTTATCATTATAAATTATCATTATACATATGTTTTCTGTCTTATCGGATGGCGTATTCTACGTTAAACTTAATGGCCGTGTCTCTGACACAGCCTCCTTCTTTTTTTTTGTTTGACTGCTTTCAATGGAGAAGGATTTTTCTCTGTCATAGTAAAATATTTAAAACTCATTTGTACATCGACATACAATCATTGTTATGTTTTTTGAAAAGATATGAGTTGAAAGTGTAGAAACTATTTAGTTCCTTACTATCAGTACCCAAATATTGTGGCACATTTTTTTTTGCTGTTACTGACTATCAGTCCTTTAAATTCAGAATTGCATTATTTTATGTATATACTATGTCACTTAAGTGCCTTCAAATTTTTTTACCGCACCATCTCAATTTCAATATATCACAGCTCAAAATTGGCTGCACACATTTTATTCCCTATTGTGCACTCAAAATGTAAGCACCTCACATACTTTACTTCAAATGCAGGACACAAAAAGGATTACAAAAAGTGAGCATCTATTGACAAAAAAAAAGGAGACCGAGTCAAGGAAGGGAAGGGAAACACTCTTCCCTTGTAGTAGAAGTGAATGACACTGAATCAAATGAGGCGCTGCTAAGAGAGAGAAAAGATCAGAAAATTACAAAGCGGATGAAAATATTTATACAATATGTGATTTGTAGTCAACATGATGATGTTTTTTTGTTGCTGCTGGAAACGAGAGCAAATGTAGTCAGGTAGGGCAGCACAAATATAGAAGATGGAAAGGGGAGTGCGGGTATATCACACATAAACACGCAGTCACTTTACACATAAGTAAAATTGTTTTAAAAGTGTCAAATATGCAAAAGTTCAAAGCTTGAAGGGTCATACAAGTGTACATTCATTGTATTTTCATGCAACTGCAGCAAAAGGATGAAATCATGTGCGAAGGAAAAGGATATGCGAGCTAGCACACTTGTGGATTTTGTGAAAATAAACGCACATTTGTGTGAAGATTTTGGTGCTACACATGTATATATATATATATATATGTCTTTATACCTACCCAAGTCTAAGCCATTTTAGAGCTCACAATGCGCAGCTGTTTTCTCGCTCGGCAACGAGCAAAGGTCAATTTTGTATGAAGAAAATGTTTCGATGTAAGAGTATTTACAATTTGTCGCCTGCTTTCGAGTGTGTGCACATACAAACTATTGGAAAAATATTTGAATCTATTAATGTGTACAAATAGTTTGACACGATTTAAACGGTTTATGTAAAAGTGATTTTGGGTAAAGGATTTGCTAAGCACACAACTATTGACCGAACGACAGGTAATGGTATTTGGTCATTAAAATAAGGTGTCTACACAGTCCGAATGATTTCCGTTACATGCACATATGCAAATTTCCCTGTCGGAAATTTCAACCATCAAATGTTGTCCTGGAATTTTATTTCAAAAGTCAAACCGCTCACGAAAATTTTGAAATTTAACTGCAAGTCGGTAATACGGACTTTAGGAATAATAAAATTTACTTATGTTTACAGGCAAGCAAGAATCGAGAAGCTAATCCGAAATTTGTAACTGCCGCTTCTGTATTTTGTATATTAAAAAAATTTTAAATCTTTGTAGCAGCTTATTGAAAGCAAGTGCACACACGGTATAGTCCCGGGACAATTTCAGTACCTATTTGAAACTGTATCGTAACTTTTACGGGATCAGTTCGGGACTATTTCGGGCTCAGTTCGGGACTATGTCGGTAACATTTCGGGACACATTCAACATTATGTTCAGAATATATCCTGAAATGTTCGGGATAACTTTTTCGGGACTGGTTTAGACCTAGTTCAAGTCTAGTTCGGTTTCTTTTCGGCACTGGTTCACCGAATATTTCATGATAATCTCGACGCTAATTCTAGACATTTTTATTTACACTTTGTCACTTCATTTCGGGACTATTTGGGGACCCGTTCGATAACCCTTTATAACTATTTCGATAAAATTTCTCAATTGGTTTGGAATCAGATCAGAACTTTTTTTTAACTGTTCGTAATTAATTTTGGGACAAATTTTTGTTCTATTCGGGTTTCGGTTACAACATACACCTTTTATTAATTATTACATAAAGATAAATATAACATTTATTTTAAAAAATTACCTATTTGTGCCATCTGCTCCCGTGAACATATCAGCAGATGTTAAGGCCTCCATGCCATCACGATCGCGAACTAAGCGTTCTGAAAATAAATAGATGTAAATAAATTTAAGTTATTTAAACGAACATTTACGAAATACTTTTAAATATAACTTAATGCAAAAGATAAACCTTTTTTGGTACAATTTGAAATGGTCAGACCCTTGAAAATCGAATTTGAATTCATAACTGACTAAGGACTGGCACTTCAAGAGAACTCTTATCCTTAACTGATGAAATATTAAAAACTCATAGAAGACCAAAATCGAAAAGAAGTGAATGTGAGCCTATTAGAATAGTCCATCAATAAATCATGGAATTTATTGAAACAGCAATGAATCAATGAATTGAGATTTTCTAAACAACTTATTTTTCTCTTTACTCACCTGACTCCTGCAATTTGAGATCATCCGGTTGTTGTCCTGGCTTCGCTATTACATCAATGTTGACCTCTGCAGAACTATGTCCCGCATGACAGGAGTAAACGCCAGCATCACGGAATATAATATAATAATAGTAATCCCAACGGTTTTATCCCTCCATACCCGCCCGACCGACGCGGGGGGCGTATCCGCATGACGCACGGATATATAAAAAAAAATTTTGTTTTTTCATATATGTTGCGCCGAGTCATGAAAGGCAGAGGTTTGTTAAGTGTCGAGATCTAAAACTGTTCAGCTACAGAACAAATGCTCATCAGCTGATCGAATAGTAATATATGTATATGTATGTATGTATTAATTATTGAGAGAATTGAGTATAGTTTTCTTTATGTAAAAAAGTGAGTCTGAAATATCAAAAGAACCGGAGTGAGTGTTAAAATCCTGACACAAACTACGGAGTGGCTCATTTAACTCAAAATTACTTTTACATGGCTTCAGAAAGAGAGGCCGGAAATTTCTTGAAATTCTAGAGGGAACGTTTAGTTTTATTTCGCTAAGAAGAGATGGGCTAGAGATCAAGCCTGTCAGTAACTTGACCAAAAATACAATGCCTAGCATTTCTCTGCGACTAGCAAGTGTAGGAAGATTAATGAGTTTTAAACGACTTGTATATGGCGGCAGGTTGTACTGAGAATCCCAACGAAAATTCCTTAAAGCAAAAAGTAGAAATTGTTTTTGAATTGACTCTATTCTGTCGGAATGAACTTGATAGCGCGGGTTCCAAACAACAGATCCATATTCCAGTATGGGCCTCACTAACGTTGTGAATAGAGCCTTCGTGATGTAAGGTCATTGAATTCTTTTGACCACCGTTTTACAAATGCAAAAACACCCTTGGCTTTGTTAACTGTAACATTTATGTGAAGATTAAAATTAAATTTCGGGTCCATTGTAATTCCAAGATCAACAAAGTCAAACACTTGTTCGAGGTTATGGTTACATATTTCATAAGAAGCTGATTGAACTGCTCTGCGAGAAAAGCACATTACTTTACATTTTTTAAGTTTAAGTGGCATGTAATTTACTTCACAGCAGTTAGTCATGCTATTTAATTCCGCTTGTAGTTAGGACCTTTCCTCAATAGAATGATACGATCTAAAAAGCTTTACATCATCAGCATACAATAAAATTTTTGAATAATTTATTACAGAAGGTAAGTCATTTATAAAAAGTAAAAACAGAATCGGACCAAGGAATGTTATATCTAGAATGCGTAAAGCACCTTTCTTAGACTTTAAACTTGCGCGATCGTGCCAATGGTTTGTGGTGTTTGCTCCACTTTATCTTTGGGCGATTATACCTTTTCACCGGGCACTTGATCTTCGCTTGTGTACTAAAGAACAACCACGCGGCCCCACTGACTTTCAATGTGATGTTCATCTTCTTCGAAAAGTGTTGTATATGTGTGTTATTGCTGTCTTGTATGACGGGTTTGGGATCCTATAGCGGGCAGGGCTTCATTTCAAGGATACTTGTCTGGCGGCCTTGTGCTGGGGCACATCAATTCCTGAGCCATAATCTGCTTGCACTCTACCTTGCGATCCTTGATGACATAGCCGCAAGTGTGCGAGCATTTCGACCATTCGCCCACCTCCCAGCGCACCGGATAGTCAGGCACATTGCAATACTGGCGATCGGCCGGTGGTGGCTGTGGACACATGCTATTCGGCACGACCAATGTGTTCTCACCTCAGCGCGTCACTTCGTGTATACATTGCACTGCCGCATGACTTGGAGCAGGGTGTGTAGTCGGAGCGGTTCCAACGCGGTGGGCACGGACGATCATTGCAAGTGCGTACCCGCGCTTCTGGTTTCGTTTCGGGAGTGCACAAGAATGGCGACACCACATGTCCATTGTCTTCGCGCACACAATTAATGATCAACTCTTCAATGCCACCCAGTCGCTTGGATATCTTTCGTCGTAGATGCAACGCTTCTCAATGCAAGCTGAAATTATGTAGATATGAAAGTAATTAAGTCGAAATCCTACTTTTATATTATAAAATAAATTTATTTAATTTTTCTAGATACTGATTGATTTTCGATCTTTAGAAATGTGAAAAGGGATGGATTTATGGTAAACAGATATGATGAAAATCAGGAAAGAGAATTCTAAAAGCTTCATGTTTGTCGGCAGAATGACATATCAAACCCGGCTTGTGAATTTATTAATAGCATCAATCTTCTATATAACTAAAGAAAGGCAAAATTGACCAAGCCCAACTCCGTTGGAGCAGAATTTGTGTTTTCACATAACGAATTAAATGATCTAGATTCAAGGGACTAACCTGGAACTTACATCTCAGATCAGTTACCAATAATACAGTAGGCGCATGGCTATTAAATACTTCATAGAAAAACTTAGAGAATATCCCCGTATGATAGCCAGAAGCCATATACATATACAAGCCATCTCTGGTGCCTCAATAAGTAACATTAGCACTTTATGTGCTCATAAGGCGGAACAAGCTCATGTGTCTAACTGAGGTGCTTAACATTAAATCAGTCATGTCACCTTTGGCAAAATTAATTTCTAATGAGTCTTTTCAAAGCGTTTTGATATTTTCGAAGCGAAGTTGGTAGAAAAGTTGCAATTATTGCTGTCAATTAGGATACCCAAACTATTTCCTAACGATCCCATTGTTAAAGAACTACTAAAATATGGAAGCTTTAAGAGATTTTCGCTCACATCTTTTAAGATAAACAATTAATTAACATTGATTAACATTTCTTAGAAGTGCGCTATCGTCAAGTCAACTCACGCGGAAGCCGTGAAGAAAGAAGTCTGATGACGATATGTGGTGGTCTCCGAAATAGTTCTATAATTTCTCGAAAAAAAACATTCTCGTTTTTACTATACCAAATAAAAATTGATATACGTACATTTTAAACCAATAAAACGCAACATATAATAAAACTTAAAATTTCTAAACTTTAATTTCTTATAAAAAATTTTACAAAAATTCTAATTTTATATGCTTTTGTTAAAAGAAATAATATATTTTATGAACTACTGGTATACATTTTAACTTAGACATTTTTTGGCGTCTGAATTAGCTTAATTCAATGAAAAATGTAATATCTCAAATGTCAGCAACTCACATTTTAACTATATTTTTATTACGCCCATCGTACAAAGTTGAAGCCTACAAAATGCTATTAAATATTAAAATCAACATTTGAATATCATTACGCCTTTCCATTCCATTTATGTGTCACACATTTTTCCCAAGCAGCTAGTTAAGTTGAGTTTGAATAATTGTAATAAAATTCTGCATAATTTTATTTTGTTTGCAAAAAGTTGAAAAGTGCGCAAACAATTTTGTATTTGATGGCAAATGTTATATGCCAACAATTAAAGAAAAAAACAACCTTTACATAAAAGCCGACAGTAGAAGTATGCAGAAAAATTTAAATACAATTTACAAAGAGACAATGTTGCCAACCAATGTGAGTAGCACTTCTTCATAGAAACAGTACCATTTCTCGGCGGCGACATAGTGACGCGCCGCAAAGTCTGTTCTATGCCATGTTTCCTGTCAGCGGCAAATAAACTGGCAAATAGTTTCGGAATAAAAAAAATAATCACGCTAGAATTGGGCTACTCCAACTGCCTCTTATACGAAGAGAAGTCTCAAGCAGCTGAAAGGAGGGTGCATGGTTGCTGAGAAAACAGCCGACGATGTACTGTGTGGAAAAATAATGAAACTGGATGTTAAATTTAGTATGAAGGTATTTTGTTTTCAGGCAGATAAATGATGATATACAAATTGTCACATTGTCTGCTGAAATTTATTTTAACCAACAAAGTAAAAGGTTTCCAATATATGCTAGTATTCTTGAAATTTTACATGAATTGTCTTTTTGAAAGCTTTAAAAACCACGTACTCTTTAAGAGATAACGCCTGATCCTTAATTTATATTTTTCTATTGGAGAATAAGTGAATACTGGTTGATTAAGAACCAGAGTTGTTTAAATGGTATGAGAGAACTGTTGAAATTCCAGAAAAAATTACAAATATTAAAGTAAAACTGTAAATAATTAAAGTAATACCGTAACGTAAATTAGAAATAAAAAAGTAGGAGAGGTTCGAAACTGACTTTTACCTACCGGTAGGTATTTGTAAAGAACAAAACTCCTCTTTAGATAGGGATAGTCGATATCGATTAGTTGACTTATTTTCATTTATTTTTAATTGCTGTAATTGTTATGGATGTAGTAAATAATTCAAGTTTTCGACAACGATATTTTATTGGTATTGATTACCTTAAAGTGAACTATTTCTATCGAAATGTTTATCTGTTTAAATATCAAACCAGAGGATATTGCCTACATTACTCAGATATTTTGGAACTAAGTTGTGTGATATATACAAATGAAGTCGCAACTAAGAGTTGAAGCTAACTTTCCTTTTAATTTACGCTAAAATAATTATTTAATTAATTTAGTTCAGCAAATGTGGCTTATTCTGGGAATAAGAGTTTAAACATATACGAAGTTATAATGCTGAACAATGATTTTGGTTTGTGCGCCAAAAGATGCGCTTCGTTGGCAGAAGAATAACCAAAAAATGGATATATGGATTGTGAGGATGAACAAACGGCAGCAAGTTGCACAAAACGCACTACAGAAATAGACAGATGCTTAGCAAAGTGTGACCTAACAGGTGACGACTATGCGGCAATAAAACAGACAACAGCGTATCCGTCGCCTAAAAACAGCCTAGCCGCCAGGCATGCTGACACTGTCAAAACGCTAGCAGCCTGCGAGACGGCCAATAAATGCCTACAATAAAACTTTAATACTTTCTACACTCCAGGCAGTGGAACTGCTCGTACTACAAATCAATGAAATCAATATTATTACAATTTAAAGTGAAAGAACACGCGGGCTATTCCCAAAACGCTGCGGCTATTTCCAAATCGCTCGCAGCGAACAATGAATTAAATTTATTTATATAACACTAAATTGCTTATTTTATTATACAATTCAACGATTTTCATTTCTAATACTTTTCGTTGCTAAAGCTGGCTTGGTCAGTGGATACGTTTAACTCTCATACAACTAAAACAGTCATTCTATCAGAAAAATTTATGAAAACAAAGTAGAAAATTAGAACAACTTCGTGAATTATATCGACAAAATGTGAGCACCAACGCTTGGACAATCACTTTCCATCAGCGCTCGAGCAATCACTATTATCATTTACTCATCAGCGTAAGTACCGAAGGAATGTCCTTTTCACTGTTTAAGAAAGCTTGCAGAACTACGGAGCCATAGTCTATTAATGACGCCACATTTGATGTGTCCACAGATACATATATGACATACTTCGCTAAGTCCTTATTCTCTCTCTCTCTCTCTTCCCTGTGTCATTTCCTCTTAGTCAATTTCTTTTGACAAATAAGCGCCTTTTTAATGTTTACCACCGTAATTAAGTGTCATGTTTACCAACCTGTCATCAACCGTGTGAAAGTGTCTATAATTTCTATGCCATTTCACTTCCGCATTTTCACTTACTTGTGTGGTAAAAAACTATGTTTTACTGTATTTCTTGAGTTAAGTTGGCGCAACGAAATGTAATAAAACTGTCTGGGGCTCTTCGAACAAAATGCAGCGTTGATAGAAATGCATGAAATACGGAAATTCTATCTTAGTTAGCTTCTATTTATTTATTTATTAACAAAAAAATTGCAATACAACAATTTTTTTTTAGTTAAAATATAGGAGCTACTGCTAGTGCGTCCAAAGCCTTCGGCTTTAAAACTTTCAAACATTGCATTGAATTAAAAGAATTTCAGGCAGTTTTTATTAATTTTCCTTATATCAAATACTCAATCATAGTAAAACTTATTTATGAATGATAAGGCTGAAAACCGACTCGTTTCCTAATTATAATCTTCTTTTTTTTTGTAATATGAATGTTTTTCCAAATTTTTTTTATGATTCAAAAAATATGTCTATGAGCTTCGCACGAAATGTCTTAGTAACACACTTAGAACACTGGGTCTGATGCGGCTTGAGGAAAGAAAACAGATAGCTCCACATGTTCAAATTATCCTGTATTTTCGCTACATCACGGACAGTCAGCAAAGGCAGAATACAGGCTTTTTTTTTAAGAAAGATATGAGAAGTGAATACATAGAACAGAATGATGATTGACGGGCTTTTCGCTGATTTTATAATTAAAACACTGCCGCTTTCGGATTTCAAACGTAAAAGTATATAATACTTAATTTAGGGTTTGTAGTGTTGGGAAAATTAAAGACCTGAGAAAAATCCAACCATATCAAACTTATAAACCATTAAATAGCACATACAAAATTTCCCTATGAAGCAAATTATCAAAAAAAAAAAATTTAAAAAAAAACGAAAGGACTACATAGTTTGATTCCCCATATAGGGAGATACCGCCCTCACCAGCCATGTTTTTTTACGGCTACAACAGTGTATTTTTAAAGCGGATTAACAAAACTTATTTAATAATATTTTTTTAAGTAACAATATAAGGAGTATTACTCAGCTCAAGTCGATTTCTCAAGCTGGTGGTAACATTCTTAATAATGATCAACTTTGCGGATCTTCCAAAACATCCTTCGACTGAGGACCATGTTGTCATACACGATTGAATTGCTTAAAAAACTATGCTTAATTAAGCTTGTAGTACCGTTGGCGACACTCCTGCATATTTTTTGAAAGTAAAGTTTTTTTAACTTTTTCTGGTGGACCTTAAAGGTTTTTAATACTCTTTGGTTTGACATGCACAGATTTTTATATTTCACGTTCACGATTTTTATATACCGCCGCGATATATTTTTGTATGGGCGGTGCCCATATCTTCATAAAAACCCCGTTTCTTTGTTTCAATTCGCAGCTAGTATTAAACTTTACTCAATTTATTCCAATAAATACTGAAAAACGAAGTATTTTGCATTTTTCAAAATTTCCGGTATATGGAAGTTGGGCGTGGTTAAGTTCCGATTTCTAAAATTATTGACGGTGATGATAGTGATATCAAGAACAATATGTTCACCAAAAATGTGACGATACCTTACACCGTTATTGAGATACAGACATTTTTGCCTAAGTGGGCGTGGCAACGCCCATTCTGCAAAATGACATAAAAATTTCATTTCTTAGTTCAAAATCGCTCCAAATACCAAATTTCACTCAATTCGTTTTAATAGACTCCGAAAAAATTTAGTTTTTGCATTTTCCAAAACTTCCGTTATATGGTTTCAAAAATTTTCTACGATAATAATAGCGATATCAAGGGAAATATGTCCACCATATTTTGTTACGATACCTTACACTGTTATTGAGATACAGAAAATTTTTCATAAGTGGGCGTGGCAAATTTTCAATGGATACTGAAAAAACCGAGTTTATGCATTTTTCAAAAACTTCCGTTATATGGGAGGTGGGCGTGGTTATTGACCGATCTTGGCAATTTTCAATACCAATCTACCCTGTGCAAAGAGCAATCTATGTACCAAATTTCATTGAGATCTTGTAGCCTGCAAGTGAATTTAGAGAAGAGAAAGATAAGATAGTAATACATTAGACAATCACAGGTAGATAAAGAAACATAAAATGAAAATATAAATGCTAGAGAAAGTGGTAAATGCAAGTGGCAAATGGAAAATGGAAGGAAATATTAAAGCTACATTTATAGCATAACGTGTAACAAGATAAAACTATCTAAAGTAGTGTTTGCTATACAAGTGTAAAATCGATGAAAAAAAGTAATTCAGCAAATAAAGCGATAGTTACGTCGCCTTCGGTTGCACGAAAGCGCGCGTACGAAAAAAAGTCAAAAACTCAAACAGAGTGCCACCACTGCCTCAGGTGACACGAAGGCACGCAGAGTCATTATAGAATTTAAGTGCTTGAGTGGCTGCAATCCACCGTTGAAGAAGAACAATGCAAAGCGGCAGGAAGAGTTTGAATGTCTCCAAGCATAGTAGCAGACAGATGACACACCCACACACTTATTAAATAATGTCAGAACGAATACGGGACCGTCTCAGAGTTTGTGTGATGCAATGTTTTCAACTTTGATAAGCATTCCAAGTGGCTGTGGTACGAACAAAACTTTCGCCAGCGTTAAGCATCACTGAGCTTACTCGCGAGGCGATTAAATTATAGGTTAGCTCTTATATAAAAGTTAGCTTTTATGTAGGTTTGGAGTATGTGTGTGAGTGTGGACGTTCGTGATGATGCAATATACAGGCAGGTTTCTAGAATCTGTAAGAAAAAAGTGTGTTGGTAATGCAAGCTGGCCGCTGACACGCTTTAACCAGATTTGAATCAATAAGCTGTGTCATTGCAAGAACAATTGTGGCGTGAGTGGATTTCTTGAGAGTAATTTAAATAAAATTCAAAGCACATGTATGGAAAGGTAACATAAATGTTTACGCATTGATACTCTACGAGTTCATGCTGTGGAAGCTGTGGGAAATTTACTCAACTTGTGATAAAAAATTTAAGCACTTTCAATTAAGGAAACAAATGAACAATTTGTACACAAACATTGCGTGAAATATATTGAGGTAATGCGCTTCGTTGGCAGAAGAATAACCAAAAAATGGATATATGGATTGTGAGGATGAACAAACGGCAGCAAGTTGCACAAAACGCACTACAGAAATAGACAGATGCTTAGCAAAGTGTGACCTAACAGGTGACGACTATGCGGCAATAAAACAGACAACAGCGTATCCGTCGCCTAAAAACAGCCTAGCCGCCAGGCATGCTGACACTGTCAAAACGCTAGCAGCCTGCGAGACGGCCAATAAATGCCTACAATAAAACTTTAATACTTTCTACACTCCAGGCAGTGGAACTGCTCGTACTACAAATCAATGAAATCAATATTATTACAATTTAAAGTGAAAGAACACGCGGGCTATTCCCAAAACGCTGCGGCTATTTCCAAATCGCTCGCAGCGAACAATGAATTAAATTTATTTATATAACACTAAATTGCTTATTTTATTATACAATTCAACGATTTTCATTTCTAATACTTTTCGTTGCTAAAGCTGGCTTGGTCAGTGGATACGTTTAACTCTCATACAACTAAAACAGTCATTCTATCAGAAAAATTTATGAAAACAAAGTAGAAAATTAGAACAACTTCGTGAATTATATCGACAAAATGTGAGCACCAACGCTTGGACAATCACTTTCCATCAGCGCTCGAGCAATCACTATTATCATTTACTCATCAGCGTAAGTACCGAAGGAATGTCCTTTTCACTGTTTAAGAAAGCTTGCAGAACTACGGAGCCATAGTCTATTAATGACGCCACATTTGATGTGTCCACAGATACATATATGACATACTTCGCTAAGTCCTTATTCTCTCTCTCTCTCTCTTCCCTGTGTCATTTCCTCTTAGTCAATTTCTTTTGACAAATAAGCGCCTTTTTAATGTTTACCACCGTAATTAAGTGTCATGTTTACCAACCTGTCATCAACCGTGTGAAAGTGTCTATAATTTCTATGCCATTTCACTTCCGCATTTTCACTTACTTGTGTGGTAAAAAACTATGTTTTACTGTATTTCTTGAGTTAAGTTGGCGCAACGAAATGTAATAAAACTGTCTGGGGCTCTTCGAACAAAATGCAGCGTTGATAGAAATGCATGAAATACGGAAATTCTATCTTAGTTAGCTTCTATTTATTTATTTATTAACAAAAAAATTGCAATACAACAATTTTTTTTTAGTTAAAATATAGGAGCTACTGCTAGTGCGTCCAAAGCCTTCGGCTTTAAAACTTTCAAACATTGCATTGAATTAAAAGAATTTCAGGCAGTTTTTATTAATTTTCCTTATATCAAATACTCAATCATAGTAAAACTTATTTATGAATGATAAGGCTGAAAACCGACTCGTTTCCTAATTATAATCTTCTTTTTTTTTGTAATATGAATGTTTTTCCAAATTTTTTTTATGATTCAAAAAATATGTCTATGAGCTTCGCACGAAATGTCTTAGTAACACACTTAGAACACTGGGTCTGATGCGGCTTGAGGAAAGAAAACAGATAGCTCCACATGTTCAAATTATCCTGTATTTTCGCTACATCACGGACAGTCAGCAAAGGCAGAATACAGGCTTTTTTTTTAAGAAAGATATGAGAAGTGAATACATAGAACAGAATGATGATTGACGGGCTTTTCGCTGATTTTATAATTAAAACACTGCCGCTTTCGGATTTCAAACGTAAAAGTATATAATACTTAATTTAGGGTTTGTAGTGTTGGGAAAATTAAAGACCTGAGAAAAATCCAACCATATCAAACTTATAAACCATTAAATAGCACATACAAAATTTCCCTATGAAGCAAATTATCAAAAAAAAAAAATTTAAAAAAAAACGAAAGGACTACATAGTTTGATTCCCCATATAGGGAGATACCGCCCTCACCAGCCATGTTTTTTTACGGCTACAACAGTGTATTTTTAAAGCGGATTAACAAAACTTATTTAATAATATTTTTTTAAGTAACAATATAAGGAGTATTACTCAGCTCAAGTCGATTTCTCAAGCTGGTGGTAACATTCTTAATAATGATCAACTTTGCGGATCTTCCAAAACATCCTTCGACTGAGGACCATGTTGTCATACACGATTGAATTGCTTAAAAAACTATGCTTAATTAAGCTTGTAGTACCGTTGGCGACACTCCTGCATATTTTTTGAAAGTAAAGTTTTTTTAACTTTTTCTGGTGGACCTTAAAGGTTTTTAATACTCTTTGGTTTGACATGCACAGATTTTTATATTTCACGTTCACGATTTTTATATACCGCCGCGATATATTTTTGTATGGGCGGTGCCCATATCTTCATAAAAACCCCGTTTCTTTGTTTCAATTCGCAGCTAGTATTAAACTTTACTCAATTTATTCCAATAAATACTGAAAAACGAAGTATTTTGCATTTTTCAAAATTTCCGGTATATGGAAGTTGGGCGTGGTTAAGTTCCGATTTCTAAAATTATTGACGGTGATGATAGTGATATCAAGAACAATATGTTCACCAAAAATGTGACGATACCTTACACCGTTATTGAGATACAGACATTTTTGCCTAAGTGGGCGTGGCAACGCCCATTCTGCAAAATGACATAAAAATTTCATTTCTTAGTTCAAAATCGCTCCAAATACCAAATTTCACTCAATTCGTTTTAATAGACTCCGAAAAAATTTAGTTTTTGCATTTTCCAAAACTTCCGTTATATGGTTTCAAAAATTTTCTACGATAATAATAGCGATATCAAGGGAAATATGTCCACCATATTTTGTTACGATACCTTACACTGTTATTGAGATACAGAAAATTTTTCATAAGTGGGCGTGGCAAATTTTCAATGGATACTGAAAAAACCGAGTTTATGCATTTTTCAAAAACTTCCGTTATATGGGAGGTGGGCGTGGTTATTGACCGATCTTGGCAATTTTCAATACCAATCTACCCTGTGCAAAGAGCAATCTATGTACCAAATTTCATTGAGATCTTGTAGCCTGCAAGTGAATTTAGAGAAGAGAAAGATAAGATAGTAATACATTAGACAATCACAGGTAGATAAAGAAACATAAAATGAAAATATAAATGCTAGAGAAAGTGGTAAATGCAAGTGGCAAATGGAAAATGGAAGGAAATATTAAAGCTACATTTATAGCATAACGTGTAACAAGATAAAACTATCTAAAGTAGTGTTTGCTATACAAGTGTAAAATCGATGAAAAAAAGTAATTCAGCAAATAAAGCGATAGTTACGTCGCCTTCGGTTGCACGAAAGCGCGCGTACGAAAAAAAGTCAAAAACTCAAACAGAGTGCCACCACTGCCTCAGGTGACACGAAGGCACGCAGAGTCATTATAGAATTTAAGTGCTTGAGTGGCTGCAATCCACCGTTGAAGAAGAACAATGCAAAGCGGCAGGAAGAGTTTGAATGTCTCCAAGCATAGTAGCAGACAGATGACACACCCACACACTTATTAAATAATGTCAGAACGAATACGGGACCGTCTCAGAGTTTGTGTGATGCAATGTTTTCAACTTTGATAAGCATTCCAAGTGGCTGTGGTACGAACAAAACTTTCGCCAGCGTTAAGCATCACTGAGCTTACTCGCGAGGCGATTAAATTATAGGTTAGCTCTTATATAAAAGTTAGCTTTTATGTAGGTTTGGAGTATGTGTGTGAGTGTGGACGTTCGTGATGATGCAATATACAGGCAGGTTTCTAGAATCTGTAAGAAAAAAGTGTGTTGGTAATGCAAGCTGGCCGCTGACACGCTTTAACCAGATTTGAATCAATAAGCTGTGTCATTGCAAGAACAATTGTGGCGTGAGTGGATTTCTTGAGAGTAATTTAAATAAAATTCAAAGCACATGTATGGAAAGGTAACATAAATGTTTACGCATTGATACTCTACGAGTTCATGCTGTGGAAGCTGTGGGAAATTTACTCAACTTGTGATAAAAAATTTAAGCACTTTCAATTAAGGAAACAAATGAACAATTTGTACACAAACATTGCGTGAAATATATTGAGGTAATTGAAAATTTTCAGGGTTTTGCACATATTATTGCTCCTTTTAACATATATGTACTTGTGTATTTAACCCGCTTTAAGGGGTTACGCCACCTTGAGATTTTGAAAAAATCGTTTTTATTTTTATTAGCTAAAATGCTTTCGTCTAATCTCGAGATTATGAAAAATATGAAATCATACATCATTTTCATGGTTAGAGTTGTTTTTTTTAGTTGTTTCAAGCCATGCGCGTCTGAGTGACCGGAAGCACGTATTGAAACTTCACGTCTCGAAACACTGTTTTTCAAAACGGTATCCTACAATTTTTAATCGATTTTATTGATTTATACACAAAAATTATTACAATATTTAAAAACAAGGGTAAAAAATAATATTAATAACTATCATTCAAAAACAAATCAAAATTTGAGCAAATTCCTACGATTAGACATAACTAATACATTTTTATTGACAAGAAATTTTTGTACGTTGCAGTAAAAAAAAATTGTGTCCCCTAGATGACAGAGAGAGGGCATGGAAAAGGATTATAGTGTATACATTTTTTCATCAAACTAAGCAGAAAAATTATTTTAAGCACTCCAATGTTAACTTACTAGAACCATCTAAATAAATGTATTTCAGATTGTTCAGTTATCAAAAATAAATTATCAACCTAGGTATGATTTTACATCCTCAAAGGTGACGTAACTCCCTAAACACCGTGTTTGCTAGACTGGGAATTCTGTTATATTTTCCATAGGATAAAGACGGTAAATCTCAAATAACTTAACCCTTTACTTAACTTTGTATGATATTTCACGTAGTTTAATTGAGGAAATTTCATTTAATTAGTCGCTATCGAATGGGACCTAAAACTTTTCAATCTGTATAGATACAAAATTTTTAAGAAAATATAGTTGTTTCCAAACTCCATATAAAGAACTTTAATTTTTTCTGAAGTGTCATTAAAACATATCCTTTACGTTTTAAATAAAAGTTATTTAACATATAAGAAAGTGTACATTGAAGCTATGCTACTTCGAATTCAAAAAAACTAAAACTGTATTTAAAATATTTCTTTTAGAAGACTTAAAAATTTGAGTAAGTATCTCGCATTAAAAAATGGCATTTGAATTTCAAACAAATCCGAAGAATTTTTAAACGTACCATTTTCATACCAATCCTAAAAAAATTTTAAATTTTCACAACATTAACATTAAAAATTAATTATAATTTTATAATATTTTCAAAATCTTTTTGCATTCTTCTTTTATTTCATATCAAGTTGATCACGTCATACATTTTAAGATAGACTCTAGATTTATGTAAAGGTTCTAATTAAGCTTTGAAGTTCTCTTAACTAATAATTGAGGTTCCGGCGGAAAAACAAAAAGCGCGGACTTAAGTTACAGCGATTTTTAGAATATATAAAAATTATTAAAGAGCCAACGACAAATAAACGGTAACCAAGTACAGCAGGGGAAGCAGATTTAAAAAGCTGCAGTCATTAATCAGTAAATCGAATAGTGTATACTTAAATTGCAATTTATTAGCCGTAATATCGACATAAAAGTTTATTTGGCTCTGTGAGAACTTTTGCCGATTAGCTTAAATAATTAATATTTGAGATACAATTAGGAGCAACAATTTGTTTGTTTGAAAAATACCAATATTTTATAGATAAGTATCCTGTTTCTACAACACCCACATTTCAAAACCTCTGGGAGTTGTTAGATACATAACAAAGTATTCGTTGACATTTATCCACTCATGCACGAAGCCATGAAGGACGAAATACCTAAAGTGCAAACATAGTTCTACTTTCCGTTTGCGTGCATGAAAATCCGTCTTTTAACTTTGCATTAAATGGAGCTTTTCTAGTCCTTATATAAAATTATTAGATTCAAGCGACTAGCATTGCTTAATGAGTGTGTCCTACCCACTGACTATGCCAACAAAACACTTCGGCTCTTTCGCCTTTCTGCCATAAGTCAATATTGGTTTTATTTTTCAAGTAATTAGAATAAGTTTTTTTCTTGCATTGCTCAGTTATTTATTTGACCACAATGCGGCTATTGTTTGATTGTTTGACAGGCGCACGTGGCGTATAAGTAACCAACATAGAAGTAGAATGCTTTGTCGGCAAAAATTATTGTTTTTGTGTTGGGAAATCAATTATAGACAATTTATAATCGATATACCATTGTTATCAGTACACTCGAAATCTATAGAAATAAGCGTTTTTGAAAACTTGTCAATTTACCCATTTAACAACATTAACAGTTTTATAAGGCCATAACATGGAAAATTGTGTCCATTGGCTTTTGTGTGATCAGTTCATATATTATTAATCTAATTATTCCCAACTGCTTTAATTGTAAATAAAACAGCATTTAAATATTTCACTTGTAGTACATTTTGTATAATTTAATGGCAGTTTTTTTTTGCCGGTTAATTGCTTGTGAATTATGTACTTTTTATAAGTCGAAAATAAAAGGCTACGATTAAGTAAAATTATACAAAAATTAAAAAGGAGGTTAAAAGTTATTTGTCTAACATTTAAATCTGTACTTTCAATACATTAATCTTGTCTAATTAGTTGCCGAGTTTATTATTTTTAAGCTTACAAAACACTTTTTATCGAAAAGATATTTAGTCGACCAACATAATTAAGTTAAGAAAGCAAAATGTTTCATTCACAGCGAAATCGCTACGGAGATTAATGATATTTAAAAAGTGAAACTCCACAGTATGAAAGCGATTACGTCAAAATTAAAACTGAACAAAGTTTTACTTAAATCGGGATTCTTCAGAGTTCCCTTGATGACAGTCTAAATAACAACACCGAAATGCGTTTGAATTACAAGGATACTTTTCCAAATTAAGATGTTGTTACAAAAAGCTTTGAAAACTTTTTTAAATGCCATAATTTTTATTTTTTGCAAATGAAATTTTTTTATCAATAATAAACCGCCAGAACTAATTGCAATTGATATTTTGCACATTAAATCTTTTAGCAACAATTTGCGTATCTGATTACATTGTTCTGCTTATACATTCATCACAAATTGCCGCACAATGGCTTCCACTCAATTACAACGCAAATAGGCAACACCGAGCCAGAGACAATCATCGCAGTCAAAATAAATCTACGTGAATTGTTGCAAGCCAAATCGTCTGCTCCAGCTCCAGCTCAGCGACACTCAAACGTCATATCACAACACCATATCATCCCACAAGCCAATCAATAGCTTCGCCTGCCTACTGTTAATACTTCTTGATATGGGGATGACTGATAGGTCGAACGCGTACTTGAAATTGTACAGTTAAATATTTGTTACCCAAAACAAATCGAAACGCCGCGGCGTCATAAGCTTCGCGCTGCTAAGCATTTTAGTGTACGTGCGACTCGAGAATATTTGGCATGACATGACAGGTGGGTCCTCCCTTACAGACGGAGAGCAATAAAAATAAAACGAAGACATAAATTTGCATTAGAACTTTATCAGTAATGGTTGGCTCCGATTGATGGTGGATTTTCAGTCACAGAAATGGTGAAGGTAGAGAACTGTGAGGAAAATGTGTAGAAAACAAACTGAACTGCGACACGCGAATAATGAATTGGCACGTGAGCCGTGCTGTGATGCAAACTGAAACGATTTGAGCATTCCACGTGGGAGTGTTATTTGAGAAGTTAGTTCATTTTTGGATAAGCATTTATGGCTACAGAAATCACCTTAATTTTTAATAAGAGAATAACGTGTTAAGGCTGCCAAGAAGATATGGTGATATTGAAGCCCAACCAAGAAAATAAAATTTCCCATGCTACTCTCCTAAATAACCAGTGCAATATTGTGACACATTACAATTTTTTTTTGCTTTCTTATATACTACACCGTCGTACTATTGGTGTTAACGTCACATTGTTGGCAAAATAACAGCTGAGTTGTTAATATATCTTCGTGAACATGTGCTTGAGTGTCGACTAGAGAATTTTTTATTTTATTGGTTTTCGTTTCAACATTAACACTTACCTCCGCCACATGTCACCGAACATTGGCTTGCTGGTGTTGTCTCCCAATAGTAGAGTGGCTGCGAACAGGAGCTGCTATCGCCGCCACAGACGCCACAGCTGTCGATTTTTTTCGTTCAATTTTCAAATCGCAGCCAACGCGCTGAAAGTAAAAATTATTATTATTTTTTTTTTAATTTAGTTTAATAAATTTGGATAACATTGAATGTATTTGTTTTTAAAAATTATAATTTAGTTAATATAATAATTAAATGTGAACAATATCGAAAGAGTTGTTGATACTCACAAAAAGAAACGATAACTATACAAGTACAAAGTATAATATTGCCCATTTATATTCATTACGATATAAATAAATCGCGAAAGAGATAATGTTATCGGGAGCTACAAAAAAAAAGATCGACAAAGTCGTTGAGGATACAACATTTTAAATATATCCATACTCTTATCTAGCTCACTTAAGAAAATATCGCAGAAATATTTCACTTCAAAATCAAGTTCAAATATAAATAACTTTAATAATGATGTAATATATAATTGATGTTTATTAAAAATCATTGGAATAAAAAAATTTAGAAGCTTGTAGGCCGCCCATCATGTTAACATTGAATTTCGAGGTATAGAGAAATATAAATACATATGTAGATCTCTTCACATGCCCGCCATTGTAAAGTTGTTGTGGAAATTAAGGAAATAAATTGTGTACTAAACTTTGCATGTAAGTATAAGTATGGTTAGTATCGAGACGACGCGTTTAGGTGGTCGATTTATATATACGACGTTAATAATTTTTTATTTGATTTACGTGTCATGATATATTAAATTTATATTTTATACACGAATATACTCGTTTGTACGTGTAAACATGCCTTTTTATGATAGCCCTTGACAAGACCAACGGCGAGAAAATTTCAAAACTCCAAAAATTAGAACGAGTAGTAATTTTCTACTACTAAAGTTTTTTATAAAAATTTGAAAGGTTTTCCTTTCAACAAGTGGCCCCTACATTACGAAAGCTCTTTTCACAACGTTAGTGAGGCCAATACTATAATACGGTTCAATCGCTTGGAACCCGCACTATCAAGTTCATTCTGACCGGATAGATTCAATTCAAAAACAATTTCTGCTTTTTGCTTTAAGAAATTTTCGCTGGGCAGATAAATGTTAGGCATAATATTTTGAGTCAAGTTACTGACAAGCTTGATGTCTAGCCCACCTCTCCTGGCCGAAGTGAAGTGGAACGTTCCCTCCCGAATTTCCAGGCGTTACCGGCCTCTTTTTCTGAAACCTTGCAAAAATAATTTTGAATTAAACGAGCCACTTCGTTGTTTATGCCAGGACTTTAACTTTCACTCCGGTTTCTTTGATATTTCCGACTCTCTTTTTTACATAAAGAATACTATACTTTGTACTCTCAATAGATGATGGATTACATACACAATTACGCTTTAAAACAGTTTTTACTATCTGAAATAATTAAAATTTAAAATCAGCTGATGAACTTTAATTCTGTAGCTGAATAGTGTTAGAGTCTCGACACCCAACAAGTCTCTACGAATTACATATAGCTTATGCCAACCAACTGCTCAGTAAACAAAATTAAGGACACATCGAAAATTCGATGCATTTTATAAAGCAACATTTAGATCTCTACATGCACGGATAGTACTTGAGAAAACAGCTGAAATTTTGCAGAGTTTTCATTTTGTATTTCATCTGGAGGATGAACGTTTGAAAATTCGCCGATGATATTACAAGTTCTTATGTTATTTTGAACACCAATTACTTGGTGAAGTTCATATTTTTGTAAGCATTTATTTAATGAAAAAAATTATTCGATAGCATTTCAAGAAAATTAACTTGAAGAAATAAAAACTGGAGAATATTTTACTTGAGAGCGTTAGCCTGATTTAAGAAATGTTTATAAAAGAAAATTTGCTAAATTTTTATAAAAGCAAATTTCTTTTTTACTTTTTGAGTGTAATTTTATATGACTTTTTCGATTTTCTTGAGAACTGTATAATAAGCTTAACGATGAAACCAATCGTTTGGGGGTTTTCATATAAAAAAGTATTAAGAGTAAACAAGTAAAATGAGATTAGTGTGTATCTTAGAAATTAAATTTATTTATTTTTCAAGTGTAAATGCAAGCGAAAAAGTTTCGGCAAGATAATAAAATAAAATATCAAAATTGACCCGAAGGCCAAGTGGAAGTAAAAAAGCAAAATTACAAAAAAAATCAAGATATATCAGTCAAGAAAAAAGAGTATTATTAATAGCGGTTCATAAAATGTACAAAAAAAAATATGTATTACTTATCTTCAGTGGAAAATTGGTCTTTTGCTGAAACGGGTCAATTAGACTCAAAGAAAACAGAAATCTGAACATTTAAAAAATAAATTACTAAGTACAAAAAATACCTTCATTTAGCTTAAATACATTCAATCGAAATAAATTATTCAATTTTTTAAGAATAACATTAAGAAAGTAAAATAGGAAAATATATTTGTATATAAAAAAAACTCCATTGAATGGAAAAAAAATTTAAATGAAATAGTTATTTCGTAACTTTTTTAAAATATGCCAAACAAAATTTTAGAAGTAATTTGTTTGTTTAAAGGTATCCAACTAAAATAATGAGGTCCACTGACTTAAGAGATAAATAGGAGTATTTTGATTTTGTTGTTAAATGTTTATAATTTTTGAATATGCAGTTCAATATGCCCCAATCCATTCTAGTTTAATAATGTGAAAGTTTCGAGTGAGTAAAAGCAAACGTTGGTTGTTGATAATTTTTGTTGTTGAGGGTGCGTTCTTCTTCCATGTCAAAATAATGTTTGTTAATGTTTTATGTGGCACCTAATGTGAAAAATAATCCTAAAAACAATCAAGTCTCCATCTACCTAAATTATATTTGAAATTATAAGTAATAAAAACATGTAAGCCAACTATTTTTAGTTACAATTTAGCTTTTAAAGCATTTATTTTAGACTTTTTTTGTTGCTCTCACAAATAAAAAAACCTACGTTAACACTTCGTTTCCTTTTTGTAGCCGAGAAGTGCACAAAGTACACGCATATTTAGCGAAAAGCCGAAAAAGTATTTAGTTGAAATTGGAAAGCCACCTAAAAGGCACACAGACACACAAGTAAAAGTGTATGCTTAGGAGGTTTTATTTGATTCTAGGTTGAATTATATGTGGTTTGAAATGATTTATGTTTTTATTTGCCTACAATTGTGCAAGCCAATATTTCCCTTAACAATAAAGTTAATATAGTATTTTTATGGATATTTGTATATTTCGCTGTCCGTTCCTCTGTCTACTCGAAAGCACTAGCATTTTATATGTATGTGCACATGGGTGTGCAAAAAGTAAACAAAGTTACATATTTAAGTGAAAGCGAAAGTAAAAAAGTGAAATTAAACAAAGAGGAAAAATGTACAAATAAGTCGAAAATGATGGAAAGGCATAATCTTATATATTTGTTCTTTCGAATGTTGTTTTAAAATTAAGCATAAAATTAAAGTTCTCTAGTTGCGAATTCCATCTAAGTGCTGATGTTTATTAAACGTAAAATGTTATTGCGGTCATAAATAAATAAATAAATTGTCCTTCTATATTAAACTTTAATTAGATATATATTGAGCTTTTTGAAAAATTTTGCATAAATCTGAATTCAAAATAATAATAGGAATTTTTTTTTTTTATAAATATGAAAGAAAATTAAAATTACAGTCATGACCATCTGACATATATTTTGTATTTTTCTGACGTACCAAAGAGGGTATGGCACCTCTCGAAAAGTGTGTTACTTTATTATTGTCAAAAGAAAACCAACTTTATAAAAAATTCAAAAGCAGTAAAATAAACTGGAAAATAACAAACCACAAAACCAAAAAATTGGAAAAGAATATCGTGTAGTTACCGTTGTCAAAGTCAATAAATGGAACGCAACTTTCGCTGCCTAATCAATCAACGAACAAACGAGGTTATTTTTAACTCAAATATTAATATCTTCATACTTTAAAATAATTTGTTTGCCTCAAGGCAAATTAGACAGGTTTGATTTGATTTTTTTTATTTTATGAGGCTCCTAAACTGTCAAACTGTTTATCTTTTACCTAAGGCCTTGACGACCGCATATTGATTTAATGGGCCTTGCCTTTTACTTCATTTACATACATACAGTTAGTTGCTTTGTTCCCTTAACTTCACATATTACATATTGAGGCCATGGAGCGATAAGTTCAATCTCCTGACCTCGACCCTGTAGAAATTTTTTGGACTGACCTTAAAAGAGGCGTATGGGATGCAAACTTGACAAAAATAACGAACTGGGAACTGTGGTTCTCCGGGCATGTCAGTTAATACCAAAGGAAAGATTTGAATGCCTCGAAGACTTATTAAGGAATCGTTGTGCAGCAAAGATACAAAATACCGGCCATGCTAACAAATTATTGATACCTGATAAAATAAAACTCTTTTGACCCTACATTTGGTTATGAACTTAACCTTCAATTTTGCAAAAAAAAAGAATTATACTATTATTTTAGTTTTCTTGTAATTTTGTTTACCACAAGTGCACGCTACTATTTCAATGCTCGCAGCAAAAAAGTGCCGAGAAGCAATTTACTAACCAATCTCATTTCAGAAACAACACATCGAGAATAATTCTATTGAATTGTTTCATTTATTTGTTTGCACGCGCGCCGACAGCTGTACGATCACATGATCGTCGTAGTGTTCGGGATCCTCAAAGCCCTCGGATGAGGCGCTGTCGCCCAAATGCTAAAGCGCGGGGCGACCTCTGGAAATATGAAAACAAAACTTGGGTAAAGTTTGAAAATGGCTTCCTGAAAATTAGTAATAGCATTTATAAGGAATAAATAAATCCGTATGGTGTCGCAATATATCATTAACATAACCTAGCTTACCTAACCAGCCACCGCGGTTACTTTAAAGGAAATACATTTACTATCAGTTTTCGTTCCTTGACAAATTCTGAAACTTTTTCGAAAAAAATTACGTTTTAAAAATGCCAAATTGTAACACAAAACCGAAATAAGGAAAAGAACACTCAAAAATATATCTTCCGTTATACGTTGCTCTATTTGAGGGTTAATTAAGTCTTTGGAAATATCAACAAAATAAGCTTTACTTGAACTATTGACTCTATTCCTTAAATAATTTTATTAACTTTATTATGGCTCAGTTTTTTAAGAGTCAAATCTTTTTGCTCCACCATGAATGTACACACATCAGGGTCATTCAACTAAGCGCTGAACGTTGATACTATTGTGATAGTAGCCTATGTCGATGCTTTCTTCTTTCTCAGTGTGCTTTTATGATCTATGGATCGTGCAAATGTCATAAATTGTCTTGCTTTTCTGCGCGTCATTTTATTATTTTACCAAACGCAACGAGCCACGGAGCTCCAACACTTGCACGAAGTCTATACGCTGTTTGTGATCATAAATTCAAAGTAGCTGATATTCGATTTCAGCGGAAATAAAACTCACAAACCCACTTATACAACACATCAGCACTACACCATCCTTGCCGATGGCTATGGTCATGTTCAAAACATTTGTGCTTGTTTATATTTGTATTCGTGTGTGTATTTGTCTTCCACACACCTGCATGTTAGCGCGCATGGCTCCACGTAGTCGTAGTGTGGTGTCCACCTGTAGAGCGTATCATCGTAGGGCACATCATTGTGTTCAGCGCACTGATGCGCACGAAAGTCTTGTTGCTCCGGGCATGGCTGCATGTTGCAGATGCGATACCGGACGCTCTCGCCCTTGCAGCCGTTTGTGTTGTAGCAGCGGCGTATTTGTTGCATAATGCCGCCATCGCAAGTAGGTGAACAGGTCGACCACTCCGACTAGCCGGACCATTGGCCATCTTTGCTGCCGGTTGACGTCGCACGCATTTGCTGCAACATGCACTAAATTAATAAAAAAGAAAGGCATCAAACAAAAGCAAAAAAAAAAACAACAGAAAACGGGAAAAACAAAGAAAACGAAAATAAATGCGGAAGCGCCAAAAAGTAGGCTTCCTCTACTAAATGCAACATTAATGCCCGAATTCAGTAAGCAATCTCAGTCTCTAATATAGACAAAAGTCACAATTTTAGACTTGTTGGCATTCTTAAATTTTAATATAAAGCCTCTAGTCTCAAAATAAAGTCTCGACATTGTGACCTGGTGATGAGCATGTCACAAAAAATTAAAATAACAACAAAAGAAAAAAAACATGAAATCGAGGAAGAGCAATAATCTCTAGCTCATTTTGAGACCTGAGATTCTACCAAGATACTGAATTCGAGCATAAAGTTCATATGATTTATTTTATTATTTCATAAGGAATGTAAAAGTAAATATTTTTTTTATTTGAATTGACAAATTTTGTAGTTGATATATTATTTTTTAAATCTAAACTTAGAAAAACAAAGGTAAAATACATAGAGCTTTTTATTTTTTTTTAGTTTCTCTACTGCTGCTACTTATTATATACATATAATCAGCAAACGTAGAATCTACAGAAATCATGGCTGCTTTTTCGGGAATCATCGCTTCTCCTCAAAAACTTATTTTTAAAGTAAAAGTTTTTTAGCACCGATAGTAAATGAAGATATTAGGGGGCCACGATAAATATTTATTCTGCTCACCATAATCTCATTCATCTAAAGTCACCACACCTTAAATCATCACACCTGTACTCAGCACACATAAGCCCAAGCTATGGTATGTTATAAGTAAAAGGCTATGTTATATTATGCTTGATATGTTATGTCATGTTATTTTATGCGCTGATATCATATCTTCTGTAAGGTTATCTTGTGTTATCTATGTTGCGTGAAACTTTAAAGTTTAATGTTTAATGCTTTGTTTTTTTGTTTTATAATTTTATGTTACGTAATTTTATGTTATGCTTTGTTATGATATTTTATGTGTAGTTAGTTTTTGTTATTTAAATTTATGTTATGTTATGTTTTGTTGCTATGTTAAGTCATGTTATGCTATGTAATTTTAAGTCATTTTATGTTATGTTTATATAATGTGGCGTGAAATTATATTTTCAAGTGATGTATGACGAAAAGAATGCCACTAAATCGGAGGGACCCTAAACTACCCAAACTTTCTAATCTTTTTTCCATCAGAGGTTCCTCTTGATGCCTTTTTTTTTAAATTTCCCTGTAAAACTTATCCGAAGCAAATTAAAAACACAATTTCTTAATACTGATTATGCGAATAGAATAACCGAACAACTTTAAGAAAGGTATTAAAATTATAATCTGAATTTTTTCATTTTATACCAAAAGATTCACAGAAGTTCAATGAAACGTACTACTGAAGTTGGCGAAATGTCACGGTTAAAGTAATATTTAAACGTTAAAGCAAATGCAGATTTCGTATCTGATAGACAATCATACCTTTTTATAAATGTTATTTGAGAAGTCTGTAGTGACTATGCCACTGTACTACTTATACTTTTAATTTGTTAGATTATGGCTACACGTACATTTGTATTACTTACTTCGAGTGCATTCTCCAAATCGGAAGCGGTGTTCCACGTATCGTCGAAGGCTTGACTGGCATTCAAGCGCTTCGCCACCGATGTATTCTCTATGAAAATTGTCATCTGTAAGTAGAAAACAAAAATTATGCAAATAAAAGAGAGTAATGACTTTGGATAAGTTAAATTTTCCTATTCTCTTTGTAGCCCCAGCGGCAAAAAATTATGAAATTTACCCTTCCCAGCGGTCAACATATCCGCTTACCATATTCACGTGTTACGCGCACTACCGATCCTTGTCTTTTCTTTTATACACCTTTAGAGTTACATTACTAAATATTTATTGCGCTGCGTTATCGCAATTTTTTGTATCTTGATTTTTATTCATATTGTTTCTTTTTTACTTCGCTGACGGTTATATAATTGATTTTTACTGTTTGCTGTCAGTCAGTAAGTCAGTCACGTCGTTGTCATTTCGTATGCAAAGCGACAACTGACTGCCGTCGTGGCAGGAATTACATACAAACGAACGAGGATGTGGCAGCAGAATTGGGGTGGGCCGACAAAGTTCCATATAAAATAGTTTCCTCTCGTTCTGCTTGCTTGCCAACAGCTCGGCGTGGTACTTGCTGGCATGAAGGCGTTTTAATACCCCATAAGAAATTAACCCCATGTCACCGGTTGTCAATGTGACATGCAACAAGTGGTGAGGTATAAAGAAACAACCAAGGTAGAAAAATAGTAATATGTAGAAAGGCTTTTTGAAGGGTGAAACTAAGACAACGATGCTAAAGCGAATTAGAATTAATCCAATAAAATGGAACTGCAGATAAAATAAACAGCGTTTAGAGTTTTGGTTTTAAATTAAACACATACATTTGTTTGAACAAGCATTTGATACAAAAATATACCAAAGTGTGCATAAATAAAATATAGAATCCGAAAGATGATATTTGTCGAAACAAGTAACACCCTGCAATATTCTTACTCGTCTCTTAGCATATTACAGATGCCGAAGCCTTACCCCGTAGGAACTTTAATAAAAAACATACAAAAATTTGTTTTACCAATCATTTGAATATACAATATACAAATATATCCTAAAGTGTACATACCATATACATACATTAAGCAGCCTTTTTGCTCTTATCTTAGCACTATTTTCAAACATTTTACTTATTTTTTTGTTATTACGTAATTCCTTGTCATTTACCGAGTTTTTAGTTACGGTTGTAACATGTTCACTATTATTGTTATTGGTACTTTTATTTGTGTTATTGGACGTTGCCACTGTCACACACAATAATACCCAGGCATTTGTTTACTTATAGAATATTAAACTTTTTAGTTTTAGTACTACTCATCTTTTTTTTTTTTTTTGTTGGAATCAGGCACGAAACAACGCGTGCAGAAAACAGCACTACTCATCTTACTGCCGACTTGAAAGCCACAGCTGTTACTTGAATTGTCGCCAATTTTTGGTTGTTGATGTTCAAAGCGAAAGTCTTTATTGTTTTGAGGCTAAACGATATGAATCGAATTGTTTATTTAATGGTTGTACTATGCACATATGAATGTAGGTGGAATATTTTAACAACCCAAAATATTGGCAAATAAAATAACAAATAAACATAAAATCGACGCAATCACCGCAAAGATTTGAGGGATAATTTTCAACTGATAATACGAATACGAAGACATTCAACTAATATTGTGTGCAACTAAATATGATTATGCTTTTAATGTATATTTTTGTGGGACGTCTTTTTAAAGAAAATTAAGCTCAGATTTCTGAGTAAATTGTATGAAAATTTGCATAAAATAAAATAACGCTTTTCATATTTCGTAATATTTTAGTAATTGTTATAATATATACTATAATTAGTTAGAGGTGTGATGAATCACGCCGTGATGGATTCACACCTATTTAAAATGTTCATGCCATTTAAAATGTAGCGGAAAGTGCCATTCATTGAAATTGTTAAGCCGTTGAAAAGTTCAAAATTAACTTAACATTGACGAACGTAAGTTTATGAAAAGAAAAAAAAAGAGTATTTAAAACTCTATTTAACCATTTCCTTATTTTTTGAATACAAGTGGTGAACACAGCTGCTACTAGAGAAACGGGGAATTCAGGGCCCCAACATTCAAAACCACCTGCCACACCAGCCACTTCTGCCAACATTGTTGATTCCATGCTGGTTGTGCATTTAATTGCAATACAATTGATAGCCCATTCAAACTGCATACTCAACAAAAATCTATAATTTAAAAAAAAGTTATACTTTTAATAAAAATTTGTTTAAATTATTTTATAACTTGCAGAAAGTTTTAAACTTAGCTTAATATGTAATAAAAAAGTAAATATATAAATATTGTCTAAGGATGTCAATATGTGGATGTGCTAAAGTTTTGAATAACATTTATTTACATTTGTTCATTTATCATTTTGAGATGTTTTCTCATTTGAAATGTGGCTAAGCAACGTAAAATATTACCAAGAAATTTACAATGCGTTTGCAAAACACATTTGATAATACAATTCTCAATTACACACTAGTGATAAAGGGAAAGGTGCACGCAGCAATCTACCCACTATAAAAAGTTGTGCTCCTTGAAGTTACGTATACGCATTGTGAACATAATAAAAAAAAAAATTTCGAGAAGAACCTACCGCAAGTCTTCAGGGAATTTTGGTAACAACTTAATTCATTTACCTATACTTTGTGTATAAGTTTTAAACTGTTTTTTAAATATGTTTCTCAAATTCTAACATGACAATTGCAGCACAGTTAGACGTTTACTTCTTTTTTAATATTGTTAAACTAATGACACGAAAAATACAACAATTTTAAATAAATTAGATGAGTTAAGATGCGGTCAACTTTATTAATATACTTCAGATGAAGTAAATTTCTTGCCAGCATCTCGATACATTCTGAGCACTTGGGAAGATAAGCATTATCACCCAAAGTATAATATCAAATACTTGTATGTATCTTTTTATTACAAATATTTTTCTTTATACCCAGCTTTTGAAGCTTATCAAATATTTTATCTAGAAATTATTTGTCTTGTAAAAATAGCAAATAATCAATTACCACTAAACTGCTACAATACAGAAATTCTTCACTTATTCTGCGTGAACGCAAAGTTAATAAACTACAAATTATGTTTTTAAATGTTTCGTTTAACAATCTTCTACTTACATATATACATAAGTCGTATCCATCGGTCTCCGATTGCGTGGATTGTTTCTCACTTCATTGTAATTGATTATTTTTATGCAAGAATGAACATATTTCCTTACGCAAGGAGGGAAACAAAAAGCTAAAGAAGCGAAAATCAGGTTAAAAAAATGAGTATTTACTAGCACCCCCGAAAAAGTAGACTTCATCAGCAGGCTTTTCCAGACTGTTTCCGTTTTTCATGCCGTTCACGTCCTTGTGGAATTGTTATTTCTGATGACCGCGAGGGCAGGCGTGGCTAAAGAGTACCATGCTTCATTCAGCCCATTTGGTACGGAACAGAAATGTAGCAACAGAAAATAAAGAAAGTAGATATTAATATCAGCATTTACAAACAGTAAACATTTGTTAAACCACCCGACCTGCCACCTACTCATCACGCAATGTTGTGCCATGCAACAGTCGGAAGTGAATGTGTAAATTAAGTACGAATATTTAATGAAAGCAACAAAACAATGACAAAATAATCGTAAAATTCCCGCATATACTCATCATTGTGGCAGAAAGAAGGGAACAAAATTAATTTTTAAATATTCATTATATAATTAGTCCAGAACTGGGGGGAATTGTGGAAGTGCTTAAGAGTTGGGGTATGTTGTTATATGCAATAGTAAAGACTTGGCTGGTTTATGGCATTTTGTAATTTATCGCTCACTATCAGCACTCGTATAAAACTGTGTTGGCTCATAATAGATGTAACGTAATTTTACATTTCAAAGTCTGTCTGAAAGCAAAAACGAATTGTGTCTTTTTACATGTGACATACTCAAGCCATTTCAAATTATAAATTTTTTCAATTCTTCATATTTGTAATTACCAACACTGACATTGGTCCCAATATGCAAAGACTTTGTTTGCAAGAAGATAATTTGATTCATCATGCTAGACTAACCGCTTTTGCAAGCTTCTGACGACTAAAAAGGATAATTCCTGTCGCAAAGCAACGGTATACCCTTTGATATTAAAAAAAAAGAAACAACAGGCAGTGTAGTTTAGAAAACTTGTATTATTTTCGAATGAGGCGGCATAGTACGCATCAAGGGGTGCAACTGAGCGGATGCTTCTCTATCCAGTTTCTATTTAAGAGCCAAGCTTCGGAAAACTTTTTCACGGACGTATTGAATTTTGACGACAATGATGATAAAGTAAATTTTTTTCCAGAACTTTGCATCGATCTTTTTTAGAGGTTCACATATATCTGACTTGGAGTTATACAGCAGCCAGCTTCGAAAAACAAAGCTGGACCTTGTTTTATACTAACGTAATAGCGTTTAATAATGTTACAATTTCTGTTCGGATTTCCTGTCGACTATTAAAGCTCTAGGTTCATCATTGATGTGCTTTAAACTCAATGTACAACTCCTGACTTCTCTTTTTCATCATCTAAATTCTTCTCAATTTATCTTATCTAAGAGGAGATACTTAATTAGTCTATAGACAAATGTATGACAAATGAACTGGCTAAGCGGTGTACATTTAAGATGGTTCCACTGAGCTCCTTCAGCTATCTGCCATCTTTTTACGCAAGCAAGGGCAACAAGGCGTCTATGGGGCGCCTGATAAGAGTATTGAATATGAAGGTTGTAAGACGTGCCGAATACATGCAAAGGAGTGTATTAGAATTATTAAAGCACAACTATAGTTATGAAGTATTTGCAGTTTAAATGGTTTCTACTCTCTAAAGTGTCAGTTTCTTGAAGATGGTGGATCCACGTCGTTTAACTGTCATCCTTCTCCAAGACCAATATTCAACTATTTGGATCTTTAACGTTTTTTCCCCTGTTGTGATGTCTGATTTTTATATATCGTCCCTTCATGGATAATAGGTTGCAGCTCGCTCTTTATTCGTTTCTTATCTGTAAATGGTGCCTCAAAGGAAGATTCCATAGTTGTCGTGGTTCTCCCGTCAACCATCTTGTTTATATGCGTATATAAATAAATTAAATAGATTATATGTATATCCGATGTGGCAGTAAACATTATATTCATAGAGATATTAAATTAGATATCTTTAAAAACACTGCTCTTCTGATCTTGCAAAGTAGGGAATGCAATTAATATTCTTCATGTTGGCAAAGGTCAAATATTTTTACAGAAATTTTGCTGTTTACAGTTATCCATGAGGCTTGTGAATTTTCCCTATTAGCTGACGAACAATTGACATTTGTAACATATCCTCGTGCCATGAATAGTAATAAAGTACTTATTGTAAAAAAAAATCGAAAATTTAGCAGCTCATTTGAACTGTAAGCTTTAAAAATATGTTTAACAAAACTCTTGTTTATTGGTCATGGGATATGTAGCTGATGTACTAACTACGTATGTACATATATTTCTTATGTATGTATGAGGAAGTTAGGCCATGAACCGACTTAAAATACACAATGCACATATTTCTCTTATTTCAGATGGTTGTGTTTATGTCAATTGTGTATATCGCGCATCCTCGAATACCTTCATTCTTTCGTATTTTTTGTGTTGTAGCTCTGCTCGCTCGGTTTGTTAGCTCACTCAATTATGCTGCTGACTTTTATACTTTTGTTTTTGCTCCAGCCACTGGATACATGAGTGCACTACAAGCACTAGACATAAAAGAGTCATAACTCAAATGTTCTTTAGTTGATTTTTACTCCAATGCATTTCACCATTCTTAACAAATAAAAAAAATACTTTCGTGATAATTTGTTGTGAGAAAAGTGGCAGTTTAGCTATATTAATGTGGATAAAGTTTCCTTTACTAAATCAGCAACTAAGTGAAATGTTTAGGTCTGATTAGTGAGTTGTTTCTCTCATCCATTTAGCTGGTGAAATGTGCTGTGGGCCGAACGCATCCAAAAATAGGCTTACAACACTTTAGTTCATTTACCATCCCTAATTATTTATCTATGAGTTGCAACAGTTTCAATAATTCATTTCGCATGACGCTTCAGACGCTAGATGTTAATGAAGGAGGGCCAAAGGGCAAGGCAGTAAAAACATTTTTTTTTTTAATGGTTTCAATGAATACCAAAACATAATTACAAAGAACAAGGCATACATACATAATTATATTGAGAAAATATTTGGCAGCTAACGCAGCTGTGTGTGCGCAAAGAATGCTTTCGATGGAGGTTTCAGTTTTTTCTTGTTTCCCCGCAAATGCCAGTAAATGTCAATGTGAGCTGCACAGCTGTGACGAAGGTTAAATCATCCAAAAATAGACTCACTACCGATCTAATGTTTGGCTAGCCCTTACAGGCGGCAATAATGTTTTTTTTTTATGCTATTCACTCACAATGAACTAGACGAAATTGTGGTGAAGGCGCATTGGAACCTTGACAAGAAGCAAACTGCCGAAGCTATATTTTTAGGAGTAAGTGATTAGCGAGAAATAAGAAAATGTATGAAAAATGTTTAGCATAAAAGCCTATATTGTCAATCTTCCCTGTCTGCTTTTCTCGCTCTGCCACGTGCCTCCAAATTTGTATTACTTAACTGGTGACTGACCTCCCTACTCACCCAAATTAAAGTTATATACTCCGCTTAGACTGTCATTCAATCTATTTGACTGACATTCTTTTGTCATTAATTTTCGTTGGGTTGCATTTACCACTGTTGCGATTTAACTTGTACAGTGGCATATAGCTTTTGAGAATGTACATTTATTGATATAAATGCTATAGTAGACATATAGTGGAAATATATGCTAATACAACGTAACAGAAGTTCGTTCATAAATTTACCACAAGTTTGAGCAATTGAAGCAATTGAAGCAATCGAGGAAGCAGAAAGTGCTTCAATCAATATGGCGTATGATGTTTTCGCAGCGTTGTTCGAATGCGAACGAGATTTTGTAGGATGCCCACCATATAAAAACTAGCATTAAAATTTGAGAAAATAGAGAATACGAAACGATGAACTCAATCACTGGGGTAATGTATCAATAAATCATAATAAAGTAATCTGCATAACTTATAAATAAATATATATTAATACATTAACTAAATGTTTTTTTAAGACTAGGCCATTTCAGTAGGAAAAATGCTGCCCGACCTTTAAAGATGGCTGCCTTGTATGAGCGAGTCGACGTTAAATAACAAAGGTGGTAAGTCCAATTACTTAAGCATTCAGAGCATTCCATATATTAACTTAGTGGCTAGAATTTAAATTCCTCAGCAAAACCTTGAAATTGCTGATCGATCGGATTGGAGGACCAGCATTCGAGCCATCGAGAAAAGTCGAGCTTGAGGCTCTGCCTTCCCATTACAGGGCTCAGAATGTGGATAGATTAGAATCATACTCATTCTAACCAGTAAAATAAAATAAGTATGCAGAATTACGTGAGCCATAAAAGAGTGTAACACTTTAAGTATTCATTAGCTAGCCTTTAACCGAACAATCGCCAGACATGTTTATCTGTTGCTTAGGTGTCAATATTCGTTTCGCAGCACTTTTGTATTATATTCATTATGCTTTACACGAAAAGTATTTGGAAGCCTTACACAATTTCTAATATAACCCAAGTCAAACTCAGCGTCCAGCACAATGACTGACTAGCAAGTACTTGAATGCCTATTGCCGCCAGCTAACAAACGCCGATTAACAAATGCAAAAAGCTGATTGTTGAATGCGGAAAGTGTCATTTGTTAAAATTGTTGTTTGTGTTGCTCGTCAAGTCAGCTGCTTGGATGTTTAGTTATGTATGAAGGGCCCTCCTGACAAAAAAAAAACACCCAACAAGAATAACAACAACCATTTCAGCATTTAATAGCGATTACGTTATGGACACTTATTTCAGTTAAACGGCCTCAGTTTACTTGTTGCCCTGCTGCAACATAACTTTGTTGGTCTCGGTTGTATTTTTATTTGTCTGAAAGTATTTGTGTGCCCTGCAGTGAAACACAAAACTAGTTAGAAAAAATATTAGTTTACAACTGGAATTTCCTGATTGAAATCGAACTAGTCTGAAAGAGACCAGACCTTTGCTAAATACAAAACGATTAATTCATGCCTTATTTTCTTTGACAATATTGAATTGTATACATAAACTAGAAGGACACTGGTATGTTTTTGTCTCTTTTGTACTAGTATGAGACTGGTTCATTTCTGATCCCAATCTGACAATTGCCAGCTCGTAGAAGATTCGCATGTTAAAAACACCAGTTGCTTTTATGGAAACAAAACAGTTGGCTGATAAGTTGGGCTTGCGATTCATACTAGTAATGAAGTAGTTTACTACTAGTACATTTTACTATAGGGTGCTTATGTTCTTGGATGTGTTTGTGGGGTATCAAATGCGTCGATATCACGGTTCACGTCTGTTGCTACAGAAAAAAACGATAATAAAATACAAAAACATATGCTTAATAGAAAAAGGGCGGCAGTGCAGGAAAAAAAAATTGCAATGAGTTTTTGACCATTTGATTAGGTTGTTTGAATAATAAGAAACGGATGGATGTGTTTGACTGAAAGTAAAGAAAGTGGAGTTGGTGAGCACTTCTGGAAAACAAAATTAAAATTGTTGAAAATTGCATGGATTTTCACACATTCATAAAATACTTTTAATAAATAAAGTCAACCAGTATTTCAAAAAAAACCACAAAATATTGTCAAAGACATTACTACTTCAGATGACGTCAAAAAACTTCCCTCTTTTTGCTTGTCTAATCAAAAAGATGCTTCTTAATCCTAATGTCGCCTTGACAGGAGTCTACAATTTCGACAAAAAATATGGTGATGATTATTTCTTCCCGTTGTTACCCTAACAAGTGTAGTAAAAGTATTTAGTTTTTTGCTGATTTTTTCAAGTCCTAAGCAGTTATCAGTTTTTTTCTTGTACTGGCTGTGGTATATTCGTCAATACCCAATAAACCACCTACGAGTATATCAGGATTTCGAGAGTCGTCCGCTGATAATCATATAAAAGCTGCAATCTGGTTTTCATTCCCTTTAATATTATATTTATGTATTTAGCTTAGAGTAGTAAATGTAAGTGGTGATGTCATCGACTTTTCTTCTACTTTAATAAGGGAGGTCCAAAATGTATTGAAAAAAAGTAAAGCCGGAATATCAATGCTCTTACCACCTTAAATTTTTCTTTTAGAAAATTTTAAATATACAAAAATTTAGAGTTTTAAAAATTGTTAATATAAAAATATTAACATTTTTAAAAGTTTTACATTCAAGCAATTTAAATTCACACTCCATAAATATGAAAAATTAATTTTTTGTCGAAATGGTAGAGAAAAAATTTAAATCAATATTTTGCAATAGAAAAAGTCAGTTTCTCTTGCAGAGCGCGTTTAGCTGCCGGCTTATGTATCACTTTGGGAGGCGTCAATTCGACTCCCGCGGAAGCCAAGAAGAAAGAAGTCGAATAGGGGAATGTGGGGATTTCCTAAATAGTACTATAACTTCTACCGCATTAAGTATTGTTGTTTTTTCCTAATAATTTTCTCAAAAACACAATCGGCCTTTAAGCTCAAAAATAATTAAAAATTAAAAAGTTATATGGCCAAACAATAACAAACAATAATTTTAAAGTATTTTACACATAGCATTTCTACCAAAATGGTGTTTCCCCATTTATTTACACATATAGATACCTGGGGATCTCTGACAATTTTGAGACACAACCTACTATTTTTTGATTTTAAAATAAAAATAAAGATTTTTATTTTGTTGGATGTAGCACAAATCCAGCGGGTGAGTGCATTCAAATTTCATTATTTTTTCTCATACATTTTTGATCCACCGTAATGTTTATAAATAGCAACATCACCTGTTCAATTGGCTTGTTAGATTTGCTTAGATTTATTGACCGAGCCGCTTAACGGTTTTATCCCGATCCGCGAAATTCCTATTCCAATTCATCTAAAGTTTAAATCATTATCGATGTATAAATAGTTTTCCTCGAATAAGCCTCTAGTTGATGTTTAATTAATGAATTCCGCGACTGCAGCCGAATTTCAAATTCTATTTCGCAGCATTGAATCAATTAAAAACAACATTGACTTACAATGGCAACGCTTCGTTAGAATCTGCATTATACCCATTATTCCCATTACAAAAATTTTCTTGGCAGCTTCAATATTAAGGAAGACTGCTAAGTTGTAGGTTTGGATAGTCACATATTATTTCTCCCGTATTTTTTTTCTAGAAGGCGCATAGTAACTTTAGATTAAAATCCCTAAACATTTTTTTCTTTTATGTTTGCTTTTGAAATCCTAATCAAACCTTTTTTTTCAATCCTTTTATAACGATTCACTGCTTCTTCTCTTTTTTTTGCCATTGAGAACTAGTTTAACAAAAGTTTCAACGTTGAAAAATTATATATTTTTTTAACTCTTTCTCATCTTCAATTGCGCAAAGCAATTTATTACTCCACATTCCATTACACAGTTTGGTTGGCCAAAAAGGAAGTTTTAAGTTCAAGTGCGTGGCTGCACGAAATAAAGTTTATATTGCGTTGTTTGGCAAGTAGTAAAAATGAAAAAAGAGTTTCGAAACTGGCAAGCATATAAAAATAGAGTAGAAGAAAGTATTTACCCTCCCACCCGAAATTAATGTTAATGTACTGGCGAGCTTAGAATATACAAAGGGTTTTATCTAAAGCACATCGTCAGACTTATACAATAAATAAATAAATAAATAAATAAATAAATAAATAAAAATCACAAACCTTTTTTCATTGTTTCTCCCCAATTTTTCTTGTAATTCTAACTTCTACTTCAAGCGGTGAAAGCAGTCTTTTTTCCCCACTTTAACATTAAGTGCGCGCTGCCGAGAGTTGCCATATCGAAACATTTGAACTTTTAACATTTCGAGTTTTTCATTATCCTCGTGAACTTGTAACGCACACGCAACATTTACACACACATGCATATGTACATACATACATAAGTACTTGAGAGGCTGCTAACAGCACTTCAGCATTGAAACTCAGCAGAACTCGAGTTTTTCATTGCTGGAAAGAGGAGTATGAAGACGTTCCAAGCAATTCCCGCTTTTTAACATTTCACTCATTCACACTCATGTCGTGACCGTGGTTGTTGCTGATAGTTACAAAACTTTGAATGAAATATTTGCATGTCGCGTAGTCATTAGCAGTATGGAACAGAATTAAAAGAAATGTTTAACGGCTTATTCGAAATTATCTCCGGATTTCAACATTTATATATATATTTAAACTGTACTATATACAGTCATTTGCCACTTACTTGTTCTAGTCAAAGTGTTTAAGCGACAAGTTGTAGAAACTTCGTAGTTGTTAAATACTTAGTGGTAATGCGATGAATGGGTTGACAGACGGCTAGACAGCAAAAGTAGCAGATATTCATGGCTTGAAACAAAATACAATTAGACAATTGTCACAAAAGGTAATAGAAGGCATGGGAAAATTTAAAATGAATATAATTAAAGATGGAAAATAAAGAAATAAAAAGCTTTCGAGGAAAGTAACGAAAAAGGGACGAGAAATGAATAACTTCAAGTAAATAGTAAAGCTCTTTAAAGACATTGTCCTTGTATTCGGTTTCTCAATGAATTTTGCCAATCGATATCTTATCTTTATATTTGCCCTTATCCTTATCCTTATCACTATTATAGGTCTTATCCTTACACCTTGCTCTATTTTCATCCTTATCTCTAACATAATGCTTACCCGTATCTTAATCCGTGGCCTTATCTTTATCTGTCTGCATATGCATATCCTTATCCCTATCCTTATCTTTATTCTTATCCTTATCCCTATTTTTATTCTTATCATATACTTTATCCTTATCCTTATCGTTATCCTTATCTCATACCTTAACCTTATCATTATTATTATTATTACTACATTATTATTATTACTACCTTTTCTTTACCTACAACTCTATCCTTATCTTTACAAATATCGCTTTATATTTTTACACTCAGCCTTTTCCTTATCTAATTTTTTTCTTTATCCTTGTCTTCGCCTAATGCTTCACACACTTACAGGAAACAATTTTCTTTACTTCTGCTTTTTTTACGAAGATGTTATTTCGAATCTCATTTGTATCCGTATCACTTTATATTCTGTACTAGCTGACCCGACAGACTTAGTCCTGTCATAACTATGAATATTGCATTCGAATTGGTATAATTAATAAAAAATTCATTTCAAAAAAAGTGTTTATTTTTCTAATGCTTTATTATATACAATATTCCTGGTTCTTTTTCTTGCGCGTATATAAATAGTTTTGTTGGTATTCCGACACGGAAACAGGCGACATATAACTGACCATGTGAAAAATATGGATTTTCAAGATTGATGCCACAAACACTTAGCGACTGCCCTTGAGATTTGTTTATCGACATTGCATATGCTAGTCGCACTGGAAATTGCAACCGTTTGAAGTCAAATGGCATGTCGTTCGAAATCAAAGGAATCCGTGAAATCAAAACGTCTTCGCATTTGTACTTCGTCTTCAAAATTGTGGCTTTGATGACGTTGTTCATTAATTTCTTTACTGCGAGTCGAGTGCCATTACAAAGACGTGGCTGGTTTATATTCCGCAACATAATGATTGCCGATCCGATTTTTAATTGTAGACTACTAGGTGGTAATCCAGGCAATTCTACCGAATTTAAAAACTCCGTGGGATAGTTGACGACATCATCTTGGTTAGTAACGAATCGTTGCCAAAATCAATGATTTTAAAAACGTTTTCCCAGTCCAACCGGGAGCATCTATGAAAAAAATCCGATAGTTCCATCGTTTATTACTTTTATTAGCGTATCGTAGGCATATTTTTGTTGCTCATTTAAAAGGGGGACATTTCTTAGAACAGTCTCTCTTAATGCCGTGGAATCATATTGGGTTTCGCGTCTCAACTTTTGAACGGTGTCATTCCTAATTGTAATAATCTTTTGTTTGTAAGCATCAAGCACATGTCTTTAATTAAAATTAAAGCTTCATTGTACATTAATTTGGAAATTTGCATTTGGTGTTCTAAGACGCTTCTGATGTAATATATCTTCGGCCACGTGATTTTTATATTTGTTCCATAAGTCAATCGGTGTTGATGGGAAACATGTAGACAAAACTAAAACTATTTTAAACGATATTCATTTTTTTTACATCCTATTTGACGATATTTGCATAAGTCATTCTGTAAATTTTTATTTAGATATATTTTTTTTAATGTCAAACATCATAAAGTTACATTAAAAAAGTTTTTATTGTCCAAAGCGCTAAGGTTAGAGTAGAAATAATTTTATATTATGTGGTTGTTAAGTTTTCTTAAATTTTCTAATTTTCCGTGTTATTTACTTAATTTTTTCTTTCATAAGAACCTTCATGCTGAGCCTGTGTAAATATATACGAGTTTGTTATGAAATGTCACAAAATAGCCGCGATAGAACGATGATAATGAAAGGCGGTTAGTCAGTCAGTCAGTTGGCAAGCTTCTGGATACACGGGTCGAAATGGAAAGTAAAATGAAATTCATTGCTAGCAAAAGTGTATTCTGCGGTAAATGAATTGAATTTAAATTCACAGTCGCAAATAAACAGAAAGCAAAAGACGGTCAAAATAATTTGGGTTAAAATGGCTGACAGAAGTGAAGCGTGTTGCTCAAACAAAAATTGTGAAAGGTGTTAAAAGCATCAGGATTCGTTAATCTTGATTTCTTGCCATGACAGCAACTTTGTTTTAGTGGAGTGATTGCAGGTCAACCCATTTTTTGGCCATAATAATTTGAATTAAAAGGAACATTGCATGTGGAAACGGATAATTTATACCCATAAACATATCAACATTGATGTTGTTACTATTTATGGCATACTTAAAAGTACAAATGTTAATTTTCAACACATTGGTTTCAAATTGTGGACTAAATCCTTTTACGTTTAATCCCCAATTTGGGGATTATAATTTGGAATCTAAATTTGAGTGCGAAAGGGTTTTAGACATAAAATGAATTATATTGAGATTTAAAAAATAGCAGTTTGTATTTTACATTAAGTTAGTACTTTAGGCTGTCAAGATCCGACTGCAGGGGTGAAATTCAAAATGAAAGAGTTTCAGGAGGCTTCGTTTACCAAAAGATGGGACAAACTATATGAAGCCGTAAAACTTCAGACCTTTAAGTCTAATTTTATTACTACTCCAAGATCCTAATAGATTAGTCTAACAGACTAATCTAAAAATTGTACTTATCACACCGTATCAACACTCATTTTTGTTACCTGTCGTCACGATATCGCCTGATTATTACGACCGTTTAGCTTACAAAGGATATAAGCTAGTCATTTTTTTTGACAATCAATGAGTCTTCAAGACTTTCCATTCAGATTCTGTTATCAAATCCTTAGTGCAGGTGAGTATACCAAAAATTTGCCGCTGGAGAAGAGTCATTTTTTTAGGATTTAGTAACGAAGATTAAAAATATTTTGTAACTGAGGACACCCCCTTTGAGGTCCAACGATTAGTACTCTGCTCGCAGAAGCAACGGCGATCATCTGTTGGTTACGGTCGAACTTCTGACTACAATTTTCTAACAATATTGTAAATAAATGAGCAAGAAGAGAGTGCAATTAATCTCTCATTTCAAAGATTGAAAGCAAAAATAAGCAATGAATTAGTTCATATTTTGCAATACGTTTTTCGACTAGAGTTTGCTTCTTCGCAACTAATGTGAAATGGCAATCTCTCAATCTAGTACTGCCTTACATTTGCCATAAACTTAACAGCCGATTCTCAAAGTAAAGACTTGGATCGAATTTGCACCAGTTCAAGTTTTCCAATATGTTGGAAAAGAGGAGAGCTTGTAAGATCATCCTCAACACAGTGACAATATGGCATCTAATGATAAATATCGTTGCACGTTTGAGTACAGAATATCATCGTTACAGTCAGAATATATAAAATAGAATAAAGACGGTACTTCGTCAGCATATGACCTTCAAACATCTAGCGGTGCATAAAAGATATTTTCCCATTTTCCATAGCAACTTTGGATAACTATTTAGGGAGGAGCTTCACAATATTAAATTTTTGAGGCTTGTAATGCTCCCCAATTCTTATAAAGAAACAATATTGTTAAATTCCTTAGCACATCATTGCTGCAATGTAAAAACACTGTTTTAATTAAAAGCAATATTTGTCACAAAAATCATATTGATTGCTGATTGAGATCAGTCGTCACGCAGGAAAAAATGTATTTATTTCTTAAATTTATATTTGCATTTGCTTGTATGCTTTGGCTTTATAAAAAAGCTGTATGTGTAATGAGGCAAGCGAAAAAACCAAAGTTTTGGAATTAATTACAGCAAATGGATTAACCTCATTTTAGAGCCAACGTACAAAAGAATGATGATTGATATTACTTTTTCATTTTGAAATTAATCAAACACCAGTAGTTAAAGTTGAAGCATCAAATGTATTAGAATTAAAAATAAATTTATATAAACATGAATACAAACTGGGAGTAATTAAAAAAGATTCTAAGCAATTTATTTCGCCAATGTGAAGTACAAGCAGTAGTGTTGCAATGTGGAAGGCCGAAAGAATTTATTTTCGTCAACTTTCTGATTGTTTAATCGTCGCACACCAGCGTCAAAAAACTTTAATATAAGCACTATACATCCTCTCGGTAAATAAGGAAATTTTGGTATTTGCAATGTTTTGGCGATATTCATCAAACGCATACCAATAATGCAAAAGTAATTTATAACATTTCTGATACAATTGCAGAAGTAATTTAACATTGTGAAAATTGTAAAAAATTGTAAAACGCAAAGAAATACGAAAGGTTAAAGAAGAGATTAGAAGAGAAAGAGCTATCAAGATAATGGATAAAATTCAAAAAGATAAAAAAAAAAACTTTTCTAGATCGGTGTGAAAAGGTGAAAGTAAACTTAAATTAAAATCACTTAAACAATATCAGACAACTAGTTATATGCTAAAATAGGCTAATTATATGGGTTTGTTTAAAAATTAATTGGCTGAAAATAAAACTTTTCGAAGACTGTTGTAACAAAATGACCATTTTCAATGGAGAAATTTGACATTACGGAATTATACAGGCGTATCGTCCTTTAAATAGTCATTAAGCATTTGAAGGTATTTGCTTTCATTCACCGCACAGAAGGTTTAGGCATCGGTCTAACTTGGACTCTTCAGGCACAGTCTTAAGATGTTTGTCGTCCCAACACTCACAAAGAAAATTCGCAATGCCAAGTGCGCCTTCTAGCGGTTTTTTTTGATTAACATAACTAAGCCAGTCGAACTTTGGAAACATTATTCACATCGGTTTGATATTAAAAAACAAAATCTTCTGCTATTTCTAGCACGCAACATGGATTTTCTAAAGTTCAATCGACTTTTACAAACTTACTGGAGTTTACTACTCCTCTATCAAACGGATTTAGAGAAATTATGCATACCGATGTTATATACAACGATTTTAGTAAAGCATTCGATAAAGTTAATCACTCCTTACTTATCCATAAATTCGATCTCTTTGGATTTTAACCTAATCGTAGGACATCTTCATATATGCACGACAGAACACAACGGGTCCTTTTTAAAAATACTTCTTCGAGTGTTATTCATGTAACATCAGGGGTTCCACAAGGAAGTCACCTTGGTCCGATTCTGTTCTTACTTTTTATAAACGATATTTCTTCTGTTGTGAAATATTCAAAAAATTTGTTGTATTCGGATGATATAAAGCTTTTTAGATCATTTAACACTGTTGATGAAAGGTATTTGCTACAAGCGGACTTAAATAGCATCTCTAATTGGTGTGAAGTAAATAGTATGCCACTAAACCTTAAAAAATGTAAAGTAATGTGCTTTTCTCGCAGAGCAGTTCAACCAGCTTCTTATGACTTATGTAAACATAACCTCGAACAAGTATTTAACTTTGTTGACCTCGGTATCACAATGTTCCTCTCATGACTCGGCATGCAAAAAATAAAAAATAAAAAAAATAAAAAATAAAAAAAAATAAATCCGCGCGCCATGCGGATGCGCCCCTCGCGTCGGTTGGGCGGGAATGGAGGGTAAAAACCGTTGAAATTATTATTATTATTAATATCAAAGTGAACTGGTAGGATTTTAAATAAATATGCTGCGTTCTTGTGGTTGTCTGAAACTAGAGGGAAGCAGTAGATGCGACTACCAACATTGTCGCTTTGCGGGGAGCGACTGAATACCATTTGAAGTCATATGAATGCAATCTTCATTACGAGATTAGTTTATGGAACAGTAATGGAAAATAAAACCATGCCCGCCAAACAGTTTCCTAAAATAAACCTGCTTAATTACTGGCCCACAGTCGAGGTATTGCTTTTGTACAAGCTCTCGTTTCCGTAAGTCAATTCGCACATTATCCAGCTCTCGCCGTCATTGTTAAGGTCCTATCAGCATTCATCACAGAAATGCGCTGCAGTTGCCTCGTAAATTCCTCAAAACCCTTACTTATACTGAATCAACCCAACTACAATATCAATTAACTCTCCACAGGACCCAAAGAGTCCAGTCACCTGGAGAGCAATTCCGCAATAGACCAACCCTGTCGCGACTGTTTGGCTTATAGGCTTCCCATTTGTCGAGCTAGACGAGTATGATGGTGAGATTTGCTGACGTGTCATGAATTGTTGGATTCCCAAAGATTGACCGCTAAAGAATATTTCTCTTAGTATTATGAACTATATACACGACTTCACGACTTTTATGTAATTGTTAAGGTACTTGAGCCAATTAATTTTAATAATTTAATTGAACTTTAAAAAAATGTACTACTCCTGACTATTTGTTAAATGAAATGCAAACTCACTTGGAAACAAAAAATCAATACAAGGCGCCCTGGACAATGCTGCTTTGATGAAACTGCGAATCAAGAAAAACAAATTTTTGAGTAAATTCAATAAAATTAATAATACCGCTTATTTCGATTTGTATAAATAGTATAATAAGAGATTTATGTGCTTGGATCAATTTTGCACCGGAACTAATTCAAAAGCATTTCGGAATTTTATTAATTCGAAGAAGTCTGCTTCTAACATTCCATCAAATCTTTTCATATGGCATAACTAATGGATTTGATTAGTACAAAAGGATCAAGCAACTTGCTACAAGCTAATCTTTTTTTTTATACTTCTGGTCCTATTTTGCTTTTATACTACATGCAAGTTTGTTGCTGTTGCTTTTTTAGGCGCACCAAATACGATTTCCTTTTCCGTCAAGCGGAACAAATTACAACTAAAGTTAGTTGTAAAAGCAGCTGAAGTAAGCAAAAGGCCAGTGACAACAAAAAACACAATCATACCTGCAACTTTATTACAAAGGGAGTTTCCAAGTGACTGAATGCTTAAAATATTCAGAAGCTGTTAAAAACTTGAATATGACTATGGAAAAAATGAGCAATCAGTGAGTGGAGGAGATGGATGAGAAGCAGAAGGATGCTAGAAAAATAGAGTAGTAAGCAAATACAAGAGCGGACCTCAGTCCAGAAGTGTAGTGGAAATGGAGTAGTAAATATTTGCCGCTGACAATGCGGGTGTACACTAATACATTTACATTCTTTTGGCGCACAAAAATACATAGAAAAAAAGACAGCAAAATCGTTGGATTAGCATTTTAAACTTAGAAAGATATTTTCCTGAGGTGTATTTATTTTGTTAGTGTACAAATATATATTTTCGGCAATTTCAATAGCCAGCAGTTGACAGGCGAAAGCTATTTGTCGAAAAAAGTATTTCCACACAGTTAATGAGGCTCTCCTACTTTGGCGGTTGTTGTAAATTACATTTGCACAATCAAAATAACATACATAACATATAAACTGATGCATGAAGTAAGCTTGCTAAGAGACTAACATACATTTATTATTTTTATATTCTAACAATTTAATTAACTTAAAAGAATTTCAGTTACTTGTTGATCCTGGAAAGACATTTTGCAACGAGCGATGCTTTCATATTTAAAAATTTTTCGCCTTGACCGTCGCCCGTCGCTATATTTAAATTAATTGCGTTGTTAGCAAGTGAACACAATTGTCCTCAATTTTAGTGGTATTTAAAGTTTTTTTCTAGTGATGATATTTTGTTTGACATATTTTAGTAGAATTTAATTTCTGAATTTATTTCTTTTAATATTTTAATTTCTGAATTTATTTCTTTTAATATTTTCAAATGCGCAAATATATAGTAGTTAGTAGCAATACTTATGAATAATATAAAAAAATACTTACCAATAGGATGACCCACAAATGCATTTTGCTATCCACTAGTTTTATCTGCATATCCTTTGGATCATGATTTCCTCTGAAAAGATAAGAAAAATTATATGAAATATTTGTGACTAGACGTTTGTAGAATCTAAATATAGAATCTAAAATAAGAATTAAATTTTTTTAAGCGTAAAATGTTCATAGTTAAAAATTAATGCCTACAAAGGTCGAATGAGAAATCGATACCATTAAATTACAACAACTAGAGGACTATTTAAAAATGTTCTTTTTTTTATATTTCAGGAAGAGGGGAGATTTAAAGAAGTATAAGAAATTAAAGGATTATAGAAACAACTATATGCTTTCGAGGCTTAAAAATAAATTTAAAATTAAAAATTTTTTTTTTTTTTTACATTTTTGCTCTTGTAATGAAGAAAAAAAACTAAGAATGAAATTTAAAAGTTATGTATAAATTTTTCGTTTTAGTTTCTGACCGAGTCTCACATGTTGAGAAAAATACGCAAAAGTTAGTACAAAAATATTTTTTTAAGAAATTAAAAATTTCTTTTTTTCCGAGAGAATTATAAAAAAATTAAATTCTTTACAATAGCTTATAAAAAAAATATTTTTAAAATTAAGAGATTTTTACATTTTATGACAACGCCAAATTTGACAATTTTAATAACTTTTGAATATTTTTCCTGGCGGAGTCGAGATTAATTTTTATGAAAAAAATTAGTGTCAAAAAAAGAGTATAAAAAATCAAAAGTAATCGTAGCAACCAGAAGCCTGCACTTTTCATAATGAATTAATTAATTAACTAGTCTCAAACTCAATAAAATTGTGAATTATTACAATGAATTAATAATAATATTAATTTGGCGCTTACACTATATATGTACATAGCTCAGTGTATGGCCGAGCTTCTCCTACGAGCTTTGTAGTGTGCGTCTTTATAATATACCACAAATGGAGGGACCTACAGTTTTGTGCGAACTCCGAACGGCAGATGTATTTTATGAGAAGCTCTTTCGTGGCAGAAATACCATTGGAGGTTTGCCATTACCTGCCGAGAGGTGACCTTAATAAGATAAACAACTTTTTCTGTGATTTAGATTTTACTTGCCTTGGCTGAGATTGGAACCTCGAACTTAGCGGCACATCGAGTTGTAGTACGCATTGCACAATAAATTACAAAACTTTATAATACAAAAAAATATTATTTTTTTAAGTTGAAATGTTTTTAGTTTGTTGTTGAAAACTGAAAAAAAATTATAACCATGGGGACAGATAATCTGCTTATAATCTGCCGTCCTCCCAGTTTCACATTTCAATTCCACAATGTGATTTTAAATATTTACTGTGAAAGTGAATTAGTGTGCTCCCAATTTCACAAATTTCTTCGCAAATCAGGTCAACCCTGTCACATATATCGGTTATCGTTGTGGCGATTCACAAGCAGCTGTTGTTGAAATTTCCCTTTCGGATTCAGCTATGTATGCTTTTTTAAGCAGCAAAACACTTATTAATACGCATATTTCAATGAATAACTAATACAGAAATGTCATAAATGGCTTCTACAAACATCAAAGAATATTTTTAAAATTATTCCAATCGAAAATAATTAAACATTCACACACTTTTTGTCATTTACTTTTCATTTCACAGACTACCAAGCATTCGGATTGATGTCACAAAAATGTATGTGAAAGTGAAATTGGGAGCACCAAACATGTGATTTTAAACCGAATCCACAGGGAAGTATGTGAATGTGAAACTGAGCACGACTCAATGAAAAAGTTAAAAACTTACATAGGGTTTGCATAGGGTTTGCCAGTTTATTTAGTTTTCAATTTTGGCAATAATGGTAATTTACGGGTTTTTTCCCTTTTCTAGTCATGGCAACGATGTTTTACGCGAACCTCGAAAAAATTCGCATTTTTGATTAGTAACAATTCGTGCTTCATAATAAAAAAATGGCTAACAAACGAGTGACGGATTCAAAGCAATTTCCTTCAAACACGCAGTAGAAAATGTTGACGACGCACTCAAACCCGAAACCTACAAACCAATGATTTAATTATTAAAGGTTTTGTAACTAAGCAAGCAGCTTCCCCACTTTTTGTTAAACGGCTCCCTTAGTAACCAAACCGCGATGCTTCTTAAAAATAATAATAGTAGTAACACCAAAACCAAACTCCAAAGACCAAAAACCAACAGGCAACACTTTTTGTTTCTTATGTGCGCGTAAACGGTAAGTTCAAATCCGGCTTTCACTGACAGCATTTTTTCTGATTACAAAATTAACCCTGTCTCGTAAATATTTCATGTAAATATGTATAAATAACGCGCTTTCTCAATGAATGCTTTTCACGCGCATATAAATGTGACAGAGTGGAAAGTTTTGTAATTTCTAGAAGGAATAGGTTTAAATAAATTTAAACAAATGTGACATAATAATCATCCTAAAGCTTAAAAACATGCATTTGTAAGAACTACATTGTTGAGTTTAGAAGTTTGATTTATATTTCTTGTAATATATTATGATTCTCTTTCTAAAATTTCTAATAATAGTTGTTTTCTTACAACTCCATAAACTCCATAAAGTCACATACTATTTAACGCAATAAAATTGTTGGCCCTTTCACCGGCCAGGCGTTCAGCATAATATTAAGAATTATCCTAATATCATTGGTATATGAATTAAAAGAATAAACCGAATAAATAACCCAAATATTTCAAAATAATGTTTTATGATCAAGCGCTAATATTTGCTTTGTACCATAAAATCGTTTAGTTCATTGGAAAAATAGATTAAAAATTTATTCGCTGGTTAAAAATTAAAAAAAAAAAGATATCTACCAATAATTGGATATGTCATTATATAGCGTAGCTATGGTATTTCTTAATATAAATGAAATTTCTTCAAAACTTTGAATTAAAAACATCAATAAAATTGTATTATTAATAATTTACTTTTTAAGAAAGGGAAACAAATTCAAACCCATTTTCAATACTTCGTAAAACAACCCTCTATAAGGGAGTGTCAAAGTTCGAATGTCATTATTTACCTAACCTTTTACAATTGAATAATGCTGCAAACCCAAGCTTTTACTTGGGTGGAAACCTTATATTTATTAAAGAATGAGTTGTGTGTTAATTCAAAAATATTGAAACTGATTAAAAGAAAAGATTAAAGTAGTTTGCTCAAAATTGGCAATATGTGCTTCGGTTTATGATTTTAAAGTAAAATGCTACTGTTGTGCAAAATCTGAATACAATTTAAGTATTTATGGTTTTCGCTCTCTTTTCCTTCCGTCGTTAAGGAACAACACTCGAAATATGGAGACGGCGAAGAGCAACTGCGTTGATATATAATAAAATTTTCGAACAATTTCTTTGTTAATACATATAAAAATAACTAGTAACAAAATACAAAAATATTATAAAAAGTTCAGTGAAACTGTTTCAAATTGAAAATCTTAATATTTCAACAACTGCAGTTGTATTCGGCTAATTAAAAATGTTAAATTGTGAAAAGAAAGTAAGGAAGCAATGCCGAGAAGCAAACCACTTAAGAAGGAAGTAGAAATATTTATGTATGTACGTAAAAAAATAAACTTGTTTTCAAGTCATTACTCAGCAGCGGCCAGAGGCTTACGTGCAAGTGTTTGATTACAATTTTCAACTGGACAAATTGTGAGAAACTTCTTATTTCTTTGAAATGCCATCAAATTTGTGGAAGAAAACCAATGGCACTACATACTACTCAAAGAGGAAAATTAGAATGTATAGTAAATGCAGTGAAATAGAGAAAAATGTAAAAGTAAATGCAATCAAGATGTGAACATAGTTATCAACGAAAGCTAGCAGAAATGTCTTTAAAATTGTATAATATTAATATATTTTATTTTATAAAATATATTATTTTTTGTATTTTTTTCTATATTATTTTCTTTATTTCGATTTACATTTGGCGACCAAGTATTTTATTATTTTTTTTAATGAAATTAGTATTTGACTATTAAATAAGAAACAATAAAATGTATGAAAAAACATTGAAAATCTTGAAAAATTATATGTAGAAATATACTAACTTAATTGAACATGCATAGATGGCAATTCTCATTGAAAATATATCACGAATGAAACTTTTACAATTCTGGTGTAACTAATTAATTTAAATTTATGTATTTTGATTGATTAATTAATGTTTGTAATATTAGTGCAATAAGATCTATATACATCTTTTGTAGCACAACATCAAGAAGGTATTACAATCAGACATTATAAACTATTAAATATAAAAAAATATAAATAAAAAGTTTAAATACATAGAAATGAAAACTAAAGTGAACATATTCTTAAAAATAAGGAACATTTGATAAATCTATACAATTTAAAAATATCTTATTTTATTAGATACATAGTTTCGTAGGGAACTAGAGTTTTCTTAAGTATACATTTGTAGATAGGTCAACCAATTTTAGAAAAGTGGTTATATAAAGGTTGTTTGTAGTTGCTTTTGTTTATTTTGCTTCTAGTTGCAGAAGGAATGGAGTTCCATACCCTTATGGCATTGGCAAAAAACAGTATGGTTGAGTCCTTATAATTAAAACAAGGTAAAATTAAATCATAAGACCGTTCTGACTTAGGAAAAATTAATTTTTCATATAAGTATTGCGGAGTCTTTGTGCATAACAGTCTGAAGAGAAAGACACAATTTCTAGCTTTTAAATATTCATTAAACTCGCATCCTGATAATTTAAGCCTTTAAGCTGAACTAAAGGGCTTTAAAAAAGTAAATGTAGTCTTCGTAAATTTATTTCCTTTCCTACTTTTTCCTCGATATTCGTTACCACCTTTTAATTTAAATAAATTAAAAATTTGTAACTGGTGGCAAATAAATTACTTCTAAGTTTTATGATAACTATCTTCAAAAAAAAATTTTAATGGGTGTAGCTCCCTTGAAATTTGGTTGTGTCTACTACGTTCGTATCATAATAATAATAAATTATAATATTTGTAAGTTTAAAAAGATAAACGGCTCTTTTTTTGCAGTTTAATTTGTTGTTTAATTATTATTTATTATTTTTAATTATTTGATTTTAATATTATTTTCATTTTACTTGTTTTTGTTTTCTTAGATTGCATTTTTACAATATTTTGTTTTATTTTATTTTATTTCTAAGTACTTGTTGTTTTCTTTTATTATTGCTTTGAAGTAAATTAGCAGTGGATTGTAACTGTGAAGCGTTTATTCTCTTTAAGGATCTACACATTTTCCTTAGCAACACCTCGTTAATTTCTTACTATTTACCATTTTTATGACCAGCAGCAAATTTTCAAATTTGCTTCGTTGCACTAATTTATTTGTTGAAGAAAAAATGACTACCCTTAACTCTAATCACCTTTTAATAACCATTTAAAATGTTTAGCTTTATGTGGCTTTAATGGCATGTTTTTGTCATTTAATTTGTGAGAATCAAAGGCTCAGTAAGCTCAGTAAGCCACAGCAGTAAGTTGTTAGCAATCACTTCGACTGCGCAAACTAATCACAAACACGAAATTAAAGTCAATACAGTTGTGGACGAATAAATCGCATTTTCACTTCGTTTTTTTTGGTTTCGAACTTATTTTTTTACTTAACAGCGTTGTTCAAATACCTGGAAGTGTCAATGTAATTAAACTTTCAACTAAAATCCGATTGTATTGTCTAAATGGCGCATTGACAATACAAAGAATTTATCACGTCAAATGGAAAGAAAGAAAATTAATTAGATATAAAAACAGAATAAAATACAACCAGAATGCTTCGAGGCAATTGACTTACGCATACACTTGAAGTTGCAGACATATCACAGCTACTCACACAATTGCAGCGCGTCAAAGCTTACTTAAGATATAACCACCTTCATACAAACATTTATATACATATATACTCGTATATAGAAGTGTTTGAGTAAGAAGTAGGCAAGCATGCCAAACTATGCGCCTGCAGTAATTCACTGGAGCTATTTTAGTTTTTATAAGACATAATTACTTCAAATAAACTCGGTGAATATGCCACGGGGAGGGTGTGTTGTAAAAGAAGGCGACCGCGGTGAGTTATTTGAAACGCACAATGAAGTCAAGCGAAAAATACTTCAGAAAAAATATCCTCAAATGAAAGTGCGTAAGCACACACATACACACAAGTAACATGCACTGAGGATAGCAAACTTTCGCATCTAGGCTTATACCGACGTACTTCTAGACGCACTGGCAGCCCAATGAATCAATACAAGTATTCACGTTTTGCCAATGTGAACGAACAAATCCGCTAGAAATGGCAAGTAAAGTTGGGGATGAGAAGCATTTTAGTACTTAGAGTTAAAGCTATGAGAAAAGAGAAAGTAAAGAATGGTGTGCGAAGTGGAAACCACAAAAAAGTACATAACGCACGCCTTTATAAAAAGTGGTCGCCGCTACTTAGAAGTATTTTTTACAAAACGCGACCGATAAATAAGCAAACAATTATGCTTGTCTTTACATTGTGATGAGAATAAAAGCAATAACTAATTAAATAAAAACTTTATTTTCCAAAGCTTTGTGTAATTTACAACATCTTTGGGCAATCGTTGACCGTATGGAAATTCGATTGTAGCTCTTTTTCTTTGGAAGTGATAAATTCTTATTGTATAAAATAGGAATATTTGTGATCCCGCTCGTCCTGACAATGAAAATTGTATACGTAACCAGCTCTACTTTAATGCATTTATTTCATAAATTCTTTGGAATTAACCAAGAAACAAGAATACAGTTAATTGATTTTTCATGTTAATACAGAATTTTTTAAATGAAAAAAATTATGATAAATTATATTTAAATTTTCCTTTAACTATTTTAATTGTAACAACAGCAAAAAAACTGATTTAAAAAAAAAAATTTTGGAAACATTTTAATTTTTTAAGTAATCGATGGGTCTTTCGCTCGGCTTGGTATACACAGCATTTCAATATAATTATTATAAATGTATGTATTAGCAATTTATGACAAATTATTTTTCTTTAACTCATGTTCCATTTAAGATACAATTGATACTTTAACCAAAATCTAATAAGTCAAGATGACGGAAATGCGCCAGTAAAATAATTGTCAAAAATCAGTGGTAATAAACTTTTTAGATCGTATCATTCTGTTGAGGAAAGGTCCTTACTACAGGCGGATTTAAATAGCATGACTAACTGGTGTGAAGTAAATAACATGCCGCTAAACCTTAAAAAATGTAAGGTAATGTGCTTTTCTCGAAGGGCACTTCAACCGGCTTCTTATGACATATGTAACCATAACCTCGAACAAGTGTTTAACTTTGTTGATCTTGAAATTACAATGGATCCGAAACTTAATTTTAATCTTCACATTAATGTTACAGTTAACAAAGCCAAGGGTGTTTTTGCATTTGTAAAACGATGGTCAAAAGAATTCAATGACCCATACATTACGAAGGCTCTATTCACAACGTTAGTGAGGCCAATACTGGAATATGGATCTGTTGTTTGGCACCCGCGCTATCAAGTTCATTCCGACCGAATAGAGTCAATTCAAAAACAATTTCTGCTTTTTGCTTTAAGAAATTTTCGTTGGGATTCTCAGTACAACCTGCCCCCATATATAAGTCGTTTAAAACTCATTAATCTTCCTACACTTGCTAGTCGTAGAGAAATGCTAGGCGTAGTATTTTTAGTGAAGTTACTGACAGGCTTGATCTATAGCCCATCTCTTCTTGGTGAAATAAAACTAAACGTTCCCTCCCGAATTTCAAGACATTTCCGGCCTCTTTTTCTGAAGCCATGTAAAAGTAATTTTGAGTTAAATGAGCCACTGCGTAGTTTGTGTCAGGATTTTAACACTCACTCCGGTTCTTTTGATATTTCAGACTCACTTTTTTACATAAAGAAAACTATACTCAATGCTCTCAATAATTGATACAAACATACTTATATATTACTACTCGATCAGCTGATGAGCATTTGTTCTGTAGCTGAACAGTTTTAGATCTCGACACTTAACAAACTTCTGCCTTTCATGACTCGGCGCAGCATATGTATATGAAAAAAAAAATTTTTTTTTTTTATATATCCGTGCGTCATACGGATGCGCCCCTCGCGTCGGTCGGGCGGGTATGGAGGGAAAAAAACCGTTGGGATCATTATTATTATTATAACTGGTGACTGACCTCCCTACTCACCCAAATTAAAGTTATATACTCCGCTTAGACTGTCATTCAATCTATTTGACTGACATTCTTTTGTCATTAATTTTCGTTGGGTTGCATTTACCACTGTTGCGATTTAACTTGTACAGTGGCATATAGCTTTTGAGAATGTACATTTATTGATATAAATGCTATAGTAGACATATAGTAGAAATATATGCTAATACAACGTAACAGAAGTTCGTTCATAAATTTCCCACAAGTTTGAGCAATTGAAGAATTGAAGCAATCGAGGAAGCAGAAAGTACGTCAATCAATGTGGCGTATGATGTTTTTTGCAGCGTTGTTCGAATGCGAACGAGATTTTGTAGGATGCCCACCATATAAAAACTAGCATTAAAATTTGAGAAAATAGAGAATACGAAACGATGAACTCAATCACTGGGGTAATGTATCAATAAATCATAATAAAGTAATCCGCATAACTTATTAATAAATATATATTAATACATTAACTAAATGTTTTTTTAAGACTAGGCCATTTCAGTAGGAAAAATGCTGCCCGACCTTTAAAGATGGCTGCCTTGTATGAACGAGTCGACGTTAAATAACAAAGGTGGTAAGTCCAATTACTTAAGCATTAAGAGCATTCCATATATTAACTTAGTGGCTAGAATTTAAATTCCTCAGCAAAACCTTGAAATTGCTTATCGATCGGATTGGAGCACCAGCATTCGAGCCATCAAGAAAAGTCGAGCTTGAGGCTCTGCCTTCCCATTACAGGGCTCAGAATGTGGATAGATTCGAATCATACTCATTCTAACCAGTAAAATAAAATAAGTATGCAGAATTACGTAAGCCATAAAAGAGTGTAACACTTTAAGTATTCATTAGCTAGCCATTAACCGAACAATCGCCAGACATTTTTATCCGTTGCTTAGGTGCCAAGCTTCGTTTCGCAGCACTTTTGTATTATTACACTTTTTTAAATTTTTTTTTGGTTTTTGTCGTCGATCAGAGTGCGAAAAGTATTTGGAAGCCTAACACAATTTCTAATATAACGCAAGTTACTCAGCGTCCAGCACAATTACTGTTTAGCAAGTACTTGAATGCCTATTGCCGCCAGCCAACAAACGCCGATTACCAAATTCAAAAAGCTGATTGTTGAATGCGAGAAGTGTCATTTGTTAAAATTGTGGTTTGTGTTGCTCGTCTAGTCGGCTGCTTGGATGTTTAGTTATGTATGAAAGGCCCTCCTGCCAAAAAAAAAAAGAAGGAGGCTGTGTCAGAGACACGTCCATTAAGTTTAACGTAGAATACGCCATCCGATAAGACAGAAAACATATGTATAATGATAATTTATAATGATAAATAATGCAAGCAAATGAATTTCTTTATTTGATAGTTACTTTTGATGATATACATAAGCTTATGATAGGAAAATAGGATAAAAATGTTTTTAAATTATCAATTAAATTTCTCGCAAAAACGAAGTCAATGGTAGTTATCAATAGTAAAGATAAATGATAAATAACAGACCCAAATCTATTTGATTATTTGAAAGTTACTTTTGAGAATATAGGCTTATGATGGGAAAAATAGGATAAATATGTTTTTTAAATTAACATTTAAATTTCTCGCAAAAACTAAGTCAATGGTTGTGTTATCAATAGTTGTGGGAGCATCATTTCGAATATAATCCAAATTAAACGTATCGCTCATAAATTTCGCCAATCTAGTATTTGAAGTGATTTCTGTGTTAAAATCACCACCAATAAGCAGTAGTTTGCAGCGCTTTCTCTGCCTTTACTCTACTTAAATTTTCCCGCCTAAAATTATGCAATAAGATGAACGTCTATTCACCACTACTACACACTCAACCAAACACCACACACATATTTGTGTGCATCTGTTTATACAATTTTCATTTGCGAAATTTAAATATTAGGAAGATATCAACCAACATGAAATGTATGTCAAACGAAAGCTAACATCTTCATTTGACTACAAAAAAATTTTTAAAAAAAGTTACCGTGCCGTTTCCTTATAATTAAAGAAATAGAGATTACAACAATAAAAACCTGACATGGGTGCCCATACCGTAAGGTAAGACGTATTCTACGCCAAAAACCCAACAAGAATAACAACAACCATTTCAGTATTTAATAGCGATTACGTTATGGACACTTATGTCAGTTAAACTTCCTCAGCTTAGTTGTTGCCCCTGCTGCAACATCACTTTGTTGGTCTTAATAATAGTATTTGTATTTGTCTGGAAGTATTTGTGTGCCCTGCAGTGAAACACAAAACTAGTTAGAAAAAATATTAGTTTACAACTGGAATTTCCTGATTGAAATCGAACTCGTCTGAAAGAGATCAGACTTTTACCAAACACAAAACGATTAATTCATGCCTTATTTTCTTTGACAATATTGAATTGTATACATAAACTAGAAGGAGACTGGTATGTTTTTGTCTATTTTGTACTCGTATGAGACTGGTTCATTTCTGATCCCAATCTGACAATTGCCAGCTCGTAGAAGATTCGCATGTTAAAAACACCAGTTGCTTTTATGGAAACAAAACAGTTGGCTGATAAGTTGGATCCATATGCTATGCATACTAGTAATGAAGTAGTTTACTACTAGTACATTTTACTACAGGGTGCTTATGTTCTTGGATGTGTTTGTGGGGGTATCAAAGGGTATCAAAGGTTCACGTCTGTTGCTATAGAAAAAAAACGATAATAAAATACAAAAACATATGCTTAAAGGAAAAGGGCTGCAGCGCAGGAAGAAAAATTTACAATGAGTTTATGACGATTTGATTAGGTTGTTTGAATAATAAACACGGATGTGTTTGACTGAAAGTTAAGAAAGTGAAGTTGGTTGGCACTTCTGGAAAACAAAATTAAAATTGTTGAAAATTGAATGGATTTTCACACATTCATAAACTACTTTTAATAAATAAAGTCAACCAGTATTTAAAAAGCTACTACTTCAGATGACGTCAAAAAACTTCCCTCTTTTTGCTTGTCTAATCAAAAAGATGCTTCTTAATTCAGTGTCGCCTTGACAGTAGTCTACAACTTCGACAAAAAATATGGTGATGATTATTTCTTCCCGTTGTTACTCTAACAAACTTCCCTTAAGGGATCCACAACAACATTGACTTACAATGGCAACGCTTTGTTAGACTCTGCATTATACCCATTATTCCCATTACCAAAATTTTCTAGGCAGCTTCAATATTAAGGAAGACTGCTAAGTTGTGGGTTTGGTTAGTCACATATTATTGCTCCCGTATTTTTTTTCTAGAAGGCGCATAGTAACTTTAGATTAAAATCCCTAAACATTTTTTTTCTTTTATGTTTGCTTTTGAAATTCTAATCAAACCTTTTTTTCAATCCTTTTATAACGATTCACTGCTTCTTCGTTTTGCCATTGGAACTAGTTTAACAAAAGGTTCAACGTTGAAAAATTATATATTTTTTTAACACTTCCTCGTCTTCAATTGCGCAAAGCAATTTATTACTCCACATTCCATTAAACAGTTTGGTTGGCCAAAAAGGAAGTTTTAAGTTCAAGTGCGTGGCTGCACGAAATAACGTTGTTTGGCAAGTAAAGGGGTAGTAAGAATGAAAAAAGAGTTTCGAAACTGGCAAACATATAAAAATAGAGTAGAAGAAAGTATTTACCCTCCCACTCGAAATTAATGTTAATGTACTGGCGAGCTTAGAATATACAAATTGTTTTATGTAAAGCGCATCGTCAGACTTTTACAAGGCATTAAAAGCACAAACCTTCTTTCATTGTTTTTTTCCCATTTTCTCTTGTAATTCTAACGTCTACTTCGAGCGTTGAAAGCAGACTTTTTCACCACTTTAACATTAAGTGCGCGCTGCCCAGAGTTGCCATATCGAAACATTTGAACTTTTAACATTTCGAGTTTTTCATTATCCTCGTGAACTTGTAACGCACACGCAACATTTACACACACACACATATATGTACATACATACTTGAAAGGCTGCGAACAGCACTTCAGCAAAAGAACTCAGCAGAACTTGAGTTTTTCATTGCTGGGAAGAGGATTATGCAGACGTTCCAAGCAATTCCTGCTTTTTAACATTTCACTCATTCACACTCATGTCGTGACCGTGGTTGTTGCTGATAGTTACAAAACTTTTAATGAAACATTTGCATGTCGCGTAGTCATTAGCAGTATAGAAACAGAATTAAAAGAAATGTTTAACGGCTTATTCGAAATTATCTCCGCATTTCAACATTTATATATATATATTAACTGTACTATATACAGTCATTTGCCACTTACTTGTTCTAGTCAAAGTGTTTAAGCGACAAGTTTCATGTAGAAACTTCGTAGTTGTTAAATAATTAGTGGTAATGCGGTGAATGGAGTGACTTACGGCTAGATAGCAAAAATAGCAGATATTCATGGCTTGAAACAAAATAAAATTAGACAATTGTCACAAAAGGTAATAGAAGGCATGGAAAAATTTAAAATGAATGTAATTAAAGATGGAAAATAAAGAAATAAAAAGCTTTCGAGGAAAGTAACGAAAAAGGGACGAGAAATGAATAACTTCAAGTAAATAGTAAAGCTCTTTAAAGACATTGTGCTTGTATTTTGTTTGTCAAAGAATTTTCCCAATCGATATCTTATCTTTATATTTGCCCTTATCCTTATCCTTATCACTATCATAGGTCTTATCCTTACACCTTGGTTTATTTTCATTCTTATCTATAACGTAATTCTTACCCGTATCTTAATCCGTGGCCTTATCTTTATCTGTATTCATATGCATATCCTTATCCCTATCCTTATCTTTATTTGTATCCTTATTCCTATTTTTATCCTTATCCTATACTTTATCCTTATCCTTATCGTGATCCTTATCTCATACCTTATCCTTATCATTATTATTATATACTACCTTTTCCTTACCTACAACTCTATCCTTATCCTTACAAATATCGCTTTATATTTTTACACTCAGCCTTTTCCTTATCTAATTTTTTTCTTTAGTTGGTATCCCGACACGGGAACAGGCGACCTATAACTGACCATGTGAAAAATATGGATTTTCAAGATTGATGCCACAAACACTTAGCGACTGTCCTTGAGATTTATTTATCGACATTGCATATGCTAGCCGCACTGGAAATTGCAACCGTTTGAAGTCGAATAGCATGTCGTTCGATGCAATATTGGCACACAACGTTCATCGGTCCAATAGCAACGATTTGCTGTGAACTGTAATCGGTTTCCACGTTATAATTGAATGCTGCTCGATAGGGGTTATACGCAACGTTTCTTTGTTGTTGATTTCGATTCAATCGATTTCGTTCAACTTCATTACGGGTTGCTCATCAGTTTGACTTGCTCTTGCATGTATATATTTGACTCGCAGCATTGCGAGTTCTGCGATTTAAGTTTGTACGTCTAATTGCTGGCATTTTCAAAAACGAAAATTCAGCTGTAAATTGAAGAAAACTATTATATTCTTCTTTATAACCAAAAAACGGTAAAAAAATTTGGGTTAAAATGGCTGACGGGTGTTGCTCAAATGAAAGTTGTGAAAGGTGTTAAAAGCATCAGGACTCGTTAATCTTGATTTCTTGCCATGACAGCAACTTTGTTTGACCATAATAATTTGAATTAAAATGAACATTGCATGTGGAAATGGATATAAACATATCAACACTGATGTTGTTACTATACTTAAAAGTACAAATGTTAATTTTTAACGCATTGTTAGACATTAATTTTAGATTAGTACACCAAAAAATTAAAAAATAAAACAATCAAAATGACATAGGACACCTAGAAGTTCTTCATATATATCCCAATATAATTTCTGAAATTTTGACCTCATATTGGGGACTAAATCCTTTTACGTTTAATGCACAAATTGGGGACTACAACTTGAAATCAAAATTTGATTGCGAAAGGGTTTTAGACATAAAACGAATTATATTGAGATTTAAAAAATAGGAGTTTGTATTTTACATTAATTTAGTATTTTAGGCTCTCAAGATCCGACTGCAGGGGTGAAATTCAAAATGAAAGAGTTTCAGGAGGCTTCGTTTACCAAAAGATGGGACAAACTATATGAAGCCGTTAAACTTCAGACCCTTAAGTATAATTTTATTATTACTCCAAGATCCTAATAGATTAGTCTAATAGACTAATCTAAAAATTGTACTTATCACACCGTATCAACACTCATTTTTGTTACCTGTCGTCACGATATCGCCTGATTATTACGACCGTTTAGCTTACAAAGGATATAAGCTAGTCATTTTTTTTGACAATCAATGAGTCTTCAAGACTTTCCATTCAGATTCTGTTATCAAATCCTTAGTGCAGGTGAGTATACCAAAAATTTGCCGCTGGAGAAGAGTCATTTTTTTAGGATTTAGTAACGAAGATTAAAAATATTTTGTAACTGAGGACACCCCCTTTGAGGTCCAACGATTAGTACTCTGCTCGCAGAAGCAACGGCGATCATCTGTTGGTTACGGTCGAACTTCTGACTACAATTTTCTAACAATATTGTAAATAAATTAGCAAGGAGAGAGTGCAATTAATCTCTCATTTCAAAGATTGAAAGCAAAAATAAGCAATGAATTAGTTCATATTTTGCAATTCGTTTTTCGACTAGAGTTTGCTTCTTCGCAACTAATGTGAAATGGCAATCTCTCAATCTAGTACTTTCTACATTTGCCATAAACTTAACAGCCGATTCTCAAAGTAAAGACTTGGATCGAATTTGCACCAGTTCAAGTTTTCCAATATGTTGGAAAAGAGAAGAGCTTGTAAGATCATCCTCAACACAGTGACAATATGGCATCTAATGATAAATATCGTTGCATGTTTGAGCACAGAATATCATCGTTATAGTCAGAGTATATAAACTAGAATGAAGACGGTACTTCGTCAGCATATGACCTTCAAACATCTAGCGGTGCATAAAATATATTTTCCCATTTTCCATAGAAACTTTGGATAACTATTTAGGGAGGAGCTTCACAATATTAAATTTTTGAGGCTTGTAATGCTCCCCAATTCTTAAAAAGAAACAATATTGTTAAATTTCTTAGCACATCATTGCTGCAAAAATGTAAAAAAACTGTTTTAATTATGTAAAAGCAATATTTGTCACAAAAACCATATTGATTGCTGATTGAGATCAGTCGTCACGCAGGAAAAAAATTTATTTATTTCTTAAATTTATATTTGCATTTGCTTGTATGCTTTGGCTTTATAAAAAGCTGTATGTGTAATGAGGCAAGCGAAAAAACCAAAGTTTGGGAATTAATTACAGCAAATGTATTAGCCTCATTTTAGAGCCAACGTACAAAGGAATAATGATTGATATTACTTTTTCACTTTCAAAATAATCAAACGCCAGTAGTTAAAATTGAAATGTATTACACTGAGAGTGGTCGTAATTAAAAAAAATTCTAAGCAATTTATTTCGCCAATGTGAAGTACAAGCGGCAGTGTTGCTATGTGGAAGGCCGAAAGAATTCATTTGCGTAAACTTTCTGATTGTTTAATCGTCGCACACCAGCGTCAAAAAACTTTAATATAGGCACTATACATCCTCTTGGTAAATAAGGAAATTTTGATATTTTCAATGTTTTGGCGATTTTCATCAAACGCATACCAATAATGTAAAAGTTATTTATTACATTTCTGATACAATTGCAGAAGTAATTTATCATTGTGAAAATTGTAAAAAATTGTAAAACGCAAAGAAATATGAAAGGTTAAACAAGAGATTAGAAGAGAAAGAGCTATCAAGATAATGGACAAAATTCAAAAAGATAAAAAAAAAAACTTTTCTAGATCGGTGTGAAAAGGTGAAAGTAAACTTAAATTAAAATCACTTAAACAATATCAGACAACTGGTTAGATGCTGAAATAGGCTAATTGGATGGGTTTGTTTAAAAATTAATTGGCTGAAAATAAAACTTTTCGAAGACTGTTGTAACAAAGGGACCATTTTCAATGGAGATATTGATCACTACGGAATTATACAGGCGTATCGTCCTTTAAATAGGCATTAAGCATTTGAAGGTATTTGCTTTCATTCACCGCACAGAAGGTTTAGGCATCGGTCTAACTTGGGCTCTTCAGGCACAGTCTTAGGATGTTTATCGTCCCAACACTCACAAAGAAAATTCGCAATGCCAAGTGTGCCTTCTAGCGGTTTTTTTTGATTAACATAACTAAGCCAGTCGAACTTTGGAAACATTATTCACATCGGTTTGATATTAAAAAACAAAATCTTCTGCTATTTCTAGCACGCAACATGGATTTTCTAAAGTTCAATCGACTTTTACAAACTTACTGGAGTTTACTACTCCTCTATCAAACGGATTTAGAGAAATTATGCATACCGATGTTATATACAACGATTTTAGTAAAGCATTCGATAAAGTTAATCACTCCTTACTTATCCATAAATTCGATCTCTTTGGATTTTAACCTAATCGTAGGACATCTTCATATATGCACGACAGAACACAACGGGTCCTTTTTAAAAATACTTCTTCGAGTGTTATTCATGTTACATCAGGGGTTCCACAAGGAAGTCACCTTGGTCCGATTCTGTTCTTACTTTTTATAAACGATATTTCTTCTGTTGTGAAATATTCAAACATTTTGTTGCATGCGGATGACGTAAAGCTTTTTATATCATTTAAAACTGTTGATGAAAGGTATTTACTACAAGTGGCCTTAAATAGCATGTCTAATTGGTGTGAAGTAAATAAAATGCCACTAAACCTTAAAAAATGTAAAGTAATGTGCTTTCCTCGGAGGGTGGTTCAACCCGCTTTTTAAAACATAAGAAACTATAACCTTGAACAAGTATTTAACTTTATTGACCTAGGTCTAGGTATCACAATGTTCCTTTCATGACTCGGCATGCAGAAAAAAAAAATAAAATCCGTGCGTCATGCGGATGCGACCCTCGCGTCGGTTGGGCGGAAATGGAGGGTAAAAACCGTTGAAATTATTATTATTATTAATATCAAAGTGAACTGGTAGGATTTTACATAAACATGCTGCGTTCTTGTGGTTGCCTGAAACTAGAGGGAACCAGTAGATGAGACTACCAACATTGTCGCTTTGCGGGGAGCGACTGAATACCATTTGAAGTCATCTGAATGCAATCTTCATTACGAGATCAGTTTATGGAACAGTAATGGAAAATAAAACCATGCCCGCCAAACAGTTTCCTAAAATAAACCTGCGTAATTACTGGCCCACAGTCGAGGTATTGCTTTTGTACAAGCTCTCGTTTGCGTGAGTCAATTCGCACATTCTCCAGCTCTCGAAGTTATTGTTAAGGACATATCAGTATCCATCACAGAAATGCGCTGCAGTTGCCTCGTAAATCCCTCAAAACACTAACTTAACCAAAATCAACCCAACCACAATACCAATTACCTCTCCACAGGACCCGAAGAGTCCAGTCACCTGGAGAGCACTTCCGCTATAGACCAACCCTGTCGTGACTGTTTGGCTTATAGGCTTCCCATTTGTCGAGCTAGACAAGTATGATGGTGAGATTTGCTGAGGTGTCATGAATTGTTGGATTTCCAAAGATTGACCGCTAAAGAATATTTATCTTAGCATTATGATCTTTATACAATACTTTACGACTTTTATGTAATTGTAAAGGTACTTGAGCCAATTAATTTTAATAATTTAATTGAACTTTAAAAAAATGTACAACTCCTGACTATTTGTTAAATGAAATGCAAACTCACTTGGAACAAAAAAGTAATATAAGGTGCCCTGGACAATGCTGCTTTGATGAAACTGCGAAACAAGAAAAACAAATTTTTGAGTAAACTCAATAAAAGTAATAATACTGCTTATTTCGATTTGTATGAAGAGTATAATAACAGATTTATGTGCTTGGATAAATTTTGCACCGGAACTATGTGTTAAGATTTGAACAAAACTTTAAATCTTACCCAAAAGCCTTTCGGAAATTTATTAATTCGAAGAAGTCTGCTTCTAACATTCCATCAAATCTTTTTATATGACATAACTAATGGATTTGATTAGTACAAAAGAACCAAGCAACTTGCCACAAGCTAATCTTTTTTTTTAATACTTCTGGTCCTATTTTGCATTTACTCTACATAGCCGCACCAAATACAATTTTCTTTTCCGGCAGACGGAACAATTTACAACTAAAGTTAGTTGTAAAAGCAAACGGCCAGTGACAACAAAAAACTCAATCATACCTGCAACTTTATTAAAAAGGTAGTTTCCAAGTGACTGAATGCCTAAAATATTCAGAAGCTGTTGAAAACTTGAATAATGACTATGGAAAAAATGAGCAACCAATGAGTGGAGAAGATGGATGAGAAGCAGAAGGATGCTAGAAAAATAGAGTAGTAAGCAAACTTAAGAGCGGACCTCAGCCCAGAAGTGCAGTGGAAATGGAGTTGTAAATATTTGCTGCTAACAATGCGGGTGCACACTAATAAACTTACATTCTTTTGGCGCACAAAAATACATAGAAAAAAAGACAGCAAAATCGTTGGATTAGCATTTTAAACTTAGAAAGATATTTTCCTGAGGTGTGTGTATTTTGTTAGTGTACAAATATATATTTTCGGCAATTTCAATAGCCAGCAGTTGACAGGCGAACGCTATTTGTCGAAAAAAGTATTTCCACAAAATTAATGAGGCTCTACTACTTTGGCGGTTGTTGTAAATTACATTTGCACAATCAAAATAACATATATAACATAGACTCTGATGCATGAAGTAAGCTTGCTAAGTTACTAACATACATTTATTCTTTTTATATTCTAACAATTTATTTCACTTAAAATAATTTCAGTTACTTTTTGATCCTGGAAAGATATTTTGCAACGAGGGATGCTTTCATATTTAGAATTTCACGCCTTGACCGTCGCTATATTTAAATTAATTGCGTTGTTAGCAAGTGAACACAATTGTCCCCAATTTTAGTGGTATTTAAAGTTTTTTTTCTAGAGATGTTATTTTGTTTGACATATTTTAGTAGAATTTAATTTCTGAATATATTTCTTTTAATTTTTTTAAATGCGCTAATATATAGTAGCAATACTTATGAATAATATAATAATAATATTTACCAATAGGATGACCTACAAATGCATTTTGCTATCCACTAGTTTTATCTGCATATCCTTTGAATCATGATTTCCTGTGAAAAGATTAGGAAAATTATATGAAATATTTGTGACTAGACGTTTGTATGTGATAGAATCTGATATAAGAATTAAAAATGTTTAACCGTAAAATGTTCATAGTTAAAAATTAATGCCTACAAAGGTCGAATGAGAAATCGATACTATTAAATTACAACAACTAGAGGACTATTTAAAAATTTTCGATTTTCTTATATTTCAGGAAATTAAAGGATTATAGAAACAAATTGTATATGCTTTTGAGGTTTAAAAATAAATTTAAATTTAAATTTATATTTTTGCTCATGTAATGAAGAAAAATAAAACTTAGAAATAAATTTAAAAATTATTTTAAAATTTTTCGTTTTAGTTTCTGACTAGTCTCACAAATTAGTGTCAAAAACAGATCATAAAAAATCAAGAGTAATCGTAGCTACCTGAAGCTTGCACTTTTTACAATGAATAAATTAATTAACTGGCCTCGAGCTCAATAAAATTGTGAATTATTACAATGAATTAATAATAATATTAAATTTTCGCTTACACTATATAGCTCAGGATAGGCTGAGCTTATTCTACCATTTGAAGTGTGATATTCTATCACAAATGGAGGGGCATACTGTTTTGTGCCGACTCCGAACGGCAGATGTATTTTATGAAAAGCTTTTTCATGGCAGAAATACCATTGGAGGTTTGCCATTGCCTGCCGGAAGGTTACCGTTATAAGATAAAAAACTTTTTCTGTGAATTAGATTTTACTTGCCCTATTCGAGATTGAAACTTTGCACAATAAGTTACAAAAATTTTTTATTTTTTTAAGTTGAAATGTTTTTAGTTTGTTGTTGAAAACTGAAAAAAATTATAACCTTGGGGACAGATAATCTGCTTATAAAGATTAGAAACTTGCAGTGTTAGTGTTAGTGTTTATTAAGTATTCAATTTTGCCAATATTGGTTATATACGGGTTTTTTCCCTTTTCTAGTCATGGCAACGATGTTTTACGCGAACCTCGAAAAAATTCGCATTTTTGATTAGTAACAATTCGTGCTTCATAATAAAAAAATTAGTGACAGATTCAAAGCAATTTCCTTCAAACACGCAGTAGAAACTGTTGACGACGTACTCAAACCCAAAACCTACAAACCAATGATTTAATTATTAAAGGTTTGGTAACTAAGCAAGCAGCTCCCTCACTTTTTGTTAAACGGCTCCCTTAGTAACCAAACCGCGATGCTTCTTAAAAATAATAATAGTAGTAACACCAAAACCACACTCCAAAGACCAAAAACCAACAGGCAACACTTTTTGTTTCTTATGGGCGCATAAACGGTAAGTTCAAACCCGGCTTTCACTGACAGCATTTTTGCTTGTTACAAGGTTAACCCTCTCTCGTAAATATTTCATGTAAATATGTATAAATAACGCGCTTTTTCATTGAATGCTTTTCACGCCCATATAAATGTGACAGAGTGAAAAGTTTTGTAATTTCTATAAGGAATATTAAATAAATGCTTAAAATGCTTAAAAACATGAATTGTAAGAACTAAATTGTTGAGCTTTATAGTTTTATTTATTTTTCTTGTAATATATAAAGATTCTCTTTCTAAAATTTCAAATAATAGTTGTTTTCTTACAACTCTATAAAGTCACATACAATTTCTCGCCCTTTCACCGTCCAGGCGTTCAGCATAATATTAAGAATAATCCTAACATCTTTGGTATATGAATTAAAAGAATAAACCAAATAAATAACCCAAATATTTCAAAATAATGTTTTATGATCAAGTGCTAATATTTGCCTTATACCATAAAATCGTTTAGTTCATGGGAAAAATGGATTAAAAATTTATTCGCTGGTTAAAAATTAAAAAAAAAGATATCTACCAATAATTAGATATGTCATTATATAGCGTAGCTATGGTATTTCTTAAATTTATTATTAATAATTTACTTTTTAAGAAAGGGAAAAAAATTCAAACCCATTTTTAATACTTCGTAAAACAACCCTCTTTAAGGGAGTGTCAAAGTTCGAATGTCATTATTTACCTAACCTTTTACAATTGAATAATGCTGCAAACCCAAGCTTTTACTTGGGTGGAAACCTAATATTTATTAAAGAATGAGTTGTGTGTAAATTAAAAAATATTGAAACTGATTAAAAGAAAAGATTAAAGTAGTTTGCTCAAAATTGGAAATATGTGCTTCGGTTTATGATTTCAAAGTAAAATGCTACTGTTGTGAAAAATCTGAATACATATTTTAATATAAATGCCAAACAATTTAAGTATTTATCGTTTTCTCTCTTTTTCCCTTCCGTCGTTAAGGAACAATACTCGAAATATGGAGACGGCGAAGAGCAACTGCGTTGATATATAATAAAATTTTCGAACAATTTCTTTGTTAATACATATAAAAATAACTAGTAACAAAATACAAAAATATTATAAAAAGTTCAGTGAAACTGTTTCAAATTGAAAATCTTAATATTTCAACAACTGAAGTTGTATTCGGCTCATTAAAAATGTAAAATTGTGAAAAGAAAGTAAGGAAGCAATGCCGAGAAGCAAACCACTTAAGAAGGAAGTAGAAATATTTATGTAAGTAAGTAAAAAAAATAAACTTATTTTCAAGTCATTACTCAGCAGCGGCCAGAGGCTTACGTGCAAGTGTTTGATTACAATTTTCAAGTGGACAAATTGTGAGAAACTTCTTATTTCTTTGAAATGCCATCAAATTTGTGGAAGAAAACCCAATGGCACTACTACTCAAATAAGTTAAAATACGGCGGCGTTTAAGGATTTGTGTTTGATTGAAGAGGAAAATTTGAATGTATAGTAAATGCAGTGAAATAGAGAAAAATGTAAAAGTAAATGCAATCGAGATGTGTACATAGTTATTAACGAAAGCTAGCAGAAATGTCTTTAAAATTTTATAACATTATTATATTTTATTTTATAAAACAAATTTTTTTTTGTATTTTTTTCTATATAATTTTCTTTATTTCGATTTACATTTAGCGACCAAGTATTTCATTATTTTTTTTAATAAAATAAGACAAAAAAATTTATGAAAAAACATTAAAATTCTAGAAAAACTTTATGTAGAGATATACTAACTTAATTGAACATGAAGTTTGCATAGATGGCAATTCTCATTGAAAATATATCACGAATGGTGTAACTAATAAATTAAATTTTATGTATTTTGATTGATTAATTAATGTTTATTGTATTAGTGCAATAAGATCTATATACATCTTTCGTAGCACAACATCAAGAAGGTATTATAATCAGACATTATAAACAATTAAAAAAAAAAAAATTAAAAAGTTTAAATACATAGAAATGAAAATTAAAGTGAACATATTCTTAAAAATAAGGAACATTTGATAAATCTATACAATTTAAAAATATCTTATTTTATTAGATACATAGTGTCGAAGGGTACTAGAGTTTTCTTAATGTAGATAGGTCAACCAATTTTATAAAAGTGGTTATACAAAGATTGTTTGTAGTTGCTTTTGTTAATTTTGCTTCTAGTTGCAAAAGGAATGGAGTTCGATACCCTTATGGCATTGACAAAAAACAGTCTGGTTGAGTTTTTATAATTAAAATATGGTACAATTTAATCATAAGACCGTTCTGACTTAGGACAAATTGAGTTTTCATATAAGTTTTGCGGAGTCTTTGTGCTTAACAGTCTGAAGAGAAAGACGCAATTTCTAGCTTTTAAATATTCATTAAACTCGCATCCTAATAATTTAAGCCTCTAAGCTGAACTAAAGGGTTTTAAAAAAGTAAATGTAGCCTTCGTAAATTTATTTCCTTTCCTACTTTTTCCCCGATATTCGTTACCACCTTTTAATTTAAATAAATTAAAAATGTTTAACTGGTGGCAAATAAATTACTTCAAAGTTTTATGACAAAATTTATACTGGGTGTAGCTCCTTTGAAATTTGGTTGTGTCTACTTCATTCGTATCATAATAATAATAAATTATAATATTTGTATGTTTATTTTTTTGCAGTTTAATTTGTTGTTTAATTATTATTTATTATTTTTAATTATTTGACTTTGTGGCCGCTGTGGTCGAGTTGGTAGCGGTGCGTGCTATAACTTGATATGCCGGTGAGTTCGAGGTTCGAATCTCAGTCAGGGCAAGCAAAATCTTAATAATAGAAAAAGTTTTTTCTAATAGCGGTCACCCCTCGGCAGGCAATGGCAAACCTCCGAGGGTATTTCTGCCATGAAAAAGCTTTTCATTAAATACATTTGCCGTTCGGACTCGGCACAAAACTGTAGGTCCCTCCATTTGTGGTATAATACAAAAGACGCACACCACAAATGGTAGGAGAAGCTCGGCTAAACACTCAGCTATATAGTGTAAGCGCCAAAATTTTATTATATATAATTATTTGACTTTAATATTATTTTCATTTTACTTGTTTTTGTTTTCTTGGATACATTTTTACATTATATTGTTTTATTTTATTTTATTTCTAAGTACCTGTCCTTTTCTTTTATTATAGCTTTGAAGTAAATTAGCAGTGGAATGTTATAAAAAAGCACGTGTCAGTTTTAAAGAAGTCGTTAACTGTGAAGCATTTATTCTCTTTAAGACTCTACACATTTTCCTTGGCAACACCTCGTTAATTTCTTACTATTTACCATTTTTATGCCAAGCAGCAAATTTTTAAATTTGCTTCGTTGCACTAATTTATTTGTTGAAGAAAAAATGACTTCCCTTAACTGTAATCACCTTTTAATAACCATTTAAGTTATTTAGTTTTATGTGGCTTTAATAGCATGTTTTTGTCATTTAATTTGTGAGAATCAAAGGCATGTCCAACTTCGACGAGACAAATTAAGCTCAGTGAGCCACTGCAGTAAGTTGTTAGCAATCACTTCGACTGTGTAAACTAATCACAAGCACGAAATTAAAGTCAATACAGTTGTGGACGAATAAATCGCATTTTCACTTCGTTTTTTTGGTCTCGAACTTATTTTTTACTTAACAGCGTTGTTCAAATACCTGCAAGTGTCAATGTTATTAAACGTTCAAACAAAATCCGATTGAACAGACTAAATGGCGCATTGACAATACAAAGAATTTATCACGTCAAATGGAAAGAAAGAAAATTAATTAGATATAAAAACAGAATAAAATACAACCAGAATGCTTCGAGGCAATTGACTTACACATACACTTGAAGTTGCAGACACATCACAGCTACTCACACAGTTGCAGTGCGTCAAAGCTTACCCTGCAAAAAATTTAGCGACTAATCTCTAAAGACAGTATTCCGGGATTAGTCCATATCGGGTACAACTGGACATTAATTAGTCGCAACAAGTCTCAAACGGGTATAATTGTAGATTAGTCCTGTATTCATCTCTTTCGGGTATGATAAACGATTCATTGTTATATGCACGCACTTAGGCAATAAAATTTCATGCACTTCGTTGGCATGCAAGGAGAGCATTCGCTTAGCAACCCTCGGGACGCTGGTTCGATTCTAAGTGTAAGCAAAGATTTTTAATTTTATAAATAGACTGGTCCTCATTTATACCCATTCGAATATAGAAGGGGTCAATTAGGCTCTTCATAGGACATGCTCAAACAAAAGGGAACAGTTCATTCCATATAAAGAGATCACAAGTTGTATTAGTCGCATGTTCCCTTGCGACTATTCCCGGACTCATCCTAGACTAATCGCATTTTTTGCAGGGTACTTAAGCTATAACCACCTTCATACAAACACTTATGTATATGTATATAGAAGTGTTTGAGTAAGTAAGTAGGCAAGCATGCCAAACTATACGACTGCAGTAATTCACTGGAGCTATTTTTGTTTTTATAAGACATAATTACTTCAAATAAACTCGGAGAATATGCAACGGGGTGGGTGTGTTGTAAAAGAAGGCGACCGCGGTGAGTTATTTCAAACGCATAATGAAGTCAAGCGCGAAAAATACTTCAGAAAAAAATATCTTCAAATAAAAGTGCGTAAGCACACACATACATACAAGCAAACATGCACTGATGATAGCAAATTTTCGCATCTAGGCTTATACCGACGTACTTCTAGACGCACTGGCAGCCCAATGAATCAATACAAGTATTCACGTTTTGCCAATGTGAACGAACAAATCCGCTAGAAATGGCAAGAAAAGTTGAGGATGAGAAGCATTTTAGTACTTAGAGTTAAAGGTATGAGAAAAGAGAAAGTAAGGAATGGTGTGCGAAGTGGAAACCACAAAAAAGTACATAACGCACGCCTTTATAAAAAGTGGTCGCCGCTACTTAGAAGTGTTTTTTACAAAACACGACCGATAAATAAGCAAACAATTATGCTAGTCATTGCATTGTGATGAGAACAAAAGCAATGACTAATTAAAGAAAAACTGTATTTTCCAAAGCTTTGTGTAAATTACACCGACTTTGGGCAATCGTTGACCGTATGTAAATTCGTTTGTAGCTCTTTTTCTTTGGAAGTGATAAATTCTTATTGTATAAAATAGGAATATTTGTGATCCCGCTCATTCCGCTCGCTCTGACAATGAAAATTTTATACAGAACCGGCTCTACTTTTATGCATTTATTTCATAAATTCTTTGGAATTAACCAAGAAACAGTTAATCAATTATTATAAATTATATTTAAATTTTTCCTTTAACTATTTTAATTGTAATAGCAATAAAATGTCTGATTTAAAAAACAAATTTTTGGAAACATTTTTAGTTTTAAAGTAATCGATGGGTCCTTTGCTTGGCTTGGTATACACAGCATTTCAATATAATTATTGTAAACATATGTATTACCAATTTATGACAAATTATTTTTCTTTAACTCATGTTCCATTTAAGATACAATTGATACTTTAACCAAAATCTAATAAGTCAAGATGTTATTGCTTGTTATATGGATACAATTACGGAAATGCGCCAGTAAAATAATTGTCAAAAATCAGTGGTAATATACTAGTATGAGGTCACTAGAATCTTCAACTACATTCTATAAAATTGAATGAGATACTAAACTGCGACCTCGAAAGAAATGTGTACATTTTATGAAAGTTTGGTTAATATTTTTTATTCTTACATATTTAAAACCATTCAATAATTTGTCGTTGCGCATTGATTGGTTTATATTGTATTCTTAGATACTTGATGTGTGAATTTTTGGGTGACCTAGAGGGTACATTGTGTTTTAATTTAATAATAACAAAAATTTAATGAATTAATTTTAAATTGCCATAGAGCCATCTACATCTTAAAAAAAATAATAATAATTAGCAAGGATAATTATTACTCGTATATTAGTTATACTCTTCAAAAAATCAGCACGCTACAACGATGACGCGATATGTATCTAGATATATGATACAGAATACGATAATATACGCTAACGTTATAATATCAGTAATCATATCGAACGTCGATATCGGTAGCGATGTAAAGTTGCGCAGATCATGTTGATCTTTTGAAAAAGGAACGTGACACAAATCGATTTTTATATTTTATAGAAATATATTTTTTAGCAATAATAAAAAACTTTCGCTAAGCGATTATTTTTATAAAATTGTATCATTAGTGCGAAATTATTTTATATTTGTCATTAATATACATCCCACATAAGACTAAAAGCACCTATCGATATATAAAAATCTAAGTTAGATAAACAAGTTGATATCTTATCTTCTACCATTTCATTCAACTCCGAAATCGATGTTGGTCAAAACCTTATAAGTGCTAACTCACGTTATATTTTATAAAGAATTTATGTATGTACGAGTATTCGAATAGTTGTAGACATGAATTTCGGTTTATTGCAACCGTTAGAGCGGACTTGAAAAAATTAAAAATAAATATTCGGAATATTCTAAATAACAGACACAACTGTGAATAGACGAGAAAATGTGAAAAACAATTTAATGCATACTCATTAGGGTGATTGACTCGGATTTTCGTCGGTTTTTAATATATTATTCTACGGTTTTTTGAAATCTTGATTTTTCGGATATCGAGTAAATAGCTTTTTAATCTTCAAAACCGGTTTTTTACCGCGATGTAAAGTAATGGCCTTTGATAGATAATAGAAATACGGCAGAACACCGACATATTTTACATCCATTATATTTTTATTGAAACGGAAACCACAAAGAGTTTATCAATAATATAATACCTATGTATATATATTAGAAATCCAATTAATTTGCAGAAAAAACGCAGCAAATGTATTTAAAATGTTTTATATACTTAGACAAATGAAAAACACTTTAATGACAGTAAGTCCTTCCAGCTCGCTCAATGTGTTCAATGGAATTCAGTAATTTGGTATAATCTCAAGATTCAAAATTTGAGACTATGTATTAGTTGAAGATTATTGCCTTTCCTCGCTTTTACGTTTTCATTTTTTGTGTTTGCCTTAATTTTTGTGACCTGCTTATCACCTGATCACAATTGAGAGACTTTCTTTTGAGAGCACTTGAGACCAATTAATGCCAACTGATCTTTAATTGTGAATTTTCTCTTTTAGAGCCTGATACTGTTTACTGAATTTGGACATTAAACTACATTTTATTTTTAAAAGATTTTTTTCATAGAAATAATTGTATTTAGTTGCGTGAATATTCTTACTTGAAACAAAAACAGTTTTACCCGGGTTTTTCTTGATTTAGAAAAAAGAACCCTTTGTTTGTTTTGAATAATTCGAAAACCGGTTTTACAAAAAAGTCTAATAATCGATATTTTTCAAGTATGTTTATTTTCTGCTTAAATTTAAAGTTATATATAAATATAGAATGTATGAATTTCTCTTTAAGCGATGGAACTCTTGGGGACAAATTTCGTAAAAAGTTAAAATTTTTGAAAAGCCTTTATAGATTTGTACAAAAAGGAATATAAAAAATCAAAATATAAAATTGCACATAAAACTGCCAGTTTAATAAAATCTTTCTAGGCGGTAAACATTCAAAAACTATTTTAATTTTTATAAATTCGGAAATAATTTTCAATAAGTGCTTTTTATTTGTAGTACTAATAATTAGGTAATTATACACACGTGTGTGCTAACTGTAAACCACAAGAGGAAAGGGATTTATTGTTGTATGCCGCCTCCGAAAGCTGGACGCTTTTTATAAGTCCTTTCTGATTTTTGATCTGTTCTTTATATGAATTCGACAGCAGCCACATCTTCTTTATTTAATAATGCTAATGCAAAATTTTAATATTAGCTGAATATTTTTAAATGAAATTTCTATGTAGTTATTGTATTTATTTGCAATTTTTTAAATCGAACACTTTGTTTTTTTTTATTACGCTGTCATTAAAATAATACAAATTCAATATTTTGATCATATTTGGTACAGATAACGGTTCCGAGACTTGCAAATTACCTTACTAAAAATTGTATAATCTACAAAACTGCATTCAAATTAAAATTGAAATTAAACAAAATAGGCACCCAGTTTAAAATATGGAAAATACTAGATATTATATAAAAAATAAATACCCAAAATGCCCGAGTAATTAATTAACTAAATAAATTTGTTTCATTACAACTCGACATACAAACTTGAATAGATTTTTGTTTTACATTAATTTTCATTTTTTTCCTTTTCTAATACCACTGATTTGTGTTTAGTGTTCTTTGCTATGCAGCACACACACTGACGCATTGCACTTAATATGCAGCGCCCACATAGATGTCAAGCATGGTTTAATTAATTGACCAATTAACCCCATAATTGATATGCTGCAGATCCCCAACGTTGATCACAAGGAAAATCAAAAAAAGGTATGTATGTATGTATGTACCTAATAATTGTAGTGCAGTTGATGTTCTTGTACCAAAGCGTACGAAGCAAATACTCGTAACTGAAGCTGACGGATGAAGGGTCAGCCTAAAGTGCCAACGACAGAACTTACTTTTCATGAAATTCTGCTGCATGCGACAATAATTACTCGTACCGTCACAAGTTTACGCATTCACCCACTCGCGATCAAAATTAAATTTCACACTAACAAAAAAAAAATCGAAAATAACGGTGATTAAATTAAATTATTGCAGACCTTTTATTTATTGTTAATATTGTTAATATTTATGTATATTTTATATGTAGAGCAGGAAACCCGTTTTCAAAGTGGCTGCACATAAAAAGTGCAACCGATAGTTTGAGCAAAGAAAATTTTTAAGTAATGCTTCGGAATGCAAAATTTAACAGCGGCTGAGGCTATTTCGCCATGTTGCCATGCAGCAAGGTGCACAAACTCCAATGTGCGCACCGGAAGTAACAGCAACATCAACAACATAACCGAAAGCAATATTAGCTGCAGCAATAAGATCTGATAGAGTGATAAAGAGTAAAAACTAAAGCTTGGAAAAGTTGGCTGCAGTGACATACTCAACCAAGTTATGGATATTATGACGTTAAAGGAAACTGTGTGAGCGAAACACACACAAACGAATATAAAATGCGAGTATATCCTAGCGAAACAATTTGCTGTAATGCAAGTATGAAATAGCGTTGTCTGTAACTTTATCCTTGAGCTTGAAATACATATTTGTATGAATACGCAAGTTTATGACATGCTACTGTGGTATGTTTGAGCAAAAAGTGTAAGCGGTGCAGCTTTGCTATGTGGTTGATAATAGAGTCGCTTCGAATTGGAAGTAGTTTTCCAAGTCTCCAAAATGGCATAGGTTTAAGATTGTTATTAGGAAATGGGACCACTAAGTATCATTCTTTTGACACCATTTTTGAAAATAAACCGAAGCCCTTAATTAATAGAATGTATAAAAAATTGCTAATATTTTTTAAATTAGAAGACAAACTTGGCCTACACCGTCCAAAGCTAAACTATTGAAAGAAAAGCCAAGAATATCAGGTGACTCATCATCGATCCCCCAAAAAGGTGCCTGAATTCTTAGCATTAGCAATAAAACATTGTTTTTTGTTTTCACAAGAAAAGTCCGCTACCCGCCTAACCATCGCGATTCATCTAACATTCTGCATTTCCTTTCCTTAGTTGCATGATTAAGGTAACACCACTTTTTCATCTTTTCGCGGTGCCGTACGGATAACGACAATTTTTACAACTTCCTGATCCGACCGTCGAATTGTAATGTATACAACAAATTCGTCGACAATTTGGCGGCAACGAAGACAAATGCAACACAAAGCATTGCATCCATTACAATGCCGTCTCAGTCAAAGCCGACAGAGTCAAGGCCGTCCGACCAACTTTTGTGGCGACTGTGTAATCGAATACCACACATTTCCATTGGTTTTTTAGTTTCGTGGCTCAATTTATTATATTTGTTTTGCAATCTCTCGCAAAACGAATTAAAACTTTTAAGACGTTCGGTGGTTGCGCTTAAAATTTTAATTGTGTTCAGTTCAGAACGGTCTACCTGCCGTATACTTCTTCAGCTTCTTCAAGCTGTTTGCGATTTCTCTGATTTGGCGTAGTGCAACGAAAACTTTATTTGGAAGGAATAAGGAAGTTTAAGCTAGCCTAATTAGTATGCAACTAACTAAATGAGTATAGGATTAAGTTGAAGCAAACGAGGAGATTAAAATTTGAGTGCACTCAAAGAATTTATTGAAAAATGTGTATGTATGGCTTTAGTTGTTACTCGTCGCTAAACCCCCAGAAAGTGGTCCTTGTCCATGAGTGGAACATTTTTTAAATATAAAGATGAAATCACATATTTTACTTATCCAAGCGATAATTTTCTCATAGCGTTGCAGCTGCTGAAAACGATCTTGCACCAAAATTTCTTATCGAACGTTAAGAGAGATGATAAATTTAAATCATGCAATTTCATTCGTCAGGCTTGTGATTTCATGCGGAATAGGTTGATTGAATTCAAATTTAAATAAATAAATTGACGGTCAATATTTGTCTTTGCTTCAGACTTAATGGCTTTTATCATTTCCAGTCTATTTTCAAGCGAGCCTACACACAACTTTTTGACTGTCAAATCGCTAAGATGACCTTTAAAGATCACCCAAAAACCCATCACTTTGTGGATGTTGGCAAACCTGTTTAGATGAGTTGAAAAATGTTAACCATGTTCTTGATGAGAAGGCAAGAAAATTAATTAGTTAATTAGAGTTTAAAGAAAATTAATTCTCAATTCTAAATTGGGTTCAAATAATTATCAATTCTAAAAAGGGTTCTCCAAATAAAACTAAGAACTATTGATACTGAAAAAGGCACCCCGGTGTTATACAGGTTTGTCACTAACCCAATTAAAAAAAAAAAAGTATGAGGGAAAAACTTTCCGAACTCGGCAACAATTCTTATTTATTTGAAAAAAATAAACTTCAATTGTTTATGAAAAATTCACGAGTTGCATTTTTAACTGCATATTTGCTAAACTTACTAGATTGAAACGCAAAAAAGTATATTGTAAGAAAGCCCCATCCTTCAAAAATACCTATGCGTGGTTTCTTTTTGAAGATTTAAAATTAAGAGTTTGTAAGAAAATATATTTCTATATACTGAATAAATAAATAAATAAATAATATATATGTTTACGCATCGGACTCAATTACAATAAAAAAAATTTTTTACAAATAAAATATTTTTATATTCACTATAACAGTTAATAATTATATAAAAATATTGAAATTTCAATGGAAATATTTTTTTTTTTTTCAAAAAGCAACTTACACTTTAAAGAATTTAAAATAATTGTATTTTGTCCAAATTCTGACGCAAAAGAATTTAAATATTTTTTGGGAAATTCTAATTCGTTGTTAATCCATTTTGCATTTGAACAGAGCAGGAAATTTATGCTGGTCGGTTTTCTTTTGCTTTCAATTAACACTTCCTTACACTTCCCTTTTTCAATCCATTTAAAACTAAATTTTGGCTTGTATGTTGCTTTTTGTGAATTTTGACTTTTTTTAATTTTATTTCTTCGCACTCTTATTTATGGAGCTTCGCTTTAACAGCAGCACCTTTTGACACTTTTTGGCACACTCTTTTTGTTTTGTGAGCAGATATAAAAATGTGTAATCCTTTCGTAGGATTTACAATATTTCTTTTAATTTTTTTTTTAAATTTCTGTTTTATTTCACTTTCAAAGCTGTTTTTGTGCGCCTTCTACAAGTAAAAGAAGATAGTAGAAATGAGTAAATCGAAAAGAATGCGGGTCGTTTCGAAATCAACACAAAAGTTATAATTTTTTTTTTCACTCATATTTGCAAATTTATGTAATGTTTACACGAAATACACTTTCACTGGACTTCCTTTTTCCAGCTTTAACTTTTCCTGCTCGCACTCACACAAACGCAGATGCAGGCAGAGAAACACGCACGCCACGTACGCAGCTTTGGACTTTGTGTCGGCGTAATGGCGTCACTTTTGTTATTGTTGTGATTATATTTTCCTGTTGTTATTTAGCATTGCAATGGATTTGTTAGATTCTTGTGACATACGGTTGGCACACAGTGGCACGCCGCGTGTTTAGTGAATTTTGAAACCTCTTACCACCGCCAACAACACAATTAGAAGCTAAACCCATAATAAAAAAATGTAAGGCCCCGAACAAGCAGGCAACCATTGCATTTCGGCTGTGCCCGTTTGGGGCGTTTGGTGCAAGGGCAGAACTAGGATTGCTTGTTGCAGTGAGAGGATGCACGCTTGGTTGTCATGCAGAATTCAGAGTGTAGAATTCAGACAGTAAATAGTTGTGTATAAAGGATGCACGGCAATGCGGTGCGTCGCTTACTTGTTATACTTGTTTTGTAGCCAAAACTAAGCCCTGCCATATAAATGCAAACCAAATAAACTTTGACCTTTTTATCATTAAACAAAAATTACTCACAATTATCGACAGCATTGCCATTAGCTTCTAGCTGCACGCAATTTTTCTAAATTTTCACTTTCTTAACTTTTTTCACTTCATTGAATTTTTAATTTTTTCTCTTCAATTTCATATAAATTATTAAAATTGAACTGCTATGAGTAATTGGTAGTTCACACACACAACGCTGACAACACGCTTTCCAACGCTTAACTACATTCAATGAGGTTCACTGCGAAACTAACCGTCGTTTCGGTTCAATTTCGAATGGTAAGCAGAGCAATTGCTTAAAACTGGCAATTGAGTGCAAACGAGTGTGGAAATTCACCACACTTACACGACAAGTTGTCACACTGTAATGTGGCCAATGTCGAGCGGAGTGGATCAATCTCGTGTACACTTTATTCACCTAAACTTTAATGTAACAATATAAAAAACCAATTTGTGTTTTCAACTGCTAACATCGTTCCTAACTTATGATGGGATACAAAGCTGCTTATCCAAAAAAATTTGTGTTTATTTATATATAAACCAAATTTAATTTGTCTTAACTAGAACTTACAAAAAAAAATTGTATAAACTTGTAAATTTCAGTGGCAATATGCCAATGCACAATTTTTTTTATTTTAAATCAACTGACAACAAGCGAACAAGTTTAAAGTTTCTAAAATTTACCATTGACTTTTGACAATTTTTTTTTTCTTTACTCGTTTCCGCATTAAATAAGTTTTTATTTTGTTTTATGGAAGACACTTGGCAATAACAAATACAAAAATTCATCGTTAATTTAATTAAATGGAATTGGCTAAAAATACCACAATAAAAACGTTTTTAATATCTGAGAACATCGATGTTAGCCAAAAGTTCCATATGATCCTTTTCCGTATTTTCAGGTAGTCTTGCTATTTATTTAATTTGAAAACGCTTCAGTAAACAAAAAATATGTATGAATTTAAAGTATAGTTGGGTATATGAAATAAATATTCAAGTAGTTTCATAAACTTGAATTACTGATATTGCACTTTGAGGCGTTGAACCTGAAAATTGAAACTGCATCCATTTATTGAAATATTCTCTTATTAAAATGTTTTTGTTTGCCATCCTTGTGTTTTTTTTATATGGTGTTATGCGTATTTAAATATGCAATCAGTGCTTAATGATTTGAATGCACCTGTAAAAATCAATGGCTTATACTCGTAGTCACTCATAGCAATCAAGCATTTGTGTTTGTCTCAAATACACTTCTAAATAAAACATACAACATATACTTATGTATGTATACATATTTATACAAATATGTACTGACATTTGTCTGTAAACTTAAACATATGAATTAGAATGCAAATTAACTACTTAATTGAAACGCAATCAATACAGATTTATTATGCTAATATTGATACAAATGAGCAATGTAATTTTAAATAGTGCATAATTTTGTGGGAATTTATAAATAAGTGACGTTTAGCAAGAAAATTGATAAAATTTTACTCCATATCGCATTAGATTGAAGCAAGCTAAGAGACCGAAAAAGTTCGGTGATATTTTAAAAATTGTATACTGTTCCAAAATTTAACGCAAATAATATAAAAAATCATGTCATCAAAACTTTATGCTTTTAAATGCAAGCAAAACATTCTGCTTCACGAATCATTCAAGTACATCTGTACTGCACCTATACAGTTTTATATATTTAAGTTTAATACGCTTTATATACTTATACAAAATATGTAGTCCTAATACTCTGAGTACCGCAAATCCAAACTAACGTAATCTTTGTTCCACTTATATCAAAACTTTCTTGTTCCTATATCACAAGCTAAATCATCGCCAATGCAAGGACAAGAGCAACTACAGTAACAACAATATCAGTAACCAAAACTGCAATGTTTGCATTTTACCTGCAGCGCTGGCGGATAGGTGCAGCAACAAAACGTAGGCATCTGCTTGAATGCACTCGCAACATAAGCTGGCACTCAAAATCGTCTTCGCAATCAAGTGGGCTTGGCATATTGAAATATTAATAAGCGTGCAAACGTAGAGGCATATGCCGGGATGCATTCATACGAGATCAAATTTATGAATTCACATAACTACATTTGTATGTGTGTCCATATTTAAGCGCAGTATAAGTGCTGCCCAAATTGCATTTAGAACGGAATGCACAAGTTATTTAGCACTTTACTTTATTCTGGAGTTCCACTTGTAAATGTGAGTGACGAAAAAAATGTGGCTGAAAGTGTTTTTTCCTGCATTTATGCCACATTCCTCGCCTTACTGAAGTAAGAATTTAAGTCAGTTTACGAATTGATATCAATCAAGACGAGCTCACGTATCAATATATATCAAACTAAGTAGGTCACGTCTTACTTCATTGAAAGATTTAGTATACAGATTGAAACATTTTACTATATGGTTTAAACAATGTAAAAGGAGTTTTGAAGAGAGAATATATTGAAACTAATAAGAATTGACAAATAACTTTCAACCATTACTGCCAGCCATGCAGGCCCTTTCATCCAAAGGCAGATTTCTATTCAGTTTTGCAATTGTTTTCGCTTAAAATTAATTGCGTTAATTTGTTATATGTCTCCAGACACGTTGTTCAAATATAATGTGCTAAACACAATTACGACGGGAATGGCAACTCATTAAAAAATTTTCATAGCGCTCATATACGCGCTTAAAGAAGAAAAAATTTATGACCGCGATTTTACTGTAAGAGATGCAAAACTTATTGGTTTAACTAAAAGCATAAATTCTTATATCTGCATATGTACGAGTATATACCTAGAAATGCATGGAAATATATATTTAACTGAATAAATATACAATTTGGCTTTCAATCAATTAATCAAGAATGTTTGAAAGGTCAAAAGTCAAATGACAGCTTTTATGTTACATATAAAGTATCGAGGTGCATAGCAATATGCATTTCAAATTTACCACTTTCTAGATGCAGTCGTCATCGCTCCAAGTGTGGTGGCTATTATTTTTACATTGACAAACAAAACGAAATTCAAGGATTCAATTTATACAAAAGTCCGAATTTTGGCGTTGTAGCAGTGACAATGAAGCTAGACACAGGAAAAAGTGAGTTTGCAAATGTATTAATTCGAAGCGATATGATAGTGGGAAGGGTATTTGGAGGAATTGACCGTAGTTTATGAACATATGCTGTTAACTGGTTTACATACATAAGTATAATTGCATAAACATATTTGTATTTTGGTATATTCGAATGTGTACAGATTACACCAAATTTACTACTTTTCTAAAATTCTGAATTCACTTAGCAATCAGCTCGGCTGGAAAGATTTTGCAGACTGCGGAGGCGTTCAGTTTAGTCATATGACAGCCTGCCGCCCTCGCTATCTGTCAATATTTTTCGGCATAATTCGACACAACATTCATAGCATAATCTACTCAACAACAGCCAACAACAATGCGTTATGCAGTATTGTCCTACAAAAATTTTATAATATTCGAAAAACTAGTTTATAAACGAAATTCAGTTAACTAACTAAGTAGATAACATAGTTTGTATATCAACACATTACAAGTTTTTATGTTTTGTTGAATGCAACACCGCTTACGATAACTCTACCATCACTTCCCATTTAATCAGCACCAGTTACCACATCTCGCATTGGATGAACTCATCGTTGATCGTCAACATCATTATCAAATTCATTATTATTATCAACGCAACTCACTTTGGGTTGATGGAAAGTTAATTCGATTTGCCGGACCGCACATGTGGGAACAAATAAATTTGTATGTAGCCAACTGATGTATTGAAATATGAAAAACGTACCATCAACGAATTCGAATTTTGAAAAATGTATCATCGACTTAAAATGCAGTAATATCTTAAAATTAAATAATATACTTGCTCAGACCTTGGCATATTTAACACTGATATTCAATAGAACACTGACTTGCTAATATCTGCTGAGCTTTAGATATTGAGTTTGACTTTCTCGTGACTGTCATTGAGGATTATTTTTTAATGAACTATAAACATTATTTTTTTGATTTGGTCAATCAAATCTATTAAGCTACGATATAAGCTTTCAATTTAAATTTGTCAAATTAATTGCAAACAAGGGCACTTAGAAAGTGCAAAAGTGGAAAAAATCAAATGAAAGAAGTTTTTCATTCATTCACTCCTCATTAGTGTAAAATATAAGATTGTGTGAAACAACAAAATTAAATCACTTATAAAAACATTTTAATGCCAAAAAAAAACCTCGATCATACGAGTATATGTAAGAAAAATATACTCAAAAATGTCTTATAGGTACTAATCAGATTATTTTTACTTTATCCTAAAATTTTTGTATGAAGTTTTTGTATCATAACTCGAGGTTATGTCTTAGAATAAAAGTTTCATGTCTTATTGTATCACAATCTGATAAAAAATAACAATTTTATAGGAGATATATATGTACATGTATATTTAAAATTATAAGAAAATAAAGTAGTCAATATAATCATAAATTATGAACTGTCTGCTGGTTACTAGGAAGTGGCAATGCAAGTACATTTTTGGAAGTATATGTAGGTATGTAACTATTAACTTTTTCCACTTCGGCACGAACTAAGTCTGCAGTTTCTTTTTGGTTTGACAATTTAATGGGCCTAGAGAACTGAGTTGATGAGGGTCGCTGATTTTTCCAAAGGATTGTGTTCCCCTTCCTTACATGCAATGGCACTATGCAAATAAATGTTCATCGATAGCGCTGGTACTAATATCAGGATCGCTGACACGTTGCCGATAAGTCAATTGCCCACTACTGCCGTCGCATCCCCACTTATATATGTTACTCAGTTACTCTGTCATTATTTGTAGCGTTGTAGACAAATGCATCGAATGTTAATGAATGTGCTTCTACTATCCGAGCTATAATGTGATCTACCAAACTTTTCAAGTTTACCTCAGCATACCACTCGGAAACATTCATCATGTTAGGGTAACATCGCTTTTTTGCTTCTAGCCAAGTATCATAGCTCTGATAAATATTACCATATCGCGCCTTTGCAACGCCTTGCATCAGTTTATAAGAACTTTTGGAATAACCACCATCTATAAAGAGAGCCAATGCTTCCTCAGGTGTATATGGAATAGGTGCTTCAGTATCACATTCGACAGTTTTTAAAAAATATTTGATGCCTATTCTGGATTAGTACCAACCATTGCAACTAACTGCGAAGCACTTCTCTTTCCACTGTTGTATAGGCTAACAACGGCGGCCACCACCAACTCTTTACACGGACTCACATCAACAATTGTGCCAACTTTTCGTACTTGAGTGTCCGTCTTGCAGTCTTCAAATGACTTAACTTCACGTCCAGATGACATATTTACTTTGGGGTCAAGCAGTACAAAATTTCCGTCCAACTACTGCTTGTTTCGGTCTTCAAATACTGATAATATTCCAAGGCTACTTCTCCACTTTTCTTCCAGTTTGCTCACAAAATTTCGCAATTGCTTCTTCATTTTATCTACTTCATCGGTTTGATATTTTTTTTCCCCAATAAGTTCATTTAAAACATAGTTTTCAACTGCAGAGAACTTCTTTGTTGGTACTTTTTCATTGCGCCAAATTAAGAACAGGATGCGTTTTGAGCATGACATTTTAACTAAAAATTTGAAAATTTTTAAAACTTGGAAAAACTAGAAGTTAATTTTACACATGTAACATTCATAATACAGAGTACTACCAAAACAAATAATCACTAGCCCGAATCCACCCGAATCAAAATAACATTTATGCCATGGAAGATCGGCGAACACAAAAAATCGAACATTATCTAGAAGACTGACTTCAAGCACGATTCAACACGAACACAAATACGCAAAATACACAGAAACAATTTATTAAGCAAATACATACCTGCTTATTTCAATTAAAACACTAATATTACCAAAAAATTAAAAAAATTATTAACGTTCCAAATATGCACTTGTTACCGAAAAAAGGCGGGAAAACTTATGCATACACTTGTCGCGCCAAACGTCAACTTTGAAAGCTTACAGCTGTGCGAATATAAAGAGAAAAACAAAACAAAAATTATTTACAGTTATAGTGATGTATTCTTTCACTGTGCGTTGATGACATTTGCAATATTCAGCAGGTGTTTCTTTTTATCACTTTTATAATTAATGGAGAAAGGATATTTAGATATGTATGTAAAAATGCTGAGGTAATTGGTAGTTGACCCTTGTCATGTGTAAGTAAGAGTTCAATAGCGCAAGTAATCTGCAAACAAAGGAAGCAGAGCAAACGAAAACGTATGAAGACACACACACACACCTACATACTTATATCGAAACACAAACACTTGTTAATGTAATTGTCAGTTGACTCGCTGCTATGACCAAGAGCGTTCAATGCTGTTGACAGCAAAGAGCCAAACTTTTATCCAAAGCCACACTTTGAGGCCACTTGTCGGCCTGTACTTGCATGTATTGCATGAAGTTAAACACAAACACACACACACTCATTTGCATGTTGCTTACAAGAATGTGGATAGTTTTAAGTGCGCTGCATGAACATTTGTATTGATGTCCAAGGAAAGAGAGAGGAACCATAAGTGGGTAGGTTTATTTCAACAAGTTGATATGTAGATATTTGTACGTATATATTTATAAGAGTTACACTTCAAAGAAGCGAAGTGAAAAGCGAGTTAGCGACTACCGCAGGCGAACAGTACGTAACTGTCAGCAAACAGGACACTACATACACACTCGGCATATCCAGCAGGCGTTCGACCAGTAAACTTTCAAGTGTCGCAAGGATGTCAAAATGCCAATTACCAAAATGTGCTTATAACACTCGAGGAAGAAATTGCATGCAAATACACTCAAGCGCAGAAGTCAATGGACAAATAAAGGAAGGAGTATGTGTGGAAATCTGTAAAGGAAGGGGATAAGATAGAAGCTTCCATTCTATACAAATAAAACAGCCTAACTGGGCATTATTTCAAAATGGTCTAATTGATGAATATATCTAAGAAGGCAAAAAACTTGCATAGACTTCAAGACTGATCAAAGTGAAAATTTAAAAAATAAACTAGGCAAGTGGAAACATCAGAGCTGAAGGTTTTCATTTCATTGCAACTGCCATAGCAAAGCGATGAAGATGAGTAAAAATCAGTTTCCCAACCAGCAAGTTTCATTGCATTGTCGAGAAGCCAATTTTCGGTAATCATCAAATAATATTCACTGAACACTAATAAAGGGAAAGCTAAATTCGATTTTTATATACCCTCGCGATGTATTTTTGTATAAGCGGTGACCATGATTTCATAAAAATCCCGGTTCTTTGTTTCAAATCGCATCAAGTATTAAACTTTACTGAATTTCTTCCAATAAATACTGAAAAATTAAATTTTTTGCATTTTTTTAAATTTCCGTTATATGGAAGTTGAGCGTGGTTATGGTCCGATTTAAAAAATTATTGACGGTAATGCTAATGGTGTCAAGGACAATATGTTCACCAACAGACGTTTTTTTATAAGTGGGACGGACGGACAGACAGTCAGCGCTCAATCGATTTCTATTTTCATTTTGTGTACAAGTACGCTCGGGTATAAAAACTATGACAATGGCGATGTTTTGGAAGGTTAAGCCAGCAAAGCGTAAAAAATAATTACTCGTATGGTGATACAAATTCAAGCGAAAGTCTTGTGAAGAATGAAATAGGAAAATAGAAAGTCCATGAAATCGGTGTAAAAATATGAAAAACGCAGCTCAAATGTTTGCTGTTGATATAAGATCTGAGTGGTTGCATGCAACTGATGAGATAAAAATGCGTTTGAAAGGTATTGCAAGAGTGAAGTCTTTCAGTTGAAAGAAGACGAATTTCAATGCCAAAAAGAAGAAGAAAATGCATAAGAAATAAAGTTGCATTATTTCAATATTGCAAATATATATTTCACGAAATGCGAACTACTACAACTTCGAATGCTAAATTCATTGAATTCCAAATTATATTCTGCTGGATGATTGCATATTTCGAGGAACAGTAAAGTGTTATTTTTGAAAGTGTTCACAAATTCTTAAAATTGTTTAAATTTCTTTTCCGCTCTAGTCCAAAAGAATAAAATGCATTTATGCCCGAATTCAGTAAGCAGCCGAAGTTTGTAATAGAGACAAAGTCTCAATTTTAAAAAAGTTGGCATTCATTGGTCTAAAAATTAAATATCTTATCTCAAAACAAAGTCCTTAAATTGTGGTCAGGTGATAAGCATTTCTAAAAAATTAAGACAAACGCAAAAAATAAAAACTTAAGTCTAAAGTTTTTAGTTTTAATTTTGATATTATACCAAATTAAGGTTGTATCATCAATTATTTTTTAAATTACATTTTGAAATTGGCGGCTTTTGTTGCACTTGTCTGCCTAGGGCTGCTATTCAACTAAATTATGACCATTTAGTTTGTTAAGAGAGTAATTTTCTTTGTCTTCAAAGGTTCAAACTTGAGGGAGAAGTGCTTTGGACTACGCAAACAAATCCTTATATACTTAACAAAGTTAAAAAATGGGAAAGCGGCTCTGGAATTTATTGGGCCACCTCGCACTTTAAAACTTAAGAAAATAAGGGGTCAATAAAAGTTAATTTGAGTCAAATTTACTTTATTTAAGAACTTCAAGCTTCACTGCGCTAAGCATCAGAACAATCCGATGAATGAGATCAGCGTTGGTCAGCCATGAGAGAGCATAAGTAGAATAGGAAGATCAGCAACAAGACGAAGAAATATTTTAGTACCCGGCTGATTGATATTTAAAACTCCCAGCGAAACAGCCAAAAATGTGTGCAATGATAATGGCAAAGGAGACAAATCGCTAAGGCGAGGAGACTGGAAGGAAATTTCGCAAATGACCATTTTCAGTTGAAAGCAGTGCAGCGTGTAAAATTTCTATGCAATCCCAAAGCAGTTTCATGCTACTTAAACGTTGGTTGTAGCTTTTGCCGCATGAACAAAGAACACAAGAGCAACTATCGCCGTCACCATATTGGTACAAGAATACAATAAAATTAATATATGTTAGTATATATACAATTTTTGTTTGGATGTCTTTAAATATTCAAAAGTCATTCTCTTATGAGCATGATTTGCGCAAAGTATACTTACAGATAGAATGATATCCTTTTGAATATGTGTACGTAAGTGAGTTCAGCTAGACAACATTAAACTAGCCGTCTGTTTGGCGTCTATGGACCTCTTGAACTCAGCGCCTCACAACGTTGGCGCTTCTTCTAAAGCGACCAAACTGCAGAGTGGCAACAAAATATTTGCCAGCGATATGAAATTCAGTAGAGTTTCTATAATTGCCAAATTTTTTGTCACAAAATTAGCTAAAAATCTATTTACTTTTTGCTTTAAAAAGTTATTTCCCGCATCTCTTCAATTGACTTTTCTCATATCATTTGCCATTATATTGTGCTGAATTTTGCATTGGCATCTACTTTTGGTATTTGGCTGGAAGCTTCTCATAAAAAGTAAAACCTAAGTCTTAAGCAAAAGTGAACAAAAAAAGTATAGAATAAACCCAAAGTTTGTGGCACAGAAAAATACAAATGAAATTTACTAAGTTACGCTTTTTTATTAGAGTAAGTTCGTATATCAATGGTTGAATTAAAATTTTAGCTGCCTTTAAAGTTTTTTCCTTTGTCAAAATTTTAATATTTAATAAAAAACTTCCAACTGGACTTCGGACAGTATATCAACGACGGTGACAAAAGATTTATGAAACGAAAGCAAGTATTTGGTTTAACAAACAATGTCTAGCATCGAATGTTACACCAAAATTTGCAAGAATTAGAATAAAAACAAACACGGAAGCGAGCCGAAAAACTATCAGGAAAGCTGAAAGGGACTTTGTAAGGAATGAAGTGAGAAATTTGTACGCTAAGAAGGATCGATCGAACGAGGAATTGCTTTCTATTCACTTAAGACTGGCAGACGTTATACCCATAGACATTCTCAGAATTACAGAAAAAACAGGAAAAACTAACGGGGCCATACGGAGACAAGACACAAGGACATGACTTTCATACCAGACTAGTGAATCTTGCAAATATATCCATCAACGAAGAGGAACCCAAGCTATTGGAGAAAGGACTTAAACACAATATAAAGGACTATAATAAGACAAGGATAGCAGAACAAGCTATTATAGATACGGAAGTAGGAATAGCTTTGCTGGCAAGTGAGGACCAAGATCACGCAAGGCACACATGTAGAGATATTATAGAAAACCAAATTAAAATAAATGAAAATGGAAGATATAGCCACGAAAGTAACATAATGAAGAGTGTGAAACCGAAATTTAGGAAGAACAGCATAATAACCACAAAGGCGGACAAAGGTCATACAACGGTACTCATGAAGAGAGAGAAATATATACAAAAAACTAAAACACGAATAGGGGAAATGAAGTGCAGAGAAATTAGAGAAGATCTCACGGACAAGTACCAAATAGAGCTAAAGAAGGCCATAACAGAAGGAAGCAATATTATAATCCCACACACAGCACACTTATTAAGCCAAATGAATCCGGCAGCACCACCACTGATAGCGCTTCCAAAAATTCAGAAACCGGACACTCCAATGAGACCCATAATTAACTATAATTAGGCTCCTGCTTATAGACTGTCCAAACATCTGAAAATGCTGTTAAATGATAACTTGGAACTGCGTAATGAGCACATTGTAGCAAACACGAAGGAACCCATCCATAAACTGGCAAACGTGAAAATTATACAGCAAGGCAGGCTAGTGTCATTTGATATTAAGGACTTATACCCATCGATCCCACAAACAGAAATAAAAGATATGGTCCGGAAAACATTACTCGAAAACACGAAGGACCATATAAAAACAACCCAAATCACACATTACGAACTACACAACTACACTGTGACAAAATTATTTTAAGTTTAATAATAAAATATACCGACAAACAAACGGACTCGGAATGGGAAATCCAACCTCGGCCATCCTCATGGAGTTATTTATGCAAGAACTGGAGGGACAGTATACTTGAAGAAGACAGTAGACTTGAAGGAACACTTCTATAGCGAGAGGCATACGGAAAGGAACTAAACACAATATACAACATAGCAACAAACAACGGATATAAAAAGGAGCTCGAGGATAAATTCAGAAAAATGTATGCAATTCAAAAAAGAAGCAACATAGAGCTAGACGAAAACCCACGGCAATACCTGAATATAATTTTGCAATCCATTTGGTAAACGCAAAATGTTCAGCCGCAAACATAAAGGAAACCGTTAAGGTACTGCACGTACAACAAAAAGGATGGCGCCTAAATGCTATTGAAAACATGGAAATATATAAACAAAAAACATTTGATGCGATGATAATAAACGAACAAATAAACAACAACTCTGATGCGATATTTGCACCATTAAGGCAATCAATCTCAGCTTCAAAATGTGTGATCATTTAAATTGCGATGCACAATTTTATAAACAATATTTATATTTTGCACTAAATTAAATTAAATAGTATAGTTAAACCTAAATACCTAAATGCATAGTAGAACTGAATTCTCCGAAGTAGTAAAAGTTAAAACAAATGTATGCTTTAAGAAAAATATTATTAGGCTATTATACATTTTGTATACAATTCAAAGCTTAAAATTGTATACAAAATTTATAAAGCTTAATAATATTATAGAGGCTTTGTTCACGAATAATCTGCTCTTTCATTGAAAAATAATATTAATTTAACAAACAAATTAAAAATGTTCGCATTTGGTGGCGATATTAATATGAAATCGGGTATTCTGTGGTGAGAGAAATACAGTGTTGTGAGAGAGACACCGAGTTTGTGTGAGAATTTATTTGAATTGGAAAATTGCGAGCTTGAAAAATTTGTAATGCCAAAGCTGATATACAAAACAACAAATATGGAACGAATATTTAGCAGCTATCATTTTTCTTAGATTCGAAAAAGAGAAGACATAAGAATATACTAACAAAGCATTATTATAATCGAAATTCCATAAAGTAAATGAAACTACCTAAACAAAGTACAAAAGTACAAGTAACAAAAAACTGCTTCAAGGTACATACAAGCATTTTATGCAATTATATCAATGAAAAAAATTTTTGAAAATAAAATGTAGTTTAATGTCCGAAATCAGTAAACAATTTCAGGCTCTAAAAGAGAAAATTCGTAATTAAAGACCAGTTGGCATTAATTGGTCTCAAGTGCTCTCAAAATAAAGTCTCTCAATTGTGATCAGGTGATAAGCAGGTCACAAAAATTAAACACAAAAGATTAAAACGTAAAAGCGAGGAAAGACAGTAATTTTTAACTCATACATGGTTTTAAATTTTAAAACTTGAGAGTATACTCATACTAAATTACTGAATTCCCGATTGAGCACATTGAGCGAGCTAGAAGGACTTACTGTCAGTAAAGCATTTAAAATTGTTGAAGGTTTTGCCGTTGCCTTGTGATATTTGTCTAAATATATAAAATTTTCTAATATACATTTGCTGGGTTTTTACTGCAAATTAATTAGATTTCGAATGTATGTAATGGTATTGTCTTATTGATAAATAATTTGTGATTGCCGTTTCAATAAAAATATAATGGATTTTAAATTAGTCGAGGTGCTGCCGTATTTCTATTATTTATCTACTTTACACCAAAGTAAACAACCGGTTTTAAAGATTAAAAAAACTGATTTATTCGATATCTTAAAAATCGAGATTTCAAAAAAACCGTACATTAAGTTTGAAAAAACCGAGTCAATCACCATAATATATACAGACATTTATATAAGCTTATGTGCGTTCATTTAATCGTAGACATCCATTTGGCGTTTAACGAGATATGTCGCCAATACACATACTTGTATATTCCAATCATTAATGCAAAATCAAACGCTCTGGCAACCCCATACACCACCGCAAATGCCAAATTATCACTACCGAAATTTGAATCGATACGGAACGATGATTTTGCTCTTATACTTGTTAAACTGGCATAACTGTTAGCCTGTTTTAGAGGCTGGAGAACCGAGCTGGGGAAAGATATTTATTTTGCACTTCCGCGCTTTTTAGTGATATGCAATAATAAATACTAAAAAAAAAATACAGTAGTTTGGCAACTGAACGTTAATACCTTGTGTTCTCTGTATAAATAAAAATTTAGACATGAACGTACTCGAGACATTTCATCTATCCTCTTTTCTTCTTACCTTTTCTTATTTTCTCTCAACTTACCTCCCTACTAATTCCACTACTTTAATTCCATTTTTATACATATATTTCTTCACGACTTCCATTTATTAATTGCTAACTATTAATATCAATTTGTTACGTTAAGTTTTACATGCTACTTTAAGTTTTAACAAATATTTACTTAAGTATCCAAAACATATTACTATAAGTTTAATGTGCTTAATATAGTTTTAGGGTCGAAAATTGTAAAATAACCTATGGTTGTGTGTTTAACTTAAATAAATAAATAAATAAATTGTTCCAAAAACGCGATACCAAAGAACAAGCAAAGTTGCAAGTTCCGTTCCATTCCGCTAAAAAAACATCTCGGATATTATCTCCATACCGGAACATGCTCCAAATTCGTTGATTCATATACGAACCTAATTCTCATTGGATTTCGGTGTCGTGAAATTAGCCGATATTACTTACCATAGTGTACAAGACACTTTATAATTTCTTAGTTATGCCCGCCACGTACATACTGCGCGAAAACGATCTCTTGAACTTAGCCTTATTTTAAAGATGATAAGTTATTTTAATGTTGAGCTTTGAAATCTAAATTTGATCCCACCATAAAGCAAGAAATAAATTTTAATTTTGTTATCATACACTTAAGCAAGAGATGGAAATGAGTTAAAGTGAAGTGAGCTAAAGTGAGTTGGTTAAGGTGTGGTGAGTTTAAGTTTGGTGAGGTTTTCGTGTGAAAAGTTTAGAAGTGGTGAGTTCAGGTGTGGTGAATTGAGGTGAGGTAGTTCGGGTGTGGTGAGTTGGGGAGTGGTAGCTAAGGTGGGGTGAGTTTAGGTGTTGTGATTTTAGGTATCGTGAGCTTAAGTTAAGTATTTTAAGTATTTGCTAGTTCATATATAGTGGAAAAAGTTGTTGTGAGCAAAGGTGCGGTGGCAAGTTTATGTAGATGTGATATGCTGGCGTACGATATGAGGGATTTATGCGCGGGGAGTTTGGGTGCGGTAAAAATAGGTGTGGAGTTTGGAGAGCAGAAGAAACACGCTTGTTTTCCGCAGTTATTTCATGGTACAGCATTTCCGTTGACACTATTTCCGACTTTTGCATCTCCGCTTTATTCGCTCCGGCAATTTTTCAATTTACTACCTCCACTAAAGAGGTTTATTTTTTATTTTTATTTATTTATTTATTTGATTATTAAGGTACATGCACAACAACCAGTGGTTTTAAATTACAGTGCATGTACTCGTAGATACCTAATTATAACATAAAATTTGTCTTAAATTTAGACTTAGATTTAGACTTAACAAAAAATACAAATATATGAATTTAAATAGATATTAAGATAGAAGATATAATAAGATTAGTAAGAAGGTTTAGTAGAAGAAAAAAGGGACAGAAGAGATCAATAGATTCAAAAAGAAGAGTTAATGGTATCCATATCAATTATTTAGTAAAGTGACACATGAGTTCACCTTTGAATCGCAGCGTGGTTTTATTATTCCTAATCGCTGGTGGTAAACAATTCCAAAGACGGACCGAGTACACAAGGAATTGACGTTCAGAGGTCAGGCAACTCGATTTCAAAGACGAAATAGTCGGAAACCGGGAAGATCTGGTCCATGACAGTCGTTCCTTCAGATAACTCGGCTCCTTAGTTGTCGTATTTTTAACGGCGTAAAGTACTGAATACCCCACAGAGTCCGAAGCATGCCATATACTTTGCCAATAGTGCTAAGAATATGGTTGTTCCACGTCAAAGTTCTATTGAAAACTATTCCTAGGTTTTTTGCTGTGTCCACGTATTTTATCACAGAATTGTTGAGTTTTACCTCGTTATAGCCGTCAAGGTTTAAATATTTCTTGTAGATAACAATGCACTGGGACTTGCTTGGATTAAGCGCCAAGCCATTGTCAGACGCCCACTGATTCAAGCAATATAAGTCTGTGTTTAGGTTAGTAATACATGCATTGACAGATACTAGGGGACAACAAAGATACAGTTGGACGTCATCTGCGTAAACGTGAATATTACTATATTTCAAAACAGTTGGAAGGTCATTAATGTACAACGTGAACAGTAGAGGACCAAGAATTGATCCTTGCGGAACACCTTTAGAAATAGGCAACGGGTTAGACACACTGTCACGTACACTTACGGATTGCGAACGGTGAACAAGATAAGACTTTACTAGGTTTACTGCCGATGTTGAAAAGTTGAATAGGCTGTCAAGTTTTAAGCACATTAATTTGTGGTCAACGGTGTCAAAAGCTTTTGAGTGGTCAAGAAGAGTTAGAAATGTTACGTGATTTTTGTCAATATTTAGCCGAATATCGTCCGAGACTTTAATGAGCGCTGTAATACAACTTCTATTTGTAGTAAAGCCTGATTGGTGCGGGGTCATCAAAGAGTTCTTTGATATAAAGTGGTTGATTTGCTTGCTCATAATTTTTTCCAGTACCTTAGATAAATAAGGAAGTATCGCAATGGGCCTATATTCACCATTGGGCTTTTTAACCGGAATGATTTTGGCCATTTTCCAGCAGTTTGGAAATGACGACGTAGTCAGAATGGTATTAAATGCATAGGTGATAAAAGTTAAAATTTTTGGCAGTAAACACTTAACAAATATTGGATGCACATCATCAAGACCAACAGCATTAGATTTAACACTCAGTATAGATTGGACAACATCACATTCATCAATACATTTAAAACAGAAACCAGGCACAGAGACAGTTTTACCAACATTATAACGATCATAACAGATATTATTATTACTACCAGCGGGCACTTGGACAAATTTTTCATTAAGCTCATTCACATTAAGGGATTCATTGCCCGGAATGTTTCTATTACCAATGCCGATTTCGCGAATATGATTCCATGTTTGCCTAGAACCTACGGCAGAGCTAAATTTTTGTTCATAGAATTTAGATTTTTGTGCCTTAATGGCCTTGGTAACTTCTTTTCTTAGGATCTTGCTCAATACCTCTTTTGTTTAATTTGAAAAACTTGGCAGCGGCAGCAAATAACAGGGAGCGATCATGGGAGGAGACTAGTTTAACAATCAGCGGTGTATTTTTCGCTTTGCTGTTGCGAACACGAAAAGCCGATCGATATGGGAGAGGATTCAGCTGCATAACTTGACAGATTTTATTGAAAATTTCCCCTACCTTTTCGTCTGGCACTTGCGGAATGCCGCTGATAACAACATCTGTTTCAACGCTTTTGTTTTCCATTTCCTCCTTTAGTGCGCATACATCATTGCGCAGCTCTGCCATTTCTTTGTGGTCGCCCTCAATTTTTTCAATTTTACGCTCAAAAGTTCGTAGGTCTCTCTTCATGTTGGCCAGCTCAGCAGTCGCCTCTCCCAGTTTCTGCATAATAGCGTCAGCTGATTCCTTTACCACCTCTCTTACAACTTCTGTCATAGCACTCATAAGCTTCGCTTCAAGCTGCGAGATCCACGCAATGTCGGGCAAGGCACTCTTAGGCGTAGTTGCGAGTATCTTATTCGGTGAAGCGATTACCAGGCGAGCAGATTTTGTGCGAGTAGTCATTATTTAATGAATGCTGAGCAATTGCAGCGATAGACGGATAAGAAAATGAAATATAGACAAAAACAAAAGCACCAACGCACAACCGCACAGCTTTTAACACAGAAGAGAATATATCCAGCAAATCGTTGTCAATAAACGGCAGTGACAGCAACAGCGGGAGCAAAGTACACAAACGGCTCGACGTAGTTGTTTTTGTTTACTTATTGTTCACACAAGTTATGGTTGGAATGATGTTTTATTTTATTCTATTTTATTTTTATTGATTTAATAATTTACTCTTTTGATTGATGGTTTCATGAGTTTGCGATTTATGGTTTTGATTACTTCTGATTAGAATTTAGATTTAAAACAACTTTGATAATAATAATTTACAAGATATACAAGGATATGAGGAGCGATAGTAAAAGCACGTCCGCACAGTTCAACTGCAAAATTCAAAATATAACTTATATTTAATAAACAACGCATTTACTAAAAACTACATAGGTACTGTAAGCGGTAGTAGAGTGCAGGCGTGTGCATTAAATTATTTACCAGAACGATTGACCCATCAAAAAGTGTACTGATATGATCAGGTTGAAGAGCTGAGCCGATTTAGCCATGTCCGTCTGTCTGACTGTCTGTCCGTCTGCTTAAACGCAAACTAGTTCCTCAGTTTTTGAGCTATTTGAATTAAACTTTGCAGTTAAGAGCCTTTTAATAATTATTTAGACATTTGTCGTAATCGGCCAGATCAGAAGACAATAACATATATAGAAACCGATTGTTCAGATATTTCATTTAGCACGAAAACCCCTCCATTTAAATAGCTACAGTTTTGAAATTTTGCGCAAATAATAGCTTATGAGAACTATTTTAGCAGTGAAAATCATTAAGATCGGATAAATATACCACATAGCTGCTATACAACCGATAGTTCAGTTATTGCATTTTTGCCCATAAATCCTTCATTTAATTAGCTAGACACCTGAAATTTTGCAAAAATATTAATTATTATTTGGACTGTTATAGCAGTCAAAATCAATAATATCGAAAAAATGTATAATATGACTCCCATACAATTGTTCCTTTTTTTACTTGCTTGTACATACTTTTAAACCATAAAACATTATTCACTCACTAAGCTAATACAAATTGCTTTGGATATGTCTATTCGCTTATCTCACCTTCCTTTTCCGTTCCTTATTTTCTTCATTTCCTAATTTCTCATTACTTAATGCTAGGCATTTCTTTGCACAAATCCCAGTTTATTATCCTTTTTGTTGTTTTTGCAGCTTAATGCGGCGCCCGTAGCTATGCTAGGAATCTTATTGCCAACAACAATAATTGTAATGATATCCTTACTAAGGACATTTATATTTCGTGTTCCCGCATTTGGCTTTCGAAAGTGGTTGCGGAATTTCCAAATGTATAAATGTACGAGTAAATATTATTATAATGGTATTTTCTATGTAATTTTTTATATGTATGTATGTGTTGCATACACACACAAATATTCCTTTGGTGAAGTAAATTGGCATATATATTTAAGAATTTTATTTTAGCGAATTATGTCCAAGTTTTTACGATGTTAGCAAATCGTGAATTTTCCGCAAAATTTTCTATTTTATTTGGCTTTCACTTTGAACTCTATTCGCTTTTAATTGCTATCTTATACATATGTGTAGAGAGGATGTGCTGCAAATTGGAGTAGATGAATACAATATTAAATTAAAAAATAACTTAATGAAAGCTGAAGCACTGGACTTGGAAGGAATTATTCTGAAAATAGATAGATAAACACTGGCCAATAAGTTTAATTGGCTTAAGAAATCCTCTTCCATATTTGTCTAGCTTTTTGCCCACTTCAGGTCATTAAGGACAGTTGATTAAATTAAATATAAAAATGGTCTATTTAAATTAACACAGTTATTAAAAATTCAATTTAAATTTAAATAATTTTATTAAATGAAGCACTTTTCTGAACTTTATTGTATTTTTCTAAGTGATCTAAAGCTATTACTAAACAGTTTAACAATTTTCTGCAAAATCCATCAAATAAATAGCACACTTGAAAAGCCAATTATTTTAAGTTTACATTTTGCCATTTTATATATGTCAAGCGCTTGCCATGCCGCTAGAGTAGTTGACTTATTTTCTAGATTTTTTGCAAGTTGAACCAAAAAAATAAAATTCACTTATTGTCAAATGAAAATTTAGCAGACAGTCGAATGATGCAACGCATGATGAATGAGTGAGTACTCGTAAATTTTTTAGAAAGGCAATTCATAACAATACGTCAGATGAATATGTGGCTACATATAGAATGTCAGCATACATATAAATTTCGGGTGACTGAAATTTCGGGTACAAATTTAATTTAATTTCTATTTGATTTTACTTATAGAAGTAGATTTTACTTATAGGAGTGTAACATATGTAATTTATGTTCATACAAACAAGTATATTTGCATTTTCGTTTCTCTCTAATCAAGAAGTGAACGTTGGTGGTTACGAGAGCTGGGCTTTTGGACCTGCGTTTAATAAAATTCACTATAACTTTGCCAAATCTTAACCAATTTCGACAATATTGATATTAGGTGAAAGGGTATCGCTTCGCAGTGTTATCGACGATACTAAAACAACATAATATTTTGTAAAACGATGTCATTTTCCACCTCTTACGAAATGTGCGTGAAAATTTGTGTGAAACTGCTGCGTCATTTATTTTTTTCGGCACCCACTTTGCCCGAATTGGAATTTTTACCAGCGGACCGTTACCAGCAGCAGAATGCCGCCGGTCACAAAAACTGCTATATCTCCGTTATTTCGCCATTGATTTAGAATTTATGGATATCACTGAAAAGGGTATCGCATGTCACATCAGCCCTTGTTATGTTAAACTTCTGAAACTAGACCTCATTTTTGATACAGAATCATTTATTTAGCAGATATGGTGAAATACCAGTTGACTGAAAACTTGCACTCCAATTCTGGATACAAAGCTTTTTTAATCCGTAATTTTTTTTACCGGTTGCAAAAATGCGCAAAGCTAAGCGATGTTTACATGCAAAGGGCTTTATAGTTTAAATTGTTTTACAGATACCATAAACACATTTGGGTTCTCTGTTAAGGCGACTATCAGAAATAAGAAAATTAGTATTATTATTAAATAAAATGTATTTATTATTCAATTGCATAAACAAACTTAAAGCTAAGCAACTAACTACTAACGTCTTCAGCTTCGCTATACAAATTCAATAAATCAAATAATAAATATCACATTTCTTCAAAAGATTGACTGTATTTTTAATGCAAACAAATTTCATTAAAAAAGGGACATTTGTTTGCTTTCAATAAAGTTACAATTAAGTGGTAAACTATGAGTTTACTACTTAACCAGAGGTGACCTCTTGGCAGTGGAGCTCCTTACAATAGGTCATGTTGAGTTAATCGTATGTGGCCTAACCTTAGCTGAATATATTTTAGTAGATCCATTATTACTGCATAAGAAGTCCCATTTTCCGATTTCGAACCGTCCGTGTATGTTAGTTTCCACCTTGCATCAACACATTTTTCAATCGCTGCAGGATTGATTTGACAAATGTATAAGGTCTGTAGATATACTGTTTTTGTTAAAATGCCAAGGTGATTTTGATGGAAAATATAATTTTTGTTGTTTGATTTCGATGCCAATATCCATGGCGTTTTTTGTAAATGTGCAGTTCCTTTGGAAATTGCCTGCTGTAGGATAGGGCTTTAGTCCACCACTTTTTCTTCTTTCTATTTTGTTCTGTTCACCGCAAGGTCTCACGCCAGCAAACTAAGAATAATACAAAAGCTGGCCGTAATGGACATAGACGACTCACAGCATGTGATTGTTGGCCCGAAGTCCTTTACGAAAAGGCGGATGTAGCCGAGCCAAGTGATTGTTAGGCTGTCTACTAGGCCTCTTGGAAGCTTGTCCAGTTGACAGAAGAAGAGGAACATTTTTTAAAGTAGGCCTTGGATGTATTGACCGTCAATGACAAATGAAAATTTACACAACCCACTCAAACTGATCAGGAAGCACAAGCTTTTAAGAAACAATATTCTCAGGACGGCACCTCGAGTAAATTCAACGGGAATTTTACACATTCACTCTCCCAACGTTCAGTTACCGTCCTCGTAAAATGAGGAATGTGGACAAGGTCCAAACTGCCGGCCTCATTAAAAAGGTAAATGTTCACTATTAGTCAATATACCTGGGGAAATTTTAATCTCTTGGAACTAGGAAGAAAATGATAAATACGAGTATGATTTTATATTAGCAGTGAGCGAGTTGCGGAACTAATTTTATTTGAAAGTTTTATTTCCTTAGCTCATGAACACTTGAAGTCGAAGAAAACTTTGCGAATTGCAATGTGTGTCTGTAAGTTCAAGTGAGTTTGCATTTGTGGTTGTAAGTTTGCATAGCGATTGCATTTGTTAATGCGGTGGCGCACTTGCTAGTTCCAGCTGCCTGAACTTCTTTACTCTTTACTTTAAAATATACCTAGATGGCAGGCAGGCTGCCACAATGCCACTAGTGGCACTTAAAGATGAATGCACGAATGGAAATATGTAAATAAGTGAGAATGTAAATACAAGTGTTACACGTGCATTAGCGCCACAGTTTGGCAGTAGTTCTTTATTTTGGAAGCTGAGCTGTTTGTTCGAACAATGGAGAACTTTTTTTCTGCCATGCAGAGAGTGAATTGGCATTAGTTTTAATTGACTAAATGTGAGTAGAACTTTAATTGAAATTGAAACAAACACACTTTCTGGATGCAGTAAAGCATTAGTACTAGTAGTAGTAGCAGTAGCATGGAAACAGTAAAGCTAGGCGCCGTCGTTAAAGTTGTTCATCAGCGGCAACCGTTAGCGCATTTTAAATTTGGATTGGTGTGTGCGTAGACGAAATTCAGAGCTACAAATGAGCAGCTCCTGTATTTCACTCTTTACTTTAAAATATACCTAATTGGCTTACTAAGGTTTTGCGGCATTTTACTAATTTAGTACCCTCCAGCATTTGTTTAACTTCACTCTCTGCTGTCTACTGCGCTTCCTACTTCGCGTACACAGCGTAAACATGAAAAGCACAAATTAAACTTTTGCTGTTTTCCCACCGTTAGCAAAACAGATTGGCTTTCACAAACGCAGCTTTTAAAAGGCACATGATCCCTCAAAAAAATCGATATTTCGCACCGAGCTGATATTTAACTGGTTTCCTCCTCGCAGCCAAATTATTACTTCCCCATTATGTTGCTACATCAATTCAACGTATCGCCTGCTCTATTTAAATCCTCTCCCCTTTCATTCCCACTACTTAGCCGTCACTTAAAATTGTATTTGGTACATTTTATTTTCATTTGGTTTAGTTTCTAATTTAATATGTTCATATGTGAACACAGCTCCGCTCAGGCTTTGCTGAAAACTCTACGCTCACTTCTTCCAAATTCCCAGGCGCGCACTGCGTAACCCCCAGACAAGCAGCTGGTAATAAAATATTATTAACTCCCTGAGAACACAAAGCATAAACTAGGTTTGGAAAGCTACAGTTAAGTTTGCATTGGGGTTTACTGCAGGCATACAGGCGGAGGCATCAGCGGCACTTGAAATTCAAATTTTTACGATGTATCCAGTGATGGGAATTGGCTTGCTACATAATACAAATATTCAAATGTTTACTGTTTTGGCATGCTCAGAACTAGTATAAATGGAGTAAAAAGAGCAACAGAATATGATTACCGCGTTTAAATGTCTCACATTTAATTGTGGCCACAAATGCTCAACGGCCAGTTAAACAAATGAACATATGTGCAAGCCAAAATCTCCACAAAAGTGGACATAATATGAAGTCATTGATTTATTAGAATGTAATTGCCTACAAGTTTGTTTATACGACACTTTGAATGCCAAAGCTTTACAAAAATATTTTTTTTATTTTTCCAAGGATGGCGATTTTACAATTTAAAGTTGACGGTGGTAAACAGCACTTTAAACAATGAAATCAGATTTTATTGCTAATTTTTCTATCAAAAAAAGAGCTTTGTGAATATTTCCGGGTGCAGAGGATCAGACACTTAATTTTACATTTTTTTAAAGTTGCAGGTACGGTGCGCATGAAAAAAAAAATGCTATATTTAACATATTTATTATTCCTTCGGCTAAGAAAGCCATAAAATCAGATTTAAGTAATAATATGTTCACTTTTTTATCAAATGTGTGTAGGTACTTAAGATAGCAAATACCATTTAGTTATTTGTGTAGAATTTATTTCGCTCGCTTTCATATATCGCCCGTTTCTGAGATGTCCACATCAGTATACATTAGTTCGCTTACTATAGACATTCCAAATTATTTCGCATTATAGTGTTTTTTGCAATTATTTAGTGCTCTAGTTATTAAGCATGCATTTTCATCAGTTAAGTATTTTTTATTTGATATGTCTTCCACGCAGAGTACTCCCTTAAACATATCACGATTTCACAACAAAAAATTAGTTTAAGCAAAAGGCAGCATCAGTTAAACATTTTTTTTCAATCTTTGTTAAAGTATTCATGTAGTCTGTCTGCTTTCATGTCTTTCCCAGTGATTGCAATTGGCGCAGAGCTGTGTAATTTAGATTTCTTTGTTCGCATTTTATTGGCACGTCTGCCGGCAATGATTGATTATGATTAAAGGTAAGCGATTGAGTGTTACAAGTTGGTGTGTGGCTGTGTGGGATACGAATAATCAGCTCTGATAGGCTAGGAGATTATGGAAAGAAAAAAAGATGGAAAACTTAAAAATAGTATGTTGTTGCAAGTCTTGAGGATACTTTTCTAATTTGTTCCGATAGGGTGTCATATTATGGTTGTGAACGTGGGTTGTGAAATCGTGGTTGTGAAATAAAAATATGCAGCAGATTTTTGCCCGCATGATAAAATGGTGAGGATTAGATTGGCGAATGTGAGAGAAATGAAAGAATAAAACAATCATCCACATTTGGCGTGAGCACTCAACTCAACACTTGGTACGAAATATAGGTAGTTAAGAGTTGCTTTAACAGGTGGTTGAGGGTTGAATCTTGCTCACAGTGGGTTGAATTTTATGCACTTTTTTAATATTTTTTTTTTATTTCAAAGCCATTTTAAATTTCAAATAATTCGATGGTTTAGCACTAAGTTTAATAACACTTTTTGTCGCTATCGCTATAAAAGCAGAAATTTCTTGTAATGTAAAATTAGTGTATTTTTACAGTTATTTTTTTGTATACTTAAATTATGGCCATTTTTTCATTTAACAAAGAAAGTACTTTAAATTTAAACTTACATATGAATGTATGTCTTTATTAATTTTTTTTTTTGTACTGAATTAAAGCCACGCCTTCTCACCAGGGTTACCCGCATTACAAGACTATAATAATGTAGAACCGCTCAGCATTATTGACTTTTCGAAGCAATTTAATTTTGAAACTGATAACTCATGCTTATACGCACATATTCATTTTCAGGCTCAAACAATTCGGAACATATTTTCGTTTAGTTTCTATTTTACTTTCATTTCGTTCTCAAAAATAAAATTTTAAAATTCTTAAAAATTTTCAGAAAAAATCATGACCGATGTTCTTGTCATGGTACCGCACACGAATTTAGAAACATATTTTTTAAAAGCTAGATTTAATACCTCTAAATATTTAAACTAAATTAGTGTTTTCTGAATTCAGTAAAAAAAAACTGAAATATAATTTTATCTTCTTCTGAATTCATGGGTAACGCCGCTTACATATGTACATATTTTTTAACACATTTTTATAGAAATGTGATGAAATGTTTAAGAGGTTTATCCTCCTTTAGGGTAAAAAAGGCAAAACAAATACTACTAACTTATACAAAAATATATTATCCTGCTCCTAAAACGTATATTATACATACAAATAAACAAGTTTCGACTTATTTTTCTTTTATTTAATTTCAAATATTCGTATTTCAATAACTCTACAACTTTTTATATACCAAACACATACAATTTTCAAAATTTTTTTTAAGTTTAAAATAATTATGAAAGATTGAAAGCAAAATTTCGAACATTAAAAACCCTTGCCGTGTTTTTATAATTCGAGAAATCACATCAAAAGCCTCATTTATTTTTTAACACATGCATTAATTAAATTTTAGTAGATGTAATTAAGTTTATAAGATGATTAATTTATTTTACGTCAAAGTGACTTGATTTAAATGAGTGTGGTGAGAGGAAATTGGAGAAGTGGCAGCAGTCGCGTATAAAATACCTAATGCACAACTCTTCTTTAGAAAATTTCGTTATTCACTTAACCATCGGATCGCTATTAACGGCTACATTTTATAAAAATGCATCAGTTGGGTGGGCGGAAGGTTGGTTATACGTGCCGTATGAGCAATACGAGTATGTGTGTGATATATAAATGTTTGTGCTTCATGCAAATTTAATTGTGGCAGTCTAAGTGTAACGTTGCGTTGGCATATGTAATTATTGCTCAAAAAAGAGGAAAAACTCATTTCGAGCAGAAAAATTATTTTCGTAAATTATAAGCGAAAATGTTCAGTGATGCTGCTTTGTATTTACGGCATGGAGTCCTCTACATTGAATAAATTTGCTCAGTGCGCCGTATATGCATTAATTAGTGCTTGAAAGTATTTGCGCAATTGAAAGATACCCAGCGTAATGAAGGTCTAAATTAATTTTGGTTTTGCGGCAAACAATTTCATTGGTCGAAGAAGAGATGCAAGCTTTGTGCATTCAAATTCGAACTCATCCTGAAAATAGTATTTTTAATTTAAAAATTTTACCAAAAAAAATTTTTTTGAATATTTTTTACAATATTTTTGAGTATACTGGCTTGAAGCTTCTTTAATATGAAATATTTCAAGTCAATAAAAATTTGTAGATTATTAAATGTTTTCAAAAAATGTATGTGCAAAACTTCAGAATGAAAAATTAATTTTGGATCTTCAAAATGTACTGGTATAAAAGAATAGCGTGTAGGCAACAAATAAAGTCCTGCATTTTTAAATTTTTGTAAAGAGGCTCCCACATTTCTTCCGTACAATGTACTCGTATGCTGCGAATTTTTTATACAGGTATTAACGCTTACTTATTATTATTATTATGAATATAAAAAAACACTTCACCTAATAGTCAATATGAATTTAAGCATATTTTTAAACATCTTAAATTAAAAGTCAAACCTTTATTAAATGTTTATATATAATGACTTATAACTATAAAAATTATAAATTAACAGATTTATTCAAAAATTAGTGTTTAACCTCCCAAAGTTTCTTGGCAGTCACTACCTATAAATTGCAAAGTCGCAAGGCACAAAACGATTCTATCTCAGGATACTCAATTGGTAAAATTCTTATATTTTGGTGTTTTGGTGATTATGCTTGAAAAAATAAATATGCAAGAAAAAAGTAAAAACATTTATTGCCGAAATTTTTATGCTTCACAAGCATTTGACCTTTTCAAAAAACTATTCCTCAACAAATTCATTTCATCGATTATGCATCTCTTGACTATGCAACCCATAAGAAAGCTAATTAAGAACACAAAAAAAAAAATTGTTTGCAACAGCATTCCTCTTACGCTAACATCACTTCACATAAAACTGTCACCAAGAAGCATTTCCAACTATAAGTAAGCGCAGTGTGTTTGTTCCATTGGATATGGACGCCAATAATATGCAGCTTGCAAATTGAACGTAGTGAATTTATTAACTTAGCAGATAATACGATATATTGCAATATATTTAATGGAAGAACAAGTGCGAAATGAATTTTCGTTTTTAATTCGTAAAGCAGATGAAAGCACAACGAATATAAAAACGGCAAACAATAGTTTGTGTGTAAAACAAGGTCAGTGAATTTACAGTATACCCCTGAAAGCATACGTCGGTGCCTACCACAGTCTGAGTTTAACTCCAATCGATTACAATTGCCCGCCTTCGCTTCTGAGAAAATCGTTACTCTAAAATGTGTTTTCCAAAAAAATAGGCAAAGTAATACCCTTTCTGAACTTGAGTCTCATCAACATACAAATACGGGTTTGCTAAATACCTCACGTCGTAATTTTTTTTTTTCAATTTCTTATAAACATCTGATCGGACAATATGTACATATGTAGGTATGGATTATCTAAATCTCTGGAATCTGGCTTCGTCTATTGGCTCAGTTTTTCAGTAGAAATTTGTTTGCTTTATGTCGGGTATTTCTAATCATGCAGGAAAATAAAATATTTAAATTTGAAAAAATTGGTTGGAAGATAAAACTTTATTAAATGTCCTGAATGTGGCACCACTAAGAGGGGTTTCTAATAAAATGTCGTAATACGTGCGTATTTTGCTATAGTCATTACAAATTACATTAAAAACAAGCACACTCCTCATGGATTTGCCGGAAATATTTATTTAATTATTACCATTAAAGCGCCTTTAACAATGAACAGCGTTTGCCTGAATTCAATAGACTTTTCAAAAGTGTTCGTCTAAACATAATTCAAACAATAAACGAAATTATAAATTCATGATTTTTCAATTTGCATCTATTAATAGCAAAATTTGCAGCCAAGTTTTCCAATATATATTTATCTAGCACAATACCAACAAAATATAAGAGAAAATCAATAGGCGCCTTGTGAAAAAAAAATAGACTTAGGGGTAAGAAAAATCACTAACAAGGATATTTATGCACAGAATGAGGCATTTGCATATAAACACATGCGCACAGGCGCACTCATACATTCATGCATGATTTGTTTGAATATAATTTTCTAAATACAACGAATATATTACAAGTGTAACACCTCTTTATACAAAGATATGTATATTTTAAAAGTCAACGACATAAACAGAGCACACGCACTAACTAATTGAAAGTTACGGTAAATATATTTTCACTTTTATTTAAATCTAAATTTTTTTTTTTAATTAAAGAAAAACCATAAACTAAAGAAGTTTCATTAAAAGTTCATATATTTAAAAAACAGTTAAGTCTTATTTGCCGAGGGTGTTGAATTTTTTGATACCAAAATAAATTCAGTTTCGACCAGAAGTCCCAATAAATCAGCGACGGTTTTTATAAAATTTAATGCTCCTAAAAAAATTTGTACTCAAAAAACTTTTTTTTAAAGATGTTAAAGTACACAATTGATATTGCAAACCTTATATAAACTGGGCTCTACCTAGTTTTTTGCTTGAGAATTCTCTCTAGTTTAATTGAAACAAAAAGTTATTTATTTATGTTCCGAGTTGTCCAATGAGGTGTGCAAATATTTGTCGCGCACTCTACATCTCTAAGCAGTTGTATTAGTGTGTTTATAAAATATCGATACCACATGGCAGCGATAGCTAAGAAGCATTAATGTTGACGTGTTACATTGCACAGCGTTGCCACGCTCAATTGGAAATCGTGAAACAATGCATTCTTATTGGTAGAAATGCGAACGAATTTGAATAAAGAATTGGAAAATGCATGTGTGAATAATTGTATTGCATTACTCATACGAGCTGTTGCTATGTTGAACACCATGTTGACAATTTCACAGGAACAAGTGTCATGTAAGCCAAGCGACAGCAGCAGCAGAATACAAAAAAAAAGACTCGACAACAGTGGTACAGAGAGCAGCAGCAGTGAAGGCAGGCAAGTGGAAACATGGCAGGCAGCATTAATCATTTCCCCCAAGGGAAAATGCAGCGAATGCAACAAAAGCTAAAATGCAGAACAGCAGACAGGCGAAGGGAGAGCGAATAAAAGGTAAGAAGTGAAGAGTAAAATTATTTACGAATATATATATTCAAGTGAGAGAAAACGAGTGAATGCATGCAAGAAAACGTTTGCCACAATTTATGCATGAACGTCGACCGACTGACTGACTGAGCGACATACTGCACTTGAATGGAAATATGGCTGAAGGTGGGAACTTTCCTTAGAAAGCTTTAAAGAAGTCGCGAAAATTTAAATAGGCAAGAACTCTATCAATATAATTATTTAATAAAAATTATATAATCTTTTTTAATAAGCTTTGATTTAAATAAATTTGAGTAGCTTGCAAATTACCTACTCATTTGCTATAAACGCTAATGCATTGAACGCTAACTTGAGCATTCGTTGCGCAGAACGCCAGTTAGTTATTGATATTATTTAACCATCTTTTGACACTGATTCCTTTCACTATTTTCTTATTTTTTCTCTGCCAACTCTTCTTTATTCTTGTCTCACAAAGCGTTTCATATAAAATATCCATCTGCAGGCGAAGTGATTTCCATATAAATTACTCTATGTCTGTTGCATATTAAACAATCGGTATATTGTAGCAGCAGCAGTTCGAGTTGCACAATGAAAATACTCAACAATATTTAAAATAAGACGCCCCTGAGGGCCTTGTAAAATACGCCACGGCATGCAAATTTAAATTAACTCAATTAGAAAATGTTACCACAGGGTTTTAAATAGTAAAAGTTGACTATAAGATTAAGTACAAGAAATTAATGAAATCTCAATATTGAGAAATCCTCTTCATCACAGACGGTTAACTAATCATTATTGATCCAAAAAAAGCTTTGAATCGACATTACATAATTGAAAGCATAAGTTCTAACTCTCATTCGAAACAAAGATATCGTCAGCTCCTAACGACGATGTTGAAGTTGGCAGGAAAGATTGGATGAAATGTATATTGCTTTGGAGGAGATTCATAAATATTTTAAGTATTGCAAAATCATTAGTTGCACTTTGTTCCGAAAGATGACTGAAATTAATACTTCCCTTTACGTTAAAATTTATTTTTCTGCGGTTGTTATTTTCAGACAGAATTGTTTGGCTTTTTCTGACCTTGTTTGGTACCCACTCTTCTCTCTGATGAAGCAGCAAGCTTTTGGGTTTGATTTCGGCGAAAAGCTGAAATAATTTATGGTTTTTTCATTTCTTAATAAATTAAGAGTTTCCATCGTAGCTTTGATCGCATAGTCAAACTTTGCATCTTGCAATGATTGACGAGCAAATTTAAAGAGTAAGACGTTCAAAGCCAGATTCATCTTAGACTCACCTTTCCCACCAATTGTATGTCGTCAGTAAATGGTACTGAATTCCTGAAGAAAGTAACCAACAGCAAAAAAGTGAGACATCAAAAAATTGGCTCCAGCATGTGTAAGACAAATAAACACTTAGCTTGCTTATACTTTCAGAGCAACTTTAAATCATTTCGGTAAAGTATATTTAATTTAAAAGAATTATCGCATTAGCATTCGATCTTCCAATGCAATATTGTTGTACGACGATGCCATTTGTGTGCTAGTTGCTGCACATGTAGAACTTACACATTGTACACTTTTAGTTTTTGCTGTTGTTGTCGCCAGTAGCTTCCCAACGTTCGGTTAACACGATGTATCTATGTACGTGTTGCTGTAGCCACATATGACATATTTCTTTGTATATTGCGCTTCAAAGAATATTACGTGATGATTATAATTTATATTTGTGCATCAGCAGCAAAATCAGATATTGGAGATATGTCTTGGAAAAAAAAAGAAAAAAAAGCAATATGGTAACATTTTTATAGAAATCTATACAAGCATACTACATACTTGCATACAAACACGTGCAGTTATATGGAAGCTGTGTTGCAGACGACGTGGTAGCTTAAAGACGGTCATATATTGTATATTTAAAAACGAAATACCAAGTAGTTTAGCGCGTTGGCTTTGTGAGGTTTTAGCCCGGAAGTCTTTTTGGACAAGCCAACAACAAACATTTATATACTCGCACTCTTTTCGACAATAGGAATGGTCAGTGCTGGTAAGTTAATATTTTAAGTTAAAATATTTGGACAATGAATTATTTCAAACATTAAAATTTTTTTGTGATTAAGTTTCTTTTTTTTTTTTGTTTTTTTTTTTTAACTGTTACTTTTATTTATTGAATCTGCTCAACTAAGGAGCCTAACAACAAGTTTGCAAATCTTATTCTAATCACATAACTTACATCCCATAGTCGGGATGAGTATTTTTAGTAACTGGCCCTAAGAAATATTACGACTGGGCTAGAAAGTCATTCCTACGTAATCTTGAGTTCCTGTTTACATGCAATAAATTTCTTGCTAACTGATTAGGGTGCGCTAAAAGCTTCGATGCTTATTTCGCCTTCCGCTGCTCTATTTCAGTTCGTACTTCCGGGATTCTCAAGTCGTCGTGGATATTCTCGTTTCGGATATACCATGGTGCTCCAGTTATTGTTCGAAGGATTTTAGATTGCGCACGATGAAGGATTTCGATGTTGCTGCTGCTCGCGTTGCCCCATAACTCACATCCATAGGTCCAAATGGGTTTTAGAACCGCGTTGTATATAGTATGTTTCTAAATTTACTTTATTTTAAAATTAAATAAAATATAATATAATTTGTATGCGATTTTTCCAGGGACGGCAATCAATATAAGTTAAACAATTTCTTTTCAATTTTGTGTTTTTGCTCGGGTTAAATTAAAATTTTCATATTATTATTTCTTTCACTCAAAAATTAAAATTTAATAAAACATTGAGTAGGCTTTTAAATATTTCGTAATCCTCATGAGATACCCAATGATAAAAGGAAATTTCGTATCTAAAATAAATAAGGTTTCGAGTTTTAAAAAATAAAAATCCGAAAACAATGTTCTGTGAAACTATAAAAATCACAACAGAGGCATTCTTTTTTGACGACAAAATAAAATCAAATTTATAATATTTACATATTAGAAAATCAAACTTACTTATTATTATTGTTATTATCTTTATTTGTTCTTGTTTGCCCTTACAACTATTTATTTTTTAATTGTTTATGAGCTTGATGGTCGATTAGTTTTAGCGAAAATTATAGGGAAAAAACAACAATACTCAAAGCGGTAGTATCGTTTTCTAGTTATTATTAAAATATAGTTGTTATCTTTAATTTTTAAAGAATTTTTGAGCGTACACTCTCAGGTTTCCATTTAATTCTTTAATTTTCAAGGCAAGGTTCAATCTTTATGGTATAAATACTAACTGTATTTTTGAATATTTTATTTTAAACAAATTAACTAGATTTTCAAATATCTTAATATTTAAAAAAAATAAAATTTTATATTATACTGGATTCCAAACGCATTTAGTTCAATGTAAAACAAACAACTTTTTTAACGGATTTTATGAAAACGTATAATGTTCATATAAAATATGAAATACGTACATACATATATAAATTCACAAGTATATTTTAGCAAAAAGAAATATAACAACCCACCGAATTTTAAAATACAATTTCAGGAACCACACTGAATACTAAGGAAGCGAATAAAGTATTATGTATGTAATTGGCAGCAAAAATCAAAATAACATACTTTCAAATCTTTTTTTTTATAGTATTTGCTATCCTCTTCAGTCCGTAAAAATTGTCTGGAAACTTGGTTATTCTCATACTAGCTTGTTCTAAAAATTACAAACAAAATAAAAAATAAATCAATGAAAACATGCAAAACATGTCCCAGCGGTCAACTTCGACATCCTTCAATGCTCGTTAAGAAATCTGGCACGAATTTGTCCATTTAAGTAAAGAGTGGCGAAGGCAAAACGGGTGCACCTTGACAAGCAATGGAAAAGGCGCTTCTATGTCATTTAATGTTTATTTCTTTTATATTGTTTATTCGCCTTTTTATTCTGGCTACCGAGTTTTTGTAGCTCAATATTCCTTGAAGGTATACGGCTACATTTGATATTCTTTCGATTATCGTCATCACTGTTTAAAAATATATATGTACCGAATATACAAACTTTAAGTATATCAGCTGTATGTTGTCTTTGTTCAATTTGCCGCATTAAAAAGTTAAACTAAGTCCAGCACGTTTTGCACCTGATTTTTCTTCAACAAACAAGCATTAAGAGCGTAGCGCTAAAACTGGCAAACCAATTGGCGACTCTTGCGAGTGGAATGAGTGAAAAAAAGAAAGAAAAAACCTGAAAAAGTATTGAATGTACTAAGAAAAATCGAACTTGGCTTAGTATGAAGAAAGAAACAGCAACCCAAGCGAACGAATTTAGTTAACAAGAAAATTAAGATTAATTAACGACGGGTCAAAGTGTACAACATTTTAGGGTCACACTTTGAGAACACTTAAATTACTACTTCAAGTGCGGTCTGTCTCACAGCACACTCCGGGCTGTTCATCTTACCTTTTGTAGTGAAACAAAACTTGCCTATTAGTTGCAGGTATGTAAAAGATTTCTTAAAAGTTCTAATACAGAAAACATAGTTTGTAACATGGACACTTATTTTACCAAAAGTGCTCATATTCGTTGCATTTTTTGAATACATTGCGTATGTAGGACTTTTAAGAAAAAATTAAGTAAGGTGTAAGTTAAATGGAAATTTTAACATCAAACGGTTAAACAAATAAAAATGAAGTTCATACACATTTTCTATTGTTGCTTTCAATTTCTTATATTATCAAGCTGAAATCTCCACGCTGAGTCGTAGCTGAGATTTAACGATTTGAAAGAGAATGTGATTTGCTTAATTCATGCAGGTCGTACCTTTGAAAAATTTATAAAAAATTACCTTCTACAAGCCCAGCAACTTAATTTAATGAAATATAAAAAGCCGAGAGCCAAGCAAATTCAAAGCGTGATATCATTTTTTACGAAATCCGATATATTTTAAAAAATTCCTCATTTTTAAAAAGCACAGGCCTTTTTAATTTCATACTTCCGTAACAAAATCCATAGAGACCAAATTTTTAGATTTGATAACAGTTATATACGAAATTAACGTAATTTAACCAAATATAAATTTCTAAATCTGCTGTTTTGAGTTCAATTTTATTTTGGTGCAATAATGCCGTATGCTCAAGTTATAGTTTATTAAAAATATATTTATTTTGAATTGCTTTCTGTAATTTCTTTTATACAAAAAATTTAGTCAATGAAGAAATTTCGGTAGGGCATGAGTAAGAAAATTGCCGAAACTCGAAGTTTTTTCAATTTTTTTTTAATGTGTTTTTAATTGAAAGCCACCAAGTAAATATTCAGTAAATTCACAATAAATGCTCAATATATATAAATATATGTATGTAAGTGTCGTATAGTAATGTTACGTTTTATAGTAAACACAGCATTTCAACTAAAACATACAAGCTAACAAAAGTCTCTAGTCTGATGCAGTTTCAATTTGATGATTAGTCTCCTTTAATTTTTAGTAAAGATTATAAGCCAAGAAAGGAAGCTATTCCTCAGCCAGCGTTATAACTTTGTTGTTTCGAAATGCCCCAGAAATCCCCTTTGATTATTACCAGGACTTAACCCTTAAACGATTCTACCGCATTTCTGGTTGAGTTTACAAAACAAAAAGAATTAAAAAAGATGAAATAAACTAGAATAAAAAAATCAAAATTCCACAAGCGAAAAAATATCTCTTTTTTCAGCGTTTTGGTGTATTTCTTTGTTTTAGATTTTGTTAGTTTTTTGCGACCACACGCAAACCAATCAACAGCTTTGCAGCTTAAAGTGGAAATTGAAAAGAGAATAGTGGCGGTGAACAAAGATACCAAATTTTTGGTAATTTTATGGTAACGGGCACATTTTATGTGTTATCTTTTGAGCATTCCAAATAAAAGATAAACAGTGAAAAGAAAAAAAAAAAACTAAAAAATCGGGAAAAAAACAGTTGTATACAAATTTTGTATGTAACCAAGTGCCACAAGCGATGTGCATCAATTGGTTGCGAGATTTACTAGCAATTCGATGCAACCCCAAATATTTCATAATTGACGTGATGGCGTGTAGCTCCAAAAAAGGAAGTGACTGGAAAAAGCAGTTTGTTAACGATTTTGTCATAATACATTGCTGTCGAGGCTAGGTAAAGTGAGTTGACATACATATTATAAATAACAGGGTGGCGCCCGATGACAACGATAGAAGATTTCTTTCACGGCAATGTTGATAGGCGGAATGTGGCAACATAACAACGGACCTTTCGTGTCAGGTAGTCCTTTAAAAAAAAAAGGAGAAAGCGTGGCGAAAGCACTAAAATTGTTGTAGCAGCTGGTACAAATAAACAATTTTGGATATAGGCACCAAAGGTTATCAGCAACATTCAAAAAAGATTGAGAATTTTCGGGACTGGAAAGTGCTGTATTCCTATGAATTTTTATCGCTTCTCGCAGTGTGCATTTCTTTGTTATTCTGATTTTGAGTATTTCCTTTGTCGGTGGTCGGAATAGCAATTTCAATTTTACTGACAATTTTTGCACCACATGGGATTTGTGCCTTTATTGTGCCTTGTACTTGACTTTGACAGCACAAATGGCTGGCAGATTTTTAAGAGCGAGGAATCGTTCAGATATTATTTTATTATTGTTAGTAAAATAATATTCCCATCACGCAACTCTAATAAACTTTCAAATGCTTTGCTTACTGCACAAATTGATTTGTATACGGCGAAGCATGAATAATGAGATAAAGGTTTGCTTTGGTCAGCGAATTCTAAAACAACAAATTTAGTATCTGTTTTTATACAGTGGGGAGCTCGAGAAAAATAAGTTCAGTGTAAATAATAATTGGCTTTTTCTTGTTTTTCCCTTTCCTTTTTTTTATTCCGGCACTATCGGCCAGCAAGGCAAGCCGATTTGTTCCAACAAGGGAAGGCCCTGGGGCCATTTTAGCTAAGCACTTTTCACTAAACTTTTTAGTCACCATTTGCTTGTTATAAGTTTTCAACTCGAAACTAGAAAAATAGCACGAAATGCACACGGTAGAAAAGAACGTACAGCTCACTATGAGTGACAGTCAAAGACTGAAGAAATTTGTATCTTGGTTGCTTTACTTTGGTTTGGAGACAATCGCAAAATCGTTCCAACACGCATCAAAATGCCAACCTGTCCAAGAAGAAAGAGAAGATAAAGAAAAAATTACAAGCGATTAACAATTAATTAAGTATTAAGTTTATGCTCCTGAATTGAGTTGTAATTTGTTGTTTATAACAGTGACAATGTTACTCATACGCCCGGGTCTGCTTTACTTACTGCTTATTGCTTTTATTCAGAAAAATTTATGCTCCCACAATCTCAATTTCAATGTGTCTAAGTTGTAGCATCCCATAGATTTTTCAAGTTATTAATATTTTATTCGTTTACTCAATGTCCGGTTAGCGCCAATCAGTCAGATAACATCCGGTAAAAGTAACCAGAGGATGAACCACTGATTTACTGCTAACCAGAACAAAAAATGACACCTGACAGCAATTAAATATTAGGCAATATTTTTTGTGTAATGGCCTGGTTCTGCATATGACAGCAACATTTTCAACAACAGGCACATAAAGCACAGTTTAGAGCAGAATGAGTTCAAAGATGGTTTTATATTGGGCGACAGCTATGGTGTTATCAGAAGCATGTTGATCCTTGGAAACGAGGGATGATATGTTCCTCAATTGCACATTTTTAATACTTATGCATTTATCACTTTAATTTATTTATCTAATTTTTGTATGTACTAACTCTTGTAAATTGAACGCTTTAAATTAAATATAAAACTCTAGTTATAAATTAAATATTTTGTTTTTATTAGCAGTGTATGTATATACTTGAATATACATATGTACTCTTATGGATAAAACAATAGGTGTATAAATTTCTTAACAATATAATTTTATTAATTTCAATTCAATATCAGTCTTCTATATTTCAAAAACTTATTGCTATAGGAACTTCATTACGTTAAATAAAAATAATACAAATAGATGCAGGTGTACTACGTACCAACACATATAAATTTACTTATTGCTACCCTATCGGAAACCAAAGTACTTTAAAATCAATTTAAAAAGTACTTTTTTTCTAACCACACGTGGTTTGATTGCATTGTATTTTCTTGTCATCAACTATCTTTTTTAACATGGCGATTTCCTAGGAGCAAGTCAATTATCCGACTCTGCATTTGATTTCAACCACTTTCAATTTTATTTAAAAGAAAGAACATTAAAATTACTTTTTTTGCAACTGCAATAAAATTTATTAATTTCCAGCTACTTTAAAACTGCTTTTTTTACACTATTTTAAACTCATTTTGTTTTTAAACTTCTTTATTTTATACCTACTCTTTTCTAACTTTTTAAATAAGCATTTTAGTTTAGTTTTTATAAAATTCTGCATACACACTTCGTAAAACTATTTTTTTTTACCGCCTGAACTTCCTTTGGGTCACGATTTTTGATACAAAAGGCATCTATGTTAATAATGATAAAGAAAAAATTTAAATATTTTAAGAATCACGAGAGTAAAATTCATTATAATTATAATTAGCACTCTTACCATCCCTATGAAATTCATTGGACAGCCCCGTTCCAAAATCACCCATCAGGGCAGCTAGTCTGTCCGTGTTAGAGTACGAGCACCTCATGAACATACCAGTACCAGTCCTGTATAACTCCTTCCGCTCTTCGGCCAAATTTCGCCTTGCTTTACAGGCTGACCTAATTTTGTTTAAAGATTTGCTTTACCTTATGTTATGTATTAATTTTTATTTAAACATTAAATATTATCTTAATTTATATGAAGAGCTAAAACCCAGGAACTTATTAACAAGTTTACCAATTGATTTGTATCCTCTTTTATATTATATAAGCAATAATAATCATACAAACCTTAATCCAAAGTTCCTCATCATGTTGGTCTCCTTGCCGTGGGGATGAGGCTTAAGTGGTGGGTTAACTTCCTCTAAAAAAGGTCATTAACCCAACACGAACTAAGAGGGAAGCTTGGTATAGTGACTGGTTGACCGTCCTTCCGTTCCCGCGGGAGCCGGACCTCCAATCATCATGCGAAGAGTACCGCACCGACGATCTTTCTCCCCCTAATCCAGGGTGTTATGCGACACCGTGCCCATTGGATGGTTGGCAGCCAGGGGTATCCGGCTGTCTTTTAACGGCGCCCTCCTGAAACAGGGTCACCTCAGGAGGTAGAACGACCTTGCCTTGGCAGAGGGGACTGCCCTGGTCGACCACTCCCTTTCCCCCCCTAAAAATACTAGTCTGCCGCGCTCGCCTTGACGAGCAGTGTGGACGTTTATGAAAAAAATGGAAACTTATAAAAAACCTGCCTCGGATAACCGAGAACCCCCTAAATCTGGACCCAATCCTTCAGGAAGGTCAGGTCTGTCTGCGGACAAGACCAAACTTGTCAGCGGTGTTAAGCCTGTGGCTAAGCCAGGGCCAAGCGCGAAGGGATGGAGCCCTTCGGGGATTGCCTCTACGGCATCGAGGTTATATGCCGGGAAGCGCCCTAACTCTGTCATTAGACAAGTTAGTGACGCAAGTTCCTCAAATAATTCCGGCAAAAGACCCAACCTCGCTGATAGGTCTTCGGGAAGCAAGAGCAGCCCTGTCAAAAGACAAGCTAGCTCCTCTGCATGGCTAAGCCAGCGGTCGCCGATGTGCGCCCCTCTGACTCTGATGTGACCCCGGATTGTAGCCATCCCCGTAAGTCTATCAGCGCGTCTGAGAGATACTACCGCACGAAACGGTTAGCCCTCAGGATCCTGGAGAGACTGAGGGAAGTCAAAGAAGAGGAGCTGGACTCCAAGAAATGGGCTGAAACCTTCATGGCTGAGCACCGCGCAAAGGTAAAGATCGAGGTTCCTCAGGGAAAACGGAAGAACTCGAGAGAGGAGGGGTCAGACCCGAAGAGGACGAAAACGTCCCCCTCTCTAGCTATCAGAGAGCAGCCGGCTAGATCCTTTGCAGATGTGGCAAAGGAAGCGTTTGAGAGAGCGGTAATAGATCGCAGTTCCCCTGATGGAGCGATTACACCGCATAACTGGGAGCTGGTGAACAGGAAACTCTGGACGGTGTACAGAGGCATCCTGGAAGAAAACCCAGGACCACCTCCTAGCTGCGCGGATGCGGGATGGTTTAACTCTCGCGTCAAAATGATAAGGTGCGCCGATCAAAGGTCAGTGGATCTATATACGCTGGCAATAAGTCGTGTAGGCGAACTCTGGGAAGGAGCGCGCCTCGATGTAGTTCGTCGGGAGAACATTCCGAACAGGCCCCGATCAAGAGCCTGGATTCCGGAGGCGCAGGTTAGCGGTAATAGTCCTCAATGAGGAATCAATAGCACCGCTTGCGAACCAGAGGTGGAAGATCAACTATGGCTTCCAAGCATTGAATCTCCACATCTATCGTCAGGATGTGTCAATGAAGACAAACCTGGCTGAGAATTCAGAGGCGGCGGAAAATGTCCTAGAGGACGACGCAGCATCCAACTCTGGTATGGTGGGCGAACTCTTCAGAAGAGTTAGTTTGGAAGAAGGGCTGGGAGACTTCTCTGACCTCTCCGACACTGTAATGGAGGAGGAGACAGGGGAGCTCCCTCCCATATCCGATGAGGAGGACGCCAACCAGACCATAGTCGGGTGGAGAGAAGCACCCAACACTGCTGATGGTGGGGATAATACAAATTAATCTTCACCACAGCAAGGCGGCCTCGGCCGCACTAGTCCTCCGTCTCACTGAAAGAGTAGAGGACGTCGCGCTCATCCAAGAACCTTGGGTCGTAAAAGATCGGGTGTGCGGACTGAGCAGTAAGGAATATAAACTAATCTATGTTACTGACAAAGGTAAACCCAGGTCGTGCATATTGATAAGAAAGTGTATTAATGCGTTTCTTTTAATACAGTTCAGTGATGCGGACAATGTTGTCGTGGCAGTGGAGTCTGAAGGTAGGACAGTTTGGCTGGCGTCCTCATACATGGCGCACGACGCGGAAATACCACCTCCACCCCAGCCAATAAGAGATGCGGTAACGGAAGCTTTCAAGCGCGGCACCCCGCTAATCATTGGAGCAGATGCAAATGCACATCATCATATCTGGGGTAGGTCAGACACAAATGAACGGGGTGAGTCAATCTTTGAATTCATTATGTGCAATAACTTACAGGTTAGCAATGTAGGAGATACTCCCACGTTCGTTACTTCAAATAGGAGGGAAGTCCTAGACATTACATGTGTTAATGGGGAGGGGGCAGAACTTCTGCATGACTGGAAAGTCTCGAAAGAGTCTTCACTCTCGGATCATATGTATGTGATCTATAATTTATCTATACCGGTAAAAGAGCGAAAGCCGTTCCTAAACCGAAGAAAAACCAGGTGGGAAAAGTTTAAAGCAACCTTTTCCAACAATATTAATAGCTTAAATTGCCAAATAGACTCAGAGCATCAACTGGACAAAGTCGTAGACGATGTAACTAAAGCCTACCAACGGGCCGTTAAGGAAGCCTGTCCCGCAAGGGCAGCGAGTAAGAAATCGAAACCTCCATGGTGGTGGACTGAAATTGCAAGTCTTCGAAAAGAATGTAGAACAAAATTCAACCGGGCCAAGTTAACAAACTCCTGGAATGAATTTAAGGATAGTCAACGACGCTTTAAGTATGCAGTAAGAAGTGCTAAACAATCCTCCTGGAGAGACTTCTGTCAGGGGATAGAAAGCACTTCGGAAGCTAGCAGACTAAGGAAAGTACTGTCGATGAGTCCAAGCAACATAAGCTATCTCATAAAGGATGACGGAGATTGGACAACAAACAGCGGTGAAACATTAGAACTACTAATGCAAACACACTTTCCAGGGTGCTTGGATAACAGAGTCAACATAGCTTGTACTCGATCTGAAAAAGTGGGGAATGCAACCAAGAATTATATACTGGCTATACACAGCGGTGATTAGGCCGATCCTATGTTATGGCATAGTAGTATGGTGGGATTCCCTCCAGAAAGGTGTAAATTTTAAAATGATGGATAAAGTTCAGAGACTGGCGTCCATTCTCATAACTGGTGCGATGAAAACAACGGCATCGAAGTCACTATATACCGTGCTAAATCTACTTCCGATAGACCTGCATGCCAAACAGGTAGCAAGTGCTACGGCGATACGCTTGAACACCCTGAAGAAATGGTGAAACTGTACCTACGGTCACGGCAAGATACTAGCGGAATTCTCGGAGCTTCCTGGTCTGGTGGATTATGCTCTTCCGCCCGCTACCCTCACTACGGCGTTTACGACCCTCCTACCTTCAAAGGAAGAGTGGAAACTGAACGCAGTTGGAAATAGCGAGTCCATCCATGTATACACAGATGGATCAAAGCTTGAGGGGAAGGTTGGTGGAGGTGTATATTCCCGGCATCTGGGGATCTCTTATAGCTTCCGTCTTCCAGACCACTGTAGCGTCTTTCAGGCGGAACTGATGGCGATATACAAGGCCACACAACTGGTAAAGTGTGATACGATACCCGAGATTGATATCTACATTTTCACTGACAGCCAGGCGGCAGTAAAATCTCTCACAAAACAATCAACGACCTCCATTGTGGCTATGAAATGCCGCGCATCTCTTAACGAGATGGCTGAGTCATTTCGCCTGAGGGTGACATGGGTCCCAGGCCACAGCGGTATAGAGGGAAATTGTAAGGCCGACGAGCTAGCCCGACTCGGTACTGGGCTCTCGACCGTAGATATAGAAGATGAACTAGGAATACCCTTGCAAACTTGCAAGCTTCGTATAGCCGAAAGGTTTACAAAATCATCGAACGATAGATGGCGGCAGGAAACAACCTGCAAAATATCGAAGCAACTGTGGCCGGCTCTTAGCGCAAGACGCACAGGGCAACTACTAAGCATGAATAAACACGACTTGAGCATGATAATATCGGTCATAACCGGACACTGTCTTATAGGCAAACACGCCTTCCGATTAGGGCTGAGACTGTACGACTTCTGTAGAAGCTGTCACGACGAGGAAGAGGAAGAGACTATCGTGCACCTTCTGTGCCAATGTCCTGCTCTATCCCGAAGAAGACTCTCCACTCTGGGCAGACAGTTCTTCAACGACCTGGAAGAGCTTAGAGATATTGAAATAAGAGATCTCCTTAAGTTCCTTCGTAGCACCAATTGGTTTTAGGGGGTGGTTCCTTCGTGGGGAGTTACAACCCAAATGCGGCATCACAATGGGCCATGAGCCTAAGTGTGTCAAAAATGACAACCGCTCTAACGTAACCTAACCTAATCCAAAGTTTCAAACAATGTACAATTAGTGATCGTGCACTTGAGTTACCAGGCACTGTGACGACGCACAAGTCCATTGACACCGTTATTGATAAAGAACAAGCTGTCAACTACCCTGTTGAGTTCTCAGTTCGGTGGAACTGTCAGGAATGTCGTCGCATCAATTATTTCTGAAAGTTGAATAACCAATAATAATGTTAAGAAATTTTAGACCACCTAAATTGTGCAATGGAACTCGACTGACCGTCAAAAATGTATATTATAACATCATTGAACGCATTCCTCTCATTCCTTCCGGCATACCTTTTGAATTTAAAATACTTCAGTTTCCGGTTGGCCTAGCTATTGCAATGACCATTAATAAATCACAAGGGCAGTCATTGAACGTTGCAGGAATCCATTTGGAACCTTCATGCTTTTCGCACGGTCATCTCCATTATTTTTTTCTGTTACAAACAACCGTTATGCGAACAAAGTTATAATACATTTGCTTACAAGTACGCTCGGGTATAAAAAGTGACTCGAAATAAAACGTTTTATTTTTGTATTACATGCAATTAATAAAAATACCCGATTTTTCAATTCCGGTTCCTTAGTATGTGCATCTAATAACCTTCATGAGGAAGTAGTTCCTTTGATTGAGTTAGGTTATATTCGACCATAGGAAAAATCTCAAAAATGTTTCATCAGCTATTTCTGAATAAACTGATATTCATGTGACAGTTGCAGTCAATTGATTACTTCCTTGGTCATCGCTTTAGTATATCGATTACTTGCATGCCTTAAAAAAGAATTCGCTAGATGTACTCGTATTTTCCTGCAGAGTTGCTTGTCATAAGAGAGCTTTGGACCGAGTAATAGCTTATGGCCACTTCAAAAAAATCAAATATACGTATGAGGAACCTCTTGCAGCCAATTAAAGACCACTGAAAAGCAAAGGAAAGAACATATTAGAAACACAAACACGAAACTTCGATTGGAGGCTGTTAGGCACTCACTCAGCTCGATAGTCATTCAGCTAAATAGAGAAATGCACGCATATACATATGAATAAATACATATATATAAATATATAATTGCATATGACATCAGCAAGCCGAAAGAGCTGTGCATATGGAAGCTTAGTCACAAAATTTAAAAGTGGTTGAGTAACTGATGGGAGGTGAGTGAAAGATGGACGAAAAACTTAGAAAAACTTTTAATTTGTTTCCAAATTCCAGAGTTCGAACTTTTCGCCAATGGTTATCACGTGACCTCGCAAGCTTGTCACGGTCTTTTACACCAACTGATATCGCATAAAAATTTAAAAAATATTACGTGGCCCCATATTGTCATGTATTCGGTCGATGGGAGTAAGGTGATACAAGAGTTCGTCACGAACAACATAAAAATTCCTGCATATGTTTTAGAAACTTATATACTTTAACATTTTTGTATCTCTTTAGGTTTTTTCATCATAATTAATAAACTGCAATTGGCGGGCTATATTTAAAACCTTTTGCAAAGTAGCTCAGGACTTTTTGGGACAATTTCGAAGTACAGAAGATAAACCCAAAGTAAAACGAAAAAGTAACAACAGTTACCTAAAAGTTACTTTAAATTTCCCAATATTTACCAAAAAGTTCCGAAATCTTACCGAAAAGTACCCAAAATATTCCGAAACCTTACCAACCAAGTATCAAAAATATTCCCAGCTAATCTCATTATGATCGTGAGCAAGTTCAGTGTAAAAAGACTTACACTTCACGCTATAAAATACTTCTTACTTAGAGTCTTTGGTTTTGACATTTACAAATTTCAATATTTTCAAGATCTCGAAAAAACACGACACTCGAATTTTTCTTCGTATACAGTACATCCATATAACATATTAAGATTAATTTCGAAGGGAGATATATATACGTAATGCAACTTAAAATATTCATTATGATACCCCTTTTCCGTATGTACATATAATACATAGTTTTGGGATATTATGTTGTGCCGATGGTGTCATCTTACAAATATACATTTGAACTCATTTGGATGAATGTGTGTTAGTTTCCAAGCAAATCTATTCATAAATATATGAGTATTCGTGTGTGCACTTCCATCGTGACATCCAAAGTAGTCCAAAAAGATGTCCTAAAAGTTTTTCAACTATATTTACGAGCAAATAAAATATTAATGTTGATGGTGAACGCTGAAGTTAAGGCGATAAAGTGAAGCTTAAGAAAAAGCTATGAATATTTGAGAACACTTACCTATGGAAATATACTAAGTCATATACGTACCACATACAATCTCAAATCAATAGAAAAAGTTTAGTATGCCAGTTTGTAAGGCTGCGCCAGTTAAGACAACTGACAGCTATAGTTTATAACTGTAAAGTGACCGGCCAGGTAAAATTTTGTAAGTATGGAATATAGACGAGTTAAAAGAATATTAAATAGTGTAAGGGAATTTCAATGAATAGCTGACTGACGCAATTAAATTGGCATATGAGACCAAAATTTAATTTTAATTTCAAAATACTTGATGCAAGTTTTTAAAAAGGTTTGCATGAAGTTGTAATGTAAGTTTGGATAACGAGTATACTAACTTTTAATGGCAAATATTTGTCTTGTTGCCTGCTATGCTTGGGAGGATATAAATTCTTCTTCTTACTAATAAATCGACTAAATTAAATGACCACCGGAATCAGCATGACTGAAGCTCTCATTCAAAACTCATCAAGATCTTTAAATAAAATGCATTAAGCGGCGTAAATAATCTTTGTAAATGTATGAAAATGCTGTCATGGATATCATAGTAAGGAAAAGATGTACATAGATGTGGTCAGAGATGGCAAGGAGTACTTCTTTTGATCACCAAAATAAATGTAGGTGTGGTTACTAAATTCACCACACCTGAACTCAACACACTTAAGCTCACCATTATCCACTTTATCTATGTAATCTCATGCTATATCATGATACATATCGTTATGTTGTGTTACGTTAGGTTAATTCAAGTTACATTTTGTAACTTTACATTGCGGATCGACATGTCATGCTGCATTAATATACATATGTGTCACACGCTATGTTATGTTGACATAGGCTGTATTTCGTAAAGTTTTTTAATATCATTTTATGTTAAGTTATGTGACCGATATGGTCGAATGTGTAGCGGTACGTGCTATAGCCCGATGTTGGGAAAAGGTTTCGAAACTCAGCCAGAGCAAATAAAATCTTAATCGTGGAAAAAGTTGTTTCACCCCTCGGCAGGCAATGGCAATCCGGCACAAAATTGTGGCTCTCTCCATTTGTGGTAGAATATAAAGACGCACACCACAAATGGTAGAAGAAGCTCGGCATAAAAATGGGCTATGTATATACATAGTGTAAGCACAAAATTATTAATATTATTATATTGAGTTATTTTATAACATGTTAAGTTGAGTCAAGTTACGTCTTTTTTGTGCATCTCGGTATCTTAAAAAGCTAAAACTATACACGGGCAACCAACAAGACGTTTCATAGGCCAGATTAAGCTAAGAAGTACTAAAAACCTAATATTTCCTTTCAAACTCCACTATCCGAAACATAATGAAAAAAAAATTGTCCACCAATGATTGATTTTAAAATACTTTGTTTTAACACCTTGTATCATTTACAGTTTTTACACACCTTTTTTTGAAATCATGAGAAATCCTACTTTAAAAAAACATGCTTCTTAAATATTCTTACGAACGTTGTGAATATAAAGTTACAGAAACACATTACAAATGCAAGTGAAAAACTGTAGAAATACTAAAGAAAAAAGCTAGCACACGATATTCGCATTTGCAAGCCCAGCGATTATAAATTGTAACAAATACTGCTGGTTCATATGCAATAGAATAAAAAAAACTAAACGAAAAATTGAAACGAAATCTTTAATGAAATGAAAGAAGGAGCATATGCGAGTAACGAGTAAGCAAAAAATGCCTGACGAAAGTGAACAGAAATTGCGGCAAAAAAATTAATAATATCGACAACAACCAATAAAAAATATAAAGAACAACAAAATGACATTATTGCAAACCTAACAATGCTTTGGCTAACGATCCATGCATTGATAATATCAGCGATGAAAGCGCAGCAGTGAAATGTTCAACATGCGCCGGATGATTGCGAATGGGAGTGCGCGCAGTTAAATTCGATTTTACTATGTACAACTGCTTGCAAATTGCTAATGCAATTGTCGCATATAATTTTACGAAGGTGCAGTATTAAACGTTTAAAAAGAGAATAGAAATTTTGCATGCATAGTGACAAAGTTTATTTTTATTGCAAGCAGCGTTGTTGTAGCGGAAACCATTTGGGTAATTTAGCTTAAATATTGCACTAATTTTATATGTGGCTATTAGTTGGAGGATAATGTCGAATTCACGATATTTTATTCCTATGGGAAATTTAGTCAAATATTTGTTTGTATTAAAGTCAGCCTTTTAGGATAATTACTACCTGAACTATGAGAGAGGTATGTCACAGAATAGGCAATATAATAAATTTTCATCTTAGAAACATCTTTGTTGATATTAGAGACATAATTATTTTTGAAGCTCAAAGAGGAGTCAGAAAGAAGCTTATTTTTATTTTTATAAAGGCTGTCCAATATCAGAGAAACACTAGAGTCTGAACTATTATTTATTTCTCTTCTTTGAGTATTTTGAACTCACACATGAATCCTATTTAAGAGTTTTCGTGATGTAAATTCTTTTTAACTCAGAATTTAGGATACGGAACGAGTCATAAGAGAGCCTGCATAGCTATTGGTCTCAAGGTAATACTTAGGCAAAAAATCCTCATTGACGAACACTAAAAAATTGCGTAAGACACAGCACCTAATTTAATGAATTCTCAATAAAATTATTTATGAAGAAAGTGTTTCAATAATTTTAATCAACTAAATATTTGATCCCGGAAAAATATGTTCAGGAAAATGGTAAATTTCAAAAGGCGAAGTTAACTTGGTTCTGAGCGAGAGGTGAAAAGTGCCTGGGATTTGAAAGATCGAATTAAGTTGCCGTCAGTGAATAAATAATTTTTTAAAACAAAAAAAAAGTTATTTTTATATACAGAAATTTTAAAATTACTTAGTTTCTTAAAGCAGCCTTGGTTTACTAAAACGTTTATTTAAATATGTACTTCAATTAAAAGCCGAACACTTTGTAAAAACCAATTTAAAGGCCAACCGAGTTCGGAGCTAAACGGACTTTTATATTATATTCGTAGCCTGTGTGCAGCAATCAATTAAATTTTTCAGCCTTTCATGCTACATGTTGTCAGTATGAGAACGATTGCTCCACGATTGGACTGCATGACAGAATCGTTAATTATTTTTCTATAAAAAAATACCATTTATTTTCCGTACATATACAAAAGTAACTGTATGCACTTTAGTTATAAATTTATGGATTTTGGATCTGTTTTTTGCAAATACATATGTACAAATGTCCTAAATGAGGCATGCCAGCATCTGCATTACCGCTCGTCAGCGCTGAACACTCATCATAAATATAGTTGTTTATAGAGGTAACCGGTGATGATATGCAAAACCATAAAAAAACAATGAATACGCTTTACATAGAAAAACAGCAAAGGCAGTAGTTAAGACAACAACGAGATTAAAAACTATGAACCTACACACGTAAAAATAAAGTGGCCCCAATTAGCAGGAACTGTGCCGGAATTAGCTAAATGACTCATCAACCAGTTAACTAGATTAAGGGCTCGAGAATTTACACAGCTTGGTGGTAAAATAAAAATCCAGCGGTGTATGTTGAGGTGGACTTAAAAAATTGCGCGTTGGTCTGTAATCTGCGGTAAAAAAAATATTAAAATAAATCTGCATGGCTGCCGATTTTGTTGAGATGATAGTTATTTAAATAATATGAATGTCGATATATGAGATTTTGCGTATAATAGAAACAATTACTTTATTTACTTTAGTATTAGTAAAACATTCGTTCAGCCATTTTTTTGGCTCTATAATTTTTATCAAAATATATTTTTAGTATGAGTCTTAATGTTCTAAAAGTCATAAATATATTTATCTCGCTGATAATTGGTATGATGAAACTTGCATATTTAAAATAATATTTTTCCATGACTTACATTTTTCACGCTTTATCCAATTATTAATATTTTGCTTTTTTTTAATAACATTTAAGAATATGTAGCTTAGGAAAGCACTAAATCAGTTAGAAGACTTGTAATTAAAATCCCCTACATTGGATACACAGAAAATATATTTTTCGCAAGAAAATTCGTTGCAATAACCCTATATTTTATTTTAGTTTACTCTATAATTGGGCTTGACTCGATTCCTAGATTTGTGAAAATAAAAGAAAGGGGAAATCCTTTTAAGAATTAAAATAAAAAAAGAAGCTCGAATAGCGAGGACTATTGTCCGCATGTCGCTGTTTACTTACTCATCCAAGTTGACAAATGTTGACCTGTGTTAAGCTCACTCGAATGGTGATAACAAAGTCACTACGAAAAATAGGATTTCATACACTAAGTTGATGGCAGCAGTACTAGATAACGCAATAATGGCTAACAAAAATAATTAACGTCATTCGTAATTGAGGCAAATAAGTGCGAACATAACGATAAACAAAAGAGAGAAAAACCCCATAAACTTTTCTGTTCTTTAGAAAAGTTCGTTACGAAAGCACCGTTTTAAAATAATTCGAAGAAGTATGCTTCTAACATTCCATTAAATCTCTTCCTCGGCGATACAACTGCTAGTACACCTGCTAATGCCGCTAATATTTTTTCCGATTTTTTTTTGTCCAATTTCGCATCGAAGTCTGATAGTGATGATAACGTTTCCTTTAAGATTCAACCATCTCCCGACTTTGGAAAGTTAGTATTGTCCTTTGAGGATATCCTCAATGGCATTACTCGACTTAAACGCTCTTCAAACACTGATGCTGATGGTCTGTCTGCAATACTGTGCATCAGCAGTGTGGTTCTTTAGTGTACCCACTGATGACAATTTTTAACAAATCTTTTCTCTGCAACTGCATAGCTCTTTGAATGCGTTATCCAAGACAAACTGTTTTTTTCTGTTAAGGATATTGTGTACCCGGAGCAACATGGATTTTTTAGGGGCCGATCAACTGTGTCAAATTTAACTGTATTCTCTGATAATTGTATAGCGGCTTTTAAATCGGGTTGATACCGTTTATACAGATTTCTCCAAAGCTTTTGATCGGGTCTCCCACGTAATTCTAATAAAGAAATTGGAAAATGGATTGCATCTTCCTTGCATAAGCGTCGTTCTGTGGTTGTTGTGAATAATGTAAAGTCTACTCCTTTCGTTGCTTGCTCTTGGGTTCCGCAAGGTAGTATTCTGGGACCTCTATTTTTTGTTTTGTTTCTCTTTATCAAAAATTCTGCTTTATGCGGATGATCTTAAAATCTATTTTTTGATCAAAAGCCGTCATGACTCTGAATTGATGCAATTGAACTTAGATAAGGTTGGAAACTGGTGCGTCAACAATCAGCTATTCTTGAACATAAAAAAGTGTTTCCAAATTAAATTTTCTAAACGAATCGATGTCATTGGTATCTCTTTTCATATTTCCAACTCGCCTCTGACTCGAGTTAGTGAAATTAAAGACTTGGGGAATAATATTTGACTCGAAGTTCACTTTTGTCAGTCATATAAATTTCATAATTACTAAGTCTTACGCTATGCTTGCTTTTGTTAGGCGTCATAGTATGGATTTTACCGACCCGTATGCGCTGAAACTTTTGTGCGGTCCAAACTTGAGTACGCATCATTCATTTGGTAACCCTATTATACATATGTGCCACATTGCCAGAATTGAACGCATCCAAAAAGTATTTTTACATTTTGCATTGCGTAAATTTCGATTTTCTGATCCAATGCCAACCTATGAATCGCGGTGCTTATTGATAAACCTGAAATCATTGTAGAACAGGAGAACAATTCTATCTTTGTCTTTCATTTTCGATTTTCTCCGTGGGGCTGTGGACTGTACACCGCTCCTTGAGAGAGTTTTCTTTCATATTCCGGCCACGGCACTTAGAAGCTCAGAAATTTTTAATGTTGGGGTTTTTAAATCTCTTTATGCTCAAAACACTCCTATTTCTCGAGCTCTGATTGAGTTCAGTAGAGTCTCTAAACTTATCGACATAGCTTTTTCATATTCAAAAGATCGCTTTTTGAGTTCACCGAATTTATTTTATAAATAGCTTATTTATACTTAATTTCATAACCGCTTATTAAACTTCATTTATGTCTACTTAGCCTATAAGAACTTAATTGTACTAATTGGCTTAAATAAATAAATAAATAAAAATAAAAAATAAAAACGAAACATAAATAATCGAAATATCAAGCAGCGATATAAATACCCAGAAAACAACAGAGGACGAGAGTTAACTGCCAAAGCAAGATAAAAGTAAGCGCCTGCTCTTCGATATGGTAAAGTTAAGACTGCTGACTCAAAGTGTTTTTCAAGTCTCAACTCTGATTACTAAAAAGTAAAATGTAGGCAGCTCGTTTTAAGACACACTAAAACTAGCTTCTTCCATTACATTAATACGTACATCCACAGCAAATACTGTTTTATTACAACAATGAGCTCTATTTTTCCATTCTTTGTTTTCATCTACTTAGGTCAGCAAATCATTATTAATGGGACGCAAACAAGTTTTTTGTCCAATTTTATAAAATAAAAATGTAGTTGTTGTGCTGCCGAGTTATTTAAGTCGCCGTTTGTTAACACTCGACACTAGGTCAGAAATGTTGAAAATTTCGCGCTCACCACACGACAAAAACACTACGCACCGAGCTAACTAGGCGTGCGGCACACAAATGGAATAGAAAAGCGAGTTGACAATTTGGCTGAAAAATAAACCGGAATGAGCAAAGTAAGGCAAAAATGTCGGCGGACAAAAATTCTAGTAAATAACTAAGCAAACTATTATCAGGCCCATTGAACTTTTGTACGAATTACCTCCAAAGCGTTGGCAGGACGATTAGCTGTTCGTCCGCGCTTGTACAGATGACAACTGCCAGTCAACAAATAAAATTAGTGTGATTAATGCAGAGCGAAGAGGATGTGTTGACCTAAAAGGGTGTAATAGATTTAATTGTTATTTAAAGCACAGAATTTTATTTAGTAAGCGTGCAACAACTAGGAAATTTGTAGGTTTAGCTTTCACCAAAACAATAAAAAATTTATGCGATTCTGTTGTACTTGAAGATGAATGTGCTTCGAAAGAAAAATTAAATAACTGGCAACTAGATGTGTGGTCGCATTTTCTTATCATTTTAGGTGCCCGTCTTTATGATGGATCGTTTGAAGCGGTCTGTATGTCAAGAAATAGTATATGATTGATTAATTGTTTTTCATGAAATTTTAAGCTAAGGTGAATTTTTATTTATGTGGCTCTTTCGGTTTTAGCCAAATTAAAAAAAATCCGGAATATTTTCATAAAACTTTATATTTTTTTCTTGTAAAGTTTTCAAATTTATAAAATTGGTCTTTCAACATTTAAAAGTTCGACACTATTTATTTCCAGCTCTTGAATTTTTTCGTTTTTTAAACTATTGTTTATTATGTGATTTCGGAATGTTTTTTCCAATTATTTGATTTGTTTTATGATTTCGATTATGATTAAAAATTCCTTAAATGTATTGAAAATAAAATTTGCTCAATTCAAACACATTTATATTGCAAACACATCTTTTCTTAGACAGGTTAACAACTTACTTACCAAGAAGTCATATTTTGTAAGGTCACTTAAAACAAAAAGTTAAAAAATGGTACATTCAAGTGTTAAAGATTATGCAGAGTTATTACTTGACAGAGATTCTATAGCCGCACGAAGTGTAAAACCACAAATCGAATTATGAATTTTGTGATTTCGCTGATATTTTGTACTGTGATTTTTTCTGTCAGAAATTTTAAGGTTAATATTTATCCTTCTTAATCCTTAAATTTTTCAAGTATTTTATGATTTTGTTTGCTATATGAGTTTCTTCTATCAAAAATTCGAATATAAACCTTTCACTTACGAAATCAAAGAAAATTATCGAAATTCTTAAAAAAAACTTTTTAATTGTTACGGAATTAAAAGAAATGTTTGTTTATTTTAGAATGTCGTAAATTTCTGAGAAAAATACAATATTACCAATTTATATCAAAATTATTTCTAGTTGAAAGTTGCATAGTAATGATTTAACAGAAAAATTGAATTTTTGGTATTTAATTTTTGTATAATTTTATAATCCTTATATTTTTAAGCTCAGCTTTAATGTTATTTTACAAATAGATATATTTTCCGAAGATTTGTCTGCGGAGGGGTGACCGCTTTTAGCAAATCCTTTTCTTGATTTAAATTTAAATTATCCTGTCAAAGTTTAACAAAGAAATATTACATGTCTGCTACTTATGTACTTACGTGAAGGGACTTAACGATTTTAGCTTTACTCCAAAGAAAATAATATATATTTTGTAGTAAACATAAAAAATGAGTATTCCACCCTAAATGGTTAGCAAAATAATTTGACCCTTTCACGATCGTTCATCCCATGTATAATATTTTGCCAATCTGTCATTTTGACAAATGGTCCATCTCAACTGGTCAAAATTAAAAATGAAAGCGAATAAAATAAATGCCATTGTCGTGAACGACGCTAAAAAGCCTGCGAATGAGTGAAATCGATGGTTGTGCACCCAACCAGACATAACGATTTGCTACGGAAGTTGTCCGCTTAAAATTCCATGCCCTCGTCAGCAGCAACCGCACACTAATAACAACGACAAGGATGAACGCATAATTGAATATTTGTGAATGGCCTTTCCTTGTTTGTCTAAGCGATGACATCGTTCTCAGAAATAACTAACGTTGAGGAGGTGAAAGCACTGAGCAAGTTTACTTTTTTGAAAATTCAGTTTTCGAATTGTGACCGCGACCGTACAAGTGTATCTTTTAAGCAGAGCGAAAGCTAAAGCAATTCTCACTCTCTATTGTGGCTCACTTGCCTTCGTTTGGCTGAAATTGAATATTCTTACAAAGCAAATAAAGTAAAATGTTCATAAGCTGAGGAAAAACTTATATATTAAGAAGTAATAATATACTCATTATGAAGGAGAATATTTCAGGTCGAGACTCTCATAATCTGACAAACAATTTATTTTTTAATTTGCTTAAAATATTTATTATTTGAGAGATAATAATATTTCCAAACGTTGGTATATTATTTTTATTTATCTGCTGAGGTCTCTGGTCGAAACTTTCAGTGAAACCGTATGTAAACTTTCTTGCTATTCGTTTTAAGCATCTTATTAAATGGCTTTAGTACCATACATATATTCTAAAGTATAGTAGAAATTCAACAGTACAGCAAAGCTGTGTAAGTATAATGCATTTGAAATAGTTTGACGAGAAGTTCTGAAAAGAAATTTGGAATATTATTATTAGCGGATAAAAATTTACATTTAGTAAACTCCGCATACAATAATTTAAAATTTATAGCTGTAATTTATGTAGCAAATATAAAATGAGTCAATCTTCCTTGGTTCGGTAAGAGGCATATCCCACCAAGGAGCAATGGAAAAATTATCAGAAAGTCGAATCAATCTTAAGTTTTCCTCTACTGGAAGATGAGAAAATATATAACTCTCAAAATACCTTTACCACAGTTATCAGGTCTACGATGAAATGAGAGTTATATTCCACTGCTTAAGTGTATGTCTGCGTCTCGCTCACCCAAAAACACGATGCAAAGAAGGTTAAGAATTATGTAAGGGGTGTCACAAGAGTACGAGTTCAACCACGGACAACAATAGATACCGGCAACCACCGCACCCTCACCTCGCTATATTTGGAGTGAATAGGAATCGTACATAACATCCTACCCATCAAATGCAAGTGTTTTAATTATTTTCACCACGGTTGAGACGTCGCAGTTTCCTTCGCAAGTTCTTATTTCGACTTTTTCGTTTCAATTACAGTTTTGCGCAATTGAAAATTGCTAGCATTTTTTTAGATTTTTTTTTATTTTCCTTCGGAAAAAATAAGATTAAAAGGAATACGTTTAAACACTGACATCTTAAAGAAAAAATGTGTTCATTAAGGGCCTATTCTTGCCAGAAAACTGCACTACTTTACTTCAGACATTCCAATATCGTGTATCAACCAAAGTCTGAAAGTGGATATCAGTAGCCGCCATCTCGTCAGCTCATTTACACCGAATATTATTGAATTACAAGTTGTGCAAACTTCCGTGATTCATATGCAGCAAAAGTATCTTTTGCATTTTGCTTATTTTAACTTTACTTCAGCTTTGTATTGCTTGCCGCCAACTGCTCGCCGCCGTAGTAACTCGTGCGTTGAATATCCGTACGAATTTTACTTGACGTTTGAGTATGCGTGTATTTGCGAGTATTTGTGCATGAAAAACATCACGTAAGTCATTGATCAGATCTACGCGACACACATCACAATTGAATATATTCAGCAGGCAACAAGAAGAACTTCAACTGATGGTTGTCGTACGTGAAGTATGCGCGCGACGCTGAGAGAGAAAAAAGAGAGATGAAAAACAAAAAACAAAAACTCCAGCATCACATGCGAATATTTCGGAAATGAAAATGGAGCTAAGGATGAAGCAGCAGTCGCATTGTCACATTGTTGTCTTTGTGCCATTGTCGGATATCGAAGCAATGAAGTGAAAGTAGTTGATGATGGAAAGTGGAAAACAGAAAAAAGCTTTTTATGAGGCGAACTGGAAGGCAGACTCAGGGAAGGAAGGAAGCTGTACAAGGCAAACTGACTTTGAGTCTACTTCTAGTTAATTTGCGACAAGTACGGGCAAGTGGTGAATCATTTTATTGTTTGTCAGGCAATCATTTTAATTTGTATATTACAACTTGGAAGGTCGGCGTTGATGCTTTTAAATTACTTCATTCTATTAAGGTTAGATTTTTGTTTATAACAAGCTGACTAATTTGCTTTCAATGATTGAGTATGTGCTGATTTTAGTTCATAGCACAGCTACACTCGAACTTATCGCAATACAAATTTATTTGAAAAGTCATTGACTGTAGAAGGCAACAAAGACATAAAGTAATATACATTTCATGGAGAATATTTTTCTTGAACACCCAAAAGGTCATTTCATTTACAATAAATATTTAATTAACAATGTGAAAATAATGGTTGAGCTGTTTGACGAAATATATTTCAGTGCTCTTTTGCATGGTCTGCTCAAAATATCTCTTGTTGACAAGAGATATTCTCTTTGGATATTAAAGTTAGCTATTATTGGTCTTAGTACTAGTTTTTAGGTTATTTGAGAATTGAAATATATTTTCTTGTGCCGAGGCATACTGGCTTTATTGCCAAAACAAGCTCGCTTAATTCATGGTCATGCTCAATTTAAAACAGATACGAAAAATCTGAATATGTACATTTTTAAATTCACAAAATCATTTTATAACAGTTAACAGTAAAGCCTACTAACTGACTGTTCAAAAAGTAAATGTCCCCTTGACCTCAATGAAGCACAACCTGTGTCACACGGTCATGCAGCAGGTACAAATTAATTTAAAATCTTAATAAAAAATACATAAAGCGGCGAAATTTAATTTAGGACAAGTAGCCTGGAAAGCAGAGAAGCAGACAAGCAGAATGATATTGAGACTTGTGGGAAAATGGCCGAGCAAAAAATTATAAAATTAATACAGCGCGACGTTAAAAAAGATGAGGTCTGGCTTTTATGTAGATAAACGCAGAAATTAAGGTACGGAAGTATAATTGTATGAGTGCCAGCTATTAAATTAACAGTAGGCGGTTAGTTCGAGAAGGATGGCTACGAAGGAATCTTGGTTCTAAATCTAATAATTAATTTAGCGAGTTGCAAATGCACGGACATACCACCAAATTGGTTTGACCGCCTGATGGGTTCTTATGAGAAGAATGGAAATTTAAGTTTTAATCAAATGTTATCGCTGGTTTCGAGCGTGCAATGGAAGTCTTTGTTCATGTGTTTGTAAGGACTGCTTTTAAGGTTTGCTCCACTCATATTCGTTTGACTTTTCCACACTTTCACTATGTTCAAGAGTAACCACAGCTAAGTACGGCAGCATATTTGTTTGTATGCATGAACAGGTGAACAGAACTTCATGGTTTCGTTCACGTGCTTTGTCGTTGCCTGCGTGTGTAATTAATACAATGCTTGTTGTCTGAAGAATTAGTACTCCACAAGCGATACAGCGATCAACGAAACAATATGGAAACTAGTCTGTAAAAGCCAGTATACGAGTATAGTCCATGCTCTTATTCAAACTTAATAACTTTTATTTGAAAGAAATTATTGCATCAAAATATACGCGGAGGTTTTCCGTTACCGAAAAATTAGGATTTGACCTCGATAACGAAATTTATCATTCATACCACTACGGGACAATACATCCCATGCTTATTTCATCCCAAACAAATTCTTCCCAAATAAGAGATAAGAAAGTAGTGTTCCATACAAAAATTGTGTCTCTTTCTTACCAACGCCTTTAATCTCTTTATTCTCTAGTCTATTTCGTTCGCAAATGCAAATTGACTTTGGGCCACATCAATACAGAGAGCTTGATAAATAACTTATCCAGCGAAAGGCTGCTTGCATAGTCTTCACAAAACTACTATTCGACGTTTTTGTATGTAATAAATCGATTATATTGAAACTTGCACTTTATTGTACTAAAATTTAGTTGTTAAAGACATTTGTATTTTGTTTAATATCCTACAAAGTTTAAATATAGGTCTATCTGATTTTCGCTAGAGAAAGAAGCGTTTTTCAATTGAAAAATCTTACACATAAAAACAAACACTTCATTTCGAATGTTAATGATATGATAATCACTATAATTTTACTATGCGGTATGTTTTTGAAAGAGTGTGTGTGTGCAAAAAGGCTGCATATGTTGGGAAAATGAAACATAGCAGGTAAACGACAATCGCTGAATACGTGTGGAGTTTTTTGGTACACTCTGCCATTATATTTTAAGGGTGAAGGCGTCAATTGAAATGCAATAGTTTGTAGCATTGGCATTGAATGGCTGCAGACTGAACGAGAAAACAAAGTTGACCTGAATAGGGATACATTCTAAGCGAAGCCTTAAATACCAATTTGCAAAAATTTTGAAAAATAAAAACTGAAAACCATTTAGCTACATAGCAATCAGTGACGCTATCCTTATCAGGCGCTCACACTTTCACTAAGGGGAGGTCGGTCCCAAAAGAGGATATTTCAAAAGTTGACAAAAAGCGGCGAAAAAAACCCAAAAGCCGTGGTTGTCAGCACACTGTATATTATTGGCAGATACATTTTTTTGTTTTGATATGTTTTTTTGCAACTGTATTTGGTTAGCGTCGACACCTTTTAATCAAATTTGTGAATTGTTACATTTCATTACATTAAATGGCTCTTCGGTTTCGCATTCAATTTTTGTATTCCTTTTTGTGGCCAAAACTTTCGTTAACGAAATTAAAAAGTGGAAAATTTATAAAAATTAAGTTAGGTAGAAGAGAAAGTTTGTTGAAAGTACAAACGAAAATAACTAAAACGAAACTGCTTAGAATGTTTCCAGATACAAATTTGTGTAAATATAGAGCAACTCCACATATTGAAAAAAAATGTTGAAGCTTTCTATTTTCTTTCATTTAGTTAATTTTCAAATATAATTTGTTTAAACCTTAGTAATAATTTTAATTAGAGTTTTATGTTTAATTAGTTAAACAAATTTTATTTAAATTCAGGATTAAAATATATATTATATTTTAAATTTTGTTTTCATAGGTGTAACTACTATGCAGTAATAATTATTTTTCTATGTAGAAGAAGTATGTATGTATGTATGTATGTTAAAAGCCCAGTTAAACCTCACAAATGAAAATTCTGGCTGTGCGTCAGATCGCCCAAAACCTAATCGCCCAAAAGCAAAAATGTCAAATCGCCCAAAAAAAAATTTGGGCGATCTGTCATTTGGGCAATTAGACATATGTCAAATCGCCCAACTTTTTGGGCGATTAGACATTTGGGCGATGTGACATATGTCCAATCGCCCAACTTTTTGGGCGATCTGTCATTTGTGCAGTGAGACATTTGGGCGATTTGACATTTGGGCAATTAGACAAAAAGTTGGGCGATTTGACATTTTCTGTTTTTAGCAAATTTGTCAAAATAATAAAATAAAAGTACGGTAAATATGCTCTCAACTAAAAGCAATACCCTCTCAGATTTTTTTTTTCCCTTTTACTTTCAGTATCGTAGTAAGTGGGGGGTTTTAGGGGTTGTATAGCTCTATGTTAGGGGTTATGTTATGAAGTTGTGTGAATAAATATGTAGCAAAATATAAATTAAGATTAATTAGCATTATAATTATGTATTTTACTAATATTTCATTTTACAGAAGTAAACATTTTGTAAAAGGGAGAATTATAGAGGAGAATTATTAATTCACCCTTTTACAGTATGTTGGCATGAAGAAGTAAACATTTTGTAAAAGGGAAAATTAGATTTAAAAATTTTCAAAGAACTAACCATTTTCCCTTTTACAAAAGTTGACAAGAAGTTTTTTGCATTTTTGGGCGATTTGACATTTGGGTGATTAGACATTTGGGCGATCTGTCATTTGGGCGATCTGTCATTTGGGCAATTAGACATATGTCTAATCGCCCAACTTTTTGGGCGATCTGTCATTTAGGAAATTAGACATTATTTCCAATCGCCCAACTTTTTGGGCGATCTGACATTTGGGTTATTAGACATATGTCAAATCGCCCAAAATGTTGGGCGATTTGACATTTTTCGGTTTTGGGCGATTAGGTTTTGGGCGCTTAGGTTTTGGGCGATCTGACGCACAGCCGAAAATTCTAAATTTTTTTTGAGGTTAAAAGTTTTAATAAAATATTTTTAAATTATTGTTAACTTTAAATGACGTTGAAAACTAAGATATATATTTCTTCTTAATGAATTTTTGTTGTTTTTTTAATAATTGACAATTTTATTGAGCTTGACTCCAGTTTGCAGAAGATTTTTATTTGGAAAAACAACAACAGTTTTTTTAAATGGTAGAAGTTATAGTACTATTTCGTAAATCACCACATTTCCTCATTAGACTTCTTTATTTTATTCTTCATAACCACTTCTCCAAGGCTATGAACAAAGGAACTCTGAGTTGCAACGCCAACACGCTAAATGCTGTGCTACGCTAGCCGAGTGGACTGCTGCGTTTTTCCATCTTCCTTAAACAAACCAACTACAAAAAAAGGGCAACTATTTATACTTGTTTGTGTGTTTGCGAAATAGTACTATAACTTCTACCATTTAAGAACTGTTGTTGTTTTTCCAAATAAAAATCTTCTATAAACTGGCCTCGAGCTCAATAAAATTGTCAACTATTTATTTTTAATAAAAAACTAAGTATTGCTATATTAAAAAATAATGAGTACCTATTAAAATAAGAAAAAATTGTAACATTTCTCAATCAAAATTTGGTCCGTCCAAATTACTATCAGTTAAAATAAATATGCGCTACTTGAAAAATATTGGCTTGACTGCAGTACTCTAAATAAGAAAGAAAAGAAAGGAATCCCTCAAAACTCATATAATTCACCATCTGTTATCAAGGAAGACGAAGTGCAGTAATTTCTATAAAGATATCACAAACTAAGTATGGATGAACTTTGCATGCTACTCAAGAAAGCAGTTCTAAAGTCATTTAGTTGGCGTAAGATTGAGAATCATATCGTTAATCAGAAATAATGATGACCCATTGAGCAAAGCAGCAACAAATAGCGATAATTTTTTTGCCTCGCGAATAGCAACAAAATTGTGCTATTTTGAGATGATACTAGTCCAAACATGCCTTATGTTCAAAATACTTCTTTGTAAAAACAATTTATTGAGTAGCTTAAACTGGCATACCCATTGTGATTGTTAGTCATAGTAGCGGTGCGAAGGTGTAGTTTGCGGAGAGAGCCGAGAAAAGATCGTGCGCAAATCTTAAGCCTCATTAGAACTCCCCACACCTAATGATTTTTTATAATGCCTCAACTCATGTTACGTTAGGTTATGTAATATTACGATACGTTATGCTTTGTTATATGTTATATTATGTAAAGTAACGTAGTGTTATGTTCTGTTATGAAATGTTTAATTATTTCATGTTATTCTAAGTTATACTATGTTTTGTTAATCGATTCAATTTTAAAATCAAACTGATTTTTTAAGTTGCGATTGATGTTACGTTATGCTATGTTATATTATGTTATTTAACGTTAGGTAAAGTTAAGTTATATTTTCGTATGTTTTATTATGTCTTGTTTTTATTATTTTATGTAAGGCTTTGTTATGTACATATATTACAGTATTTTATGTTATATTATCGTTTGTTATGTTTGGTTGATCAAGGCAAATTTTAAATGAAATAGTTTTTTTAAATTGGGATACGATTCTTATGATACCTTATATAACCTTATGACATATGATGTTATGCTATATTATGTTATATAACGCTACGTGATGTTATGTTATAAGATGTTGAGTTGTGAAATGTTATCCTATGGCTTGTTATGTTACGTTTTGTTATGTTATGTTTGCATTATAATTCTTACCATCTCTTATAATTATATTAATTCCACTCGTAGATCCTAATCATGTTATGATTATGGAGCAATTGCGATGAGAATGAAGCAAAGTTTCATATCATAATCCATCTTAGGTACATGTGCTTGCATATTTTTATTTATTTATTTATTTATTTATTTAAAAAAAATACAATTAAAATTATAATTAATTAAGCACTAGCTGTCACTAGAGTAATTACGAAGAGAATCAAGCAAAGTTTCATATCATAATCCATATCAGGTGCAAGTGCTTGCATATTTGTAATTCATTTATCTACTTAAGAACAACTTGCCAATGAAGTTTACTCACAGAGAAAAATTGCGCTAACACTACAACTGCTACTACTTTTTTATTTAACTTTCCTAAATGAGAGTTTATTTCTTGTAAGTTTTTTCGTTTTACGAGTATTCCATATTTACTACCATTTTGCGATATTTACTATTAAATGTACTTTGGATTGCGACGAAAGAAAGAAGTAAGAACGAACATTAATATACCAATATTACTAGAATACATACTTCCTACAGTTCAAAGTGTTATTGATTACTGCAGTTTATTACGACTGCATTGCAATTAAATTTTTTCCTTTGAACTCTTCAAGATAAGTAGTTCAATAAGAAAGAGTTATATTTTTAACCAACTCAAAAACATTCATCGGAAACATTTTTATATTTAAAGTTGACTTACTCTTATTTTTATTATCACTATTTTTTTTTTAAATAACATAGGTCAGATTTTTTTAATACACATATTTGTTTACCATGTCAGCTATTTTTAAATTTTTAAACTTTTTACTATATTATTTCTTAATAAAAATGCATACCATTCTCTTACTAAAGCTAAACTGACTGCGGTACAGAATTGCATATTTGAAATGTACAATATTTATACTCAAAAAGAATAGTAAAAATATTTTGCTTTTTTAAAAGTTTTCTTTATTTTTATAAGCTTATTTTTTAACTTTATTATGCCAAAATTGAATGGGCTACAAAACAGCATGCAAAATTTTTTTTATACTTACGAGGTAAAAGTGGAAATTTATATGAAAATTTATTGAGTTTCAACTTTCCTACAAAATTTGTGACTCGAAATTAGTATGGTTTTTTTAGACAGTGAACCAAGTTTAAATAAAAAATTAAAATATTTTTACAATATTTTTGAGCTTGCAGTTTTGTGTTTCATTTAATTTAAATATAATAAATAAAAATAAATTTTAAATTTTATACGCAATTGAAAAGAATAAAGTAATGAAACTTTGATTAAAACTACACATTTATTAATGTTTTACAATTTTATGTGCAACATTTTATAGCCTTATTTAATTTTTGTGCATTTAATATTTTTATAATTTTATTGAGCTCAAGGCCAGTTTATGGAAGATTTGTTTGTGAAAAAACAACTACAGCTTTCAATGGTTGAAGTTATAGTACTATTTCGGAAATCACCACATTTCCTCATCAGACTTCTTTTTGATTATTAAATTAAATTATTTTTAATTTAATTTTCATAACCACTTCTCTCAGGCTTTGAACCCGGGAGCTCGGAGTTGCAGAGCCAATACGCTTTCTATTGTGCTACGCTAGCCGAGTTGGCTGTTGTGTTTATTTCATCTTCCTTAAACAAACCAACTACAAACAAGAGCAACTGATCTGCCGCTATTTAACTTGTTTGTGTGGTTGTTGTTTGTGTTTTTATTTTGCAAATTCTGTTTTTTACTTTACATTATATGCATTTTTAAGGCGTGCATTTAGGTATAAGTTTCAAGAGATTACAAATTAGCGCTGAGTTTTGAGAATTTTTTATTACCGCTCTCTTGCAATTTCTTTCGTTAACTATGCTCCAGATTTATATTATATGGAAGAAGTTGGCGAATGCCAACATTAAAAAATGTGTCACCTGCATTCACTTAAAACTTGCGCTTCATTATTAAACGTGGTTATGTTACTCATCTGAATTCTCAAATAAAAAAATATATTTACATCCGTTGTATATATGAACTTTTGTAGAAATTTTTAACTTGTATACCTACAAAGTTGGATGCTTATTTTCTTTTTTATATCAATTATACTAAAAATATTAAAACACAATTTTTTCTTAAGTTTATTTCGAACAAAAATATATTCTTAAATTCTTTTGCCAAAATTTTTTTGAAAAACATCCTGACGTACTTTTTTCATTTGGTTAACATAAGTTTAAATCAGATGAGAACTAACCTACTATTTAAGGCCCTTAAGAAAATTTGCTGTGGTGCTGGTGACAAACGAAAAAATAATTATTGACTTATAATCTCAGTGGTGAACTGTTTAGGGGCAAGTACAAAAACTTTGAAAATAAAATACCAGAAGTATCCTCCACTTTTTAAAGCTTAGCGGAACAAAGTTTTAAACTTATCAACGTATCAGCGAGCCAACAGATCGCATATGTATAAATTCCACAAGTAAACATCAAACCTCACTTATTTACGAACGCAAGTCATGTTCTACTTATTGCTCATTTTAAATGTGTTTGTTTAGAATAAAAAATTGTGCTAAAAGCAAATAAAGGAGGCTAAAAAGTTATGACCGCACTTAAAACGAATATTGTAAAAGTCAATACCAAACATGGGAAAATTGTGAAATAAAAAATAGATGTAAACATAGAAAATCATGTGCAACTACACGCTCGTACAACAAAGCACAATGCTGGCCAAGTTAAAAAGGTGAGAATGCGCAGCCGTTTCATATATATTTATTTGTCAGTGAAGTCTCTTTGCTTTGTTGTTATTGCTGTTATAATGATTGTTATTTTAACTGCTGTTTTTTTTTATTTTTATTGTGCAAAAAGTGTAATCGAGCATTGCTAAGTTGAGCAAGTTGACAAGCATCAGCCGTTGGCGATTGTTAGAACATGTCGTGATTGTCACTCCTGTTGATTTTTTATTTTTATTACTTCATATTATTCTACAGCACTCCTAACTTGCAATACTGCGTATTCCCATCGCTGATCAAAAAAAATATAAATCCCACAGCTCAATCGAACTTCCTGAACCAATTTGTTTGCAAATCACTTTTTTTTTCAAAAGAAGCGTAAAGGAAAAAATTTTATGCGATTATACTATTTAATACACTTGTCGGCCGCGCAGCCACCACAATGGCCACAATAGCGATTGAAAGGCAAGACTCTGGTAAGCGTTAGGATTTTAGTTGGTCCAGTATAGCAGCAGGTTGACTAGCCTGTTGTCATGTACATACGAGTACATACTTATGTATTGACGCTCTGTGTTAAATGTGGGTTATTCTACACAGTTCCATTCGCGCAGCGAGGTAAATATTGAATGTCGGGATAGGATGGATGGTAGGTAATTCGGGTGTTGGCAAAACTTTCTTGAATTTGCATTTTAATAAAAATATGTTTGAAGCGCCAACTAGTTGCGTAGCCCTTGAGATATGCAAGCAATGGACAGTTGAGCAATAGAAAATAAGGTTTAAATGTACTTCAGAAATAAAAAAATAACAAAAGTTCTTGATTCAATATTAGTAGAGCCTATTAGGTTGCCCGCTTTGAGTGGCATATCTGCATGAAAAGGGGTCAGTAGCAGCAAGTGATGCACATTTAGGACGAGCAGCCTCTGAAGTGTTTAACACTATTTATTGTTGCTATTTGGTTGGCTTGTTAGGTCATACCGACTATTTATTATTTATGAGCAAATATACTACAAAAAAGTATATAATAACTAGTACCCACAGGAACCAACAAAATTTTGTGGGCTTTCGATAAAATAGAACTTCAGCCCACTTCTCTATAAACTGTACAACAATGAATTTATATGAACATATTCATATGTATGTCAACATGTTTGTATTTTTTGCATAACAACGCGGCAAAAACTATGGACACTTGTCGCATTTAAAACGTGTGCATTGATAGAGGATAAAAAGTGTCGTTTTTCACACATACACATTTTTTAAAAACAAAACTCCGAAAATTTGTAGATTAAAAAGACAAACTGCTTACCGAAATGTTTTCAGAAATTGAGCCCAACCTCAAGTTGCACTCTGCATTAATTTTAGTGTCATTGCCTAGAATTGCCTAGAAGCCGTACAATTCCAGTTCAAGGCACAACACCAGAAAATCTTTTAAAAGCGTCTTAATCGTCCATAACATCTATTGTACAATTGCTTGGATGATTTGTTTCGAAATGCATGGTTACACAGATGTGTATCTTCCGGGCAGAAATAAATGCAATAGAAAGACATTGCGAAGCTACATATCTGACTGCCACGTAGCTAATAAGTTACTCAAATCTTACGAGGTAACTTAAAAACTTCTTAGGAAGCGTCTTGACTAGGCGAAGACCATTTGTTTTTTTGGTTCCGAGCCACATTGGTAGTGGTAGAGCTAGGCTCGCTATAGTGAGTATAACTAAGCCTAAGTCCCTTCAAAGTGGGAGAGAGAACTCACGGCTACACCCAAGACAAAATTAAAAAAAAGACTGGGTATTATTTCGGATTGAATTAACATCTCACAAACTGAGATTATACTCGCAAGAATACAACAGATTTTAAAGGGCAAAGCAGGAAACTGCAAGACAAGCTCTGCAGCAGTGCCCCAAATACACGCGAGATGATTTTCGCAGAGTTAAGGCCACTACGAGATTGCTTAACTGGAAATTTCTATCGTATTGCCTATCGTGTCGAACTTATGGACGCAGTAAAAATGTATGCTCGCAGACTTCCCAATAAATCAATGAGCTCTGGCAAAAGGTAAACAAAATTTGTAGAATGTATCAAAGAAAGGTAAATGCGTCTCTAAACACACGAAGTCGCTGAATGAAGCTTGAAAGGAATATAATTGCTTACATTAAAAGAAAGCAACAAGAAATTCAAACAATTCCTTTAAGCCTGCCGCCGTCGAACTTTGACCAAATGTTTTCCTTCACTATCATTAAAAAGATTAAAAAGAGATTTTGCGAAATATTTTAAATCAATATTATTAAGTATTTAAAAGTGTTACGTAAAGCCATTTTCTAATCGAATAGACGATACTGAATAAACGATCAAGCATTTTTCCACTTTCATGAAGCAACACAATCGTCAACACGATATCGTCAAACGAATTTCTTTTTGCTGCTTGCTCTGGTAGCAGCGTAAAGAGGTTTTATTAAATACTTTACTTCTGACAAACTGTATGCGTTTTTATAAGAAATCTTTGAAATAAGCTACCTTCGTTATTAGAAATTAGCTTCAGACAGTGCACTTAAATTTCACTTCCCCACTTTTATTAGTAAATTTACATAGTAATTGCATTTCCCCGTAAGTATTTAGGACGCATTTTCTTTTAAAGACACCCTACGCCACCAACCGTTCCAAAACCATTTTTATGACGCACTCGTTCAAAGCTTTTGCAGCCACCTCCACCAACACTCCAGCAACACAAATCTTAAATCTCGTATTTGTGTGCGCGTCCTAGGTGCTCAATTTACATACTTTTCCATAGAGGAGTTTTTCGAATAAATCTACTTTGGTGGCACAAATGAGCAGCATTGCATTTTACGCTGTCCTAATTTCCGGTCTGCTTTCGATCGCAATGTAACTAAAAGGACAGACAGACGTGTGTAAGTCCGACAAAGTGTGATGTGCGTGCGAGTAGATAAATAGATAGAGTGACAGATAGTCGAAATTAATACATTGCGGCCATCAATTTAGGTGTGTTAATCCACAAAAGTACCGCCAACCAGTCGAAATCAGTGAACCGGTGAGCAATTCAACTTAGCCAACAGTTTGGTTAAGAAATCCAATAAAATGCGTATAAGCCGCGACACATTGGACATGAATTGAAGCTTATTTCCGCCGCATTGCTTTTCCGCCACTTAAATCCATTAAGGTGCCAAACGCAACATTTATTGCGGTGCACAGTAATACCTTTTCCATTAACGCTTCCATTATTCCTTCATCGCACCTAATCCATTTGTTGGTGTGCAGGGTAACAAGTTTGCGTACGTAGTGTATGGGAGCGTTGGAAATGCGACCCTACCATAAAAGCTCACCATATCTATAAAAAAAAGCTACAATCAAAGTAAATCCATTCACGGGGTCATAAGGAAACAACTCAAGTAATTTACTAGCTCTAAGAATTGATTTCTTGTTGTTATTGCTGCTTTTGGTTTTTGGCTGCTGTGAAGTAAGTAAGCAAACTTCCTGTCTATTTTGTCTTACGACAAAATGCTTTTAAGTCATTTATGCAAATGCTTCGTAACGGTGAAACGTACTTGCTAGAGTTTTAGGTCGCTGTGCTTGGCAGTTCGAGTATATTCATTTGAGTATAGTCTTAGATTATTAATTGAACTTAACCTTATCATTATTATTCTTACTTGATGCAACATACATGTATCACCAGCTTAGATTTAAGTTTAAAGCAGTAATTTTTCATTCCCTGCTACTAAATTTTTAAGGCAATAGCAATTGTAACCGTTCGGATGAATAAAAGGAAGCCAGCAAGTCTATTGGAAAGTGATTGCCAAGATTTTATTTATTCAACGGCAAAGCAGGTACAGCTCATTTTTCAGTCTTTTAGGCAAGTATTAAAAATTCACTATCTATTTCGAATACTTCAAGAGCTTTAAGCTTCTAATCTTAACATTATGACCTTCTGACTTATTTCCTTATAAACAATAGCGCGATAACTATTACACATAATTTATTGTATTATAAAGCTTCAACAAGATATCCACACGATACTAGGCCGTCCTTGCCTTTGGTGTTTGCCGGTGGAAATATGTCCAGTGTAGTTCAAGCTTATATTCAATTCTCGACAATGTTATAAACAAAACTGGCTTATAAACTACAACAAATTATGGTTTGCTCTTACACAGTACAACATTTTTCAGTTTATTGATTGCCAACTCAATTCTGAGAACTGGATGTGAAATTAGACCCAAAAAGAATAATTTCTGTATCATTCGTTTTGTCTTCTTACCTGCCAAAATATTTTTAATATCGATTTGAAGTTAGTACTATCGTATAGAAGAATTTATCACGTTTCAGGCCCTGTTTTTTGACATAGCTTGACAGCCGCTAGCCCGATTTAGATGAAATAAATTTTAAAAAATTTTGAATTGCAATTCCCTTAATCTGTTCATATATTGTTTTCCTATACTAGCAACAGTTTCCAAGTTAAAAATAAGCGCATGAAGAAAAAAAATTATTTTTTTTTTAATTAAAAAAAAAATACAAAACGGAAATAAGTTTCAAGTCTAGTTATTGAACCCAGAAAGGATTATAGACTGACTCGAACAGAACGAAACTTTATTGGGTACAGTCTGGAATCATTAGGACGAGGGAGGTAGTTAAGCGGTTATATTTGGTATTGCTGCAAAACTAGTTCGGAAGAAGTCCTGAATCATAAAACGAACTACTTATGAACTAATGGTGATACTATTTGTGACCTTTTTTTAATTAAATTAGAATCGAGACTTAAAAAGCCAGTGATATATTTAAGATCTTATTGAAAATTGGTTCATGGAGTTAATGGTTTTTGGAACTGTACTAGTTTAATTATTTTGAAACTAAACTGAAAATGGCTCTTACATACTTACTAACTAACTTAAGCCTCAAATATTCAGAACTAACTCGATATCACTTGGAATGTGATTCGGAACAAATAGGACACCAAACGACACATTTTAGGGTTAACTGTAGATATGAGATCTATACTGCTTCGTCATTAAATTGAATTTACTTTCAAAAAGCAACAGTAGCTCTTTCAAAAAAAATTGGCACAAATGCAGCAATTGTTCGGAAACATTTCAAATTGATTTGGAATGAATTGACTGATTCTAGACCAATAGCCAGACCATTAAAAATCAAATCGGGATTAAAATACGTTAATAAGTTACGTTCAATAAAATATAAAATTCGGAGGACGATTATTGAAGTGAAAATTTCCTATACGAAGACTTAAACTGAGTTTTTGTTTTTAAGTAAATGAACAAATAGTTTCCTTTTATATTTTATAAAAACTAAGAGCTCGTTTCTAAAGATGCCCTCTCATAAACATGCAATTCAGTTCACTTCTTTATTGCTTCCAGCAAGAAAACATTCTATAAACTCGTCTTGTATGCTTCACACAATTAAGACACAATCAACTGTAATTGACTATGCAATGAACGCAAATTGCATGGGAACTCCGCTAAGACACACAAAAACTATATGTTAATGTAATTTAAGCTGCAAGAAGGGAGACGGGGGAGGCTGCCACAGCTCATTTTAGTTAAAATATCCAGGCAAATAGTTTATCAATGCCAGAATGATGTGTGTGGGATGATGAGTGAAGGTGGGTGTATATGAAAAGATTAACCTCTTCAATAGGCCACGCAACTGCATATATTCACACATTTGTTTTTTTTTGCCGAGTAGCAGTCACTTGTAGCGGATGAGTGTGTTTCACTCAGTTATCTGCATACCTTATGGATTTAATCTTAACAAACTAACAATAAACTGGACACTTCCTTATTAAGAACCTCCGCATATTTCTGTACAGTCATGGGAGGGAGGGAGAACGTGTGGCTTTAGTCGAAAACAATCTTCAAAAGCACTATTGGAATAATAATTCCATTGCTTGCCTCACAAACAGTAAGCTACACACGCTTACATGTACAAATGGAGTGGATTTGCTTTTGAAGACATCTTGTATGCCAAGTGGTTTCTTGCAAACCAACAAGAACACTATGTCACCAACTTCTTGCAGCATAAGTAGACGCTTCAACCAAGCCTAGTATAATTGTTTTGCTTTAGCCGCTGCAGTTGCTGACCACCAACCGCAAATGCAATATTCAAACTTTAATTTCCATTTCCGGCAAAGTAACCACATGAATATTTTCACAACTGAAGCTCGACATACGTACATCTATACAAATACATTTATAAATAGTTGCGCGAGTTCACGGAAATAATTTTACGTTCGTTCATCTTTGCCGGATGTTGGGTGTGGCACTCCGGTTTTGGCTGTGAATCTTTGGTATTTTGTTCTTATTAATTTTTTATATGCGACTAGCTGTAGTTATTTTAGTTGCAGTTAAGTATCTTTGCGAAAAAAGAGAAGAACGAATTAGAGCAATAACAAATTTGAAAGTCATATGTGTTGTTCAAAGTTTAAGTACATTTTGTTGGGCTACAAATCGAGTTATTTTCCGTTTTGATATAATGCCAAAGTACTGGACTCTAAAAAAAATGCATTAACTCTCTGAAGGAAATTTGTATGTATTTATTTTTAATACTCAGCATAGCAGAGCGTTTGTTTCAGGGCTATGAACACAGCCGATGATCTCAGATTATAGATCGTGAGGCAGAACCTCGTAAGGAATAGAAATAATCCTAAAGTTCGTTTCTCCATGGACATTTTTTGTTACAGTAATGTTGTCTTAGGCGTTGACAAGGACACCAGCAAGAACTTGAAAGTAACATAGAGTATCCAATTAGCACCAGTAATTCGAGCAAAACGGTCATTTACGAAGAATATTCCTGTTAAAATTGCCATTATTCACAAATCCGTTAGTGGGTCGATGCATATAATTACACAATCAATTAAAGGGAGCTCTGACAGTGCTGATTATTGAACATAATCTGTGCGGGCAAAACATAGTCGCTATTAGGAATCACCGACAATCCGCTTCCGTGCATTTCTTGTCAAAGGACGAGGATAGTGCAGATTATTTTTCCACCGCTCTTCGGCGTTCTCCAAACTTTATGAAAATGGATATCTTACAGATTTCCTTCCTCGACAATCTATTAAAATTTATCAAAGGGTGCTTGGGGCACTTTGTGTTCTCCGGCCTTCCCCCAATTCCAATTCAATCCAATCAATTATTTAAATTTTAACCTATGAATGACATCATTGATTTTCTCGCAATTTACTAAAACCCATTGCTGGTCTGGTTTTAATTTTTATGCAAAAATGGTGCATATAACTTTACAATACAAAAACTGACACAGATTTTTGCGTTATACAAAGATATCAACAATTTTGAAAGACAACTGGTCATTTTTCAAACATTTTTTTCTGGCTTAGTGCAAGCATTTATAAACACCGCTATCGTGAGTTTCGTTTTATGAATCGTTTGCTTTTTACTGTGCGCTTAGTATAAATTTCGGCTGAATTTAGCCATTATTATTATTATTATTATTGTTGTTAGGGAAGGTAGCACCGTGACCTTAAGATCAATTGTACCCCTTCTTGGAATTAAGAATTTCCTTAAGTTTAACTTCGGAAATAAATTTTGGTATCGAGCCTTAGTTGATAGAAGCTATCCCTAGAAGCATTCCCTAAATCTTGTTTGGTTGTCAATTTTCCCAGTATAATTTACTGAGAGCTTAATCCTCTTTCCTTGTTAAGGCAGAGCGTGCCCCTTTCCCTAACCCTAAGAAAGTGTCGGGGACTATAAACGGAGTTGATGCTCCTTTTTTGCGAGCATGCCCGCGATTTCATTTCCAAAGATTCCAGCGCAACCCGGTTGGCCAGACCAAATGTGTTTAGCTTATCAAAACACTCCATCACCAGTTTTGAGGTTATCTGGTAGGATTCGAGAGCATTGATAACTGCTTTCTTCTACCCCATAATCGTATACAAGCTTGAGCAAAAGGTTAGTTAAAATAACCCTTTTGTCAGACGGCTCCATTAACGAATGCGCATGCAGGAAGTGATTTTTGAAGGAAGATGAACTTTTTAAGCCTTTGACTTCATTATTTTATGCCCAAACTCACATAAAACTTAGTAAAACAACAACAGAGCTTAAAACTTAGGTCGGCAAGAGAAGATGAATGTGAGCACTAAGTAACGACGATATTTATATTATTATATTTTTTTCGTGGTAAAGATAGCTGTTTTGTAGATTATATCTATGTTCAGTATAAAAAATTTAAAACCAGATGTCACTAGGGTCATTGCTGCAAAAAAGACAGAAGCCGATACGGCAATGTAAGTAATGGAAGTGATAAAATTTCATTATTGGTAATAAAGTATTCTAGTGAATCCTTATATGAGAAAAAAATATTACCTTTTAAATTCCATCGAACTTGGCTAAAGCCCATAACTTTGTTTAAACAAACTGAATTATCTCTTGCAAGCAGACGCTGGCCAAACTTATCAAATTCATTTCAGTATAACTTTAATGAAATATGAATTTAAGCAAACAACAAATCAGTAGCGGAAGTACTCATTTTGCGGGCGCATTCAGCAAATGCAACATTGCGCTCGGGTCCACATATGTTTGCATGTTCAAATAACAACTGAAACAGTAAAAACCACTTTGAATTGTTAAAATAATATATAATAATAATTTTGGCGCGTACACTATATATAGCTCAGTGTTTGGCCGAGCTTCTCCTACCATTTGTGGTGTGCGTCTTTACATTTTACCACAAATGGAGGGACCTACATTTTTTAGCCGACTCCGAACGGCAGTTGTATTTAATGATAAGCTTTTTCATGGCAGAAATATCCTCGGAGGTTTGCCATTGCCTGCCGAGGGGTGACCGCTATTAGAAAAAAACTGAGATTCGAATCTCGAAGTCACCGTCATATAAAGTTATAGTATTATAATTTGTGAGACTAGTCAGAAACTAAAACGAAACATTTTAAAATAATTTTTAAATTTATTTCTAAGTTTTATTTTTCTTCATTACATGAGCAAAAATATAAATTAAAATTTAAATTTATTTTTAAGCCTCAAAAGCATATACAATTTGTTTCTATAATCCTTTAATTTCCAGAAATATAAGAAAATCGAAAATTTTTAAATAGTCCTCTAGTTATTGTAATTTAAAGGTATTGATCGCTCATTCGACCTTTGTAAGCATTCATTTTTATCTTTGAACATTTTACACTTAAAGAATTTTATTTCTTATTTCAGATTCTATCACATAAAAACGTCTAGTCACAAATATTTCATATAATTTTCCTCATCTTTTCAGAGGAAATCAAGATTCAAAGGCTATGCAGATAAAACTAATGGATAGCAAAATGCATTTGTGGGTCATACTATTGGTAAATATTATTATTATATTATTCATAAGTATTGCTACTATATATTAGCGCATTTGAAAAAATTAAAAGAAATATATTCAGAAATTAAATTCTACTAAAATATGTCAAACAAAATCACATCTCTAGAAAAAAACTTTAAATACCACTAAAATTGGGGACAATTGTGTTCACTTGCTAACAACGCAATTAATTTAAATATAGCGACGGTCAAGGCGATAAAATTCTAAATATGAAAGCATCCCTCGTTGCAAAATATCTTTCCAGGATCAAAAAGTAACTGAAATTATTTTAAGTGAAATAAATTGTTAGAATATAAAAAGAATAAATGTATGTTAGTAACTTAGCAAGCTTACTTCATGCATCAGAGTCTATGTTATATATGTTATTTTGATTGTGCAAATGTAATTTACAACAACCGCCAAAGTAGTAGAGCCTCATTAATTATGTGGAAATACTTTTTTCGACAAATAGCGTTCGCCTGTCAACTGCTGGCGATTGAAATTGCCGAAAATATATATTTGTACACTAACAAAATACACACACCTCAGGAAAATATCTTTCTAAGTTTAAAATGCTAATCCAACGATTTTGCTGTCTTTTTTTCTATGCATTTTTGTGCGGCAAAATAATGTAAATTTATTAGTGTGCACCCGCATTGTCAGCAGCAAATATTTACAACTCCATTTTCACTACACTTCTGGGCTGAGGTCCGCTCTTGTATTTGCTTACTACTCTATTTTTCTAGCATCCTTCTGCTTCTCATCCATCTTCTCCACTCACTGATTGCTCATTTTTTCCATAGTCATTATTCAAGTTTTCAACAGCTTCTGAATATTTTAGGCATTCAGTCACTTGGAAACTACCTTTTTAATAAAGTTGCAGGTATAATTGTGTTTTTTGTTGTCACTGGCCGTTTGCTTACTACAGCCGCTTTTACAACTAACTTTAGTTGTAAATTGTTCCGTCTGTCGGAAAAGAAAATTGTATTTGGTGCGGCTATGTAGAGTAAAAGCAAAATAGGACCAGAAGTATAAAAAAAAATATTAGCTTGTGGCAAGTTGCTTGGTTCTTTTGTACTAATCAAATCCATTAGTTATGTCATATAAAAAGATTTGATAGAATGTTAGAAGCAGACTTCTTCGAATTAATAAATTTCCGAAAGGCTTTTGGGTAAGATTTAAAGTTTTGTTCAAATCTTAACACATAGTTCCGGTGCAAAATTTATCCAAGCACATAAATCTGTTATTATAATCTTCATACAAATCGAAATAAGCGGTATTATTACTTTTATTGAGTTTACTCAAAAATCTGTTTTTCTTGTTTAGCAGTTTCATCAAAGCAGCATTGTCCAGGGCACCTTATATTACTTTTTTGTTCCAAGTGAGTTTGCATTTCATTTAACAAATAGCCAGGAGTTGTACATTTTTTTTAAAGTTCAATTAAATTATTAAAATTAATTGGCTCAAGTACTTTTCCAATTACATAAAAGTCGTAAAGTCGTGTATATAGTTCATATTACTAAGAGAAATATTCTTTAGCGGTCAATCTTTGGGAATCCAACAATTCATGACACGTCAGCAAATCCCACCATCATACTCGTCTAGCTCGACAAATGGGAAGCCTATAAGCCAAACAAAATCTTAAATATAGAAAAAGTTTTTTCTAATAGCGGTCACCCCTCGGCAGGCAACGGCAAACCTTAGAGAGTATTTCTGCCATGAAAAAGCTTCTCATTAAATACATCTGCCCTTCGGAGTCGGCACAAAACTAGGTCTCTCCATTTGTGGTAAAATATAAAGACGCACACCACAAATGGTAGGAGAAGCTCGGCCAAACACTGAGCTATATAGTGTACGCGCCAAAATTATATTATATTATATAAGCCAAACAGTCACGACAGGGTTGGTCTATAGCGGAAGTACTCTCCAGGTGACTGGACTCTTCGGGTCCTGTGGAGAGGTAATTGGTATTGTGGTTGGGTTGATTTTGGTTAAGTTAGTGTTTTGAGGGATTTACGAGGCAACTGCAGCGCATTTCTGTGATGGATACTGATATGTCCTTAACAATAACTTCGAGAGCTGGAGAATGTGCGAATTGACTCACGCAAACGAGAGCTTGTACAAAAGCAATACCTCGACTGTGGGCCAGTAATTAAGCAGGTTTATTTTAGGAAACTGTTTGGCGGGCATGGTTTTATTTTCCATTACTGTTCCATAAACTGATCTCGTAATGAAGATTGCATTCAGATGACTTCAAATGGTATTCAGTCGCTCCCCGCAAAGCGACAATGTTGGTAGTCTCATCTACTGGTTCCCTCTAGTTTCAGGCAACCACAAGAACGCAGCATGTTTATGTAAAATCCAACCAGTTCACTTTGATATTAATAATAATAATAATTTCAACGGTTTTTACCCTCCATTTCCGCCCAACCGACGCGAGGGGCGCATCCGCATGACGCACGGATTTTATTTTTTTTTTCTGCATGCCGAGTCATGAAAGGAACATTGTGATACCTAGACCTAGGTCAATAAAGTTAAATACTTGTTCAAGGTTATAGTTTCTTAAGTTTTAAAAAGCGGGTTGAACCACCCTCCGAGGAAAGCACATTACTTTACATTTTTTAAGGTTTAGTGGCATACGATTTACTTCACACCAATTAAACATGCTATTTAAGTCCACTTGTAGTAAATACCTTTCATCAACAGGGTTAAATGATCTAAAAAGCTTTACGTCATCCGCATGCAACAAAATGTTTGAATATTTCACAACAGAAGAAATATCGTTTATAAAAAGTAAGAACAGAATCGGACCAAGGTGACTTCCATTAGGACCCCTGATGATACATGAATAACGTTCAAAGAAATATTTTTAAAAAGGACTCGTGCAGATAAGAAGATATCCATCGAAGAAGATTCGGTTGAAAACCAAGGAGATCGAGTTTATGGATTTTATAAAATTCCCTCTTCTTTCCCAATAAACACCGAAAACAAAAATCTCAAATGTTTGAGAAAGCATTATTTCTCAGTTTGATTTTCAGCATTTTTATAATTTGAAACTAAACATTTTCTCAAATTTTTCTCAAACGTTGTTTTTCAACTAAAGAACAGTTTGAGAAATAATTTTAAGTATTTCGCTCCATTCCACAGTTATCAACATGGCGATAGTCTATCGAAAGTCGCCTACATCGATAGTTACCGACACATTGCTGACCAACTATCGAAATCGTGTAATGTTTCCTATAATACTAATGTGAATACTATCCGTATCAATATGTCTAAATTATAAATACGATAACTGGAGTCCACTTAACGAATCATCAAAGTAAAAAGAAAATAATAAAATATATATATAATCTCAATTCACAAAATAACAATCGAAGAGATGATGGAGTAAAAAAAGTAAATATAATGGTAAGTAAAATTAAGATATACTAATTTCTGGTAATGAAAGTTCTTAATAAAATATTTGTTTATTTTTTCCTGACTAATTGACAAATGTACAACATCGATGCAATCGATAGTGTCGTCGATAATTTGCAATCTCTAATCTGGACACCAATAATGCATTATGCATAAATCGAAACGCATTAAGAGTGAAGTGAGGCAGATAATAAATCTGCTTACAGAAAGTGGCACAACAGTGGGGCCGGGAAAAATAGATAGTCCAGGAGTAGATGCGACCTTAGCCGAAGGTCCTTCTAATTCCAATAGTGTTGTGATAGGTTTAAATTATACGGAAATCGAGAATTCCGACTATTCGGAATCTGACATTGACGCCACGAGTGCGACGGAAAGTGAAGCAAGAGAAGAGCTGGCAGGGTGGGCCGTCAAATTTAATATTTCCACTGCTGCAACTAATTGTTTGCTAGGAATACTTCGGAAATATATTGCTGGCATTCCTAAAGATGCCAGGACATTGAAATGTACTTCTAAGATACCACCAGTGGTTAAAATGGAGAGTATATTCACTACGGTGTTGAGGACTCGCTTACAGATTACTCGCTACAAAATTATTACTGACAATGCAAGGAACTAAGGCAAAGACACCGGCTAGGGCGCTAAGTGTAACATCAGCATTGAAACGTAAGGTTTCATGTTGTAGATTTAATTATGTATATACTAATGTGTTTATTATATTATAGAAGCCTACAATCTTAAATTTGCTACTGCGGCCACCGACAGTGATTTTGAACGAGCGACAATCAACTTCTTCCAACACGCAAGTACTAGGCTAAATAAAAAGGTTGAGTACGAGAAAAAGAAAAATACTAGGTTGTAATAGATGCATTTTATGATTTATTATTAATTTTTCATTTAACATTTCTTTTTTTAATTGCGGGGGATATTTCTTTTGGAATTTTGAACTACAAGAACGCAATTTAAAATTTTTGTATTTAATTTTTTCGTTTCTTTAATTAAACTGAAATAATATTTTTATGTTTGTAACAAGCTTTTGTACCTTATATCTTTGTAACATTGTACCTTGTACCTAATATGAATTTTTTTTTGTAACTTTAAATTTGTGTACCTAATTTTTTATTTGCATATATACTTAATAAAAATTAAATAATATTTTTATTACAGTATAGTATCTTTATATAAAAGAATGTTGATTGACAAACTGTATGTAACTAATTGTATACATTTGTATAATTTTCTTTGTTAATGTAACTGAATAAAGAAAATATTAAATTAATTGTTAAACTGCATAAACAAAAATTCATTTCCTACAAAAAGCGGGAATTTCTTTTACATCATTGGCAACACTGAACAAATATTTCAATGAGAGCAACTGGATTCCATTTCATTCCGCTTTGCTCACGATTGAGAAAAAGTTGAGAATTCTATATTTCTCAATTTGAAAATAAAGGAAAATCTCATATTAAAAATGTGCCTTTTAGTTTGAGAATGCTATCAACGGTTATTTGAGATGAATTTGAGAACTAACGTTTGATATTTGAGAAAAGGCCTTATCTCAAATGCATCTCAAATTGAGATTTGACAAAAATGTTTATTGGGTTGTTTTAAATCGCAGCTAGTATTAAACTTTACTAAATTTCTTCCAATAAATACTGAAAAACGAAGTTTTTTGCATTTTTTTAAATTTTCGTTATATGGATGTTGGACGTGGTTATGGTCCGATTTCAAAAATGATTGACGGTAATGGAAGTGATATCAAGGACAATATGTTCACCAAATTTTGGGACGACGACATCGTTATTGAGATACCTACAGACGTTTTTTTATAAGTAGGCGTGATAACGCCCATTTTTCAAAATTTCATAAAAATTTCCCTAAATATCAAATTTTAATAAATATGTCTCAATAAATAAAGAAAAAACGATATTTTTCCGTTATAAGGGAGGTGGGCGATGATAACACCGATATTGAGGAAAATATGTACACCAAATATTGTGACGTCTTTTTTTTCAAAACTTTATAAACACCTAATTTCTTAGTTCAAAATCGTTCCAAATACCAAATTTCACTCAATTTGCTGTAATAGACCCCGAAAAAACGGAGTTTTTGCATTTTCCAAAACTTCCGTTATATGGGAGTTGGGCGTGGTTATGATCCGATATCAAAAATTTTCTACGATACTAATAGCGATATCATGGAAAATATGTCCACCATGTTTTGTAACAATACCTTACACCGTTATAAATACCTAATTCCTTAGTTCAAAATAGCTCCAAATACCAAATTTCTCTCAATTTGTTTTAATGAATACCGAAAAAAACGGTATGCTGTTACAATCAACTGTTATGCGAACAAAGTTATAATACCCTTGTGTACAAGTACACTCGGGTAAAAAAATCAAAGAACAAAATTTTTAAAATAGCTTTCAGATAAGTTTAAAAAAACTGAAACATTAGAAGTTAGTACTCTTTAGATTTTAAGTTATACATTAATTAACGTTTATACATTATTATAAAAACTGGTTAATTTATTTTTGAAGTGCAGTGCGTTATTTAATAGCATTAGTCGAATGGGGAGAGAGTTCTCAAGACGAATCAAGTTTATGAAGAATTGGCTTTCAGATATGAGAAAACGATTTTTAGTGTTTACTAGAAGTACAGACCTCGAATAATGAATAAATTTAAGCCTTTGATAAAGATACTAAAGCTCCTTTGTACATACATATATATAATTTTATGTAAGGTCAGTATATGATGTTACGTGGTCAAGTCTTTTCAAACCAAACACGACATTTAACTTTTGCTTACATACAGCGTCACAATTAGAAAAATTCTCACATCCGTAAGTACGCTTTGGCTAAGAGTAGAGAGTAAAGTAATGCGACAACCAGTGTGTACGGGGCATTCCATACATATACTTTACCTACTGCGCTTAAAATATGATCATACCATATCAGCTTATTGGTGAAGAGTATGGCCAGATTTTTAGCCGCCCTGACATATTTTATAACCGAATTGTCCAACTTGATTTCATCCAGTTTACTCGTTATAAAGGACTTTCTCCGAATAACGACACAATTGGATTTAGCTGGATTTATGCATAGACCGTTCATATACATACATATGTAGGCCCACTCACATACTCGAGTCAAGTCAGAATTCGAGTTTTTAATACAAATCAATCAGTACGATCGACAGTATCCGTACCTTAGTAACAAAAAAGATAGCTATAAATAGTCCAAAATTTACAGGGAAGTTATCTACCAGATCTGCAAAGCAGAGAGGAGAAGTGATAGCAAATTTCTTTTGAAAACTCTGGAAAACACCAAGAGTGGAGAACAGTTTGTAACAATGCCATGAATGATTGTGTAATACAGATGATTTCTATCAACTTACTTTCATGAAGTCAAGGAGACAACGAAAAAAAGGAAAATAAGTTTATCTATACCCTTTAACAGGGAAATAGGAGAACAACAATGTCGTTATAATTGAACAAAGTTATTTTGAAATTTATAGAGCGCAGAACTGTGCAAGTAAGCCGTCCTTAATTGCCTACGTTACCTATTCCTAATCTAAGCTAACTAATTAATGAGTAAATACTTTTTTTTTAATTTTGGCTATTTGTTATAACAGCGAATTATTAATTTAACTGCCCTGAAATAAACCGGATTTGTCCTATTCAATACAAATTTAACCAACAGCGGAAAGATTCTCTCAGCTTTGTAAACATAAAATCCTCACTAAGCCTTCGACTTTGCAATCCTCATTTGGACAAACAAATTGTTTCGGAATGAGAGTAGGTAAAAAAATTCCCTAGAAGCTCACCATTTCTAAAATTGTTTTTGATTTCCTACAGTGCATCGACGAGTATAACATAAATATTTGCTGTCAAAAAAGGCCCATTAAGGCAATGTCTGTCGGATTTTTGTATGGCGCCAATGCCAAAACTACCCCAATCACAATTTGTTTTGTTTTCTCGTTATTTTTATTAGTTTTTCGTTTCTTATAACCAATTCCAGCGAAATTTTCTGCTCGCTGGCACAAAGAGGGCGGTCAACGCAGTAATAAATCGAGACATCCCATTGCTTTTCTTAATTTATGTTTGAAGTGGATAGCTTAGTGGTGCCATATTTAAGTGTCACAATCCAATGAGAGAAAAGTGAGTGCATCAACATTTGGAACATGTTGTATAGTTTATTGAATTGCTTTACTAGCGCAAACACAAAATTTCATCACAAAGAGTATTGATTGTCATTTGGATGATCCGCGCTTTCATTTCAAATGCATTAAAATTTAAGCTTTTGGATTTTATACGACTTGCAAAATGAGCCCAGGCGCCAGTTTGTGTTGCAAGGGAAATAAATAAAACACGAATCAGCAAAGTAAATATACCAAAATTCAAACAAAACAAGCAAATTAGAGCGAAGTCAAATTTTTTTAACCTCGAATTATTTTCTATGTAGTTATAATTTTCTTCTTACTCATCCCCAGTTTTTGCATAAAACTTAAGGCGATCGATAGATTTTTTTTTTTGATTTTTTCTTTTCTTAGAAATTAAATATTAACCGTTAAACCCAAATTCATCATAGGAACAAAGCAAATAAAAGCTGGTACGTACTTACTAGGGTGACTGTCTCGGTTTTTTCAAACCGGTTTTCTTCGGTTTCCTCATAAATTATTGTACGGATTTTTTATAGTCTTGATTTTTCGAATATCGAATAAATTGGTTTTTTAATATACAAAACCGATTTTTTAACTAGTTGTTAAGTCATAGCCGTTGATAAATAATATAAATACGGCAGCACATCGACTAATTTGACATCCATTTTATTTTTATTAAAACGGCATGCACAAAGTGACTCTTTTTAGCTCGGTTAATATGCTCAATGTGGAATTCAGTAATTTGAAATAATCTCAAGTTTTAAAATTTGAGACTATGTATGAGTTGAAGATTGTTGCCTTTCCTCGCTTTTAGGCTTTTATTTTTGGTGTTTGCATTATTATCTTTGTGACTTGCTTATCGCCTGATGACAAATGAGAGACTTGTTTTGAGAGTAGAGGACTTGAGGCCAATTAATGCCAACTGCTATAAAATTATTTATTAGAGTTTCATGCCCGCATTAGGTAATTTGGTTAAGTCGCATTATTTGAGACTATGAGCTATAGATTGTTGTCTTTCCTCGCTTTCACGTTTTTTCTTTTGTTTTTACTTAATGTCGACTGGCCTAGATACAGGAATGAACTAGAAATGCATCTCTCTGGCAGAAGAATCGAGGTACCGTCTAATTCAGAGGAGCTAGAACACATGTTAAACCAGTTTACCGACGCATGTGGGAAGGCTCTGAATCAGGCCTGCCCTATAAAAAAGCCACGAGGCAAAAAGAAACACCCTTGGTGGAATATTGACATCAACCAGGCCAAAACTACCCAAAGTGTCACACAATTGGAAGTTCTGCGGCTCTCTGGAATCTGTGTCTGATAGATCAAGGCTGAGGAGGGTCCTCTCTAACTCACCCAATATAGCCCCGAGATGCTTATTAAGGTCTGATGGGACGTGGACGGGTATGGGGAGGACACTCTAAAACTTCTCCTGGAGACACATTTTCTACAACACGTCTCTGGTGTTGTCTCAACTAGATCAGCCGCAAAAAGAGAACAATCAGCGCATACTGAGTTCCGGGTCTAGACGAAGTCTCGCCGGTGCAACTTCAACAATCATTTCAGCTAAGTGCTAAATGGCTGTTTACTTTGGGTGTTAAACCTCAACCACATTCCGGAAATGTGGAAGAAATCGAGAGTAGTGTTTATTTCCAATTCAGGAAGAATATCGCATGTCAACCTGAAGGACTTTAGACCTATCAGCCTCTGTTCCTTTCAGCTGAAGGTATTAGAGCGAGTGATTGATTTCCACATTAGGAAATCCATTGCGAATAAACTCATGACTTCGCAACATGCTTACATGAAATGGAAGTCTACTGAAACGGCGCTGCATCAAGTTATGTCATATATAAAAAACTCCTTGGAGGCCAAGGAGTACACCCTGATATCCTTCTTAGACACTGAGGGTGCCTTCAACAATATAGAACCTTCGGCGATCACTAGCGCTCTGGCGAAGCTGGGCGTAGATCCACATTTGGTGACCCTTGTGCAAAAACTACTGATTGACAGGGTTTTGAGGGCCCAGTTGGCGGAAGCAACAGTTGAACGCTAGGTATGACGAATGAATGGGACGTCAAAAAATCACAAGGTTTGCTCATGCTAAGCGGAGGAGACCTGTCCTTAGCTTTAGGCATAATAACAGGTCATCTACTGATAGGTAGAAACGCACAGAGACTAGTGGCCCCCTACAATGTCTTCTGCAGAAGCTGCAGAAATGAAGAGGAGCCTGAAACGGTTAGGCACTTCCTATGTGATCGTCAAGCACTATGGACAAAGAGGAGGAAATCCTTAGGATCAGAGTTTTTCAGCGACCTAAGCGACATGGCCAGGTTAGAGGTACGCATGCTATTAAAATTTGCAGATTCCACTCGCTGGTTCGAGTAAGGGGTTTTTAATCCGCGTGGTACGACAATGGACCTAACAAGGCCTAAGTGTGCTGGTGAAATCGATGGCAGCCACTTCTACCTAACCTAACCTACTTAATTTCTTGTGACTTGCTCATTTCAAGTTTACAATTTAGATACTTTATTTTAAGACGAGAGGCTTTATTTGGAGACCTACTGGTCTAAAATTGTGAGTTTTACCTCTATTAGAGCCTGAAACTGCTTTCTGAGTTCGGACATTAATCTACATTTTATTTTTAAAAGATTTCTTTCATAGAAATTATTGCATTTAGTTACGTGTATTTCAATTGCTGTAGTTTTAATTACTTGGAACAAGAATCAGTTAATCCGTTTTTTTCTTGATTTAAAAATAAGGAACCGGTTTTTTTTCAAATTGCCATTTTATCAATAATTCGAAAACTCGTATTACAAAAAAAAATCGAAAAATCAAACACCCTAGTGCTTACTCACACAATTTCTTCACCGCAATTATGGTTGCAATAAAAGACACAATCAACTAAAAGAAGTAAAATCAGTCATGGAATATTCACGTGTACGTATGTATGTATACACATTTTGTACAGAAACAAGTCAAAATGCATAAGTATAAAATATTGCAAGGAATTGCTAAATCCGATCACCTACTTTTCTCTAAAAAAAAGTACTAATACTTTTGTTTCTCTGTTCAGCTTTCGAACGAAAATTTCAAAAGCAACCACAAACGATCAATTGCATTTGAATGTTAGAATGTAGTGTTGTATGCCACAAGCTGCCGGCACAAAGCAATGCAAAAACTTATATTTTTCTTTGCAAATCGTATTAATACTTCGCCTTGAATAATCTTTCTATTTCTTACTTCGTTTGGCGAACTTTCAATGGAGCTTTTGTGTTTCAGCGAAGAATATACCATAAAAGGCGTTCTTTGATTGAGTGAAATAAAACAAAAATTAAGAGAAAATAAACAAATTGCATTGCACTAAAGTGAATTACATGATTTTCATGGAGAAATATTAAAAATTTAAAACATTAGTATAATAAAGCTTACAGAATAGACGTTGGTATGATATAGAGAACGAACTCTTGCAGAAAATTCGCTCGGCTTATTCCTAAACACATGATCTTAAACTGTGCAGATAGTTTCGTGAAACCAGATAGTTCCCTTATTGGGATAGCGTTCATGTAATTTCAATGACCATAACAAGTGAAATACGTTATAGATATTCAAAAAAATTTGTGTGTATTGGCTGCGGGAGAAAAGATATAGTTTTAGTTTTCTCGAACACCTTTTCTCATTTTCAAAGACATTACTTTGTTCTTAGTCGCAGTATAGTTAAGACACTTAAGACAATATTTTTATTTGCATTCATATATTTATTTACAATAAATTTGTTAAGGCATATGCGTTTTTAAGCTAAATGAAATTTGTGTTTGCTAAAATGTTTGAGTCCTCCGTTCAAAATATCTGACTTCTACGTTAAGTAGCTCATATCTTCAAATCTCACTTTTACGAGAGTGTACTTTTTTTCGCACTGTTTCCACCGAAATACCTTAAACTTAATCTTTGGAAAATTACCACTTTAACCTATTTTTTATTCATCTAAGCGATGCTTTGCGCTGCAATAATATCACGAATCATCGACGCATTACGCTGCTTAGAACTTAGAAAATATTTGAAAAAAATATTTAGAGGTATAGCCCAACACTACGTATTTACCACTCTTCCAGATCTACTCACATTAATAATAATTTTCCGCTACTACATATACTTAGCTACATTATATAGCTCAGTGTTTGGCCGAGTTTCTCCTAACATTTGTGGTAGCCGTCTTTATATTCTACCAAAAATGGTGTGACCTACAGTTTTGTACAGACTCCGAGTGTATTTTATGAGAATCTTTTTCATGGCAGAAATACCCTCATAGGTTTGACATTGCCTGCCGAGGGGTGACCGCAATTAGAAAAAACTTTTTTTATAAATTAGATTTTACATGCCCTGACTGAGATTCGAACCCCGAACTAAGCGGAATATTGAGTTAAAGGACGCTCCGCTACCCGCGGCCTAAGGGTAAAATTATTATTCTTTACCATTAAAACACTAAACTGAGTCCATTTTTAATTAGTTGCATATCTATGGAGCGACGGCGATAATATGTTCATGCATACTCGTATTTGTATGTACATAAAAAAATTCCATTTTCATATCCTGTAAATGGGTTAATCGAATGCAATCTGCATTGCACATGGAACAATCTATCAATGCACCGAACAGCATCAATGCGAATTTCAATTTATTTATCGACATTCATGAAAACGTACACCCTTTTATTTTTATTTTGCTTTTGCGGTAGTCAACGTATTCACAACTAATTGCAATCGATTAACAACTACCGGTCTTGTTGTGTAAATGATAAAATAAAATCAGAAAAAAAACTACTACTTTTACTTTAAAAAATGTGAAAAAATAAATCATCAATATGTGTGCAAGCTCACAAAGTCAAATATAATGCGTCATGTAACATAATAGCTGCCGATGTTTATGCTTTCAGCTTAGAATTTTCACTTTTACTCCTGATTCAATTATAAAATGTTGAATACTTTTTGACGTTTAAGTTTTCCGACTGCCTTGTAAGGTTGCATTTAGGTAGGTCTGATAAAGGGCAAAATATTGTATCCCTTTTCGCGCAAAGGTAGTAGAAAAGTAGGTAACTAGTAGCGCAATGCGGTTTGTACATAGAATGAAACATATTTGCTGAAATTTGATATTTCAATTTAATAAAATATAACCGAATATCCAACCACACATGTATGTGTATATGTACATAGCACCTTAACACAACAAACTATATAAACAAAAAAAAAGTGAGATTTAGAAGCAAATATTTTTACACATTTTGTTAACAAAAACAATGTGATTTCCACATTTTTTAAGGTTTTACATGCAAAAAATAGCACTATCACATTTGGAAAAAATTTGATAATAAATTTTTCTTTAATTCAATATCAATTTTAGTAACCAAAAGAAGAGGTATCTATTAAAAGCCCAGTAACTAAGAGCGTATACATATTTCATTACAATTTCAAACTTTTTTTTTAAATATAAATACCATTTTTTGTAGATAATAAAATTGTAAGATTCAAGTCACTAAAAATGTAACATTAGTTGTTCCAAACATTTTTTTTATATGGAAAACACCACATATTTAATACCTTCGTCAATATACATCTGTTAGAAATCAAGTAAAGACGTTAGTCAAAACTGGTCAAAATACTAATGAATGTTCTTCTATTCGATATTTTAACTGTATAATTTAATGGTTGTTAATATTTACATATATGAATTCTTTTTTTTTAATTTTATGTTATTTTATATAAAATATATACAGTAAAAAATTTAAAAATATAAAATGCTTTCTTGGAAAAAAAATTTCAAACAAAATGATCTGACCTGGCCGGGTATCGAACCAACGACCAATCAATTTCATACATGCATTCAATTCCTGTTCGCTGCTAGATAAGCAAGGCTACTGGAAAACATACGAGAATGCCGTCAATTCGATTATATAATGTAAGGCATGCTGAAATAATTTTAAAACTACAAAAAGGCACCAGTGTTGCCTGCCAGACCATGTCACAAGAAAAGTACTACTTTCCACATTTTTTTTAAATGAAAAGAGAGCAACATAGGCTATCTTAAAGCAGCGCGCAAGAGTAAGACAACTGCCTAATTATCCAACCTTGTATGATTGAATCATGACTTTTACTTAAGTTCTTAAGCAATAGGACTTTCGCATTGACTATCACGGCAGCTAATATGAGGTGGAAACACGCCCCTTCGATATACAACGATGATAAAAAGTACTCATAAATATTTCCAGAATACATATAATATACATACATACATATAAGGCTATGGCCTACGCCAGCTGTAAACAGTTACACATGCAATGCGTAAGGCCGCCGCACAAGTAAGTGGCCGAACAAGCAGTGGCTACTTACAGTGTATGTTGTGGCAGCAGTCTATACTCTGTTCACAAATTATAGCACAACCACTTATTAACAGATTTAGGCACTTTATTTTTTTTCTATTCATTAAAACTATTTTTCAAATAAAATTTGGTTAATTTCTATTTACAAAATGTAAAATGACTTTAAAAAAAGGGCCTTTAGAATTTTGTTGAGTATGCATTTTTTTTGGCTTGTTCAATTTTAAACTGCTGACAGACGAGCGTACTTATGCAGATAAATGGGCTAATATATCTGCATAATATTTTATACCTGACAAACGACACTTATCTGCATTTCGATATTACTTTATTTTACGAACGAAATCCAGCTTAAAATGAAAAGTAGGGAAAATAAGATTGGCAGCTAATTAAATGGCAAAAATCATTACGCGTTAAAAAAAGAATAAAATTATTAAAGTTGCTTAATAAGATCAAAATAACATTGGCACATACGAAATTCTTAACAGGATGCCAAAGCCTTGCACTTCAAAACATTAGAGAAAGTCAGTTGTGGAAATTTGTGAGTACATTTTATTTGCTTTGAACGATATAAATAATTTATACACAAGTTTCCTATTCAATGAAAGATCGCTATGAATGCTTTTGAGAGCGAGAAGTGCCTTCAATGTACGAGAATCCTTTCACGTAAAATTTTCATGTCAGCAGAAATGCATTTCGGAGAATTTGTGAAAAAGTTGTGGGCATTGAAAAGATGGACAGCAACATGAGGACATGTATTCCACTTCATCAAATAGTGGCTATCTCATTGTTCATTTTGGGATCTGCTGCGGAATACAGAACTCTTGAAACTTCTCTATTCGGAATACCACTCCGTACTGGTGGTGAAATTGTTTTGGATTTTTGCCACGCAGTTTGCGAAAATATTTCGGACTGCATAAATTCCTATCCTCCAAGCCCACAAGAGATATAAAAAATCGCATTGTAATTTATAATTTGGTTTCACATGCAAAATTTCGCAGCTATTTTTTTTAAATAATACATAATTTTGACAACAGCTTTAGCAAATTTTACTCGCTCACAATAGTAAAATTATGTCAAAAGATGCAGCTTTGCCAGCTTATGTGCATTTGGAAGAAGATTATGCGCGAATTAATGTAGAGCTTGGCGACTTATCTAGATAACATATGCTCGTCTGTCAGTAGTATTAGTTTCAGAAAGTGCAAGATTCAAGTGACTACAAGTTATCACTGATTTTTGAAAAAAAATGTTACTGGCCTCCATACAACGTAAATTTGCAATTATTTTGTATATGGAAGAAGTTACGAAAAAGTGTAAGTAAAAAAAAAAATTACAAAAATCGATGATAGTTTGTAACCACAAGAAAATTTTACTTGTTTTAGTAAAATTGAATGAGCTACATATATATCTCATGCCCCAATAAACTCAAAAAAATCCATATGAAAGGTTCGAAATTTTTATGCAATTTTGATTAATGATTTCAACATTTCTTATAAAATTAAAAATAGTTTTAAATAATTAGAGAATAAATAAATTTTCTAAATGTCAATATGTGTTTGCCCATAATTTTGCTTGTGCTATAGAGTCTACATATAAATATAATATATATTTATTATTTACTTAATATATTCTTAATAAATTGCTTAACTTATAATTTATTTTGAACTCTTATGTGCGTAAACGCTTCAAAATCCGAGGATGATGTTAAGTATATAAACAATGCAAATTCTTTAGAGTTTGTCGCTTTAACATTTATCGAGGGTGTTGTTAATGGGCTCCTTTTATGTATAGCCATATCAAAAAATAAAAATTAAGAATGATGAACAAAATATGTATGTATATATAAAGCTTTATAAAAAATTAATTCAAATAACATAGTACATTAATTTTAATTCTTAAATAAAGGAAATAAAATAAATTAAATATAAAACAACAAAATGATTTAAAATAATAAAAAAGACTTAAGTCGAAAGTTAAATTAAAAAAAAATTTAATTAATAAAAAATATATTTAAATTATAAAAAAAATTATAGGAAATAGAAAAATGAAATTGGAATTATAATAAGAAAATAAAGTTTAGATATTTATAAAAGAATTAAAATAAAAATTTAATTTAAATCAATATATAAACAAAATATAAATTATCTTATAAAGAACAATTTTGTACCAGTCTGAGACCCGTACGTAAGTTGAGGGAGTAACTTTCGGGATACTTTTGGGACCATTTAATGAACTGATATGAACTTACTCAGTAAGTCCGCTTTCTGTTTGGGAATATTAAGAATCATTTGAGACCAGCTTTCAAGCAGTTTTAGATGATGCCTGGGATAGTTCGTTACCAGTGCGGAATGCCTTAGCTATAATTTTTGGGTCAGTTTGGAAATAAATATAAATTAAGCGCTAGGTTAATACTATAATTAAGTTTTGCATGTTACAGCATTACTTATTTTACCATTTTCGCATTAAATTGTTTTCTGGCGGTATTTTCTAGAATATTTTTTTTTTTATTAAGTGCTCAGTATTAGTATGAGTTGCTGCGATTTTCTTTCAAAATAATAGTTTAACATTGTGATTTTGGTAGATATACTCGTACATACTTACTTGCCAGAACGAAATTTGAACTTCAATGTTCGATTTTAACAATTTCTCTTTACTTGATTCTTCTTTATACTACTACTGCTTATAAGTTGCCAAAATGCTTAAAATGTTGAACCTTTGTTTCAAATCGCAGCTAGTATTAAACTTTACCGAATTTCTTCCTGAAAAACGAAGTTTTTTGCATTTTTTTAATTTCCGTTATATGGAAGTTGGGCGTGGTTATGGTCGGATTTCAAAAATTTTTGACGGTGAAGCTAGTGATATCAAGGACAATATGTTTACCAAATTTTGTGACGATACCTTACATCGTTATTGAGATACATACAGACGTTATTTTATAAGTGGGCGTGGTAACGCCCCATTATTCAAAATTTCAAAAAAATCAAGTTTCTTAATTAAATATCTCTGTAAATATCAAATTTTAATTAATATGTTTCAATAGATAAAAGAACGACATATTTGCATTTTTCAAAATTTACGTTATATGGGAGATGGGCGTGGTTATGACCCGATTTCAAAAATTTTCTACGATAATAATAGCGATATCAAGGAAAATATGTCCACCAAATTTTGTGACGATGTTTAATATTGTTATTGAGATACAGAACATATTTCATAAGTGGGCGTGGCAACGCCTTTTTTTTTTAATTTTCTAAATACCTAATTTCTTAGTTCAAAATTGCTCCAAATTCCGAATTCCACTCAATTTGCTGTAATAGATACCGAAAAAACGGAGTTTTTGCATTTTTCAAAAACTTCCGTTATATGGGAGGTGGGCGTGGTTGTTGACCGATCTTGAACTTTTTTCAATACCAGCCTACCGTAGTAGTCCAAAGAGCAATCTATTTACCAAATTTCATTGAGTTATCTCAATTTTATTCAAGTTATTGTAACCATGGACAGACGGACGGACGGACGAACGGACGGACAGACAGTAATCGCTAAATCGATTTCTCTTTTCATTCTGATCATTTTAGGGGCGCATCCGCATGACGCACGGATTTAAATTTTTTTTTTTGCATATGCAGTGCCGAGTCATGAAAGGCAGGAGTTTGTTGGGTGTCAATACTCTAACACTATGACTACTGAAACTACTGAATTAAAGTTCATCAGCTGATTTTAAATTTAAATTATTTTAGAGGGTAAAAATTGTTTTAAAGCGTAATTGTGTATGTAATCCATCATCTATTGAGAGTACAAAGTATAGTATTCTTTATGTAAAAAAGTGAGTCAGAAATATCAAAGGAACGGGAATAAAAGTTAACGTCCTGACATAAACCACGGAGTGGCTTGTTTAATTCGAAATTATTTTTGCAAGGTTTCAGAAAAAGAGGCCGGAAATGCCTGGAAGTTCGGGAGGAAACGTTCCACTTCAATTCGGCCAGAAGAGGTGGGCTAGACGTCCAACCTGTCAGTAACTTGACCAAAAATATTATGCCTAACATTTCTCTGCGACTAGCTGTTACAAACTACCGTTATGCGAACAAAGTTATAATACCCTTGTGTACAAGTTCGCTCGGTTATAACTAGCCAATACATATTTAAGTGCACATACGTTGCATCCCTCTAAAAATGTGTATTTAGGAGTTAAATATACATTGGATACATTAGTAATGTTTAAGTCAGGTATGGGGAGTTTGAAAAGCGTGAGTTTACGGGTTAAAGTGACGGTGTTAAAGTGTATGCACTTTAAAAAAGACACTCAATTTTTTGTAAAATAATAGTCAAGTTTTTAAACATACCACAAAATAGGATAACATGACAAAAATATAACAAAACAAACATAACAAAGCGTACAAGGTGAGGCATAGCAGGCAATTCATAACATAACATAATATGATTTGTAAAAGTACTATCGGAAATGCAAATAAGTTTTAGAAAAAAGTACTTTAAAATGAAAATAAAACTAAAAAAAATAATAAAGTAATTTCGGTACCTATATTGCGCTCTCTTTCTACTCTCTTTCGAATTCATGTTTATAATATATTTGATATGATGCAAACACATTATTTTCTATTTAAAAAAAAATTCAAAATCAGTAGCTTCCCTGTACTTTAAAAGCAATTTAAAAAACATTTTTTTTTTTCCAACTTCAAGTGGTTTAAATTCTTCCTTTTTTCTAGTAATCGACTAACTTTATTAATATGGCGGTGTCCTAGGAGGAAGTCACTAAAATTGACTGAAAAAACATCGAAATGCCTTGTTTCCAACTGAAATTACATTTGTTCATAAATTATTTCTACGCTGAGTTAAATAAATGAAATACTAAAGATACACACGTTGCATTTTAATTTCCTACTATTTTAAAATTAATTAATTTTTCAGACTGTCTGTTTTTTCGGATAGGGTTAAAACAAAGATTCGTATCATTTTTTTTTTAATGAATTTAGTTCAATTGCTGAAGTCACAAAAAAATATGTAAATTCGCGTCCATTGGCTTTCATTCACCTCAGTATTGACCAAAAATTTTTAGATTTAAATGTTTAGAGTCACAAAATATGGTTTTCACACACACCTTCGTTAAAAGTGTAATAATTCAAAGTATATCAAACCCTTAACGATTGTCATAAATTTATCAATTGACGGCGAATCTGTAGATAAACACGTTTAGTATCTTCTAATTATGAATTTTTAAATATACATACATACACTTTCATTAAATAAATATATCTAAATTTGGAGTAAGTACACTTTTATAAAGAATGTGTGCGACTAGTAACGTTTATTTCTTTTTTAATTTGTTTATTTACTAATTATTACTACTATGAACAAATTGCATTAAAATCGTTAAAGCGTAGAAACTAATTAGTGTTGAAATATTAATTGCGCAACTAGAAAATTTTGTTTAATTGTAGAAAGCTGCCAAGCGGCGTGTCGCTTACACAGAAACTTCATCATGCTGTTGCATGCTGATGTATGCTGACTTACTAAGCCAAATGTCTGTCTGCGATAAATAGTTTATACATTTGCATTCCTGCGCACGTTCATGTAGCCTTTTGAATTAATCCTAAGCGTTTGGAACCTGAATATATAGTTGGGAGGCGCAGGTTAGTTGCTGTTGATGCTGCTGCCGGCTATTGAATTTTGCGTTAGTTGACGCTTTTCAATTGCTAAAAGTGTCATTGCGAGTACGTTAGACAGCAAGAGCTAACGCCCTTTCCACTCATACGCGAATGCTTCTTCCAATTTATAATGCCAGAATGCGATTATTTGCTGTTTTCCACTCAGTTGGCAGGTAAGCAAATTGCTAACAGAAAGCCAGAAGTAAATATGCGTTTGTGCGTTTGCGTACATGTTTGTCTGATTGCCTCCAATTACTTTTAAGAATTTGTATTGTTTGTGCGTTTGCATACATGTTTGTCTGATTGCCTCCAATTACTTTTAAGAATTTGTAATTTTTACTTTAACAAACAATAGCAGTTGGTTTGTTTAAGGAATATGAATAAATACCACCTTCCACTCGGCTAGCGTAGCACAGCATGTAGCGTGTTGGCTCTGCAACTCCGAGGTCCGGGTTCAAAGCCTGGGAGAACTGGTTATGAAGAATTAATTTAATTCATTAAAAAAAAAAAAAACAAGTCTTATGAGGAAATGTGGTGATTTCCGAAATAGTACTATAACTTTAACCATTAAAAACTGTTGTTGTTTTTTCACTAACAAATCTTCCATAAACTGGCCTTGAGCTCAATTAAATTATAAAATATTAAAAATAATAATAAAATTATAAGGCCATTTGTACTAAGACTACTAACACACTTTTAAGTGTTTTTTCAACAACTTTGTTCGCTGAATACGTAGCCTCAAGAATTTGATAAAGGTACCTTCAAAAATTTTTTGTATACTTTTTAACAAATTTGCTACGCTGCTTTATTTTTTGTATCCTGAGTTATATCCGATTGAAATTCGGTAAAATAAACTTAACTTTTTAGAAAATTCAGATTCTTCATTGTTCTTTTCATTTAAAAGGCTTTTTTTTTATTTTTATTATTAATATACATAACTCTTTTTTATTATGAAAATTTTAGTTCGGAAAGAATTCAAATTTAGCAAAACATTTGATTAGAAAAATAATCCTAGTTAAGTTTAGTTCCTTTGACTCAGCAACTGTTTATTTTAGTAGAAAATTTGCGTGAAAGTTATTTTGTACGTCATTAATTTATTTTAAGAGAATTCATTGGATGTTTGCCAGGAAAGTCAAGAATATATTTCTGAGTAGGAATTTTTATAATTCTTAGAAGCATTTGAATAAATATAATTTTAAGTGGGCTTGTGTCGAATTTGTTTAGCAGTTAGTGCAAAGAACAGACATTCACATTTTTTTGTTTTGTAAACCGATTGTATCATATTTGGGAGAATACAATAAAATTCTAATAACGTCAAATCAGAGCTTTGGAATGGGCAATTGAATTTGACGTGTTGGCTGATAACACTATTAATATACTTTCTGTGATTTTGAGTACTCAATTTGTGGCCAACGAAAATCGTTTCTCATCCTCTTATGATTCAAACGACGTTTGCAACAGCATTAGCAAAGATATAAAAATCATTCACACCACCACTTCAAAATTCGCACGAACTAGCAAATCTCCGAGTGTACAATGGTTTTCTGATATCTTAATGCGACTATTTTTCTTGTTAATAAAATCGCAAAAAAAGATGCTTCTCGTGTCAGATATTTGTCGAATTCGTTTACCTTATCTCCCAGCATTCTTTAAGCAGAATTAATTGACTTTCTATCATTATTTTGAACGACAAAATGCTCTGACTGTCAAATTATCAACATTAATTTTGCAATATATGCACCATCCTTTATTTATGATGGCATGCTATTAAAGTACGATGACATTGCGTATGAGTAATACTAATAGAGATTGTCTGCAGAGTAGCCGACACGAAGTGACAAACCCGCATTTTCCAGTAAAAAAAATGCATTAACAGAAGCCAATGCACATACAAACGCAAAACAATGCATTTATAAAGCCGCAAATCTTAAGAAATGTACTCCATAGGGTTTACGAGTGGATACACAGCAAGTGCACTCAGGCCACCACAACAACATTCGCCCATTTCTTCGCGTCGCTTGTCATTCAATAATATCCGCTAAAGCTTAGCAATACTATGAAAATATGAGAGAATCCCGAATTGAATCACCAAATGAAAATTAGAAACCGGCTTACTTATAGGTGTCCAAATAGCATTTTAGTATTAAAGTGGTTTGATTATACTAAAAACATAAAGAAATAATTATTTTTAATTATTTAAAATTTTTGCGCAACGGGAAAAAAAGGGAGGCTTTTTTAACTTTATTGAATATAAGGCAGCGATCTCCACACTTGAGCTATTAACGTATTTTTATTCAAAGATACTCTTTTTTTATGTCACACAATTGTAAGCGACTGATGGCAATCTGGCATAATGGCGATGCTGCGCAGAAACAGTCCGAAGACACACAGTCGTGCAGTTACAGCGAGCCGTGCGAGACGCAAAATCGAATCAACGTCAATCAGTGCAACGTTTTATATTTAAGAAATGAATACTAATCTGTTTGTATTCCTTTAAATAATTGAATCAATTTATTTCTAAAAAAAATGTACATATTACTGAAAGCCATCCTTTCACAATTAAATGATTTTTTGAAAACTTATTTTTTAAGAACACCGATATCAAGTTTTGCACCTTTCAAAATTACTTGCTAAAGAAAATTTTTTAAATACCTGTTACAAATTTGTTATTAGTTAATTCATGGATTGATATAGTTCGCAAATTCCTATTTTAGTTTTAGTTTATTTTAAATATTTATATAAAGCTATAAATCATATGCAAGTAGGCAAATAATCTATTTATGACGTAGTTTGATTTTGCAAGTCTTTTAAACAGTAATTGAAATGCACTGTTCTTTCTTGTCTTTTCACTGTTTCTGGTTCCATTTTTACCGTTTTTCATCGCTATATAATGAGGTTTTTCATAAAATGTGTCTAATATAACCGCGGACAACAGGTTTATTCGCCGGCATTCAGACACACACACTCACACAACCACAGTGACAAATCAACTACGCAAATGACTTATGTCCATTAACTTTTTAAAACTAGTAAGTAATATTTTCTAAGGCTCTAGCCGCAAAGTTTGAATATTTATTACATGAATAGTTTCAGATTTATGATCCCTTTCAAAAATTAGAAACTTACTTAATCACAAGTTTCCAAATTACTTGAATATTTCTTTTCACACTTGTGAATTTTCGTTGCTAATAGTTTTCAATTATTTCAAATTACAAAGCAGCAGCCGTACTTTGTTATCAGAACATCAATTGTATGTATATAACTAGGTCTTAATACACATTCCACATTCGTGCTGTGGCACTCCTTTTATTCAAATATATTTTTTTTTTTTCTAATGTCCTACGATGAATTTTTGACAAATTATTTATCAATACATACATATCAAGTTTTACACATTCCAAAGCTTAATAAATCAAAAAAGTAAAGAATTTTGATTTAACAAATCGTGTGAAATTTAAATTTAATACGTTCAAAAATCATCTCTTAGAAAAGTTCATTATTAATATATTTATATAATTAGCAGATTACTTTTTATACCCGAGCGTACTTGTTCACAAGGGTATTATAACTTTTTTCACATAACGGTTGTTTCTAACAGCACAAAGAAATCAAGATAGATATAGACATATGTATATTTGCTAAAATGCTCAGAATGAAAAGAGAAGTCGATTGAGCTATGTCTGACTATTCGTACGTCCGTCCGTGCAGACGATAACTTGAGTAAAAATTGAGATATCTCAATGAAATTTGGTACATAGAATACTCTTTGCATAGGGTAGGTATTGAAAATGGACAAGATCGGTCAATATTCACGCCCACCTCCCATATAACGGAAGTTTTTGAAAAATGCAAAAACTCCGTTTTTTCGGTATTCATTAAAGCAAATTGAGTGAAATTTGGTATTTGGAGAGATTTTGAACTGAAAAATTAGGTATTTATGAAATTGCGAAATATGGGCGTTGCCACGCCCACTTATGAAAAATGTTCTGTATCTCAATAACGGTTTAAGGTATCGTCACAAAATTTGGTGAACATATTTCTCTTGATATCACTATTATTATCGTAGAAAATTTTTAAAATCGGATCATAACCACGCCCACCTCCCCTATAACGGTAATTTTTAAAAATGTTAAATTTTCGTTTTTTCTTTTTCTGTTGGAACATATTAATTAAAATTTGTTATTTAGAGAGATAGCTAACTAAGAAACTTGATTTTTATGAGATTTTGAAAAATGGGCGTTACCACGCACACTTATAAAAAAAAATCTGTATGTATCTTAATAACGATGTAAGGTATCGTCCTTAAATTTAGTGAACATAGTGAAAATACATCGCGTGGGTATGTATATAAAAATCAGCATCGCCCGAATTTAGCATTTCTTTCTTGTTAAGTTTGAAAGTAAATCAAATCAACCGAAATATCATAATTGATGAGAAATGTGAAATAGATTTATTTTAAGTATTCAAATGAAATGATTATTCATATGTTAGTATGCAATTGTGTGCAGTCATGTTATTTATTTATTATGCAGTTTTATTTGGAAAGTCTAATTAGGCAGAAATTTAAATTCGCTGTTTATTGATGTTATTATTGCTGTGCTAAAATTATAATTGCAAGCTTGTTAACTGCGTTAATACTGATAAAGTGTAGTCAGCGCAACCGCAGATAATAAGTTAACGCCCACCTCTGCGAGTTTGAAACTAGTTAAATAGTAATTCGTTTTGTAATACTAATAATAATAATAATAATTTTGCGCTTACACTATATAGCTCAGTGTTTAGCCGAGCTTCTCCTACTATTTGTGGTGTGCGTCTGCCGCTATTAAAACTTGTTTATGTGGCTCGGCGCCAAACACTGAGCTATCTCTCCTCGAATATTATTTTCTGGTATCACATAAAATAAGTAAATTTTGCCCAATTATTTAGGGAAATCTTTTATTATCACTCTCTGGGTCAACTCATTTTCTACAGTTAGTCGTCTCAGTTTTGCTGATTTTTCGCATTTATTGAAACTTTATTTCAATACCCATTGTTGTTGGCCAGCAGTAAACTTTATTAGCAATCTATCTATACTCCACAACCAAATGACAATCAAAATCAATTGCATATATTTGAAATTTCATTATAAATAATCCAATAAACAATTTGTCTGGCAGCGAACTTGCACAACGATTGGAATGCAAATGTAGCAAGCCAAGTGAAGATATTCAATTGTGCAAATATTGTATGCAGTAAATGCATACAAATTTATTTCATTACTGACTACACAAATGTGATATCTTATTGAATTCGGACAATTTTAATGCAGCGCATACAATCGAATTGGTATTTGTGCAACTGAACTACGTGGTTGAGATATCCTGGAAACCAACCAATTAAATACAATCTTAATAAATTCTGTGTGCGTAAATATGTATGTCTGTACAAACGTATGTGTTTTATTAAGTATATCTATATCTTGCTCAACGACGATTGTGGTTAAGGAAGTAAACTAGAAGAAGCGACGGACTACCGCATCCTTGCTGGTTGATAGCAAGGCGCAAGCTTTCCGGTGAACAATAAAGCGATTCCAGTAATCCTTCAAGTACATACTTTCACATATGTACAAATTTGCGTGTTTATCTACGGATTGCGTTGAGTTGCTGGACGCTTAATCAGGTATAATAATATAATTTTACAAATGACAATATTGTCGATGGCTTATGTTGCTTGTGTATGTGTGTATGTGTGCATACTTATAAAGGCAAAGCAAGCAAATAACCACCTAACTCGTCAGTAGAAATACTGGTTTACAACTAGAATTTCTTGATTGAGGTTGAACTAATCCGAAAATTAGCAGACTTATTAGCAAATCTAAAACCGCTTAATAAAAATGTAGTTTATTATAACAATAACGGATTAATAAATGGTTGATTTTTTCATTTTTCGAAAAATGCATATCGCTAGCTTAGAGTGCAAAGGTGCCAACTGCACTTTTTGAAATTTTTCAGTAGAGACAAAAAACTATATAAAGAAATAAACATTACATTTTGCAAATTTTTTTGAATGCAATTTTATTTGTTTTGTTGTTACTTACATATACAGTAAGCAAAAAAATAAAAAAAATAAATAGTATTTCTGATTTAGAGGAACTTTTGTCATTTAGCACGTTTTCTGTTGCTTTTTATGATTTGTGCATATCATTTAGCACCTTTTCTATAAAATATAATTTAAACATATTTCTTATATGATTTAAATAATATGACTTTATTTGTATTTTTAATGCCGCAAGCATTTAATATTTATTGTAAAAAAAATAAATTTGTATTGTATACAGTCTTACTTCGTTGCTGTGACTTAAATTAACTTAAATTCAATAATAAAAATAACTTTTTTAGGTTTTTATCTCATGAAATCAAGTTTGCAGACTTATGTATTTCTTTGCTGCTTTTATAAAATAAAGTAAAAAAATATGTTGCACCTACATTGAAGAAATACATTTGTATATACATATATTTCTCGTGAGGTAATTCGTCATAAAATTGGTGGTGAACTTTCGGCAGGATCATCTTTAAATATTGCAAGTCTTCATATTATCTAGTTGTAATTTTTTTTCTCTCGCTGTGAAGTTGCGGTATATCAGACCAATCTAACGGAGAAATAGTTGTATTTATTCTTTGAGGGTAAGCTCTATATTTAATCGCACGAATATCAGTGACTTTGGTATCACCTTTTTCCCGCCCAGGACGAATAGTGCGACTCCATAACTAGCAAAGAATCCCAAAAAGAGTTCAAGCATTTTCGATCATTTGAAAATTCTGTCATCGGTACTGTATTTGAATTATAATTACTAGTTACAGGCCACTTTACCATATTCAGCATTGCGTGTCTGCCAATGTCCAGTGTATTTAAAAAGAATGTTCTGCACACACGGATATTCTTATATCAATTTTTAGGTAATATTTTAAAGTTGACTTCTTTTTGGTTGTTCTCTTCACGGTTTACGCGTCTAACTGGTAAGGTACTTTGAATCAAGTTATTAAGTAAATTCGCTTTTCCTTCATGTTCATGCTCAAAAATTGTTTAAATAGTCGACCTCTTTCGTTGTCAGTGATTTGCGTGATTTACCACTTTCTCTGCGATATTTGTTTTGAGTGCTCATCCAATTTGCGTGTTTAACTTGCACTCTCTTCTTGCGCTTTTTGGATTTGACAGGAATGTCTATGGAATAATTTCGTGACCATAAGGCACGAGTCCTAATACACCATCTTCTTCATTATTGCCAAAAGGGTCAATATTTTTGCTGTTGTCAATTGCTTGTAAAGCAGTGTTATTATTTCCGCCGTTTGCCATACAGACCTTTTAATAAATGTACTAATACTTTAGTTAATTTTTGTAAAACAATAATTAAAATATGTTACCTGTTGCATCTGAAATAATATTAAAAACTGAATAAATCAATTTGTACGGAGCGCGAACGAGCAAACAGCAAAATTTAGCACAAAGCACATAGGTTTATTGAACATAGCGCGCGCTTTTTGATAGCTATGTAGATGGCACTTTTGCGCATCAACACGAAACCCTATGAAAAAAAAGAGTCACCACTGTTTTTTTGTTTTTAAAAGATGTATTTTTTAATCCTTTTTTGTTCTGCATTAAAATCTCTATTTTGTAAAAAAGTGCAGTTGGCGCCTTTGCACTCTAAGCTAGCGATATGAAAAAATAATTTTTAAATAATAAGAAAATTTCATTTTCTAAAAATTGCATACCTTGAAAAGTCTAAAAAAAAATTTGGAACAATTAATAATTTTTTTTCATTAAAAAATTATATAATCAGATTAAGTTTCAAAAGTGTTTGAAGGAACGTTCTTTGGAGGTTTGTCAAATTTATTTTATAATTTTTTTAATTTGCATACATATTCCAAAAAATATGTAAACATATAGATAGATTTTCTTTAACTTTACTTACCTTTTTTATTAGATAACAAACTATATTTTAATTAAATACTAATTAATTTTCAAGATGCTATAATCCTTATCTTACAATAACCATAGTAACCAAAATTCAAAATGTTGTGCGAAGAAAAACAAAAAATAGTTACAACTTTCAAAAAAGTATAAATTTATTTTTAAAAGATATTTAGACTTTTGAGTTTGCCTTTATATTTAAGAGAATGGAATTTTTGAACTTTCTTTTATTTTCTAGCGAAGTTTAGAATATGGCATAAAATTAATTTTCTAAAATAATGAACAATATTAATTAATTTACCCATTAAAATGCTTACAAAAGTCACTTAAAAAGATATGGCAAGGATAATTATATTAAATATATATGTACATTAGGGTGATTCACAAAAAAATTAAGAATTTTTTTCTTGCAAACAGGCTTAAAAGTTTAAATTTGCCGTAAAAAGATATCACTTTAAATTTGAGCCCTTAATATAAATATTAAGACTGACGCATCGCGGCTTTCTACTTCCCATATGAATAACATGAAAAAAAGTATTATGAATTTTATTACTAGCCTGTCGTGTATCACAAAGAAAGATCCATTTGCTTAATTTTGTAGAGAATTGATCGCTCTATAAAAAATGTTTCAATGATTTTCTAATAAGTTAAAGTTGTTTGAGGCCAAAGTTCAATTTATCCCAAATTGCAAGGTTTATCATGCATTTCATCAAATTTAATGGTCTAACGTTTTTATGTATTTGCCAAATCGAACTCTGTATTCTTACATTTTCAATTTTCCTTTTGCAAACAAATGTATGCTAGTTTTTATATCGTAAATTGGGGTGACGTGTAATCACAATTGCATTGTTACGCGACGGTGCGGGGAGACCCGATCGCACCATCCTAACTTATTTTTTAGTCTACTAATGACCGCCACCGCCAAAGCACTTAATTTAGTTTGAGCTCTAATACGCCCCTCAGGCATTCGAAATATTTGAAGTTGAAATTAATGAATGAAATAAATCATATTTTTATATATATTTAAAATCGAAACATTTTCCTTTTAATTTGAGTACTATATATCTCCTCAAAGCACAGTGAGTAGTGAACAAAGGACCATCACGATTCGTTCGAAGTAACTGTCAACCCTTGCATTTTTGCAAATTCACGCTCACTAAACGCTCTTTCACTCAATTCACACCAACTCCTGGTAGTTGAATTTAAAAGCGATTGGCGGCGGTCACACGAACAAAGTGCGGCATCAAATCAATTTAGAGCAGCGATCGGCAAGCTAACACAACTATACTTTTATTGGTGGTACACTGAGTAAAATGCACAAGTTGACAAATCAATAAAAAGTTCACTTCCTTTTTCGTCAAGGTCTATTATGCCACGAATTTGATCAGAGTCATGATGAAATCGGGCTGCAAAGTTGGTTGATAAATTATGAATAATATTTTTTAATTGGGCTATTTATTACAAACTAAAATTCGGTGGCAAATTAAACATTGAGACTCGCCAGCCAAATTTTCATTGAAAAAAAACTTCACTCATTTTTATGGTTTTTGTAGTGTAAGATATTTTTGTATTTAAAAAGTAGAGCAGCGAGATCTTGCCTTGGTGAAAGCTGAACAGCAACTGTCTTGATTTGCTTTGCCGAAGCGGCACCCACACAATTGCAACTTTGTATTTACCGTAACACGAAACAAAAAAAAAACGCTATAAAATATATACTTTACTTATATACATATGTACATATTTAAATACATATTCTCAAAATTCCCACTCATTTATTACTCTAATCTCTATACATCAAACACGAAGTTTCAACCGGGCATCTTTGTCCCACAATATAATCCTAACATAACATAACATACATACATATGCTGGCACATGCACATATACATATAATGTACACATAATTAACTCAAACTCTCTAACCTCAAAATTTCTATGTATGCACATATGTAACTATTAAACACGTACTCACATACATATTTACATACCAAACGGTACTTTAAAACTGCCAATTTTCTGAAGCTATAAATTCGCGCCCAACATTTTCATATACATATGTATGTAAATACTTACAAATCTCATGGTACGTACATATGTATACATAAATTGTCATTAGCAGGTTCCTATCTTAAAAATCCGTTTAAAAAACATATTGTAGGAATATATTATATAGTTAAGTTTGCAAGTGTATACTTACCTTAAGCTAAGAACAACATACTCTTAACTAGTTATAAGATATTGTAGTCATGTACATACATATATCTGAAGTAAGAATATTGCAACTGCATAGTCGCCTTAAGCATTAGGATAAGAACTATCTACTGTAACCTAGTTATAAGATTAATATGTAGTTGGCAACAAGAACGATAAATAGTTCATAACTGTTGGTTGGCAACCCGTGTCCCAGGACACCATTTTAAGAGAAACAATAATAAAGAACATTCGATTACAAGCAACCAAATTGTGAAGACGCGAATATTTATTTCTACCGATTTCAATATATACATATGTACATATATATGTATATAACTAACCCAAGATTGATATACTTAGAAGAGATTCCGCCGACAGCTAACAAAAATAATTTACGATATGCGCATGTACGGCACACCTGCAATAACGTATTCTCATTTTGATTGGAGAATTGCTTTATAAGTTCGAATAATATAAAACTTAAATAAAAACTTTTATTAAAAACTTTAATTAAACCTTTAAAATTATAGAACACCAAATATTCACTTCACTCGTGTTGGAATTTTAAAGAAACTTTGCCGATGTGACGTAATTTTGAGCAGTTGAATGCTAATATCGTAAAGCAAAAAAAGTGACGGAACTGCGCAAGGCGCAATCTCTTATTTATCAATATTGTAACTAACCCATTTCATATACAGTTGAGATAATTCCCCTCACAATTTTTTCGTATATACATACATACATACATACATACCGCAGAATAATAATTCGCTGCATTATAGCCGCAGAACAAACGTACATGCTCAAAACATTCCTACTCTCACATATACAGGTACAAAAAAAAGTACAAACAACGAAACAGCTTTGCCTTGCACTTAGACGCGTTAAGGCAACACAAAGCTGAATCAAGGAATATAGATTGTAGAGATTGCGCCAAGGACAGAGGAAAAATGTTACGTGAAGCGAACAATGATAATTGAAGTGAAGTAAAGTTAAGAATGAAAGATAGAGCCGGGAAAATGTTGATACTCGAACTATCGTTGGTTTTTGAAGCTTTACTTTTGAAGTATGTACTATCGAATTATTTTAATAAAATAACTGCCCGATTCTGTGTTATTTACAAATAATCAAACATTTACAAATATTTAATATTGAAAATGTATAAAGCATGTATACACATTTATAATCATTTTAATTCTCACTCAATTAAAATAAAAAAATATAAAAAAATTAGAGAGTTATGAAAATTGCTTGGCTCAGATTTTAGACGCTTAGCAACTTTTACAACCCACAACACACTCCTGTAACCTAGCAAATTATTCAACCAGCTCTGAAGGTTATCTTAATGTACCACCGTGTGACACCGAAGTCTTTCACGGAGGGTACGACGACTGGCCAACCTTTGGTGATATGTTCACGGCAGTCTACGGTGCCCAACCCAAGCTCACACCAGCTCAAAAAACCAGAGGCCAAGCTGCACAATTGGTGAAGCAATACCCGCTCACAGACGCAAGCTTCAACCTGGCATGGGATGCTCTAAAGGCGCGGTATGAAAACCGCAGAATCTTGGTTGATAATCAGTTAAAAACCCTTTTGAACTTACGTCCAATATATTCCGAGAATGGTGAGCAAATCCAAAGAATGCAAACCACCATAAATAACTGCCTGGCAGCACAAGGGATCCCAATCTCCGTCTGGAACCCCATCCTGTGTATATGTACTCCTCGAAACTTCCGAGCGAAACCCTCTCTCTATGGGAACAATCGCTCACCTCTCGGCAAGAGCTTCCACTCTGGCAAGACATTAACAAATTCGTAACATCTCGATATGAACTTGTGGAGAGGCTGAGCCTTACCGCCCAGGTAAACCAAATTTTACGCCTAGAGCAGCAAATCATAACCCGACTTTTCTTAATAGAAATAAAACAAATAATTTTCACGCTGTACTCAATCAGCAAGTCTAATGAAATTATGTAACTCCAATCAACTAATGAAAATATATGTAAAATTCAAAGCGCTTTCCTCAAATGAACGCCTCAAGTTCGTACGGGAGAATAATAACTGTAAAAATTGTCTCTCATTCTCTCACCTCAAAAATGCACGTCAAAGTAGTTTTCTGTGCGTCTACTGTCAAAGGACACATCACTATCTCCTTCACTTTCAACCACAACCCCAAGCACCCAAACCAACCTCAAAGCCCCAAGGAAAGCAGTCAGTCAAGTGGCTCAAAGTCGAACAGACAGCAAAAAGCCCTCGACATCCAAACAGGCTGATATGAATGCCTCAACAAAAAACATACCTGAAAGGACTTCATCGCATTTATCCAGTAGCAGTGCAGTGGATATGAAAGAATTCCGCTCTCTTCAACTTGCTGTGAAGGGCTTAAGCACAACGTTCCACGGTGATTTATTGGCACAGAGTATTATATTCGGATGGATACTCAGCGGTCCAGTCAGAGAACAAATCTCAACTTTATCCACCCACCCAATTTAAACTTTTGAGTCTGTTTGCAAGAAAAAAAAATTGATAAACAATGGAAAAAAACCGACTGCTCTAAAAGTATATTTAATTCACATTCTCACACTGATTGCAAACTCCTTTCGTAGTTGAAAATCCAAACAAATCATAAGGGAAATAAAAAATTTCAGTGCTATTGAAATTCATAGCGAAAAATAATACAAATTTTTATTATTTGTTTATTTTTCTGTTTTCCTAGTAAATGTAAATTTTACAATTTTTAATTATTCAAATGATAAGCACAAAAGTACACAGCACGTAACTTCATTTTTGTTTATTTCGTTGAGTTCGTTTAAAATGCATATGAGTTCAAATAATGTTGTATACTTTTTCAGTACTAATAAAACAGTATATTGTTTACATTCACTGTTCATTGGTGTCACTCCGCATTTGAAAAAAGCCTGCCTTGCATTTCGTGCACATTTTCGATTTCTGTGTGGACCAATGAGTTATATAAAATAATTATTTATTGTCACTGGCGCCCAAAGAGGTAATCTATTTCTATTCCATTCCGATTTTCACCTATATATTATGCGGTTTTTTGATAGAGTGTGACCAACACGACCGCAGACAACACGTTAATACACCCACTCAAATGACCCAAATTTAAGCTGCAGCGAAACAGGAAACTAGTCAAAAAAATACTATTCCGAAAGAGACTTGTACCGATTACAAAACAGAATTTGTATGTCTTAGGCTGGAAGTAGAGAAGCCCGTTGTGACACCACTGGCGTAAGTCATGCATTCTCTCACATCCTTCAAAAATTTAACCATGCTGTACGTTTGTTGTAGAGTATAAAGTTGGGTATGCCTGCCGAGTTCATGTCGGCTGAACAATCCAAGAAGTAATTTTTCGAAGAATTGGTTGCGCATCTTGGCTAGGCCGGGCAGTGGCAAAGATAGTGTTCAGTACTCTCCAGCTCTACCTCGTTCCGGCAGATGCGGGAAAATCATTGGTTGGGTAACATAGCATTTTTTCATGTGTGCCCATAAGTCAGTGCCTATTTATTGCCTTGAACAACAAATATAAGGGGGAAGCGGTTGTCTGAGTATACCTATAGTAATGCCACGTTCTAGAGAGGTGAATTTAGCTCTGACTGAAAATACTACAGTGGTCAGGTAAGCGACAACTGAAATTAAGAGTGAGTTCATTTGAATTAATCCCACTCTCTACGTTTAGATTGGAGCCGTGTGTATTTACAGACGTCAATCCTAGAGCTAGGTACCTATCCATTCGTTTCTCTCTGGGATTCTTATGGAGAACCTAACAAAGAAGAAGGATTGTATAGCCTAGTTCCCTGAAGCTTTGCGTGTTCGGATCTAAGATCTCTCCATGACCAGAAATTCGGCTTAGAGATTCACGCGGGTAATATTAAACACTACCTCCAGAAATTTGGTGGGTGGTCAATGCAATTAAATATACTAAAAACTTTTATTTAGATATGGAATCGATTTGTATTAAGCTTTGCTAAGAGCTAACTGATACATCAGATCACCTGGAACTAGTAGGGTACAGTGGTCGAGACTGCAGACGGCCGATAACGCCGCACTTTCAACAAATACTGTGTGCGATTTCTGATCCCGGTTTAATATTATCTCCGCCATGAGTTCAGTATCATCTTGCATTTTTAAGATTATAATATAATGGGCTACAGAACTGCATACTCATCCAAATACATCCCTACAAGTATTTTTTGCAAAATATGTATTATAGAAAATTTGTCTTGTGAAAACTTGTGAAAGTATATTTCCTAGGCAAACTTGAAGAACCTTCGCAAGAAAGTCACCCATGTTTTTCATAAACAGTAGTTATTAAATTAAAAAAAAACAAATTATCAAAAAATATAAAAGGAATTTTTCTTGTCGCTGCTTCAAGACTCGAACTCACGAAATTCTCAGTCTGCTGGCTATAGCCTTAACAACAACGGCTTGCGCTAAAACACTAATTTTTCGTACTGCAATAAGCTTGGAATTTTAAACTGATGATAATATAATTAGTATGAAACTGGTATAATTCTAGACGAAATATGTCAATTGTCTTTGCGTTGTACATCGCTTTTTAAATATAAAATTTGATTGTATGGAAAAAATATAGTTTCTGACTAGTTTGGCTTGCGTTTCAAACTACTTATAGTTGTGAGGTAGTTTACACTAGTATATTTGACTGTAGGCTAACTACAAATATAGCAACAACAACACACCCACACAGAGAATGCACACCTGTGCTACCAGCTGTTAGCGGTGGTGTTTGTGGTGGCAAACCGCTTGCAACAATGACAATGCTAACGAAAATATGCGAGCGCGGTTAAATCGTGCTTGATTTTCACATTTAGAAAATCTTTTTTTGTTCGCTTAAATAGTACACACACAATGCAAATATACATAAATATATATATGCATTTATTTTATTTTTTATTTAGCTGCTTTTCGGCGCACAGCATCTGCTTCCACACAACAATGATGTTTTGCAATGCATAACCGCTTAAATTCGAATAACACTTGAGGTACATGATGATGACACAGAAAAGCAAGCCCAGTTCATATATACAACAGTAAGTCCATGTTTATACGTACGCCGATAATTATGTTAATACCAACAGTAAAGCCTGCTTGCTTCGAACTAGTGGAAAGCAAGTTCCTTTTGCTATACCTATTTACATTAAAGCTTTGACTTCGCTTTACTCAGTATAAAAAAAACCAATAAAGATCTTACAAAAAAATATTAAATAAAAGTTATTAAAAAGGAATAATATATATGCACATATATACATAATTGCTGCAGAGATATACAATTTTTTAGCAGCTCTTTCCAAACTAAAAATTGCTACAAATATATTTCACCGTAGGGTCAAAGCAGAGTCTATAACTTTTTTGATATTGTAGTTTCCACTGAAAAAAATGTATCTTTGTTGAAATGGTGAGAAATAATAGGTAAATATGGCTGAGAGAAAATCCGTGAACGTTTTCAAACAGAACAAATTAAGAACAAAACTCACAGGAACGTTTTTCGAAAGAACGAAACAAGTGGAGTTTCGAAAACGATTTCTAAAAGAAAACAAAATAAAACAAATAAAACAGAATAAGGACGACTTTTTTAGGATAAGTTCCAATGAGAATGAAAGCATCAACAGTGTTTTTACAGAATACCAAATAAAAACACAATTCCGGGCATTGTTAAATTGGAGAACACAACAGAAACAAAATTTTTAAGAATTTAACAATAAATACGAAAAAAATTCACTTATGTGAACTTTTCTGGGGCATTTGTTGCTTATTTGTACATTTTGAAAACGTTTGTGTGAGTTCTTTCCCTTTTTTCTTTTTTATTCATATTTTGTGCTCTTAAGAATGTTCTTGAATGTATTGCACGCATTTTGTTCTCTTCCGGAAAGCTCAACAGAATTTAGTTTTCATAAAATTCTGAATAAGAACGTTTTAATTGATGTCAAATTTGACAAGGATCGACGGAAAATCGTTCCAAAATACATCAACTTTCAAACTTGTCGGAGTAAAAAAAACAACAAAAAACGTTTTAATTGCTTTTGGGTTGTAACGTGAAACGTGTAAATTCTTCCTAAAAAACAGGGAGATTTTGGTTCTCATTTCGGTTTAGGGTTTCAAGTGTTCTTGGGACAAAATGCGTCGATCATCGTGCTTTCTCCTAAATTTTTATAAAAGAAAATATACTTATTTCCAACGGATTATGAAAGCAAATATGGAAATAAATTCTCAAAACGCAATAGTAATTGTTAGGGATTTTGACCTTATACTTGAATTGCGTGATCAATGAGTATGCAGTCTCAACGTTCTGAATTTTTTTTTAGTTTGATGAAATTGTGATAAAATTCGAACATTTTGAAACTTAAAGCAACGTAGTCAACGAAATTGAGTGCAAAGGCAAAGGCAACGGAAGCTGTAACAAGGTGTACATTGGCACAATTAAGCAGATATTAAAAAACAAAGACCAGCACAGCCAATACCAAAACGATAGAAAACAATCATTTCAGAAATAAAGATACAGACAACTGTTTAAGTTTGTTTTGCTAACGACCTCATGTATTTTTTAATTTTTCTTTGGTGAAATAAATAGAGCCGCCCCTGAAGATGCTAAACTATTTAGCGAAACGTCGGGCAAATGTGAAATAAAAAGTATTTTATTTGTTATTATTTGGCCATATAACTATTTATTTTAAATATTTTTGAGCTTTTAGGCCGATTAGTTTATTTGGAAAATTATTAAGAAAAAGCAGCAAATACTCAAAGCGGTAGAAGTTATAGTACTATTTTGGAAATCACCACATTTCCTCATCAGAATTCTTTGTTCTTGGCTTCTGCGGGAGTCGAACCGCATCAACAATTAATACAAATAATACAAAACCTAAAAAATCATCAATATAATTTAAATTTTTAAAGTTTTTGTTAGCTAATGAATTGAATTAATTGAAAAAAAATTTAGGTGTAGAGCAGAACAGTGGCATTCAAAGTCAAATGAAAGCAACATTACTTACACGCAAACTTAAAATTTTGAGAACAACGTTTTTACATGAAAGGGTTGAAAGCGAGCGTTTAATGCTTAGCCAAAAAGTGAAAAATAAAACGGAGTTGCGATGGTCAAATTGAGCCGAGTCTCATGCAGTACATATCTATATATTCGGTTGCAACCAAACAATGATAAGTAATCTGTATACGAGCAATATCAACCTCGACACACAGCTAGGCTGCTCTACTAGTAGCTGAGGAGTGGCTGCTGCCATTGTAAGCCTCCGTGTTCACTCACTAAAGCTAAAGTAGCCGCAGGGAACTCTATTATACATACAACTAAGTGGATGAATATAAGGGCATTTTAAAATATTACATTTTATTTAATCGTTAAAATAAATATTTAGGTTCTTCGATCATGTTTAATAATAAAGTGGAGTTTATTCCCTTTTTATCATATAAATTTTATATTTTTAAGGTAAAGTGATGAAATAGTTGAAAAATATCTTCAAAATAATAAAGTGTAAAATAATATATGTAACAAAATACATACCGATCAAATTGTGAACCACGCTAAAAAGCGGAAAAAGCAAAATTAAAAAATAATTTTTTCTGCATTGAAATTTTATTGAGCACAAGGCAAATATATTTCGGAAAAATAAAAAATTTTATCTGCGTAGGAGTTAAGCGGCTATTTCGAAAATCACAACTTCTACTCATCGGAAATAGTTTATATTTTCGCCATTGTTATATAGTAACATAAAACACATTTTCAAGAATTTGGAAAAGAGCGTCTGTAAAAAAACCACATGAAACCTTTACTTGAATTCGAATTGAATTCGTTAAAAAACAATTGCATTAAATATTAATAAAATTTTGTTGAGTAAATATCGATTCTCTATATAGTTTGAAAATTTAAGATATACGGTTTTTGTGAGTAAACGAACTTTGTTTTCATTTGAAAATAATTTCGACTCTTTAAAAGAAAAATTAACTCTTCAAATGGTCGGTGAAACGTTATATCTTCCTTTTAATCTTCAAGCGAAATTACTATTAAAAATATCAACTCGCTGCCCAAGTCAATGTACTCAAAAGACTAAAATTAAAAAAGAAAAACAAGTGAGAAAGTCTGTCTTCGGCTATTTCATGAATGGGCGAATTGTATGGGAGCCATGTTTTATAATTATTCGAAATTAATAATTTGCCTGCTATAATATGTATTCCCAATAATAAATAATATTTGTGGAAAATTTCAAGTCTTTAGTCTATATGTTCTATTTATACGATTTTATTGATTTTTACTGCCAAAATAGTTGTCCTAATAGCTATTAGTTTTGCAAAATTTCAAGACTTTAGCTGATGAAATGAAGGAGTTTTGGCCCAAAATGCAATATCTGAACAATCAGCTTAATGTTATATTAATCCGATTTTAATGATTTTCACTACTAAATTAGCTCTCACTATATATATTCTTTGTGCCAACATTTCAAGACTTTAGCTGCACAAATGGAGGGTATTCGTGCTAAATGAAATATTTGAACAATCAGTTATATGGGAAGTTTATGTTACGTATCATTGATCCAGAGGATTTTCACTGGTCTTATAGAACTTGGTATAGCGGACCTTCTTGCTACATTTCAGACTTATAGCTTTTTAAATTAATAAAATATAAAGTAAAATATGATATCTGAACAATTGTCTCAGTAAAAATAGTCATTCGATCTGCCCGGTTCCGACAAATGTCGAATAAAATTTAAAAAGACATCTGACTGCCAAGTTTCATTAAAATAGCTCAAAACTGAGGGACTATTTTGCGTTCAAACAGACGGACAGACGGACTGACAGATAGACGGTCAGACGGAGAGACACACAGAAAGACGGACATGGCTAAATCGATTCATCTCGTCAATCTGATTATATCGAAACTCTTCTCGTTCTGGTACTTACAAACGTCGGACCAAAGTTAATATACAATTTCCATGAAAGGTACAAAAAAACGATGTTAAATTTTTGTATTAAATTTGGAACTTAGATTTAATTTTATTTTGTAGAATTATTTGTATATTTATACACGGTGACTTTTGCAAGCGACGGTTTCGCGTTAGAATTTTATATTTCAAAACAATTCGGTAAATTTTAAAAAGCTTAGAACGAAATTTTTATTATTTCAAGCGTCAAAGCTCTAAGCTTTTTGCCAAGCAATAATTTTTGTGTAATTTAATTTTACCGAGTTTAACTTTAATTGCACTAAATTCCAACGCACAAATTTGCCAGAAAAGAAGCTTCAAGATTCCGTGCATGATTAACTGAAAGTATGCCAAGTTCCAAATGCGGCAAAGGGTTTATAAATTTGATGCTTAACAGGCTGAAGAATACAAACCACCAGAAACAAACATTTATATATGTATGTATAAAAGTATTCGACTCTTTTGTCAGAAAAAAAGGTACTTATTTCTACACACCCGCATACATCCAACTATGCAAGTAAATGGCTAGGCAGTTGGCCCTGGAAGCTTACAATGAACACTTTGCTCCTGCCAAGCGAGTAAAAAAATTACAATGTGCCAACACGTACATTTTTTTGAGCACAACAACATTTATAACCACATATATGTACATTTTACAACGGCGATTATTCTGGTTTCTAGGCTACGCGTACCAAATTATCCCAGTCGGTATGCTGCCTTTCAAAACCTCGCTTATGTAACTTAATGTGAAAAATATGCCCACGGAGGCTTACACGCGCAGCCTCTCTCTCTTCTTCGCATTATCCATCTCATCACGTTAAATACGCCGGACAATTAAATTGCTTTTGTTACGAAAAGCACTAAACTCTATGTAGTTGTTAACTGCAACGGAAAGCATTAAAATAGCGGGGAAGTAGACGAATTTGGATTTGTGAATAAGTTCCACGTGCACGTTTTGAGGCTTAGGATTGTGTAAAATTGGAAATATGGTACACAGTTGTAACAATGAAATTTAAAACGAAATAATGGCAGCTCTTTGCGCATGCGTTATACTAAGTGGTGCGTTAAAATCAGAGCACTGACACGCTTTTAGACAAAAGTACCAAACAGGATATTTGGATTAAAATATTATAGCGCCTGCATTGTGTCTCGATCGTACGCTGCATTTCATGCTGTCAGAACTCAATTAGTCGAAAAATAGCGCTAGATGGCGCTGAGGTATAGCAATTAATATAATCGTCACAAATTTTACACCAATTAATGCATGAATGAGAAAAGCATCCAATAGGTCGTGCTGAAGTTGGGGTATTCAGGAAATTCCTATAAACGAACCGAATACCCTAGATTAATGATAGTAATTTCAATATAAAGGAAAATATTTTGAAGAAATATGAATTTGGCGTACTAGTCGAAGCATTCAGAAAATCGTATTTTGTGGACCGATTTATTTCGTACAAGGAATTTTTATGCGGTGCTACAAAATTATATATTTGTTCGCTAGTTGGCGCTTGAGTCAAAATATTTAAAAAATTCGCTGTTAAGGTCCGATTCAATTGGAATTAAAAATTTATGTTTATTTGAAAAGAGTGTAAAATGGATGCGCTAGGTGGCGCTGGAGTTGGAATATTCGAAAAGGTCGTATACATTTGTCTAATCCATATGCGACGAATAAAATAACTCTGCAAAAAATGTATCTGCTAGTTCACGCTCGCATCACAGTTTGTAGTAAACTTTCATCTATGTTGCGACTCATTTGAAATTGCAAATTTATACTCAAATACGAAAAATATTACTTGAGTGAGAAATTTATACGTTAGGTTGCGCTGAAGCTGGATTAATCAAGAAATTTTGTATTTGTTATTCAATTCTCTCCAAATAAATAATATATACTTCGCTTTATGTATACATAACATATAAAATATTGGGGTCATGGCGGGACTAGTTCAAGACTATATCGGAACTAGCTGGCTGCTTCGAACGATTCTCTTGAAATAGCCAACACACCGTACCTACGACCAATCAAGTAGCCTATCACATTTATGAGTTGGGCAAACAATATTTCGGGATAAAGTCGGGACTAGTTCGGGACTACATCGGGACTATTTGGGAACATTTTCGGAAATAAAACGAGATTATTTCAGAACAGTTTTTCGACGTGTTAAGAATTATTTTAAAAATATTTCGGATTCCTTTCAGGACGTGTTTTAGACCAATTGAAACATTTCAAAAATGTTATGGAAACAATTCGGTACCGTTCCGCGACCTATAAGCTTAAATAATTATTATTAAATAATTATAAGTTAATATAATGTTTAACATTTTTTTTTTAATTTCTGTTACTGAATACTTCTGAAAAGAGATATTCTTACTCGCCCAAGAAATATTTATTTTAAACTTCAGTTCTATATCTTTGCAAATCCGTGGAGCACATTTCCTTTAATGCAAATTTGGCCAAATTTTATGTTTATACATTTTATACAGAAAAAGTCTACCTTCTGCTAATCGCTGCATATGCGAACGCATTTATGCTCATTTGTGGGTGATTTTACGACCGAGCTACGCATGCTGGATGCAATAATGGGGAGTGAAGCCTTTCATAACCGGGCAGTTAGTGGTCAATGGCGTGCGCAAGTCCCCGCATGCTGTTGCGCTCTTGCGGGCATTTAACTATTTATCAAAATGCAAGCACTACACGCACAAACATGGCGTATACGCAACTACAAAGCAAAACTGGTATGGAACACCAGGGCGTATAAGTAATCTAGCAACATGCGTTTTGCAGTTTTTTTGTATTTGTTTGTTAGTCAATGTGTCGCTTAAATCTTTATGTAAATATTTAGTCTAAAGAGTTATACAAAGATAAGTGAGTTACCTATGAAAGAAGTTTGTGTACATGTTGTTGTTGTTTCTTTGTAAATTGTTTCAGTTGTGTATTTCAGTTGATGCCCCACAAACGATATATGTCAAATATATTTGGTGTCCAAATAAATAAACAAACGTACATATTTATTGTTGTTTAGAAGAAAAAAATACGAAAGAAAAAATAGAAAAGAACAGAAAGTGTTAGAAATGTTGCTTAAAATAGTGTAACCGTAGTTTCAGTTCATTTTTGTTAAATTTCATATTTTCTTATTTGTTTTTTATTGCATTCATGCTTCGAGCATCCTTTGCACTGCTTGGTTATTTTAATGTTTGTTGTTGTTGTCGTGTAAACACCATGTCATGTCAATTTTATATATAAACCCTCAACTCAGCAACCAATTGCACTGTGTCTATTTGACATCACTTCCTGCATTGTTGTTGGATTGCGGAATGGTCCCGCGGTTGTATCGTTATTTGCTTACTGGTAGGCAAATATTATTCTTTGCATAGTTCGTTTTTCAAAGTTTGCTCCTTAAATTAAGTTTAGTTTTTCCTAACCAATTTTTCTCTTTCAATTTTAGTTTTAATATCACTTTCTCACTCATACAAAAAATACAAAATATGCGTGCAGCTGGGTTGTTGTTTTTTTTTTCAAATGTTAATATTTTCGGTGCAGCTTAAGTGGATCAAAAATTAATCTAAGACATGCGCCGGAAAAGGAAAATTGACTGCACGAACGAAGAGAGTCTCCGGAGTGCGAATGCAACAAAAAATCGCAAAATACAAACTGGTAATTAAGAAAAGCAGTTTGTGAACAAAAATTTTTAAAAAGGCAAAAAATAATGAATATGTTGTTTATATAAAAAAGTATAAATTTAGGATAGTTGTGAAAAAATTACCTAACCAATACATGCATTGGAAAAGATATTACTAATCGTGTTATGCAAGATATCTGGATATATTATTATCTATTGAATCATTTTTTTAAATACATAGTTTTTAATATATATTTGTCTGTTAAGAGAATGTTATTCTCAAATATATCTTTAAAGAGAAAAATATATATTTAAACTGGTTAAGAGAATGGCTATAAAGTAAATATAGCAACTAAAATAATATAAAGAAAATCGTTCATTTACTTTTGAGTTGAATTTATTTGAAATTTTCATTGATTGTGTTTGTATTGAATAGTGACAATTTACTGAAATTAATCTTTCATAAAATATGAACAAAAAATGAGCACCAAACATTAAATTTCATTAGAAACCTTGAAATAATTCCTACTGAGTACAGAGTTAAGCCGAAAGTTATTTATCGAATACTTTGACGCAGACATAACCTTTCTGTTAGTTCTAAATGGGTCACATTGTTTTTTGTTTTAGAAATTTAAAAGTAGTTTTATTAAAAAAAAAGTAATTGGTAATAAACGAGTAAAAATAAATGAACCGTTACTATTTAATGAAACACACATGTATCACTGTCCAACATGCTCTTAAAATACACTCACAATTTCGTACACTTAACCATCAAACAAGAAATGCAAATGGATCGCCCCATATTTATACGAAAACACCAAATTGAATTTGATATTATTTTCGATATCAAAGCAGAACTATGTTGGCTAAACGGTGTTAAATTTGGGGGCCGCGCTATAAGCAAAGACAAACGAAAACTAAAAGCGTACAAAACACGCAATAACCGAACAGCTGCAGTAAAAATAAATAAAAGTATCCAAATAAAATAAAGCGCACACTAAAACCAAATGAAGTGCAATTAAAAATCACTTAAAGTTGGGAGAAGAGCCCAGACACTAGCGGACGCCGGCAAAGTACCCAAACGACGTAAAGGCGACATAAAACCAAAATGCCGTGTAAAATGTAATGTAAAACACGAATACAATTACCAAGAAAGGAACAAAATATAGCAAACCGTAAAAAAAACAAAAGATTTGAATTCAATGTGGACTCGTAAGCTATTATATCGACAAAGTTGCAATAAATGCACTCAACGTTTTACAGAGAAATGCAATAAGCGAAAACGATTTGCAAGACAGCAAAAAGATCTGTGTCGAGTTTAAAGCAATTTTCGTAAGTAGCAACTCTACTAGTGTTGCAAAAATACGACCGCACCAATAATGGAAAACAAAGCTCCGCTCCCACTCGGCACTATTATAGATAACACCTGGAAAATATGAATGTGCAGAGCCGGTGTGCTGGGAGCAAGGCTCCTCTCCAGATGGCTAAAAATTAAACAGAAATCGTATTCGAAACGGCCATAGCTAGAAATCAATTACAGTGGCGCTGAAGATAATAAAATAAAAAAAATTAATAGCACGATGGTTTACTGAACCTTACGTGAATATTTAAACAATGAATTTCTTGTTACTAGAACTTAATTGTTTTTTCAATTCTGATTATTACTACGTTTTATAATCTGTGGCCGCTGTGGTCGAGTTGGTAGCGGTGCGTGATATAACTCGATATGCCGGTGAGATCGAGGTCTCAGTTCGGATAAGCAAAATCTTAATCATAGAAAAAGTTTTTTCTAATAGCGGCCACCCCTCGGCAGGCAATGGCAAACCTCCGAGGGTATTTCTGCCATGAAAAAGCTTCTCATTAAATCCATCTGCCGTTCGGAGTCGGCACAAAACTGTAGGTCCCTCCATTTGTGGTATAATATAAAGACGCACACCACAAATAGTAGGAGAAGCTCGGCCAAACACTGAGCTATAGTGTACGCGCCAAAATTATATATATATATTATAATCTAGGAATTGAGTCTTAATTATTTTTAACATAAATTAAACGCGCTTCATTTTAGTTTTGATATTTAAACTTCATTTATTAATGATGAATAAAACCAATGAGTCAATAAATAGTGTTTTCGAGTTAAATGATTACATGGAAAACTCGGAAACAGTGAAAATGAAACAACAATAACGCTTCGTGCTTCATCGCCAAAAACGAACAAAATTTTCACAAAAAAAAACAGATATGAAAATAAAGCGAAATGAAAAAAAGGCAAACACCTGACTAAAAGTTTGCTGTATGTGCAACGATGAATGGCATGATAACGCTCGATGCACTTTACAATGAAATGCAATGTAATGACGATGTACAACAACAACATCAAACGAACGAACGAGTGTATTTTACAATGAATATAAGAAACAAAGTAACAAACGAACAAGAAAATGAAACAACGAACAAACAAACCGTCAAACGAGCATTGAAATGAAAGACAAACAAATATTAGCAACAACGAAGTAAATTTACCAGAAGCAGAAAGTGACCAAGAAAAGAAAAAAAATGAGACACAAGCAAGAGTCGATTGCTGTTGACATTCGGGTTTGCCTAGATCTCCTTTATGTTTTTTTGTTGTCGGTTAAACTGGCAGTCAGGCTAACAAAAACAAAAAGTGTGGACAAGAAAGTGAATAAATTTGGATGGACTGCCAACTGATGGCGCAAGTAAGCCAACTAAAAACCACTCTAGCCCGCACTCGTGTTAATAGTGTGCTTGTTGTCGGCTTCACTGACATTTTGAATCGCAATGACTACTGACCGACGGCTATTGGTCTCTTTACTTCTTTCTCTTTTGCCTTTTTGGTGGTATTCAATTACTTCCGCTTCTTCTGGTTAGACTAGCTCACCTGCAGATTGCTGAGTAACGCCTGAAAGTATGGCATCGCTAGCAAAATATTCGAGCGACTGCCGCCACTGCTGGCGCTTGAAGATGTTGACGCGCCGCCGCCGCCGCCATTTTCGCCGACCTGCTGTACTAATTGCGACCGCTAAACAATGGCGACGAGTTGAAAGATAGATAGAATAATATAAAAGAGTGAATTGCATAAAAAGGATAGAAAAAATGTATGCAATTATTGTGAGTGAAAATATTTGAAAATGTTAATTTTTCCTGGGAAAACTAAAATTGGATAAGGGCTTGCACATATATAAGAAATTTGAAAATGTAGTATGGCGACGAAAGAAAAAAAAACTTGCCGATGTAGCACTATATTTACGCTGGAAATTAGAGAAAATATAAATAAAGAGTCACATATAACGAAACAACCATCAAATTACGTAAAGTTGATAAACATTGTTGTGGTCACAGCATTTCCTTTACACTTCAACAAGAAACTGCAGCACATAGCACCTGGAGTATTTCACGTTATCCAATTCTATAGTTGAACGTCTCTGACAATGCTGTTAAAACGAATTACGTTTGTTGTCACGGTTATCGTCGAAGTAATCTTATTTGCGGGAATACAGGTCACACACTCGCTTGCTTACTTCCTTGCTACCTGTTCACCGCAATAAAGAACGAAATTGGGATTGGGAAAATTTTATTATAATTACAGTCCTGAAATACAGCAATCGTAAATACAGCTGTAGTAAATATACGAATGTGTATGTGATGACTCTTCAGCTAACAAAGCAAGCAGCAAGGGCGGACAATGAGAAAAAATATCAAATTACGTAAAGTTAATATAGCATAGCATTTCCTTTACACTTCCACAAGACACTGCAGCACATAGCAGTCCAAGTATTTCCCTTGGTGTAGAAACGGTCAACCAGACAACCAAAAACATGTAGCCTGACAATTTCCCATACGCTGAGGAACACTGCAAACACGCAAGCTGAATTGGCTGTCTTTTTATTTTCAAGAGCCACAGTTGCCACATGACCAGTTTTCATTGCATTTTCTTCGAATTGAAAGACCCAAATCAGTTGGTCCACGATTCATCATCTGTGACGATGTAGTAGACACTTTTGGAAGCACCTTTGTCGAATTTTCCAATAATTTCTCGGCACCAATCGACGTGAGTCTTTTTTTGAACGTCTGTCAATTTATGTGAAATCCAACGCGCACATAGCTTCCGCACACCTATATGTTCATGAAAAATCTTATGTATGCTAGTCGCCGATATGCCTAAGGTTGCCTCTATCTTGCTTAATCAGTTCTCTCACCGCTTCGATGTTCTCTGGCACAACAACCGATTTTGGATGACCTGGTTTCTCATCGTCTTTGAGCGAATGTCGTCCGCGCTTGAACTCATTTTACCAGTTGTAAACACTTACTTTGGATGGTGCTGTTGTTAAGTTAGCCCCTTTCGGAAGTCGTAAGAAATCATGGCACGAAAATTTTCACGAGATAATCTCATTTTTCAATGAATTGAATTTTTCAACTTGACAAACAACAATGTTTAATGCAAATTGACAGAAGTTGACTGGAGAGACTTATGCAAAAAATGTCAAACTTTTCGAATGTCATGTCGGTTTACATCTGGCAATACTTGTAGTACCATTTTCTAAATACATAAGTTGTTCCCCTCGTATTGGTTCTGGATTTCCAGCCGGCATTCAGTCATTATTATTAACACTTTTAAGATAAACCTTTAGGGCTTCAATGTTTACTCACCTCATTTTCCATAATATTGCTGTCCACATTTTTTGCCCCATTGGTTGTGAGTCGTCGATTGCGTTCACGTTCACTTTGTTGCTTGCGACGTGTGGTCTGTGAGCTGTAAGTAGGAAATATGGCAAATACATTTAAGCAAGCTAGCAATAAAATAAAAACCAAGTAAAATGCAATAAAAGAATATAAAATATTAAATAAACAGTGACTTAAAATTGGAGGCCCATAATAATTATTTACATATAAAAAGGTTTTGATTATAATAGTGACTGAGAAAATTTTTAAAGTCATCGAAAAGTATAATTCTGAGACTTATAAGTATTATAAAAGTCTTTTCGAAATTATTATCAGCGAGATAAATATTTTCGAGTATTGAAAGTCTTTTGTTTTGAAGCTTATATTATAAAAGTCCTCTGATAATAATTATGAGGGAGAAAAACATGTTTAAGTTTAAAGGACTGTACCAGTTAAGAATAATTTCAAAACTTTTTTGACATCAATTCAGCACTCGTTCGGGGTTATTTCAAGAAATTTTCGGAACTAGTTCGGGTTTAGTTGAGCACTAATGAGATGCCTACAGCCTCAGCCGCCTTACATACTTTCATTCATTTCATCCGGTCATCCAAGGTCGTTCCACTGGTTTCATCGACGATTTTTGGTTCGACTAATTGACTCAGCTTCCTCAAACTATGACTATTAAATAATAGGTAGCTGTCAGGGCAACAGTGATGAATTTTAAATTTATGCGCGGGAAATTCAAAAAGTCACTGAATCAGCTTGGTTACATGGAACTGAGACGAGATGGTCACAAAATATTTAATTATCAATATTTCCCCAGAGTTTAATTTTATTTCCATTCGTTTGCTTAATACATCAAATTCTATATTTAATGGGAATTATTCCGTTAAAATGAAACATGTACTATTATCATAACTTTCGCATTAGACACTTACGAGCTTTTATCATGACACTTCGGGATATGACTGCTCTAATTTGGTTGCTCTCAAATTCCATATTTTCTAAACTACTTAGCTCTCGTTTTTTTCTTTTGATTCCCTATTGTGCATTCAAGTATCTAACATACTTTACTTTATACTGAAGGCAACCAGAACAAAAAAGAGAATACAAGGAGTTACACAAGGAAGATGTAAACATATAAAGCTCTTCCCTAGTATTAGAAGAGGATAATATTGAATCAAACGAAGCGGTACAAATAGAGAGGAACGATCAGGAAAGCGACAAAAGCGGATGAAAATATTTAGACAATATGTGATTTGTCGACAACATACTTTTTGTTGCCGTTGGAAAAAAGTCACACAAAGTGCATTTTTATTGTATTTTCACGCAGCTGCTTAAATTAATGAAAGCTAAGGGAGGGGATATGCGAGTGAGCACACTTGTGGATTTTGTGAAAATAAACGCACGTTTGGGTGAAAATTTTAAGGCTATGTTTATATGTATGTATATACCCAATGAGAAAAGGCCAATTTTGTGCGAAGCAAATGTGTCGCTGTGAAAGTATTTTCAATGGTTTGGCACCATTCCGAACAGAAGGTAATGATTTTTGGTCGTTAAAATTGAGTATTTACTAGAGGGCTGCACAAGCACTATAAAAGCGTCAATACAAAACATCGCACTTATTTCAAATGTTGTCGTTCACTTTCATTGACTTTGCAAAATAGAGCATCGATCAAGAAATCGTTTTGTACGTACACGAACAGCAAATACAAACCGAGGTAAGTAAAGTAAAAACAAGCAAACCGAGTAAAAACGAACCGAAGTAAATCAAAACGAAGCAGCGCTACACTAAACTCCACCGAAACTTGTACGAAAGCCGAATTAGGAACATGCAGACTATTGTTTCTAAAATAATGACTTGTGAAGTAATTATTTTAAGTTCATATAATTTGTTTATGTTCAGAACACACGATATTTTTTTTTTGTACAAAAAAACATTTGACGGCACTCGCTGTTCTTGCTTTGATTTGCCTTTGTCTTTGCTTTATACGAAATACTTTTGTTTTCGTAGCAAAGCTGCACTGAAATTCAATTGTTGGAAGTATTGTACAGCAAGAGACGACGATTGCTAAACGTTTTGCGTAGCCCTATTGTATTTACACAGCGGAAAACATTTCCGTTACTTTTACAAATGCAAAGTATTGCTGGAATTGTTATTTCAAAAGTCAAACCGCTCATGAAATTTTATCAGCCGACCTTGCAATTTAACTGCGAGTCGAGAATACAGACTTTAGGAATAATAACATTGACTTATGTTTACAGGCAGGCGAGTATCAAGTTGACAATCGGAAATTTGTAATTGCCGCTTCTGTATTTTGTATATTAAAAAAATTTCAAATCTTTGTAGCAGGTTATTGAAAGCGAGTGCACACACGGTATTGTCCCGGGACAATTTCAGTACCTTTTTGAAACTGTTTCATAACTTTTTCGGGATCACTTCGGGACTATTCGGGCTCACTTCGGGACTATATCGGCAACATTTCGCGACACGTTCAACATTATGTTGGAATATTTCCTGAAATGTTCGTTATAACTTTTTCGGGACTGGTTTAGACCTAGTTCAAGACTAGTTCGGTTTCCTTTCGCCACTGGTTCACAGAATATTTCATAATCATCTCGACTCTAATTCTAGACATTTTTCGTTAGTTATTCCGATCAGTTTGTTATTTTTATGTATATTTCCATAAGTAGGCTGGTCTGATCTAATGTTATAGGTACAAGTAAAAACAATTTACTTTACCTAACGGCCCAACGTTTCGCTAAATCTTCTTAGCTTCATCAGGGCGTCCTGTTTTTATTTGCCAATATTTGCATTACATGAAATAAAAACATATGTACACAAATAAATAGTACACCAAACATTTAACAAAAATTGAAAAAACGAAAAACAAAAAATTTGTTTAACTTACATTTTAAATTATAATTTTTATAACTAACACATTAAAAATATAAGTTAATAACTACTAACAAGATTATTTACACTTTGTGACTTCAATTCAGGAATATTTCGGGACCCTTTCGATAACGCTATATATCTATTTCGATAACATTTCTCAATTGGTTTGGAATCAGCTCAGAACTATTTTTTTAACTTTTCGTGACTAATTTCGGAACAAATTCTTGTTCAATGCTGGTTTGGGTCACAAATATATTTTTTTCTTACTTTATTACACAAAGATTAGTAAAATATATAAATATGTAAAATTACCTATTTGTGCCGTCTGCTCCTGTAATCATATCCGCAGATGTTACGGCCTCTGTGCCATCACGTTCGCGAACTAAGCGTTCTGAAAATAAATATATGTTAAGTTTATAGTAAAAGAAAATGTGTATAAATTATTTGGTAAATAGTACTTAAGCTCTGGCTCAGCTGAAGGCCATACCTGATAAGTTATTGTTATTTAAATGAATATTTATGAAATTATTTACATCAATCTTTTTGCAAAATATGAACCATACTTGGTACAATTTGATATGTTCAGACCTGCGAAAATCGAATCAGAATTCATAACTGGCACTTCAAAAGCGCACTTTTCCTAAACTCGGGAAATATTACCAACTCATAAAGAAGCAAAATCTTCATTTTACTTTATTGAAGAAAACATTGAACCAGTGATTTTAGATTTTCTTAATCAGCCAGTTTAACTACGACATTCTTTAACAACTCCTTCTTCTCCTCACTCACCTGACTCCTGTACTTTGAGATCTTCCGGTTGTTGTCCAGGTTTCGCTTTCACATTAATGTTGATCTCTGCCGAGCTATGTCCCGCATAACACGAATATACGCCAGCATCACGGAATGTTATATCCAGAATACGTAACGCACCTTTCTTTGACACCGCAAGTGTGCGAGCATTTCGACCATTCGCCCACCTCCCAGCGCACCGGACAGTCAAGCACATTGCAATATTGGCGATCGACCGGTGGTGACTGTGGACACATGCTATTCAGCACGACCATTGTGTTCTCACCACCGCGCGTCACTTCGTGTATGCATTGCACTTCGCGCGTCTTAATACCGATGCTGCATGACTTGGAGCAGGGTGTGTAGTCGGAGTAGTTCCAACGCGGTGGGCACGGACGATCATTGCAAGTGCGTACACGCGCTTCTGGCTTCGTTTCGGCAGTGCACAGGAATGGCGACACAACACGTCCATTGTCTTCGCGCACACAATTAATTATCAACTCTTCAACGCCACCCAAACAGCTGGCGCTGCATGAAGTGTAGCCTTGTTCGCGCCAAACGTGTGTCTTACCCGGCTCCGAGACGCCCACTTTGATCGAGTCGCGTGGATATCTTTCGTCATAGATGTTTGGAGGCATTAGGCAACGCTCCTCGACGCAACGCTCAACTTCATCGTGTGGTTTGATGCCCTCACAAAGCGTGTCGTTGACGGTGACTATGGAACGTGAGTACTCTAGAAAGATTTTACAACGATAAATACGTCGACGGACGCCCTCCCCACAGGTGACACTGCACGGCGACCACTCGTTGTCCTTGACGAAGCTGAAAGTATGTAGATATGAAAGTAATTAAGTCGAAATCCTACTTTTATATTATAAAATAAATTTATTTAATTTTTCTAGATACTGATTGATTTTCGATCTTTAGAAATGTGAAAAGGGATGGATTTATGGTAAACAGATATGATGAAAATCTGGAACGAGAATTTTAAAAGCTTCAGGTTTGTCTGCATACAATTTAACTGCGGAATGACATATCGAACAGGGCTTGTGAAAAATAGAAGCAATATTCTTATATACCTAAAGAAAGACGGAATTGGCCAAGCTCAACTCGGTTGGAACATAATTTGTTTTTTCACATAACGAACTATCTGATCTAGAATCAAGGGACTAATCTGGAACTCACATCTCAGAGCAGTTACCAATAATTAAATACTTCATTGGAAAACTTGGAGAATAACCCCGTAATATATATGATAACCAAAAGGCATACAAGCCAGCTCTGAAGTCTCGATAAACTACATTACTTGTTTTTCTACTCATAAGGCGGAAAAAGCTCATGTATGTAACAGGCGCTTAGGATTAAATCAGTAATGTTACATCTGGCAATATTAATTTCAAATGAGTCTTTTAAAAGCGTTCTGATATTTTCGAATCGAAGTTGTAAACAAAAATCATTTTAAGATAAACAATTAATTAGATTGATTATATCTTGACCTTTCTTTGCAGTGTGCTATCGTGGGGTCGAATCACGCGGAAGCCGTGAAGAAAGATGTCTGATGGAGATATGTGGTGGTCTCCGAAAAAGTTCTATAATTTCTAAAAAAATCATTCTCGTTTTTACTGTACCAAATGAAAAACTGTTACAATTTAAACAAATAAAACACAACATATAATTAAACTTAAAATTTTCAAGCTTTAATTTCTTATAAAAATTTGTACAAAAATTCAAATTTTATATGCTTTTGTTAAAAGAATAAATACATTACTTATGAACTAATGGTATAAATGTTAACTTATTTTTTGGCTTTTGAATTAGCTTAATTCAATGAAAAACATTAACATGTGTCAGCATCTCACATTTTAACTACATTTTACTACAACCATCGAACAAAGGTGAAGCGTTCCAAATGCTATTAAATATTAAAATCATCATTTGAATATCATTGCGCCTTTCCATTCCATTTAAATGTCACACATTTTTCCAAAGCAGCTAGTTAAGCTAAGTTTGAATAATTGTAATAAAATTCTGCATAATTTTATTTTGTTTACAAAAAGTTGAAAAGTGCGCTAACAATTTATATTTGATGGCAAATGTTATATGCCAAAAATTAAAGAAAAAAATAGCTTGCACATAAATGCCGACAGTAGAAGTATGCAGAAGAATTTAAATACAATTTACAAAGAGACAATGTTGCCAACCAATGTGAGTAGCACTTCTTCTTCGGCGGCGACATAGTGACGCGCCGCAAAGTCTGTTCTATGCCATGCATGCTGTCAGCGGCAAATAAACTGGCAAATATTTTAGGAATAAAAAAAATAATCGCGCTTGAATTGGCCTACTCCAACTGCCGCTTATACGAAGAGAAATCTTAAGCAGCTGAAAGGAGGGCGCAAGGTTGCTGAGAAAACAGCCGACGACGTACTGTGGGTAAAATAATAAACTGTATGTTAAATTTAATGTGAAGGTATTTTATTTTCAGGCAGATAAATGATGATATACAAATTGTTCATTGTCAGTTGAAATTTATTTTAACCAACAAAGTAAAAGCTTTCCAATATATGCTAGTATTCTTGAAGTATTACATGAATTGTGTTTTAGAAAGCTTTAAAAACCACGTACTCTTTAAGAGATTATGGTATATCCTTTATTTATATTTTTCTATTGGAGAATAAGTGAATACTGGTTGATTAAGAACCAGTGTTGTTTAAATGGTATGAGAGAACTGTTGAAATTCCAGAAAAAATCACAACTACAATAATCTGAGAGTAACTCACCTTAGACGTAATATCGTAAATATTTAAAGTAATACCGTAAATAATTAAAGTAATAATAATAATAATTTTTGGCGCTTGCACTTTATGGCTTAGTGTTTGGCCGAGCTTCTCCTACCATTTGTGGTGTGCGTCTTAATAATATACCACAAATTAAAGTAATACCGTAACGTAAATTCGATGTAATAAAGTAGGAGAGGTTCGAAACTGACTGAAAAAAATTACCTACCGGTAGCTATTTGTAAAGAACAATAGTCGTCTTTAGACAGGAACTATTGAAATCGATAAATTTACTCATTTTGATTTATTTTTAATTGATGTAATTGTTATGAATGTAGTAAATAATTCAAGTTCGATAAAGATATTTTATTGGTATTGATTACCTTAAAAATAACTATTTTAATTTACGTTACAATAATGATCTAATTAATTTAGTTCAGTAAATGTGGCTTAGACTGGGAAGAAGAGTTTAAATATTTGAGAAGTTCAAAATCACAACTACAATAATCTGAGAGTAACTCACCTTAGACGTAATATCGTAAATATTTAAAGTAATACCGTAAATAATTAAAGTAATAATAATAATAATTTTTGGCGCTTGCACTTTATGGCTTAGTGTTTGGCCGAGCTTCTCCTACCATTTGTGGTGTGCGTCTTAATAATATACCACAAATTAAAGTAATACCGTAACGTAAATTCGATGTAATAAAGTAGGAGAGGTTCGAAACTGACTGAAAAAAATTACCTACCGGTAGCTATTTGTAAAGAACAATAGTCGTCTTTAGACAGGAACTATTGAAATCGATAAATTTACTCATTTTGATTTATTTTTAATTGATGTAATTGTTATGAATGTAGTAAATAATTCAAGTTCGATAAAGATATTTTATTGGTATTGATTACCTTAAAAATAACTATTTTAATTTACGTTACAATAATGATCTAATTAATTTAGTTCAGTAAATGTGGCTTAGACTGGGAAGAAGAGTTTAAATATTTGAGAAGTTCAAATTCTGGATGATGATATTTTCTACCAGTATTTGTACTCTTACTTTTGGTTTGTGCGCCAAAAGATGCGCTTCGTTGGCAGAAGAATAACCAACAAATAGATATATGGATTGTGAAGATAAACAGACGGCAGCAAGTCGCACAAAACGCACAACAGAAAATGGCAGACGCTTAGCCAAGTGGAACCTAAAAGGGGACGACTAGCGGCAATAAAACAGACACCAACGAATTCGTCGCCAAAAAGCATTCCAGCCGCAGGGCATGCAGGGACTGTCAAACCGCCAGCAGCCAGCCAGAGATGGCCAATAAATGCTTACAATGAAACTTTACTACTCTCTACATATAAGTGTTTGTCCACTCCAGTTACTGAAACTGAATGTAATGAATATTATTACAACTCAAAGTGAAAGGGCATGCGAGGCCAAGGGGTAAGCAGTCGAAATTCTTGCGGCTGCGGCTAGTCCCAAAACGCTCGCGCCGAATAATGAATTGTTTACGGGTGACAAGTTTCTTTGCCTAAGAGGAAAACTAAAAAGTTGTTGTGGTTTATTTATTGTAGCTTGCCATTTTCGTCAGAATTTCAAACGAAGCCTTTAAGTCAGACAATATGTGCAGGATACAGTGAAAATGAGAATGTTAAAGCGGAATAAAAAAGTAGGTTAAATAAATAAATAAAAACGTATTTATATAAAACTAAAGCACTTTTTATTATACAATTAAACGATTTAAATTTCTTATACTTTTCGTTACTACAGCTTGCTTGGTCAGTGGATACATGCAACTCTCATACAACTGAAACAGTCATTCTATCACAAAAATTTAAGCAAACAAAGTAGAAAACTAGAACAACTTCGTGAATTATATCGACAAAATGTGAGCACCAACGCCTGGACAATCACTTTGCATCAGCACTCGAGCAATCACTATTATCATTTACTCATCAGGGCAAGTGACAAAGGAATGTCCTTTTCACTGTTTAATGAAAGCTTGCAGAGCTACGGAGCCTAAGTCCATTAATGATGCCGCATTTGAGGTGTCCACAGATATATGACACACTTCGCTAAGTCCTTCCTTCTCTCTCTCTCACTTCCCAACCTCATTTTCTCATTTAATGTTTCCCACCGTAATTTACTGTCATCTTTACCAACCTGTCATCAACCGTGTGTGCGAACTGCGGCCTTCAATGCGCGCCGCTGTAATTTCGTACACATTGATTGCTATTAGCGGTCATTGCACGTTGAGCGAAAGTGTCTATAATTTCTATCATTTCACTTCCGCATTTTCACTTACTTGTGTGGTAAAAAAATATGTTTTACTATAATTCTTAAGTTAAGTTAGCGCAAGGAAATGTAATAAAACAGTTTGGAGCTCTTTGAACAAAATTCAGCGTTGATACAAAGAAACTCTATCTTAGTCAACTTCTATTTATTTATTTATTATCAAAAAAAATTACAATACATTTAATATTTTTCATAAAAAATAGGAGCACTAGCTGCCAAGGCTCTAAAACTGCACACATTGCATTGAATTCAAAGAATTTGAGGCAGTTTTTCTTAATTTTCCTTTTGTCAACTAATCGTTCATAGTAGAAAATATTAATGTATGAGAAGGCTGAAAATCGACTCGCTTCCTAATTACATTGCTTTTCTAATAATATTAATGCTTTGAAATATCTTAATAACACACTTGGATCACTGGATCTGGTCTGATGCTACTAGAGGCAAGAAAGAACACTTGGTTAAAAATATAAATCAGCCCAATCTATGAAGAGTACGACCTTGCAAACATAATACAATTAAAAGAAATAAACAGGTAGCTCTTCTATTTACCAAGGTCAATCTGAATTTCCTCATGTTCAATTCCACGCCAGTTGTGTCACGGGTCAAAATCTCTTTTCTTTTCACATATACAACATACACAGAATAAAGGCTTTATTATGATAATGATATGAGAAGTCAATACATTGAACAGAATGAGATATTTCCGCGTTGCAAAGTCGTCTACCGAGAATCTTCTAATGTCCATTACCTCACCGCAAGCTCAGACGAGGTGTGTTCAAAAAACAAGGCGACTTTCATTTACGCACTTGTAACGATAAAACCAATAATAAATAAATAAGTATGCGAAAGAAGATGTTAAATTTAGTGTTAAAATTAGCGAGGAATAATACTACGCATACAAATAACTAGGCTCGGAGCAACAGCCATATTCTTATGCGTCTTTCTACTCTCTTTTCTATAGAAACTATTTCTGAAAGAACGTTAACCAACGCACAGGTGATTAAACGATTGAATAGCAGACAGTCTGAGGCGATGACATGAAGTGGAAATGAAAACTGATGAGCAGAGAATGTGTGGGGTACTTTAGAGGAAAGTAAGGTAAATGAAGATATGAGTTGATGGCTGCGAGGCAGTTCAAAATGCCTGTGCGTTAGCTGCGAAATTAAAATGGCAGTGAGTGAAGGAGTTCAATGTTGATTAGGTTGCAGTGAGTTGAACAAGACAGAGAGAGAGGGAGAAGGGATGTGGTCATGCATTCTATGCGTTTTACTTTAGTAAACAAAGCTTGTCAAATGCAGACGGTTGAGCAAGATAGTAATGACGGTGGTGAAAGTTAATAAGGTGTTAGAAAGTGAAGAGCGAAATAATCAGCAGATGACAAGCCTTTAATCCTCTATAAGTTTGTCAACTCTTTGTGAATGTAGTGCTGAAGAGGTTGTCTCATTGACTGCTACAGTTCGCGCAGACATGAATGAGGTAATGTTACTTCTGACTATGTAGAAGCTCGTGAAGTGAAAAACTAATCGTTGGAAATATGAGTGAAATGTTTAATTTATAAAATAATTTCCGAAAGTTCAAACTTGTTTCACTAATGTTCTGAGTTGATGTCAACGACTCGTAAAATTTAAGTTCAAGAGGACTCAAAGTCAAACGCAAGAAAACATTAAATCAAATACAAGTCAAAATACATTGCATGTCAGATTCAGCACAGCAATGTTTTCGCAACTCTGCCTGACTTTTGACTAATAATTCAATGTCGAGAGATTTTATTTTCAATTAGTGATTAGTTAAATTCAGCCCTAGAGATATTATGGATATTCTTAGAAAATATTGAAACAAAGTTAATTTGGAACAGTTTTGAGAAAAAAAATCAGGCTCATTTGCAAGAATATGCGTAAATCTGGGAAATCCTTCCTAATTAGCTTTTTCACCCGCGTCATTTATTGCAGTGACACTCTTAGTAGATACCCAAATATCACCAAAAGGTAGGCCAGATACTCCCCAGCAACATCCCTATCGACAACCAGATCTCAGTAGTCGTTTGAAAATGCTTTTTAGATAGAAGACCCATCACCGACTTCTACTTTAAAGCCTCGTTTCGTTCATGTTTAGGCCCCTTGGTTGTTGCATCGTTTTACAGTTTATTTCTTGAAGGTTATTGGTGGATAATAGTTTGATGATAAACTTGGATTACAAAGATCAGTGACGCAAGGTTCCCATTACACATTTTTTTTTTATTAATCTTTAGGATTAGTTTATTTACACTCACCTTGGATCACCAGCAGGCACCTGCGACCCCGGATCCGAATCACTGTGGTAACTATTACCGCCAGTATCGCTGGTAAGGCGTTCTGCACGCGGTTCATCGTGATGCAGATGACTAACCGAGTGATGCGCGTACTGTGGTGCGGACTCATCGTCAGCATCATCAATATCCGCCGAATCGTCGTCATCTTCATCGTTGTCCTCATCGAGTTCACCATCATTGGTCTAATTATTGAGAAAAAGAAAAAATTTATAAGGAGGTATTTGAATCAAAACCATAACCAAATTAAAAAAAGCATAAGTTTTAAGAATCATCGTTTATTTTAATGCTGTTGAATCTTAGTTTGTTCTTATCGTTTAACAAATATCTTCACTACTCACCGCTGCTTGTGGCCCACTGCTGCCGAGTATAATTGTACCACCGCCCACGCAGGATACTTCCGTCGCGCATTGCTGCACCGATGCGGGCTTCGTTTGTGGATCGCATTTGGCACTGTGTCTGCCGTCGGCCGACTTGCATTCCACGCCACGCATTTGCAATCCTTGGCCGCAGGTAACCGAGCACTGTGTCCACGTCCACGCAAAAGACACATGCAATGTACACAAATCCAAGCATATGGAGCGGCGCGTAAGCAAGCCGCCGGGCTTTTGAAATAGTTGGCGTGGGTAGAATAGCGCCAAAGTTCACAATTGACAGTCAAGTTAACCCACTTGTTACTACCGTCGTTTTAAAACAACAGACCGGAAAAAAAAATGTCGGCGTAAATGAGAATAGTTCCGTTATATTTTCTGTGTGCAGTTCGATAGACTAGTATTATACACATCTTCAGTCAGTGTTGTGAATCCAATGTGATAGTGACTGCGCGTGGAATTTTGAGGTTAAATTAATAGTTTTTCAAGATGAGTTTTTCGAAGTAAGTATAAAGTACGGGATATATTTATTTGTGAGATATCTTAATTCATTACAGTAGTTGCGCATGTGAGATGCACCAAACTGCAAAATACTTGTAGTTTATCTGTTTTGTCATAAAGAAATTAGCGAATGAATTCAATGTTGTTTATAAACGCCAGTAGTAAAATATACTACTATTGCCTTTTTTGTTTGTTTGCCTAAAACATAGAAGTATGCGTGGTCTGAAGCTGCATGAAATTGTAGAAGAATTAGAAAGAAATGAAGACGGTCCGTTACCCGACGTTATTACAATATTTCCACCTGAAAACTGTAATGAAGATGTCACAGACGAAGATTCTGGGAAGAAAATGAAATATTGCTGAACAATTTACCTGGTTCGCAGCTACGAGCTCAAGCTGAGCTTCAACTTGATTCTTCTGAAAGCGAAGATGACGATTTACCGCTGAATCAACTTGCTAAACGTCGTCGAATAGATTCAGATGTAATACAAGACAATTCACAGGTGCCCACTACTTCAACGCAAACAATTTTTCATGCAACTGCTGAAACTATTGTCTCCAAAAATAAGACATATAGTTGGTCATCACGGGACATACAACCCAAAAGTAATAGTTGGAATGACATGGAAGGAGCAACGTTTAAACAGGCTCCATTATATTTTTTCGAATGCCTGTTTGACAAAAAGATCGTAAGTATGTTCGTGAAATACACGAACAGGTATATATATATAATATATATAATATATAATTTTGGCGCGTACACTATATAGCTCAGTGTTTGGCCGAGCTTCTCCTACCATTTGTGGTGTGCGTCTTCATATTATACCACAAATGGAGGGACCTACAGTTTTGTGCCGACTCCGAACGGCAGAAGTATTTAATGAGAAGCTTTTTCATAGCAGAAATACCCTCGGAGGTTTGCCATTGCCTGCCGAGGGGTGACCGCTATTAGAAAAAACTTTTTCTATTATTAAGATTTTGCTTGCCCTGACTGAGATTCGAACCTCGAACTCACCGGCATATGAAGTTATAGCACGCACCGCTACCAACTCGACCACAGCGGCCACTTACACGAACAGGTACGCCTCTCAAAAAAACAAAGTAGGGAATGTGACCAATGAGGAAATGCAGTCTTTCTTCGGAGTTTTGCTGTTCAGTGGCTATGTTATCGTACCTAGGAGACAAATGTATTGGGAGAATGCCACTGACTGTGGCATGCCCATTGTGTTCAACGCCATGTCTAGAGATCGCTTCACCTTTATAATGTCTAACCTTCACTGTTGTGATAACTCTAATTTGCAACCGAATGATAAATTTGCCAAAGTTCGTCCACTGATAGATGCTTTGAATGCCAATTTTTTAAATTTTGCACCTCTTCAGGAAAATCACAGCATCGACGAGGCCATGGTGCCTTACTATGGGGGGCACCCATGCAAACAATTTATACGTGGCAAACCTATCCGATGGGGCTACAAGTTTTGGGTGGGAGCAACTCGCTTGGGATATATAATATGGTGTGAACCCTATCAAGGGCAATCGGGCGAGATTGTGAGCCAGTACAGAAAACTTTGGACTGGGAGCCAGTGTAATCCTGCAATATGCTGATGTTCTTCGGAAAATGAACCACCAGGCCCCCTTTCACTTATTTTTTGACAATTTCTTTTCCTCGGTACCGTTGATTGATGAGCTAGGTAAAAGAGGATTTAACGCGACTGGAACGATAAGGGAAAATCGTTTATCCAAATGTCCTTTGCCGACAAACAAAGAAATGCAAAAGTTGCACCGAGGTTCTTACAAATTCAATTCTACAAGGGCTGAAGAAATCGTAGTTTGCAAGTGGCATGATAATAGTGTTGTTACAGTTGTATCAAACCACGCAAAGGTAAATCCTGTGAGCAAAATAAAGAGATTTTCGCAAAAAGAAAAGAAATACATACTTGTTGATCAACCCTCTCTTATCAAAGCTTACAATAACAACATGGGAGGTGTGGATAGGTCTGATCAGAACATTAGCCTCTACAGGACTTCAATTAGAGGCAAGAAATGGTATTTTTCGCTTATTGCCCACTGCCTGGACATGGCGCTTCACAATGCTTGGCAACTATACAAAGCTAACCATGGTGAATATGATCATCTAAAATTCCGCCGGTGTGTAGCGACAGGTATTTTAGAGACTTTCATGAAGTCAGATCAACGAAAACCTGGGCGAACATCGAAAGCTTTTCACGAGAGTTCGCGTTTTGATGGTATAGGCCACGTAGTAAAATATCGACAAGGCCAACTGCGTTGCGCTTTTTGTCATAAGCATGCACATTTTTTTTGTATAAAATGTGACGTCATTCTGCATCCAAAAAACTGTTTTGAAATCTATCACACACCTACATAATTTTTTTTTTTACTTGTTCATATGTATATTTTCCTCAATAAATAAGTCATAATAAATGAATATAACCATACACAAATTTCGTTTTCTTTATACGTTATACTCGTAGTAATAGAAGGTCATTTTACTATCGTTGTTTAAAAACGACACCATTTTTCCGAGTTTTCCCCGGAGCAAATTTTTTTTTGACAATTTTCCTGTTTAATTTGGTAGGTATTAACAACGATTTCCAAAAATTATAAAAATCGGACAAAAATTAATTTTCAGTAATATCTGGGTTAAGTAAGGTGAGGTTGTTTTTGTTGTAGCCAGGATGTGGCATAAATCGTAAATGACACACGAAATGATAAGGAATTATGAATTATTTAAACGAATTTATCATAAAACATTTGCATAAAAAAGCCCTTACATACATTTATGCATTTAAATATAATTACTAGTGACACTGTGGAATAAAGCCAAATTTGATATGCAAATTCGTAACCGTACCGTAAAAAAAATTTTAAAAAAGGTAAAACAACAGAGTATATGGTGAGTAAATTTGAGCAAATATTTGTTATGCAAAGGATAACGAAGTGGAGTTGTGCGCTTTTTGAGCGCTCGTTCATTTCTGTGGAAGACGAGTAGGTAAACGTGTACGCACATTAGAGCGTGTAAAAAAAGCTTAATTTATTTTAGTTACCGCTAGCAAAAATATAATAGTTAAAAAAAATTGGTTACCAATTTTTGCATAAAAATTAAAAAGAAAAATTTCTGAGTATGCTACTTTGTAGTTTATTCAATTTTTGCATGATTAAGGAAAAGTTTGAATACCTACAAATTACTGTCGATTTTTTCGCTTTTTAAGAACAACTCGAAACAAATTTGGAACGAATTCGGAAAGAGTTCCGAACCTTTCTCGGTTAGGTGCGGATACAAAGGGCATTACTTCGGACCATTTATAAACTACTCCGATGGCGGCTCGGGACAATGTTGGGACTACTTAAGGACTAATTTTGGGAGCTAATTCCACAAGTTCTGTATTAGTTTGAAGCCATCTTGGAACCTTGTCTGAACCATAACAGCACGATAGGCGGATAGTTGGCCTAGTTCAGAACCAGTTCACCGGGGCTGGCTCAGGATTATTTCGGGTTAAATACCGGGATGATTTTGAGATGATTTGAGTCACGTACTAGTTTTGCCATTTTAGCCATTTTGGAGGATTTTTCGGGGTTTTCTCTACCAGTTCATTAACTAATTAGGGAGTAGTTAAGAATCAGTTTACCGGGACTAAATCAAGATTATTTAGGGACTATTTCGGGATTGTTACAGGATTGGTTTTTGTACTTCTTGGGACAACTTTGTTCTGCTGTTTTCAGTACAAATTTTGGAATTTTTCGAGATCATTACTCGGCAAGTTAAGGTATTTTTCGCATGATATTAAAACAAGTTCGGCACCATTTCGAAATAATGAAAATCAGATGCTAATCTTATGTACATATGCACATACATAATTTGTGTGTGTGCCAATCATATTCTCATACGCATCCTAAAGTGAATGGATGTTCACAACTTTGTGTGCTCTGAAACGCAAATGACTATAAATGTATGCACGTCTGTTTTGCATTTGGACGCTTGAATGCTCAGTAATTGTGTCTAAACATATGCAGACGCGCTTGAAGCCCACACATTTTTTTATTCGTTAAACCCCGCACTCACATTTGTGAAAAATTAAAACAAAGTTACTGGGTTGCCAGGTCGCCAGGCAAATTCAATAGAAAACTAAGGAATGCCATTTATATTTAAACAAAAAATTACTTATTTGGTTGGATAAAATCAAACTTAAATAGCACTTCAAAACTTATGATATATAAGACACCTTAGAAATAGAAATTAATATGTCGATGGAAATTACGACATAATATCAATAATTGATCGATTTTGATGAAGATGAAAACTTCGGAAAAGAATATGTTCATGAATGCTACCTGCAGGAGTTGTTAATATAACTTTGACAGTAATCAGCAATTAAAGTAAATGGACAATCAATATTGTTGAATATGATAGAGGTTTTAGTGCCGATAAAAATGTTGATAAGAGTAGCTTATATGGTGTACCTACACTGGCGGTACAATTACCCGAACACGAAATATTGCCTTATTATTGTTATGTCAGCTGGTTTCTAATAGTTTACATTAAAATTCAGTTCTTTCTCTTGCAAAGACATATTAATTCCAATTTTTAACTCTCTACGAAATATCACTAGATTTCGAACTTTAAAAATATACAGAATTTTTTTAAGTAAACAGTATAGGTGGTAAGGTGAAGTACAAATTTTAAATCCCTTTGTTTGATTATGGATTTTTTTGAATTTTATGTTGAACGTCTTGCAAAAAAAAATAAATGTGGTTTAAAATTTATTAGGGAGAAAATGCGACAAAAAAAAAAACTTCTGAAATTAGCAGTGAGTTTTTACGTCCTGAAACTTGTACCTTACTTACAAAAATTGTAAGAGCCACAAAAATGCATACTCAAAATCATTCTTAAAGTGAATAAAAAACAAAAAATTTGTTTAACTACTACAATTTTTTTGTATTAATAAAATTTTGGTCTTGTATTGTATTTACAAGGGAGCGAAATGAATTTTAATAGAACAATTTAAGAAGCTAGATAGAAAAAATATGAACTGGGCCAAATGTTCGATTGCTGTTATTTTGACATTAACGATCGAAATTTTTTTAATAACATTTAAAAACATTTTTAGAAATATTCTAAGAACTTACAACAAAAGCACCTAACATCTGCCTCACTCCTTTTCTTCTAGTTATACCTTAAAGTCATAAAAAAGAGTATATTTCGTTTACTTTAATTTTCGTTGTGGCACTTCACTTATTTCACTTAACCTAACAACCCTTTCATTATTTTCCTCCCCACGCTTAAGTGCTTTACCACACACACACTACATACATCGGCATGACACATATGCAAATATATGTTTATTTATGCCTATTTCTACAACATAAATGAAAGAGCATTAAGTCGTCACAATATTTAACCGATGAAGTTACGAAATGTATGCGATGAACGAGAGCAGTAAGTTCATAAGCAGCTGTCTAAGTTGGCTGGACTTATTTACTTTTCTAAATTGACACTTGCACTTGCGTGGCCAGGGACATACATTGGTATGCATTTATTTATGCAAGTACATATGCATGGAGAAAAGTGTTTGTAGTACAATAATCGCAACACGCATAACGTCTAATAACTGACGGAACTTTAGAAGCTTAAGAAGCTCGCAATGAAGCGGCCTAAGTTTCTGCGTAACCACGCCGAGAAGTTTTAGATTTCAACCAGAAGCAGTCTTTAGTTCAACCAAGTAAATATGGATTTCTTACAACGAAGAAGACAAGCAGAGTAAGAACTAAGAAAAAGCTTACGGAATTTGTGGTTAGGAGATTATTTAGAACATGTATGCAGCTGAGCTCATTGGAATGGATTGCTGCAGCGAATCACTGCAATGAATTACTACACTTCAGCAAGTACTTACGAGGTTGTAAGAGCACAAAAGAGCGAAGCAGAGATTTGGCAGACAGCGTAAAACCTTTAGAAGCAGTAAGCCAGCCAACAAGCCAGTCTGCCATTTGCTTGAGGTAGCAAGTGCGTATAGTGAATATTGTTGTTGTTCTTTCCGTGCTTTTTCACTTGCATTTATACTCGAGTGTAATTAAGGCTGTAAGATAGCGGCAAATATTTAATATAGGTAAACACTTAAAACGATTTCCGAGCGTCGAGTAGCGAGTGCTGAATGCGACGGAGCACTTTTGATGTGATGAAATGATGTGAAGGAAGGGAATGGGGGTGTAGATTGGCACTGTAACGCAAAGACCCCGCATAAACAACATTGGTACCATTTTGAAAAGGGATATGATAATGGATTGGTCTGCTAATGTTGACTACAACGTTCTCAACAGTTCACAATTGATAAGAAGGTAGAAAAAAACAAAAACGTGATATGTTGCTCTAATTTTTGTCCAGAATAATTTTTTATACTCTAATTATTAGAGTAAAGATGAGTTTCATTTTAAGTTATTTTTAGGCAGGTCTTTATTATCAGAACGATTTGTTTTTATATTTCGTCATCGACTGTTGCTAAATAACAAAAAATGTATGCGGAATATTAAATGTTACTTTCATCCCAAAAACAACAACAATGAGTATGTAGTTATGGGATGAACATCCATTAAAAGCGAAAAAAATTTTTGCTCTTCAATGCTATTTAGGCTGTAAATAGTTTTGAACTAATTATAATTTAGCCAAGAAAAACTTGATGGTCAAAAAACTTAAATCGCAAAAATATTTGGCGCGAAAAAGTGCCAAAGCTGATTTTTGCACTTTGGTGCATTCCGCTGTCACACGAAGCTATATATTTTTATATTATCACCGCATGATTGCAAATATTTTCCAAAAAAAAAGCTTTTGTATTAAAAGACAAAGAAAAAATATTCAAAAAAAATAAAAATTATGCAGAAACAAAAAATATAAAAGGAATATGTGAAACAACAGAGTTGAGTTGAAAAAAACTTGTTTAAAATATGCGCTTCTGCGATTTAATAAATTTTTCACCACCGCCTAACTAACTTAAATCTAAAATACTACTAAAATTAAACTCACTCCAGTCAATTCCTCCACCTCCCACGTTGGACACTTCTCAATCATGCAGGGCTCCTGTATGGCTGGCCTTGGCGGTCGACACATCACATCCAGCACCTGTAATGTATTAAGAGAAAACGACAGTGAAAGAACAAAGAGGAAAAAATTATGGAAATTAAAAAGCAAAATTACAAGAAAAAGTCAATTTACCAAACAACAACACGCGGTTATTACAACATAATATCAATAAAAAAGGGGGAAAAAAATGAGAGGCAAGCGAGCCATCAACGATGAGTAGTAATTAGGATTATAAAAGCATGCGCTGCTCACGAGCCAAATTGTTAACCAACACACACACACGAGCTTGCAGCAATTTTTTGTTAGTCAACAAAGAGCTTAAATGTAAAGTAAGTAACAAAGCAATAGAGTGTGGCAAATCGAGCGAGAACGCGTCGTTGCGGGGCGTTTAAACTGTGCAAACTAGGTGTTTGTGTTCTTTTTTTTTTACAATTTATTGTTTTGCGACTTTCTCTGTTGTTGATTTTTGTTTTGTTACTTGCTGTTTTAATTTTTCTTACTCAAATTCTGCTGTTTTATGACTAAATTTTCTCTTACCGTTGTCTTGATGCCATTATTCTCCTCGGCGCACACAACCATTCGCTCACGATAGCCAGGACCACAGAGGCGACTGCACGGACTCCAGTCGTCAGTGATCCACCTGAAGCGAAATGAAAACGAAATTAAAGATAATCACTTTTTATGCTCGTAGTGGTTTTTGAGGGGGGTACAAGAAGAAGTGGGTAAACAATTTTGAAAGCTGTACACTGTAGCAACGTTAGAAAGAAATGAAAACGCCGAGACATGTACATTTGTTTTTAGATCTTAAGTTACGGTTTTGTGTTTCGTTTTTTCAAGCTCAGACCATTTTCTCGAGTTATTTGCTTCTTATGTTTTCATTGTCTCTTAAGCTGTTATCGATTTTCCTCTGAACGGAAAAAATTAAATTTTTATAAGATTCAGCAGCGGTCGTTCATTTTTAGTTAATTTAATATACTAATGCAATTAGAGCTTTTTTAATTATATTTTCTCATGTCCGGATTTTTTAAGTTCATTAGAGTACACGTTACGAAATGATATTTTTAATACTAATTCATCCCTGTATTGAAAATAATTATATATATTATATATAATTTTGGCGCGTACACTATATAGCTCAGTGTTTCGCCGAGCTTCTCCTACCATTTGTGGTGTGCGTCTTTATATTATACCACAAATGAAAATAATTAGATTCCTTAAATTTATTTACAATATTGTCATTAAATTGATATATATTTTGTTTTGTTTTACATTGATCTGATTTTCGTTAACAATTTTTTTTATTTTACCATATTCTCAAAATATCTAAGTTATATAAAAACGTCTGACTTCCTAGAGAATATCAAAAACGCAGTTTTATTATATTTATTTGACCCCGAGTTTCCTATATCGGTTTTCTTCCATGTAAAATTTATTTCCGCGCTGTGTTATCATTCTTTCTTTCTGATTCTTTTCTGTATATATTTTTGTCAATATTTTGCAAGAGTTTAGCAATATCTTGAAAACATTGAATATTGATTTTCATAGCCAAGAACTGTATTTGACTAAGCCAAAGCTTAAGATGCAAAATGGTAATTTGGGACGTTGATGCATACTCATAAACTTTTAGTAGATTTTTTATAGTACAGCTCGAAAATTCGGGCACTCACTTTTTTAGACTTTCCAGTTATTTTTAATATTTTACCTCTATATTTCGGACAGAAAAAAACTCTGGCGTGTTTTGTTTTCAAATGACCTGTCCCATTCTATATTAAGTTGGCATTGATTTTTAAATAAACATACGTATGTATGTAGATACATAACTGCATTCGCATTACCATGCGTCTTGAATTTTTATGCGTACGTTGTATTTATTGATGGCAACATGTGGTTACAGTTCATAATATTCTGCGCATTAAAACTAAAAAAAGTAATAAATAAAATGCCACTGACAAGAAAGCAACATAAAAGGAATACATTTTTAGATTTTATTGAATCAGAAAAATCAACAAGCTATACAGATGAATTTTTTAAATTATGTAAATCTTTAAAAAAGTATTAAAAAAAGACTAAACAGTTGTATTAGAAAAAGTACGTTCAGAAGAAATAAACAACTTTTTCGCATTGATTACACAGCATGTTAAATGTGAGATTTTTATTTCCAAAAATTTAATCTACTTTTTATTCAAGTTACAATAGTTACCATTTTAAATGTTTTTAGTCTTAAGTTGAATTAAATAATTAACAATAAATGTTTTATCCTTCAATACTCTCAATTACTTTCTTAATCACACCAATTTATGTACGCATATTTTTTTATTTTTTAATCACAAAATTTTTTGCACAAATACTTAGAATACTTTAAAGTAAAGTGTTTGCAATTTCATTGTAATTTAAAGCCAAAATATTTCTTAAAGTACACTTTTCTTCAGGTGCTTTTAACTTTCCAAATGACGTTAAAACCATATCTACGTAAAACCAAAAAAAACACACACAATAAACCTCGCTTAGGCATTGGTCACACTATAAAAACTGAAAAAAACTGCTCTACTAGCACATTTTCCTTAGAGGAAGCAGCGGGAGCAAACAAAAGTGAGCGTTGTTGACGAAAGCTTAACAGACAAAATACAGACAAAGGAAAGATAAGATTGCAGCTAACATTGCCAGTGGCAACTGGCAACATAGTACAAAACTTACCTCGGTGAACAGGTGTGCGTGTGGCAAAACAGCACCGACGGTTCCGGCCGTTGGGGACCGCTGCACATGACATCGCCGACTTCCACGCCAGTAACACGATTTCGACACACAGGCTGCGACATTTTGTAGCCTGCAAGTGAATTTAGAGAAGAGACAGGGAAGAGAAAGTGATAAAGAATTAGAAGTAAAATAAAAGAAATCTGCAGCACAATCGCAGATAGATGAAAAATATAAAATGAAAGAATTAAATGACAAAAAAAGTGGTAAATGGCAAGTGGCAAATATAGAATGAAAGGAAATATTAAACCTGCGTTCATAGTATAACGTGGAAAGAGATAACACCACCTAAAATATTGTTTGCAATGAAAGTGTAAAATCGTTGAAAAAAAGAAGAAAATCGACAAAGAAAGCGGTAACTATCAACTTACGAAAAAAGTCAAAAACTTCAACAGAGTGCCACCACTGCCTCAGGCGACGCGAAGGCACGCAGAGTCATTATAGAATTTAAGTGCTTGAGTGGCTGCAATCCACCGTTGAAGAAGAACAATGCAAAGCGGCGGGAAGGAGGTGGAATGTATACAACCATAGTAGCAGACACACCCACACATTTATGAGACAATGTCAGAACGAAAACGGGACTGTCTCGAAGTTTTTGTGATGCAATGTTTTCAACTTTAAGAAGCATTCCAAGGCGCTGCTGCCTTCACAGGCTTTAGACTTTACAACTTACTCACCCGAAGCCTTAAGTATCTGTGCCACAGGTAAAACTTTCGCTAGCGATGTTAAACGCGAGGCTGAGCTTACTCGCGAGGCGATTGAATTATAGGTTAGCTCTTATATAAAAGTTGGCTTTAATGTAGGTTTGGAGTATGTATGTTAGTGTGGACGTTCGTGCTTATGCAACACCCATGCAGTTTTCTAGAATCTGTAAAAAAATAATGTTGGTAATACAAGCTAGCCGATGACACGCTTTATCCAGATTTGAATCAATAACATCTGTTATCGTAAGAGCAATTGTGACGTCAGTGGCGTTGCTTGAGTGTCTTATAAATACAAATCAAAGCACATGTATGGAAAGGTAACATAAATGTTTACGCATTGATACTCAACGAGTTCATGTGAGCTGTGGGAAATTCACTCAACTTGTGATACAAAATTTAAGCACTTTCGATTAAGGAAACAAATGAAAAATTTGTACACAAACATTGCGTGAAATATATTGCGGTAATTGAAAATTGTCAGGGTTTTGCACACATTATTGCTCCTTTTCATATATACTTGTATATTTAACCCGCTTTAAAGGGTTAAGCCACCTTACGATTTTGAAAAAATCGTTTTTATTTTTATTAGCTAAAATGCTTTCATATAATCCCGAGATTACGACAAATATGAAATCAAACATCATTTTGATGGTTAAAGTTTTTTTTAGTTGTTTCAAGCCATGCGCGTCTGAGTGACCGGAAGCATGTATGGAAACTTCAAATGCGTTTTTCTCGAAACACTGTTTTTCAAAACGGTATCCTACAATTTTTAATCGATTTTATTGATTTATACACAAAAATTATTACAATATTTAAAAACAAGGGTGAAAAATAATATAAATAACTGTCATTCAAAAACAAATCGAAATTTGAGCAAATCCATACGATGGGCCATAGCTAATACGTTTTTATTGACAATAGAATTTTGTACGTTGCAGTCCGGAGGGCATGGAAAAAGGATTATATTGCTTACATTTTTACATCAAACCACCAACAAATATTATTTTAAGCACTCCAATATAAACTTATTAGAACCATCTAAATACATGTATTTCATCTTGTTCAGTTATCCAAAAAAAAATTATCAATCTAGGTATGATTTTACAGCCTCATATGTGACCTAACATTTAAACGCCGTGTTTGATAGGCTGGGAATCCTTTTATATTTTCCATATGATAAAGACCGTAAATCTGAAATTACTTAACCCTTTACGTAACTTTGTATGATATTTCACGTAGTTTTATTGAGGAAGTTTCGTTTAATTATTCGCTATCGAATGGGACCTAAAACGTTTCAATCTGTATAGATACAAAATTTTTAAGAAAATATAGTTGTTCCAAAACTCCATATGAAGAACTTTAATTTTTTCTGAAGTGTCATTAAAACACATTCTTCACGTTTTAAATAAAAGTTATTTAACATATAAGAAAGTGACATTGAGGCTATGCTACTTCGAATTCAAAAAAAATAAAACTGTATTTAAAATATTTCGAACAGCAAAGTTGTCTATTTTGAATAATTGTTTTAGCTGTGAAGGTAAATGATATCAGGACGATAGTGAGTATCATATATTACTTTGATATTTTGGCTATTTGAAAATTATATTTACCAACCCCCAACTCCCCCTTAATTTGATTGGGGGAGCGGTTGAAAAATGCCTTGCCGGTAGACCTTTTTTGTAAATTATATTAAAAATATGTAAATAAATAAAACTAAAAAAATAAACATGAGGTCTTATAGGCAAAGAACCAAATATTATTTTACAATAAAAAAATCAACACCTGACAAAACATGGATGGCACAGGTATTACTCAAAATAGATGTTCGATTAATCGAACAGTGGCGGTCATCACATACAACATATCGTAATATAACAACATATCGTAATATAAATGAATAGACAAGATTATTTCAGTAAAAACAAATGTTTATTGAATATTGGCTATTTTTGATTATTTAGATAGTATTTCATGGAAATCTTTGAAACACTTCGAGTGCATATGCTTGGCACATTTTTCACACATCCAAACTGTTGGTTTTCCACAGCCTTTCAATTGACATCGACGACATTTCCCTTGAGGTTGACGGACGATGAGGTGTTCACCAACCACATTTGGTAAGTTGCGTGGTCTTTGGAACTCCAGATCTTCATCCACCTCCAATGCTTCTTTTTCATCGGTCAACAAAAGAGACTCAGTGACTGACGACTTGAATTGTTTTTGGCTCATTGGCTTCTCATTCTTATATTTCGCGACCAAACAATGCAATTTCCATGCATTCACAGTGGAAGAAGGGTCTGGTACGATATGTCGAAAATTAAAATGTCGAAACTAAAAATATCGAAAAAAAATGTCGAACAAAAAAAAGTTGAAAACCAAAAAGGTCGGAAAACAAAATGCCGAAAACAAAAAAGTCGAAAGCAAAAAGATCGAAACAATGCAATGAATGATGCGCGAACATGTTATAGGTATCTATGTTGTTATTTTCATTTATTTTTTCTATTACCTAGACAAAATTACGCATTTTGCACATCATTATTTACATTTATTTCCACTGTTTTAACTATACATAAACGAGATTACGGTAACCTTATTTACAAAAAAACTCTCGGCTCTCATCCATACAAGTAACTTAAATTCTACAACAATGCCATTCTCATGAAACTCTATTGCTGTTTACCTCAATGAGATAACGGTAACTCCCGTAAAATCAACAAGACTGCACTATTGATTCTCATGGTTTTCATACAATTTAATCATTAGAAATTGTCGATTGAAACCTTGTGCACAGATTGGAGTTCAAAGATGTCTGCAAATATTTACACTGTTGTTTCAAATAAGGGACACGATAAACTAGTAGTTGATGGTTATATTTATTATATGGAAAAGCAACATAAAGATGTTTTTTATTGGAAGTGTGAAAAAAAAGTAAATTGCCATGTAAAGAAAGAGTGACTACAGTGATATGCGAAAATAAGCACCAAGTAAAAAAAAAAACGTTTGAACACTGTCATGATCCACTTGCTTATGAGCATGAAATTTATAAAGTAAATGCAAATCTTAAAATCCGTGCAGAAAAAACAAATGATAAACCTTCTCAAATAATTAACTCTGCTATAGTGCAGTGCAACCGTGAGTGTAGAGCATACATATCAAAACCTAGAAATTGCTTACAAAAAATTAAAAGATTGAGAAATAATATGTTAAAAGAGCCTAAGAGTTTAGACGAAATAAAAGTTCCAGAAAATCTCCAAAACGTTGAAGGTGAAACATTTTTGTTATGCGATAAAAGTTTTGAAAGCGAAAAGATTTTAATATTTGGAACTGTAGCGAACTTAAAAATGCTGGAAAAATCACGTGTGTGGCTTATGGACGGTACATTTAAGGTGGTACCAACAATAATGCGCCAACTTTTCACTATTCATGCATTTATTAATGAACAAGTTGTCCCTGTCATTTATTGCTTAATGAGCAGCAAGACAAAAAACTGCTACAATGAAGTGTTTTATGAAATCCATCAAATTGCCTGTGCTCATAATGTGAAACTCAATCCTGATATTATAATTACTGATTTCGAAAAAGCTATTATATCGGTAACAAAATCATACTTTCCTGATGTTATTAGTAAAGGATGCTTCTTCCATTTTGGGCAGATATTGTGGCGTAAGATTCAAAATCAGAAGCTTGCTTCGAAATACAGCACAAACGAAAATTTTTCGTTGCAATTGAGAATGTTAAAAAGTTTAGCTTTTTTAAACCCTGGAGAAATACCAGATTATTACACTGAACTTATGCAACACATGGATAATGATTGCTCTGAAATTTTAAAATGGTTCGAAAATAACTACGTGATTGGAACTTCCAGAAAACGGAAATCGTGTGGAGTAAATGCACCAGTTCAGTTTACTTATCCACCATCGTTTTGGTCGATATCTGACCAAGTGAATAGCAATATCCCAACGACCCAGAATTCAGTGGAAGCATGGCACAGAAGATTACAAATTATAATTGATAAGTGGGAGTGTATAATTTAATAAGTTATTTAAAAAACGAATGCATCGTTGTTCAAAATAAAATGAATTTAATTAGTTCTGAAGGTTCAACGAAATCTAAATCAGCCTACCAAAAGCGAAGAAAACATATTCAAAACATACTTAGTAAAAAAACAGAGTTTTCAAAAATGGAGATTTTGAAAAATTTAGCGTATTCCACTTCCCTATGTTAGCGTTTCTGTTGATTTTTGTTTAATACATTTAAATGTGCATACGTATGTATATTGTAAGGTGGCTTTGAAATAAGTGTATTTTGTTTTGTAAATACGTATATTTCTTATAGTTGAAAATGAATTAACTGGTTGTTTAATTGAATGAAATTGTTTAAATAATTTGTAAGTGAACTGTTAATTCGATACCATCATAACTAGCAATAAAGCTAATAAAACACATTGTTTAACTTCATTTTCCGTAGTTTTACTTACAATATGCCAATTTCGACCTTTTTCGACATTTTTCAAACTGAATTATTTTTTCGAAATTTTTTATTTCGATCAAAAAAGTCTTCTACAAAAAAAGGCTTTTAACATTTCGATATTTTTAGTTTCGACATTTTAATTTTCCACATATCGTACGACTCCCTGGAAGAATTTAGGGTGTTTGTCCAAAGTGGCCAGTACCATTTCTTACACGGATGTTTACTCGATAATTTTGAATGGCATTGTCGTGGAGATCAACGCCACCCATTCCTTTGTTATAATTGTGAAGCACAGCAGGTTGATCCACGTTGACAAATTTCCCATTTTCTCCCAGGCTCTTCTTAGAAGCTTTAGTTGCCTTTTGCCAACGCCGAACAGGGTAGAGTGGCAGAATCTGATCATGGTTTGTAGCAATGGTGACCTCCTTATTATCTTGCCAGCGACAAAGGGTTATCTGGTTCTTAGAATCGTACATATAATCACGTGCGCCGCGAGGCAGATCTTTACCGGTCTTCATATTTATAGCACCCCCAGCTACACGATTGCAGCGAACAGTTCCAGTGGCGCAGAACCCCTTTGCTGATAACAGGCACAGAAGATGATAGGAAGTGAAGAAGTTGTCGAAAAATACCACGTGACGCATAGGTGCTTCGACGTTGCTGAGTAAACGGAGAACGACATCAGCTCCAAGACCAAGCTCTCTGTTGTATTCATCGGATTGTCCACAGTATGGTATAAAACTAAACAAATAGCCCGTTGACGAACAGAGGCACCAAAGTTTATATCCAAAACGAATCGGCTTTCCCAGAATAAACATTTTGCAACTGTGACGGCCGAAATAAGGCACCATCTGCTCGTCTATAGACAAAAACTCTGACCAAATACCAAACTGTTTGAACTTTCTGTTTATGATGTCAAAGAATCGACGAAGCTGAAATCATTAAAATATAAATAAGGAAACTTGAATAACGATAGTGTAATAATTTATACATAGTACCTTGGCCATCTTATCATTAACATCTAATTCATTATTATACGCAAAATGGATGTATCTCTTCACATGCATGAACGTAGCTCTCGACATTGCCTGTTTTACTATTGCAATTCCCATTGACAGCTGCGAAGACCAATAATCCTCAATTGAAGGCAAAGTGTGGTAGCCCGATATCAGTAAAATCCCCAAAAATCTTTTCAATATAACCACGTCCAAATGAAAACCAGCGTTGTTCTGGGCCGCAAATCGGTTAGTCTCAGTTATGATATAATCCAACACCTCCCCATCATAAAACTTTGAGAATAATTGTATTGGTGACAGATCCTTTAGTAACTCACACACATCTTTCTGCATATCGGTCAACGGAGCTGCCTGAGGCGATATATCGTAATGAAACTCCTCCTTTCTTTTGTTCCTGGACCATTTTGGAGTTCCAAATGAACTCACTGGCTTGTAGCTGACTCTCGGTTTCTTTTGAGGTGGACCAGTCGATTCAGCATCCATCATAAGCAATATCCATATGAATGTTTCGCGCTCTCTCAATTTCCAAATAGCCGGCAATCTCAGTCAAAGCAGTTTGATCTTCATTAATTGCGATGGTATTCTCGTCGATTAATTCTTCATCGGATAATTCATGTACATTGGGTGGGAGTACGTTGACACACTGAACCGGATTTTCGTCATCGCTCCAATTCTCTAAAATGTCTTCAATCTCCCTCATTGTTGTTTTCTTTGAACGTGCCATTTTGCAATTCTGGAATCGAGGAACAATACAAACACTCGGAATTGCACATCAAACGAAACTATATTCTAATAGATTCTCACCATTTATTTTTCGAAAAACTATTAAAATGTAAGAATATGATAAGCAGGCACAAAACAAGTCTTTTCTTCTGAAACACACAAAAGAAATGTCAAAGCGCTATCATTTGGCGGGAAAAATTGACATTTCGCATTTGTATGGGATTTTATGGTATGTGTTCACCGCCAGTGTTCGATTAATCGAACACTTTAATTTTTGACATATCGGGAAAACGGGAAGAGGTAGACATTTTTTGATGACAGATTTGGAATCAGGGGGCCGTAATTAATCTAAAAATGTACCCTAAATAAAAAAATTTTAAAATTTTTGCAGCGCGGTTGGAAATGCGTTAAATTATAACCCATTTTTTATATAACTTGGCCAACATTTTTATAAAAAAAATGTTGCTGTCATTAATCAGTAAGTCAAATATTGTGGCTATTTATATTGCAATTTTTTAGCCGTAATATCGACATAAACGCTTATTTGGCTCTGTGAGAACTTTTGCCGATTAGATTAAATAATTAAATTAAACTTTTGAGATAAAATTAGGAGCAACAATTCGTTTGTTTGAAAAATACTAAATAAAGCTTGTCTTCTTTTATACATAAGTATCATGTTTCTACAACACGCACATTTCAAATAACTTAGTGAGTTGTTAGATAAGAAAGTATTCGTTGACATTTATCCACTCACGCACGAAGCCATGAAGGACTAACTACCTAAAGTGCATACATATTTCTACTTTCCGTTTGCGTGCATGAAAATCCGTCTTTTAACTTTGCACTAAATGGAGCTTTTCTAGTATTTATATAAAATTATTAGATTCAAGCGACTGGCATTGCCTAATGAGTGTGTCCTACCCACTGACTACGACAACAAAAAACTTTGGCTCTTTCACCTTTCTGCCATAAGTCAATTTTGATTTTATTTTTCAAGAAATTCCAATAAGTTTTTTCTTGCATTGCTCAGTTATTTATTTGACCCCACTGCGGATATTGTAAAAGCAATAAGTAAAAGTATACGAAAATTTAAAAGGATGTTAAAAGTTATTTGTTTTACATTTAAATCTGTACTATCAACACACATCGATAGATAAATCTTGTCTAATAAGTTGCCGAGTTTATTATTTTGAAGCTTACAAAACATTTTTTATCGAAAGGGTATTTAGTAGACCAACATAATTAAGTTAAGAAAGAAAAATGTGTTATTCACAGCGAAATCACTACGGAGATTAAAGACTTTAAAAAAGTGAGACTCCACAGTATGAAAAAGTTTGTTCGATTAAGAAAAATTTCTTAAATTTATTATTCTGTATGAACCCTTTCGGAAACCAAAGTACTATAAAAGCAATTTAAAAAGTACTTTTTTTCTAACCACAAGTGGTTTAAAATCATTCTATTTTCTTGTCATCAACTAACTTTTTAAACATGGCGATATCCTAGGAGCAAGTCAATTATCCGACTCTGCATACATACTTCGAAAAAACATTGTTTTTTTACCAAGTAATTGGCCTTGCAAGTAACTTCCTCAGGGTCACGATTTTCGATACAAAAGGCATCTATGTTAATAATGATAAAAAGAATTGATATATTTTAAGAATCACGCATTTTATGGGCTCGCACATTGTCTTACCTTTCAAAAGCGGATAGAAATTAACAAAAGCTTTTAATCTTTTTTTTTCGTGAGTTCCATCGAGGTTGAAATTCATTACAACCTTCTTGGACAAAAGAGCCAAAAGCATCTTTTTAGGTTTTCCTATCATTAATAGACTTTATTCCATCAAGCTATAGAGTATATGGAAAAAGCTTTAGATAGATATTTAGAATTTTATGATTATATTAGCTTCTCACGTAAATTGTTTTGTTTTCTTCGTAAATATTTTCGACAATGGCTGTCAATTCGTCATCTGTTTTTATTAGAAATTGTGAATGAATGACACAAAAGCCTTCTGCTGTCGGATTAGAGTTTTAATGAGTACAGTGTGTGGATTCAATTAAATAACTTGCTAGTTTCTATTCACTACAAATGTTTTTAAATTATTTTGTATTACGCTCATATAAATATACGAGTACGAAGATTAAAACACTCGCACGCTGCATTTGTTTCAAAGCAGTTGATTTCCAACTACTTTAAAATTGGTTAATTTTTCAGACTGTCTGCTTTTTTTCCGACAGGGAAGGTAAGAATTACTTAATTTTGAAACTGGAGATATGTGAAACGTCGACACTGTAGTGGATTTATCTTATACGTTGAAGCCAAAAAAATTAATATTTATACTAGCCGAGCTCCAAGTGTCTTATCGGCAAGCACTGAGAAAGCTATTTACAAAAACCATTTTTGGTAGAGCTACTTAATTGCTTTGCTCTTGCGATTTTAAATCTTGAAAATCTACCAAAGATGAAAAGTATTTGGACGCTTTCGGGAAGAATGTAGACGCCTATATTGGCTTAAGCGAGTGGTATAGTTTGATTGTTTACTCCAAATAAGAAGAAGCCATCAAATAATAGAAATATATATTTTTCGCACGCAAAATATTAAGTAAACATTTTTTTTCGTCTCGCCCTAAAGTGGATAAAGGTGTGAAGGTATATAAGAAAATTTTCGCAATGTTTCCATGAAATTAAAATTTTCTGATAAAATATTACAGACTTTAGAAGGTAAATATTAACTTTTTTTTGGCATTTTTCTTCTTTGACAAGTTATAACAATTGCGCCGGGAAGTATTCAGCTAAGCAGTAATAAGATCAGCTTCCTCTGATGCTAGTCTTTCTAACAACACCGGAATGCGTCTGACTTATAAGGATACTTTGCAAAAGTAAGATCTTGTTACAAAAAGCTTTGAGAACTTGTTTAATGCCATATTTTTATTTTTTGCGAAATGAAATCTCTTTTCGATTTCAATATTTTTTAACAATATTAAACCACCAGAACCAATTGCAATTGATATTTTGCACATTACTATAAATCCTTAGCAATAATTTTCTCCAAAATTGCGTTTCTGATTACATTGTTCTGCTTTTACCTTCATCACAAAAATGTACATAAGCAGATGCTCAATACACGAATTGTCGCTCAATGGCTTCCACTCAATTACAACGCAAATATGTAACACCGAGCCAAAGACAATCATCGCAGGCAATATAAATCTATGTGAGTTATAGCAAGCCAAACCGTCTACTCCAGCTAAATGAGCGGCGCTCAAACGCTATACCACAATACCATATCAGTCGATAAGCTTAGCAATAGCTTCGCCTGCCTACTGTTAATACTTCTTGATATGGAGATACAGTTAAATATTTGTTACCCAAAACAAATCGAAACGCCGCGATGGCATAAGCTGCACGCTGCTAAGCATTTTAGTGTACGTGCGACTCGAGAATATTTGGCATGACATGACAGGTGGGTCCTCCCTTACAGACGGAGAGCAATAAAAAGAAAACGAATACATAAATTTGCATTCGAACTTTATCAGTAATGGTTGGCTCCGATTGATGGTGGATATTCTGTCACTGAAATGGTGGATATTCTGTGGGAAAAATGTGTAGAAAACAAACTGAACTGCGACACGCGAATAATGAATTGGCACGTGAGCCGTGCTGTGAGGAAAACTGCAGCGATTTGAGCATATCACGCTGAAGTGTTATTTGAAAATTTAGTTCGTTTTTGGTTAAGCATACATGCCAACAGAAATCCTTAAGGGGGAGTGTAAAAGGATGTGAAATCCACATTCAATGATAATAAGGAATAAAGTGGCAAGGCTGTCAGAAGTGACGGCGATATTTTAACCATGCTACTCTCTTAAATAACCAACACAATATTGTGACACATTTTTTTTTGCTTTCTTATTTACTAAACGGTCACAGTATTTTCGTTATCTTCAACTTGTTGCCAAATTAACAGCGGATATGTTAATATATCCTTGTGAATGTGAGCTTGAGTTTCGACTAAATGATGTCCAATTTTAGTGGTTTTTCGTTACAAAATTTTCACTTACCTCCTCCACTTGTTACCGAACATTGGCTTGCCGATGCTGTCTCCCAATAGTAGAGTGGCTGCGAATAGGAGCTGCTATCGCCGCCACAGCTGTCAATTTTTTTCGTTGAGAAAAAATCTGAAATTGTACACAGGCTTTTTTTTATTTTTTTGTGTTTAATCTGGAGGATGAAGATTTAAAGGTTCAGCGATGACCTTAATATTGACTACCCTAATATATAAATAGATGTGCGTGTATTGTATAACCTGCAATAGCGAAAGTTTGGCGCAGCAAAGTGAATTGGTGTCCTTTGAGGCAAATGCCTTACAACAAACCACATGACTTATTGACATTTATCGCAAAAATTTAGGCGATAATTTATATAAAATAGCTCTTTAGTTACTGAAAGAAAGGAAGTGATGCGATTCGAGACTAGAAAATAAGATATGCATTGAAAGAATATTATAATAAAGGCTGGTGGATATATCTATTTAAGGAAAAAAATGGAATTCAAGTTAAATATAGCAAATCGTGTTTTCATTAGGTCTTCAGGATTATAGTTATATTTTATATAAATAAATATAAGATTCTAAAGTGGATTACAAGTTTTTATGCTATTTTGAGCACTAATTACTTCACAAAGTTCACGTTTTCGTACGCTTTAATTTAATGAAATAATTTATTCGATAGTTTACGCTTAGAACACAATGCTTAAGAAAAATCACAAGAAATATTTAGGGTTGCCATTAGGTAATAATCTGATGCCAACAAGAGCAAACAAGGAAAAATATAGATAAGTGTGTATCTTAGTTATTACGTTTTTATTTTCAAGTAAATGTAAGCAAAAAAGTATCGGTAAGATAATAGAGAAATATATTCTACTACGTAAAACACAAATACTACATAGCTTACTTTAGATCAGAATTTACCCGAAGGCCAAGTAGAAGTAAACAACAAAATGATAAGAAAAATCAAGATACGAGGGCAGGTCAATAAGTCCATGACTTTTTGAATTTCTTGCCCCTTTACTGACAAGGCAACACTGCTACTATCAACAGGCATCTGTCAGTTGGCTCCTGACAAAATTTGAACAAGCTGCGGCATTTAGTTTGTGTTTGACAGCGATTCATAGCAGACTATCGCGTGATTTGAGGAGAAAATGGAAAAAAATGAATTCCGTGTGCTCATTGTGCAGGCATTATTTTTTTGCGGAAAAAGACCATCACTCAAACCAAAGCTAAGCTTAATAAATGCTATGGAAACTCTTCACCATCAATTTCAATGGTAAAAAAGTGGTTTAATGAATTTCGTTGTGGCCGTACAAACACGGAAGATTTCAAACGTTCTGGACGCCCAATTGAGATATCAACACCCGAAACAGTTGAAAAAATTCAGAGATTGAAAGTGCGAGAGATTGTGGAAGCCTTAGGCATCTCACATGGCTCAGTGGTTTCAATTTAAATGATCACTTGGGTTTGAGAAAGCTTTCCGCAAGATGGACTGCCGCGTTTACTGTCAATCGACCACAAACGAAATCGTGTGACAATTTTGTACGAAACAGGGATTCACTACAACACACCAGAAACTAAACAGCAGTCAAAAAAGTGGGTTTCTTGGTGTAGATCGATTAAAAAGAAGGCCTAAATGGGTTTGTCAGCCAAGAAAGTCATGGCGACCTTTTTGGAATGCACGCGGTATAATCCACATTGACTATCTGCAAAAGTGTAAAAAAATCAATGGTGAATATTATGTCAACTTATTGGGTCGATTAAATGAAGACTTGAAAAATAAACGACAGCATTTGTTCAAGAAAAAAAGTCTTTTACACCAGGACAATGCAAGGGTGCAGACATTGCAAAAATCCATGAATTGCGATACGAATTACTTCCTCATCCGCCCTATTCTCCGGATTTAGCCCCCGTGACTATTTTTTTTTTCCAAATCTAAAGAAATGGATCGGCGGAAAGAGATTTGACTCCAAGGATGAAATCATCTGACAAACTATTTTGATGCCCTCGACATATCTTATTTTTTGAAGGGTTAAAAAAATTGGAGAAACGTTGGACAAAGTGTATAGAACTCAAAGGAGACTATGGTGAAAAATAAAATACTTATTTATCAAAAAAATTGTGTCTCATTCAAAACGTCACGGACTTATTGACCGGCCCTCGTATATCAGCACAGAAAAATTAAGTTTCGAAATTAAATATGAATCATATAAAAAAAATATGTATCACTTATATTCAGTAGAAAATGGGTTTTTTGCTGAAACTGTTCACCAAATAATAGAAAGGCACTTTCTTATATATTTCTTCTATCAAATTTAAATAAAATTAAAGTTCTTTAGTTGCGAATTACGTTAAAGTGCTGATTTTTCAAAATTTCCCACCTTTATTGTACTAATATTTGATTTTCATGACCATCTGCCACCATTGTGTATTTCTGCTATATGTATATCCCTTTCCAAACCTTTGTTTTGCTTTATTATAAACTAAAGAAATAAAAGCCATAAAAAATTCAAAAGCAGTAAAATTTAATGGATCACCGGCAACCACAAATGAGAAGTAGGAAAGTGCGCCATAAAGAATTGCGAGTAATCACGTAATTTTTGGTGTCGTTACCGTTGTCGTAGTCAATAAATGGAACGCTACTTTCGCTAGTCAACATGCATTTCCAAAATTACACCAAAACAGCTTTCGTTTCACTTGATACAGATAGTGATTTTTAACTTAAACTTTATTATCCTTAGACGAGTTTGTAATATTTTTGCCTTGTATGACTTAAATAATTAAAAAAGTGGAAGGAAATTGAGACATACTAGCTTCCAATAGTATTTTTGATTGGATTGCATATTTGCATGACTTGAAGCGTTTCGATATTTTTAAAAGTAAAGTATTAACAAAATAGAAATTTTGCAAGAAAGTACTTAGAAGCAAATTATCTACCAATCAGATTAAATTTTTTGCTACCATTCTTATTATGAAGAAAAAATATGTGTGGACCTGATCAAATCGAGACTGCGATAACGATAAAAAAACATTTTCTCTAGTTTTTCTAATGAGGTTTAACATACCACATATACACATGTACATACATTATTTGGAGAATATTCCTAGTTATTGAATTGTTTCCATTGTTTTTTTCTTTTTTCGTACTCACCTGACATTTGCCTTGTATGCACATATCGATACTGCCCGATCGACAGCGTGTACCATCTTGGACGCGCGCCGACAGTTGTACGAGCATATGATCGTCGTGGTGTTCGGCATCCTCAACGCCCTCGGATTAGGCGCTGTCGCCCAAATGCAAATGCGCGGGACGACCTCTGGAAATTTGAAAACAAAAATTGAGTAAAATCGAAATTGTAAATAAGTAATAACACTGAATAAATCAAGTTAATCGAAAGAGTACTAGCTTTAGTTTTGTTTTATTGGTTCCCCAAATTATATGAAATGTGACTTTTTTAGAGCTTATCGAGATTTTCCCATTGAGGGTTAGCACAGCTCATTCGTATTTGAACGAAAGATTGTGAGCGTCGATTAATTGTGACGCCGTATGAGGTTAGATATTTAAGAGTATTAAGAAAAAGGGCGCTAAAAAATATATCTTCTGTAATTCGGTGCTCGGTTTAAGGGTAACCCAAGCCTTTGGAAATATCAACGAAATAAGCATTGCTTGAACTGTTGACTCTATTTCTTAATCAGTTTCGAGATTCAAATATCACGGTTTCTGTTACGCCATCAATGTACAATCTTCAGCGTAAATCATAATGGAAACTATAATTTCGTTTGAACGTCGATACTTTTGTCATAGCAGCCTATGCCGATGCTTTCTTCTTTCTCCTATCACCTTCAGTGTGCTTTTATGATCTATGGATCGTGCAAATGTCATAAATTGTCTTGCTTTTGTACGCGTCATTTTATTATTTTACCAAACGCAACGAGCCACGGAGCTCCAACACTTGCTATACGCTGATTGTAATCATAAATTCAAAGTAACTGACATTCGATTTCAACAAAAATAAACCTCACAAACTCACTCATACAACAAACGATGTGAATGCAAGTTGGCACCCTTGCCGATGGCTATCTATGGTCATGTTTAAAATATTTGTGCTTGTTCATATTTGTATTTGTGTGTGTTTGTCTTGCACTCACCTGCATGTTAGCGCGCATGGCTCCACATAGTCGTAGTGTGGCTCCGGGCATGGCTGCATTTTTCAGATGCGATAGCGTACGCCCTCGCCCTTGCAGCCGTTTGTGTTGGAGCAGCGCCGTATTTGTTGCATAATGCCGTCATCGCAGGTACGTGAACAGGTAGACCACTCCGACCAGCCAGACCATTGGCCATATTTGCTGCCGGTTGACGTGACACACTTTTGGCACAAAGAAAACGAAAATAAATGCGGAAGCGCCAAAAAGTAGGCTTCCTCTACTAAATGCAACATTAATGCCCAATTCAGAAAGCTGTCTCAGTCTCAAATAGAGACAAAAGTCACAATTTTAGACTTGTTGGCATTCTTAAATTTCAATATAAAGCCTTTAGTCTCAAAATAAAGTCTCGAAATTGTGACCTGGGGATGAACATGTCACAAAAAATTAAAATAACAGCAAAATAAAAAAAAAACATGAAAGCGAGGAAGAGCAATAATCTCTAGCTTATTTTGAGACTTGATATTATACCAAGTTACTGAATTCGGGTATGAAGTTTATATGTGACCACTACATATTCATTTCTGATACTATGTGACATGGCTGACGACTACTGCAGTGGCGTAGTCAGAATTCAATAAAAGCCTAGCGGGAGAAGATTTATTTTATTATTTATAAGAAAAGTAAAACCTTTTTATTTATCCTTATTAGCAACAAAAAATGTTATATGATTTTTTATTTTATTTTATTTGAATTGACAAATCTTATATTTCGTTTAGATAAGAATACTTGAAGTACAGTTCAAGGTAGTTAATAAATAATTTTTGAAACCTAAGTTTATAAAGGCAAATACACAGGCTTTTTTATGTATTTTATTTTTCAATTTCTCTACTGCTGATTTCTATTAAATATGCTTTGAATCAGACCAAATTTATTGGAAAATTTTAAGTTGTAAAGCAACAAAGGTTAAATTTATAGAAATCATTACTGCTTTTTTGGGAATCATCACATCTTCTTAAAAGTCTAATTTTCAAAGAAATGTTTTTTAAGCGGCGATAGTTAATTGAGATAGTAGGGGGCCACCATAAATATTTATTCTGCTCAAAATCAACGCATTCATCTACATCTTAAGTCATTACACCTGTACTCTCCCACATAAGCACAAGCTATGATATACCAATTCATTCTTTGTTATGTTATATAAGGCTATGTTATGTTTGATATGTTATGTTATTTTATGCTATGGTATAATATCTTCTGTAAGTTTATATTGTGTTACCTATGTTGTGTTAAACTTTAATGTTTTATGATTTCCTGTTTTGTTTTATTATTTGATGTTATATTTTGTTGTGCTATGGTATGCTTTGTTATATTATGTTATGTGTACTTATGCTAAGTTAAATTATTTTATGTTATGCCATGCCATGTCATGTTGTTCTATGTAATGTTAAGTAATTTTATGTTATGTTATGATATTTATGTAATGTGGCGTGAAATTAAATGGACAAGTGATGTATGACGAAAGAAAGGGACCCTAAACTGCCCAAAATATGTCATCTATGTTTCATCAGAGACGGCTCTTGCTGAAATGTTTTTAGTAAGTCTCCTGTAAAACTAATCCAAAGCGGATTTAAAACACAATACCATAATATTGATTATACGAATAGAATAACCGAACAACTTCAAGAAAGTTACTAAAATTTTATTTTGAAGAAAATGATTAATACATTTTTTTAAGATTTTTTTGTTTTTCTTCATACCAAGAGATTCACAGGAGTTCAATAAAACGTCCTGCTGAAGTTGGAAAAATTTCACGTTTAGAGTAATATTTTAACTTTCTATCAGAGGTGCCTCTTGATGCATTTGTTTTTTAAAAGTCCCCTGTAAAACTAATTAAAAGCGGATTAAATACATAACATTGATTATGCGAATAGAATAACCTAACAACTTTAAGAAAGCTACTTAAACTATAATCTGATAAAGATGATTCTTAAATTTTTATTAAGAATTTTTTTGTTTTCATTCATACCAAAAAATTCACAGAAGTTCAATAAAACGTCCTGCTGAAGTTGGAAAAATGTCACAGTTGGCATTCAAACGCTTCGCCACCGATGTATTCTCAATGAAAATCGTCATCTGTAAGTATAAAACAAAATTTAGGTGAATAAACGGAATTAGTAAATTATTTAATTTTTATTATAAATATTTTTTGTTTGAAATGAACAAAAATGGAAACTTTGCGATATTTTGTTGATACTTGCACCTTCGATCGCTGCTGTTTGAGTTAAAGATCTTTACTGGGCCATTGCCGCTATATTTATTGCGCTGCGTTATTGCAACAGTTTTCATTTTATTTTTGTTCATATTGTTTTACTATTCTTCGCCGACGGTTAAATAATTGATTTTCGACGTTTGCTGTCAGTCAGCAAGTCAGTCACGTCGTTGTCATTTCGTAAGCAAAGCGACTACTGACTGCCGTTGTGGCTGGAATTACATAAAAGCGAACGAGGATATGGCAGTGGAATTGGGGTGGACCGATAATGTTCCATATAAAATAGTTCCTTCTCGTTCTGCAGCTCGGCGTGGTACTTGCTGGCATGAAGGCGTTTTAATACCCCATAAGAAATTAACCCCATGTCACCGGTTGTCAATGTGACATGCAACAAGCGGTGAGGAATAAAGAAACAACCAAGGTAGAAAAATAGTAATATGTAGTAAGGCTATTTAAAGGGTGAAAATAAGACAACGATGTTCAAGCGAATTAGAAATAATCCAATAAAATGAAACTGCAGATAAAATAAACAGCGTTTGTGAGTTTTGGTTTTTAATTAAACACTTACATTTGCTTGAACAAGCATTTGATACAAAAATATACCAAAGTGTGCATAAATAAAATATAGAAGCAGAAAGGTGATATTTGTCCAAACAAGTAACAGCCCTGCAATCTTCTTACTCGTCTCTTAACATATTGCAGATGCCGGAGCTTTACCTCGTAGAAACTTTTATAAATAGCACACACGTTTATACCAAGCATTCGAATATACAATGGAGCAGCCTTTTGGTTTTATCTTAGCACTCTTTTCAAACATTTTACTTATTTTTTTAATTATATGTTTCGACGTAATTCCTTGTTATTTATCGAGCTTTTAGGTACAGTTGCAACATGTTTACTATTATTGTTATTGGTATTGTTATTTGTGTTATTGGACGTTGCCACTGTCACACACAATAATACCCAGGCATTTGTTTACTTATAAAATTTTTGGTTGTTGATGTTTCAAGCGAAAGTCTTTAATATTATGAGGATAAACGAGATGAATCGAATTGTATATTTAATGGATGTACTCGTACTATACACATATGAATGCAGGAGGAACATTTCACTGCACATTCCGCAAACTCACCAATCGGCGAATGAAAGGAAAATGCAGGAATGCACAACTCTGTCAATTGCAAGAATACCGGGCAGTTTCGTAAAAACTACTCACCCTCAAAAACCCCGAGCGAACAACACAACAACAATCAACACACCTAACATTTTTCTGGATATCAAAATAAATAAAAACAGGTTAATATAATCAAATAAATATATAGTAATATAAATTGTAATAAACAAATTAAAGCGTGTTACACATTTTTACATTTATATATTCATAGGTATATACACCCATACCAAGTGTACATATTATTTTAAATATACATACATACATATATGTACCTACGTTTTATAACGTTTAAACTAAAATCCTTTTTCTTTCACTTAAAACCGGGCGAAACTCAAATCTTGTCGAGATACCCTGACTTATAACATAGTGTGAATCAAGGGGTGGTTCTAAGCAGAAGATTTTCTAACTAATTTTCATTAAAGGAGATCTTAAGGATATAAGTATTACACAACCAAGCTTAGGAGAACTTGTTCACGGACGTATTGAATTTTGACATGCAAAGGAGAGTATTAGAACTATTAAAGCGCAACTATAGTTATTAAGTGTTTGGAGTTTAAATTGAGTTTAAATGGTTTCTAGTCTCTAAAGTGTCAGTTTCTTGAAGATGGTGGGTCAACGTCTTTTGGTTGCGAAACTAATATTCAACTATTTGGATCTATAACATTTTCTCTCCCGTTTTGCTGTCTTATTTTATTAAAGGCTAGCGAAGTCCCTCTATGGATAACTGTTTACAGCTCGTTGTTCATCCTTTTCTTCTCTGTAGATTGTGCCTTAATGGAAGATTCCATATTTGTCGTGCTTCTCCCGTTAACCATCTTGTATATAAATGTATATAAATAAATAAAGCGAATTATATATACGATGTGGCAGTAAACATTATATGATCGTATTTACATGATTTCATAGAGATTTAGAATTATATATCTTAAAAAAAGTTCTCTTCGGGTCTTGCAATGTAAGGAATGCAAATAATTAGCCAACAATAAAATCAAATATTCTACATTTTGGCAAAGGCCAAATATTTTCACAGGAATTTTACTTTTTAGTTTTCTAAGAGGCATATGATTTTTCCCTAACAGCTGACGAACAGTAGGCATTTGTTACGGATCCTCGTGCCATGTTACTATTATTTACTGATTCTAAAAAAAAATCGGAAATTTAGCAGCTCATTTGAACTGTAAGCTTTAAAAATATGTTCAGCAAAACTCTTGTCCATAGGTCATGTGATATATAGCTGATATACGTATGTATGTATATATATTTCTTGTGTGTGTATGAGAAAGCTCGGCTATGAACCGACTTAAAAAACACAATGCCAATATGTTATTTCGAAAGCTTGTGTATATTTGTACAGCGGACTTCCTCGAATATCTTCATTGGTTTGATTGTTTGTCTTGTTGCTCTGCTCCCTCGGTCTGTTGGCTCACTCAATTATGCTGTTGAATTTTATAATTTTGGCTACTTGGACGGAATACTTGAGTGCGTTATATGCACTAAATACAAAAGAGTCATAACTCAAAATATTCGAAAGTAAATTTTTTGTCAAGTGCATTTTAATATTCTTAACAAATGAAATAGTATTTTCGTGATAATTTGTTTTCTAGAGAAAAGTGCTAAATTAATGTTAATAAATTTTGCTCTGCTTTTTATGAAACTGAATGACATTTTTTGTCTCATTTGTGAGTTGTGCCGCTCTTCCATTTAGCTGGTGTAATCCGCTGCGGACCAAACGCAACAAAAAATAGACTTGCATCTCTTTGGTTCATTTACCAATCTGTAATTATTTATTTATGAGTTGAAACAGTATTAATAACTCATTTCGCATGACGCTTCAGACGCGCTATGTGTTAATGAAGGAGGGCCAAAGGAGCAAGGCAGAGGTATAAGTTCAACGAAATTGAAAAGCTGAGAGAGAGAGAATGCGAACAAGCTCAAAGGATGGCTGCAAGTAAACACTTTTTTCATTATTGGTTTCAATGAATACTAAAACATAAATACCGAGAACAAGGCATACAAAATTATATTGAGAAAATATTTGGCAGCAAGCGCAACTGTGTGAGCGCAAATAATGCTTTCGATGGACGTATCAGTTTTTTCTTGTTTACTCGCAAATGCCAGTAAATGTCAATGTGAGCTGCACAGCTGTGATGAAGATTAAATAATCGAAAAATAGACTCACTACCGTTCTAATGCCTGGTTCGCCGCCTGTAAATATGCAATACAGTTTTTTTTATGCTGCTCGGTCACAATGAACTTGACGAAATTGTGAATTAGAATTAGAACCCTGACTACAATATAACTGACGAGGCTATATTTGTAAAAGTAAATTATTAGTAAGACGTAAGAAAAATAAAAACTAAATATTATTAAGTTCCTTTCCTCGCCACGATCACAAATTCATCCTAAAATCCTTATCAACACGTTGCACAGTAAAGTTCTTCAGGCACTTAAATGAAAGCGGCATTTGAAAAAAGTATCATCAATTCACCGGGTTTTACAAAAGACTACAGATCTCCACCTCAATCTGAAACCAAGATACTTTAAAACTAGCAAGCAACCACCATGGGCTCTGCACTCTTCGTTTTTGGAAGACGAATTAATGAGTCATTCAAAGAAAACGACCAATGCTGAAATTTTTAAGCAACGATTTCCGAGTCGGAAACGCCAACTTAACTCTAGCGGTTGGTCTTTCATATACACAGATGGGTCGAAGAATTCCAATAATACCTCGTATGCAGTCGTCTCTGATGATTCCAGCATCATCAGCAAAGGGCTGCTATCACCTTACTGCTCCATTTTTTCAGCAGACGCATATGCTATAAAAGAAGCAACCCAATGGACAACGACATCAAAAGGCATATTTACCATATGCCCTGATAGTCTCTCAACCATAACGGCAATTCGAAACGTTCGCAATCTAAGTCCACTAATTGTATGTATTCGGGACAAACCCATTGCATTCAAAAGTAAAGTAAAACTTATGTGGGTTCCGGGGCTCTGTGGAATTCGAGGCAATGAATTCGCCGACGAGGAAGCTAGAAATATTCCGCTTACTCCCTGTCACTACGTTGAGACGAACAAAAAGAACGATGTCTTGCGCTACATATCTAAAATCGCCGAAGAGCAACAAAGGGAATTATGGAACACCTACAACAATCGATACCGGACATTCGGTACTTTCACATCAACACCTCCTTAACAGAAACTACTCGGTTGGATGTCATTATTGCAACAGCCCAACAACATCTACGCAGCATATCTTGGATATATGCTCAGCATTTAGCATCTTAGAAGGGAAACTTTTTCGTTGAACACACCATCAGAGCTACTAAAGGAACCTAGCATAGAAAATATGTATATCAAGTATCTTCAAATATATCTCCAAACCAACAAAATTTAGTAAATCGTAGCTACCATTCCATATAGTAAAAACACACATAAATTGTAACTACGTATACTAAGATCATTATCTTAATACAACAAACAGCGTCATTATCTTAATACAACACGGCGTTGTAGCTAGTGCTGTGTTTTATATGTAATATATTTATTTATAAGTATATTTCATTTTAATAAATAAATAAATTAAATTGTTTAGCATAAAAGCCTACATTGTTGAGCTTCCCTCTCTGCTTCACTCGGTGCCACGTGCAGCCAAATTTATATTACTTAACTGGTGACTGACCTCCCTTGCTCACCTAAATTAAAGATATACTCGTATACTCCGCTTAGACTGTCTTTCAATCTATTTGACTGACAATAATATGTCATTTATTTTCGGTGGGTTGCAGTTAACACTGTGGCGTTTTAACTTGTGTTATGCCACATAGCTTTTGAGAATGTTTATTTAATGATGTAAATGCTTTAGTAGACTTATAGAAAAAATATATGTAAATACAATTTGAGCAATTGAAACAATCGAGGAAGCAGAAAGTGCTTCAATCAATATGGCGTATGATGTTTGCGCAGCGTTGTTCGAATGCGTACGAGTTTTTATAGGATGCCCATCATATAAAAACTAGCATTAAAATTTGAAAAAATTGAGAATACGAAACGATGAACACAATCGCAGGGGTAATACATCAATAAAACATCTGGTGAATAATAAAGGAATCAACATAACTTATAAAAAAATAAATAATTCAAGTAATATATATATATATAATTTTGGCGCGTACACTATATAGCTCAGTGTTTGGCCGAGCTTCTCCTACCATTTGTGGTGTGCGTCTTTATATTATACCACAAATGGAGGGACCTACAGTTTTGTGCCGACTCCGAACGGCAGATGTATTTAATGAGAAGCTTTTTCATGGCAGAAATACCTTCGGAGGTTTGCCATTGCCTGCCGAGGGGTGACCGCTATTAGAAAAAACTTTCAAGTAATACACTAATTAAATGTTTTTTAAATCTAGGCCATTTCAGTAGGAAAAATGCTGCCTTAAAACAAGCATTTAAAGCTGGCTGCCTTAAATGAAGATAAGAGAGCAAACTGTTGATAATTTTGGTCTTTTTGACAAGTTAAATAAATAAAGTGGTTAATCCAATTACTTGAGTACTAAGAGCGTTCCACAAGCTGTATACAATTTAAAACGTATTAACTTGGTGGCTCAGAATGTAGATATATTAGAAGCACAGAGATTCTGACCGATAAAATAAAATAAGTATCCAGATAACGTGAGACATAAGAGAGTGTAATATTTTTGCAGGGCCATAATGAAACCAAGCACCATGAATCTGGCCTTCAGATCGACCGTACAAAATTCAATGACCTGACGACTGGCACTCAGACCTAAGAAATAAACACATATTTTTTCAAAAGCGACGATATTTAATTTAATTTAATTTAATCTGTTAGTGTGAGTTTTTAACCCACCGAATCTTTTGTCGGGAGGCGCTTTGAACGCTTCTACGTCAGTTACTGACCTGGTACAGTCTGTTCAAATTGTATCTTTTCAATATAAATGAAATACTTTACTAAATAAGCTTTAAATTGTCATTCTAGATACACCTTCCGGTACATCTACTATGTTACGACTTATCTTATTTTAATAATAAGAGCGACGGCCGATATGCACATACATATTTTAGAGCTATAGTCAAATTTTAAATCTTTAAAATTTTTATGAAATTCACTTTCACTAAACATTTAAAATTTTGATTCATTTAAACATATTTATTGTAACCCATCTCTACTCAAATTTAAGCTACACCTTGATCTGATATAAATTTTAATATAAATTATAGAAAATTATTATTCTAATAAAATATTCTGATAACGGCGGTATATAAACTGAAAACAAATTTAAGTGAGGTACATCGTGGATTATCAATTAAAGGACAGTTTCCTCTGAATATACCAAAATACCGCCAAGAACATAACTAATACTACCTTAATGTTTAATATTTACATTTTAAATAATAGGGTATTTAATCCTAGTTTATTAATAAAATTTTTAAGCTTTAATATCATTTAAATAAAAATTTTAAAATTTCACCTAATAAATTTATTTATATTTTATTATAATAAAATTTAACTTACACTACAAAAATTGTATTTGTATTATTTGTGCAACTGCGGCTGCTGGCACAAATTTAGCCAATACTTAATGAAATTACTATTTATAAGTTTCCTTAATTAATAAAATTATTTATCAATCTACTAACTAGTATATGTGTGGAATGTATCAAAATATGTCGAGTCTCAAAGGTGACGTCCTCAAATTCATAGCGACGAAAATGGTGGCGTTGGTACTGGCAGATCGCTACTTCTCTGGGGGGGAAAATCCCTTGCCAATGCTGTACATTTCTATGAAAATAAAAGAAACTTTTATATAGGTACGCATATGAATCAGTTGATAAGTTGAATGCATTTCGAGTTGAAGTTTCACTGCTTTGTCTGCGACACAGACCGCACTACAGTCGATCAGAAGATATTCAAAAGCGTTGAAAATATGTAGCCATTTATTAATTCCTAATTTATCAATCTAAAGGGTGTTTCAAAAACGTAATTCGATATTTCATTTATCCTAAAGATCTGAAAAGGGGCCCGAAAACCTGTTTTATTATTTTGAATAAAACAACTATGTACTAAGAAATGTGAAAGAACTAAAGAAAAATATATTTTACGTATATTTTGCACTTTTCCTTCGACCTTTTAACGATATCTTTACAATTTTGTATGGTCGTAAGGAGCAGTCCTAGTATATACCACAACTTTTGAAAGTTTCTTTTTTGCAATCGATAATATAACATGTTTGAATTATGTGTAGTTTTTTAGTGAAAAATTCCACTTCATTGAAGGTCAATTTTTTTGTGCACGCTCCTTATTTTTACTTTGTCATACTATTTTACTATACAACCAATTCGACAGGTAAGCGCGCATTTATGGGTCAGCATTTGAAAACAATTTCTGCACTTTTGTATAATTTACATTATACCACAAGTATAAGGAAACATTACACCATTTTTCACTAGACGCAAGTTCTACTCAGCGTCCAGCTCAATGACTGGCTGGCAAGTACTTGAATGCCTATTACCGCCAGCCAACAAACGCCGATTACCAATGCTAACTGCTGGAATTTGTTATGTGATGTTGCTTGTCTAGTCGGCTGCCTGTCTATTTGGATGTTAAGTTAGGTATGCTTTCCCGACAAAATAAAACAACCCAACAAGAATAACAACAACCATTTAAGCATTTAATAGCGATTTCGTTATGGGCACTTATGTCAGTTAAACGGCCTCAGTTTACTTGTTGCCCTACTACAACATAACTAGGTTGGTCTCGGTTGTATTGGTATTTGTCTGAATGTATTTGTGTGCGCTGAAGTGAAACACCAAACTAGTCAGAAAAAATACTAGTTTACAACTAGAATATACTGAATGCAATCGAACTAGTCTGAAAAAGACCAAACTTTAACCAAATATTGACAATATTGAATTGTATACATTCACTAGAAGGCCCTCCCCCAGAACTCTAATTTTTTTTTACATATTTTGAATTTTTGAATATTTTCAATATCTTACTAATTAACAAGAGTCAAATTAAAGGTTATTGTAAGCACCATTTGTTTTACCGTTAGTTGATCATTAATTAATGAATTCCGCGACTGCAGCCGAATTGCAAATTCTATTTCGCAGCATTGAATCAATTAAAAACAATATTGGCTTACAGTTACTACGCTTTGTTTTTCCGTATTTTTTTTCTAGAGAGCGCATAGTGACTTTAGATTAAAATCCCTAAAAATATTTTTTTCTTTTATGTTTGCTTTTGAAATCCTAATCAAACCTTTTTTTCAATCCTTTTATAACGATTCACTGCTTCTTCTTTTTGCCATTGAGAACTAGTTTAAGAAAAGGTTCAACGTTGAAAAATTATATATTTTTTAACTCTTTATCGTCTTCAATTACGCAAAGCAATTTATTATTCCACATTCCATTACACAGTTTGGTTGAACAAAAAGGAAGTTTTAAGTTCAAGTGCGTGGCTGCACGAAATAAAGTTTATATTACATTGTTTAGCAAGTAAAGGGGCAGTAAGAGTTAAAAAAAGATTTTCGGAACTGGTAAACATATAAAAATAGAGTAGAAGAAAGTATTTGCCCTCCCACTCGAAATGAATATTAATGTACTGGCGAGCTTAGAATATACAAAGTGTTTTATGTACAGCGCATCGTCAGACTTATACTACAAACCATTATAAACACAACCTTCTTTTATGGTTTTTTTTTCCCCATTTTTTGTGTGTAATTCTAACTTCTACTTCGAGCGTTGAAAGCAGACCTTTTCACTACTTTGACATTAAGTGCGCGCTGTCAAGAGTCATATTGAAACATTTGAACTTTTTACATTTCGAGTTTTTCATTATCCTTACAAACTTGCAACGCACACGCAACATATACGCACACATATATATGTCCATACATACATACTTGAGAGGCTGCGAACAGCACTTCAACAACAGAACTCAGCAGAACTCGAGTTTTTAATTGCTGGGAAGAGGATTATGCAGACTTTCGAAGCAACTCCCACTTTTGAACATTTCGCGTCGTGACCATTGTTGTTGCTGATAGTTACATAACATTCCATGAAGAATTTTAACGTGCTGAAGATCTTTGCATCTCGCGTACTCATTAGCAGTATAGAAACAGAATTAAAAGAAATGTTCAAGGGCTTATTTGAAAAATTGTCTGACTCAGCTATAACTTAACATAGTCAAGAACTTATAAATACGAGTACATACATTTTTAATACGAGTATACCATATATGAATGTTTGCTGGCATTTATTTAGTAATGTGCGACTTATTTGTTCTCAGCAAAGTGTTTAAGCGACAAGCTTAAGTAGAAAATTCGTAGTTGTTAAATACTTAGTGGTAATACGGTGAATGGAGTGATTTACGGCTAGACAGCAAAAGTAGCGGATATTCATGATTTGGAACAAAATACAATCAGACAATTGTCACAAAAAGTAATAGAAGACTTGAAAAAATGTTGAGTGGATAGAGTTAAAGTTGCAAAATAAATTAACGAAAAAGGCCGATAAGTTAATAACTTCTATAGTAAAGCTCTTTAAGGACACTGCCCTTTTTTTCATTCTTATCCTTTTCACGATCTTAGGTCTTATCTTTACACTTCTGCCTATCTTCATCCTTAGATATAACGTAATTCTTATCCGTTTCCTTATCCTTATCTGTATGCATACGCATATAAATATTTTTCCTAATCCTTTTAGTTATACTTATTTTTATCATTTTCCTTTCCTTATCCTTATCCTTATAACTACCATTATTCTTCTTCTTAGCCTCATACTTATAGCTATACTTATCCTTATCCTTGTCCTCATCCTTAATCTTATATTTATTCTTATTCTTATCTTTATCCTTATCCTTATCCTTATCCTTATCCTTATTCTTATCCTTATCCTTATCCTTATCCTTATCCTTATCCTTATCCTTATCCTTTTCCTTTTCCTTATCCTTATCCTTATCCTTATCCTTATCCTTATCCTTATCCTTATCCTTATCCTTATCCTCTTCCTTGTCCTTATGCTTATCCTTATCCTTATCCTTATCCTTATCTACATATATCCTTATCCTTATCCTTATTTTTATCCGTGTTCTAATTCTTATCCCCACCATTTTCCTTATATTTGTCATTATAAAATTCTTTAACCTAACCCAAACTTAATGACTAGCCCTAACCTTATCTATACATTCCCTTATCCCTATCCTTACTTTATCCTTATCCTCATCCTGATATAGTATCCCCTTATCCGTAATATTATTCCTATCCTTATTTATATCCCTGTCCTTATCCTTAGACTTATCCGTATCCTTATCTTCATTCTTATGCTAATAATTTTTTTAAGCTTGTCTTTACTCCTATTCTTATCCTTATCCCTTTTTTATCGTTATCCATATCCTTATCCTTGTCTTTATTCTTATCCTTTTCCTTATTCTTATCCTTATCCTTATTTATCTTTATCCTTATCCCTAATCTTTCCTTATCCTGATCCTTATCCATATCATCACCCTTATCCTTGTCCTTATTATTATGCCTATTCTCATCCCTATTAATATGCTTTTCCATATCAATATCCTTAGTCTTATCCCTAATTATCCTATTGCTTACCTTACCATTACCATACATTTTTTTTTATCCTTGTTTTCGTCTAATGTTTCACACACTCCCAGGACTCGATTTTGCTCTGGCTCTTTTTTTTTCATTCAGTTTCACTTTACATATATCCTCTCTTTTCTATTAACTTTACATTCAACTTCCAATCATTGACATAGGAGTGTTCTTTTTGTTCCCTTTTCATTGTTACAAAAGTGGTGTTAATTTACAAAAGCATCTACATATGTACATGTGTTGCTATCTGTTTGAATAGGTCTGTGAGTTGTGTAAATAGCGCCTTATGCAGTTCATAAAGAAACACGCTCTTACAAGTTGGTTTCGAGATTAAATCTGTTTGCAATCGTCAAATGTTTAAATCCTAGTAGTCATAAAATAATACCAATGAACTTACCTAAGCATGCACATATGCATGAGTGAGTCTATGTAAAGAAATATGCACGAAGGATGATAATAATTAAAGACCATCAGCCAATCAGTCAGTTGGCAAGCGTCGAAATGGAAAGTGAAATGAACAGCTTAAGTGCAAGTAAAATTAAAAAAAAAGTTCAAAAAAGCAAAGACTTAACCTTCAACGGCAATTCAATGGCTGCAAAAGAGTATTCTGCGGTAAATAAATTGAGTTTAAATCTGCAGCAGTAGATAATCAGAAGCAAGAACAAAGAGCGGTCAAACAAATTTGGGTCAAAATGGCTGACAGAAGTGAAGCGTGTTGCTCAAATAAAAGTAGTGAAAGGTGTTAAAAGCATCAGTACTCGTTAATATTGATGACTGCAACTTTGTTTTTAGTGGAGTGATTGCTGGTTAACCGCTTTTGAATAATTTGCATTAAATAAATATTGCATGTGGAAATGGAAAATTTGTAACCATAATTATAGTATATAAAAATTTTTGTTATTTTTTTTAATAGCATACTTTAAAGTAAAAATCTGATTTTTCGACGGTATTGTAATCGTTAATTTCAGCTCAGTCCACTAAAAATTATATCAAAATATCATGATAGATCTCGAAGTTCTGCCATTAAATCACAATATAATTCCTAAAGTTTTTATTTCAAATTGGGGACTACAATTTGAAATCAAAATTTGAGTGCGTATTAGACATAAAAGGAATTATATTGGGATTAAAAAAAAGGAAGTGAAATTTTACATTAATTTAGTACCGAATAGAGAGATACCAAACAACGTTATGTATTCGGGATATACTAGGAGACAATTAGTTAGCACAGCTTATATTTCTCATTACCACCCAGACTACTGACTGAAACATTGTTCCTAATCGCAGTTTAAAGTAGTCCGTATTTAATTACTTCGGCGGTACAGAGTGTTTTCTAATTAGCTTCGATCAGCATAACTTAGAAAAATAAGCTTCACATAGTGAGTTATCAAGAAGACATAGAACATTAGGCCAATATGCCTAATTTTGTTGGTACTCCAAATATTTTGTTGGTACTCTATATATTGTACTCATCATACCGCATCAACACTCATTTGGGTTACCTGTCGCCACGACATCGCCTGATAAGTACGAAGGTTTTGTTTACAAAGAATATAAGCTAGGCACCTTTAATGACAATCAATGAGTCTTCAAGACTTTCCATTCACATTCCGTGTCCAAATATTTAGTGCAGGTGAGTACACCAAAAATTTGCCTCTGGAGAAGAGTCATTCTTTTAGGAATTAGTAACGAAGATTAAAGAGATTTTGTAACTGAGGACACCCCCTCTGAAATCTAATAATTAGTACTCTGCTCTCAGGAACAATGGCGAACATCTGTTGTTTATGGTAGAACTTCTGACTAGAATTTTTTATCAATATTGTAAACAAATGAGCAAGAAGATAGTGCAATTAATGAATCATTCCTTTGACTGAAAGCCAAAAAGAAGCAAAGTAAAGGTTCATTTCTTGCAATACGTTGGTTAAATAGAGTTTGCTTTTTTGTAATTAAAGTAAAGTGGCAATCTCTAAATCTGGCGCTGCTAAACCTGTACCGCAAACCTAACAGCCGATCCTAAAAGTAAAGAAAATCATCGAATTTGTACGAGTTCAAGTTTTCTAGTATGTGGAGTAAAGGGGATAGCTAGTAAGATTATAAGATATGGCCTCAAATGCCCAATATAGTTGCATGCTTGAGTACTGAATATCATCGTTATAGTCAGAGTATTTAAACTAGAATGAAGAAGGTACTTCATCAATATATGACCGTCAACCATCTTACTTATTTACTTAATTGGCGCATCAACCGCCTAAGCGATTTTGGCCGTGGTAAACAAAGCACCCCAGCTGTCCCTATCTCGTGCTAAATGGCGCTAATTGGAAATCCCAAGTATAGCCAAGCCTTTTCCCACTTGGTCTTTCCAACGCAGTGGAGGTCTTCCTTTTCCTTTATTACCACCCGCGGGTTCCGCGTCAAAAACCTTCAGGGCTGGAGCTATTTCATCCATTCGAAAGACGTGACCTAGCCAGCGGAGCTGCTGTTTCTTAATCCGCTGCACTATGTCTACGTCCTAGTACAGCTCGTACAGCTCTTCGTTCCATCGAACGCGGTATTTACCGCGGTATTTACGCATAAATCTTTCGAAAAATCTTTCTCTCGAACACTCCAAAAAACCTCTCATCTGATGTTATCATCGTCCATGGTTTTGCGCCATACAATAGGACGGGCATGATGAAAGACTTATAGAGCGCGGTTTTTGTCCGTCGAGAGAGGAATTTACTGTACAAGGGCCTACTTAGTCCGAAGTAGCACTTGTTGGTAAGAGTGATCCTCCTTTAGATTTCGAGGCTGACATTGTTATTGGTGTTAATGCTGGTTCCTAAGTAAACGAAGTCCTCTACTTTTTCAAAGTTATTCACTGTCAACAGTGATTTGTGATCTCAGTCGTAAATGTGCCGACTGTCTATTTGATGACAGGAGATACTTCGTCTTGCCCTCGTTCACCTCCAGACCTAATCGCTCCGCTTCTCTATCCAACTTGGAGAAGGCAGAACTAACTGCGCGGTTGTTAGGACCGATTATGTCAATGTCATCGGCGTAAGGCAGCAATTGCACACTCTTATAAAAGATGGTGCCTGACCGATTTTGTTCTGCGGCTCGAATTATCTTTTTCAGCATCAGGTTAAAGAAATCACACGACAAAGAGTCACCCTCTCTTTCCCAATTCTGACGGAGCTGGTGGTGTTGCTCAACGTCATTTTACATAGCCGTATAAGTTTTGCCGGGATACCAAATTCAGACATTGCGGCATATAGGAAACTTCTTGTCGTGCTGTCGAAGGCGGCTTTGAAGTCGACAAAAAGATGGCGTGTGTCGATTCTTCTTTCTCGGGTCTTTTCCAAGATCTGGCGTGTTGTGAATATCTGGTCAGTGGTAGATTTACCAGGTCTAAAGCCACACTGATAAGGTCCAATCAGTTCATTGACAGTGGGCTTACGTCTTTCACACAATACACTCGACTAAGGTCCTGCAATGTTAAGATGACTAATCCCGCGATAATTGTTACAGACTGCAGGATCACCCTTTTTGTGGATTGGGCAGAGCACACTTAAGTTCCAATCAGTAGGCATGGGTTCTTCTGACCATATTCTAGAGATGAGCTGGTGCATGCACTTAACCAGCTCCTCTCCGCCGTACTTGAATAACTCAGCTGGTCAATCATATAGCGGTGCATAATTTATATTTTGCCATTTTCTATAGCAACTCTGGAAATCTGTTTAGGAAGGATAACTGTTTAGAGAGGAGCTCCACAATGATAATGCTCTTCATTTATGATAAAGAAACAATATTGTTAAATTCCTTAGCACATCACTGCTGGAAAAATGTTAAAAAACTTGTTTGATTTAAAGCAATATTTGCCACAAAAACCTTAGTAATTGTTGATTTCGATCAATCGTCACGCGGGAAATAAATTTGTTTATTTTTTAAGTATATATTTACATTTGTTGTGTATGCTTTTGCCTTATTATAATGTTTTATGAGGCGAACAAAAAAAAAGTTGTGGAAATAATTACAGCAAATAGATTTGCCTTATTATGCAGCCACCATACAAAGGACTGTTGATTAATTTTTAGTTTTTAATTATAAAAAAATCACACAGTGGTTAATGGTGTAACATAAAATTTATAACAATAAAAATAAATACAAATTAAGTTGTGGAGTAACTAAAGAGGGATTCTAAGTAATTTATATCGCCAATGTGAAGTTTAAGCGGCAGTGTTGCCTTGGGGAATGGCGAAAGAATTTGTTAGCGTCAACTTTCTGATTGTTTAATCGGCGCACACCAGCATCATAAACTTGAATATAGTCACTATACGTCCTCTTGATAAATAAGGAAATTTTGGTATTTTCAATATTTTTAAAGCATGTTTTGGCGGTATTTATCAAACGCATAGTAATAATGTAAAAGATATTTGTTCGATTTCGGCTACAAGAAATTGTATGTAGAAAATAAAAACGAAAGTAAAAACAGGAAATTATCAGAGAAAGAGCTTACAATTCAAAAGTCAAAATTCACAAAGAAAAGTAAAACTTTAAAGAGCGGAAGCCTACTTAGATTTCAAAATCAATGTTTGATGAGAAAAGGTGAAAGTAAATATAAAATGAAAATCACTTAAACAATATCACACTCGTTGTTCGAAACTTTACTTCTCGCCAATCTAAATTGGAAGGTTTTGTTTAAAAATTATAAAGGGGGACTGTCCTTCATCTGCTTCACAGAAGTTATAAAGTTAAGGTATCGGTCAAACTTGGACTCTTCTGGCACAGTCTTGGGATGCACTCACAAAAAATATTCGCAATGCCAATATACGTTCTAGCGGAATATTTTTTAATACAGAGGAAATGCCTGCAAACTATGCCGATGATTATTATGAGTAACTCAGTCAAACTTTGGCAACATTTTCCATATCGGATTAATGTTTAAAAGCAAAATCTTATCTTTCTTATAATTTATTTATTATTATTGCAGTGGACTACCTTGGAGATACTACTTAAGAAGTAATTTTCAATGTAATGAACACAAAGAAAAATATTAACACTTTTAACAAAGATTTAAGTATTCAGGTGGCTATACCGACAACTAATCATCTAAAAATATTCTGTGTCACATTTTACTTAACCGCAGCCAAGTGCAGTCAACTGCAAACTACACAGCCACAGCGAGGTTCTCAAGACGCATGCTGGTAACATTTGTGGCAAGGACAAAGAAACGTTTTTGACAACTTCGAAGGGAACTTGTAGGATGTTATATAACTTTGCTGCGCGCTTGTTGTCGCCTGAAACTGGAGGGAACTAGTAGATGAGCCTACCAACATTCGAGAATGCCGAACTGCGGGAAGCGACTGAATACCTTTTGAAGTCATCTGAATGCAATTTCGGTTTATTCCTAGTAATGAAACATTATGCCATTCTCACCAAGCAGTTTCCTTACAGAAATCAGCTTGATTACAAACGAGATTCCGCTTTTTAACAAGGATCCGGCCAACTCAGTAAGTCAATTCCCACATTCTTGAGCCTTCGCCTCGTGAAAGGCGTAATTGAGAACCTATTAGAATCCATCACAAAAATGAGTTGCAGTTGCCTCGTAAATCCCTCAAAATACTTACTTATCCAGAATTATCCCAACCACAATACCTATCACCTCTCCGTAAGACCCGTCAGCTGGCAGCATTTCTACTATAGACCAACCTTGTCGCGACTGATTGGCTTATAGGCCTCCCATTTATTGAGCTGAGCGATTAGGACGGTTGGAGTTTTTGACGTTTCATGAGTTGGCTTGCCGTAATAGCAACAACAATAGACGCTTCCATCTAATTAATTAAAGGTACTTAGGCACTTAAATGTTAATATCAGATCCCCAAAATTTAATTAACATGAACTACGCTGCGTATTAAATGCATTCGGTATTGCGTATTAAATGCATTCCGAGTTGAGATTCTTAAGTAGGCCCAAAATTATTTGAACGTTTAAGAATATATCTCTTAGCATTAAACCCCTCTCTACACGGCATTAAATAGTAAATGTACTTGAGCCAATTCAATATCGTAACTTCATTGATCTTAAAAAAAATTACAACCCACGTCTATTTATTAACTAGAATGCAAACAAACAATTATTAAGCCAACAACACAAGGGTCAATGGGGTACCACTGAACGTTTATGACCGTAGCTCGCTAAGCAAGAACATACAGGGACGTACACACCAATGTTTCCCATTATGCTTTGCATTTGAATACCCTTTTGTTGTAGTTGCTTTTGGTCTACTACGTTAGAATTTCAAATAAATGTATTTTGCTTTCATAGCAAATTGATAGCATAACTAATGGATTTGATTTGTACAAAAGGAGCAAGCAACTTGACACAAGTTAATCTTTTTTTTAATACTTCTGCTCCTATTTTGCTTTTGCTCTCCATACAAGTTTGTTGCTGTTGCTTTCTTATGCGCACCAAACACAATTTTCTTTTCCGGCAGGCGGAACAAATTGCAACTAAAGTAAGTTGTAAAAGCGGCTGAAGTAAGCAAAAGGCTAGTGACAACAACCAACACAATTGTACCTGCAACTTTATAAAAAAGGGAGTATCCAAGTGAGTGAATGCTTGAAATATTCACAAGCTGTTGAAACCTTGATGAATGACTATGGAAAAAAATGAGCAGCCAGTGAGTGAAGGAGATGGATGAGAATGAGAAGGATGGTAAAAAAATAGAGTTGTAAACAAATTCAAGAGCGAACCACAGTAATGGAAATGGAGTTGTAAACATTTGCCGCCTTCAATACGGGTGCATACTTATAAACTTACTTTATTATGGTGTACATATTTACATATACATACATACATATCATTAGACAAATGTTTTTGCTTTTTACGAAAAAAGAAAGTAAGAGCGATGAATTAGCCTTTAAAACTTATTTTCCTAAAATGCGTGTACTTCGAGGGCAGTTTCAGCAGCCAGCAGTTAACAGGCGAAAGTTATTTGTCGAAAAAATTAATGAGACTTTTTACCACTTTGGCGGTTGTTATAAGTTACAAATTGAAAAGCAAAAAACAACACAAATAGAAACTGATGCATGAAGCAAGGTTTCTAGCAAACATTTGTTATTTCTTTATTCTAATAATTTATTTTACTTGAAAAAAATTCCAACACATTTTGCAACGACCAATTGCCATGCAATTTTAAGCTTTTTTCCTTAATGCATTTCTGCATTAAGTATTCTTGCAGTATTAAGAAAAGGTAAAGATTCGTGTTCCTAATTTTTTTTTTTTTTTAATTAAATTTTTTCAAATGTGCAAATAGAGAGTAGAAATATTTATGAAAAATATAAAGAACACTTACCAATAGGATGACCCACAAATGCATTTTGCTATCCATTAGTTTTATCTGCATATATTTTGAATCCTGATTTGCTCTGTAAAGAATAGGAAAAATATATGAAATTTTTGTGAAGTAACTGGACGGTTGTAAGTAAAAAAAATCTATAGTAGGACTAAAAATTGTATAAGCCTTAAATATTTTTAGTTTAAAACTAATACCTATTTTAAATAACAAAAATTAGAGAATAATTCGATTTTATTAATTTTCGGGAATAGTGAAGAGTTATATATTTATAAAATGTTGAAGAGGTATATAATGAACCAGATATGCTTTCTTGGCCTAACAATAACCAAAAATTTTAAATTATTTCCACATTGTTGCTTATTTTTTAAAGGAGAAAGATAATATCTTTAAGTAATATTTAAAATTTATATTTAATTTTCGCGTTTCACTTTTTACGCAAGTTTAGAAAAATAATGAAAAATTACCATATAAATATAATTATTTTAAGTAAATCGCTAAGAGCCGGTTGCTGAGTGTCTGATTGAAATTAGTGGCAGTTAGCTTTTATTCAGTTTGGTATTCAGCGCTTTCTTATTTGATGGATGGCATTTTAAAATTTATATTATTTTCTGAGAGGATGCTTCTTTTAAAATTCTGAAACATATGTAAGCTTACATAGAAAATTTTCCAATATCAATAAAATTGTTAGAATTTACTCTGAATGAACCATAAACCTCGGGTTTCAAATAATGGGGTCATATTCCAGTATTGGTCTGAATTAAATTGTAAAGAAGGGTTGCTAAACTCCTTAGACTAACGCTTTCTGACAGCAAATAGACCTTTGACTTGATTCACTGCAGCTTTATACACGTTATTAAAATTGAGTTTGAGATTTAGTGACATGCAATTGGTATTTCACCGAATAATTATGCTAGAAAAAAATATATTTTTTCTAAAGAAGAGTATGATTTAAAGGATTAACCTCAAACAATACAAGTTATCAAGTTGTTTGTTTATTTTGTGTAAAATAGTAATAATAAAATAAATTATAATCAAGAAATATGCTAATAATGATAATGTTTGAAACTTTATATAAATTTGATTTTGAGTTATATTTTAACTGAAAAATGGTGAGAACTGATTTAAAGAAAACTAGTTTTCATTGAATTGCCAAAATGTGATGAGTTAATGAATTCAAAATATTGTGCATATAACAAACCTTTGTTCTACATTTAACACATAGATATAAGTGTATACTTTCGATAGTAAATTCTTTTTTGTCCAAAACCGCTGGACCATAAAAAATCAAGTAAATTTAAACATGTTGTATTTGGTTTATTGGACTTTGTATTTTTAATTTCGATAAGTTATTTAAATAATCTTGAGGCCCATTGTTTAGCAAGGCTACAATAATTCATTTAAATATATTTATATTCGACGTTTCTAGTAATTTGTAATTAAAAATCGCAAGTCTAGTTTCCAGTGATCTGTTCAGGCTTAGAATCATAGAAATAACTATATTCGTATATCTACTGTAACTTAAGGCGTAATACATTTTTTTAAAGTCTTAAAATAATTTATAACTCTGTTCCAAATTTCATACAGCTTCGTTTTATAATCATATTGTTGGCGAATTTGGTTACTTACATTTATTTTGCTATTTTTTACTGCGAGTTGTAAGGAATTTTTAACTTGTTCCTTTATTAAAATATTTTGCCAACTATGCTACATTAATAAAAACCAGTGTTGCGAACATAATAATTCTAAAATTTTATTGCGAAGAACTTCGAAAAATCCATTTTCATTTTGCGCTCAATTATGCTTCCAAAGAATTTTTGTTGCAAAAGAATTAAGCTAGGAATAACAAAATTAAAATGATGCATTGCATTTCTGCCTTTCTCTCCCCCCTTTCTGTCGCTTTCCTATAAAATCCGAGTGCATGCAACAACAATTAGAAGACGTAGAAAGCAACGGAAGAAAAATACCTATACATATTAATATGGAAAGACTTATGTACATATACTTATGTACATATACATATATTAATTCAAGATTTCGCACAATATTTTATTTATTACATATTTAACCAGCAACAATATTCAAAATGCTTACTTAGTCAGTTCAGTAAAAATGTATCCAATTGAAAATCGTAATATTTCAGCAACTGACGTTGAATGCGGCTCATTAAAAATGTAATATTGCGGAAAGGAAGAAAGAAAGCAACGCCGGAAATCAAATCACTTAAAAAGTTAAGAAGATATATTTTTGTACGTAAAAATAAAAACTTTCTTTCAGGTCATGTCAGTAGCGGTCAGTGGCTTTCGGTGCAAGTTTTTGACTACAATTTTCAGTTGGGCAAATTGTGAGAAACTGCTTATTATTTTGAAATGCCATCAAATTTGTGGAAGGAAACTCAATGGCACTATCTACTACTTCAAATAAGTTAAATTACGACGGCGTTAAAGAATTTGTGTTTGATTGAAGAGGAAAACTTGAATGTATAGTAAATGCAGTGAAATAGAGAAAAATGTAAAAGTAAATGCAATTTTTAATTATACATAGAATAATTGTGACAAGTATGTGGCGAACTTTAAATTTCAGTTAAAGCAAGTTTTTACTAATTTCGCGTATCTGCCTCACTTTTATGGAGAATAACATTTTGAGCTAAATTAAACCAGATAAAAACTATACAATTAATTGAAAATATAAATAAAGTATATAGCATTAGAAGAATAATAGTATTTAGTTAAAAAGTTTATAAAATAAAAAAATATAATACAAAAAATAAAAAAAAAAAAAATGTTTTCCTATTCTTTTTTTTTTAATTATATAAGTGTTTATTTTATTATAGTTAAATAGCGCCAGATCAGTTGCTCTTGTTTGTAGTTGGTTTGTTTAAGGAAGATGAAATTAACACAACAGCCAACTCGGCTAGCGTAGCACAATATGTAGCATATTGGCTCTGCAACTCCGAGCTCCCGGGTTCAAAGCCTGGGAGAAGTGGTTATGAAAAATAACTTTAATTAATTTAATAAAAAGAAGTCTGATAAGGAAATGTGGTGATTTCCGAAATAGTACTATAATTTCTACCATTTAAAAACTGTTGTTGATTTTTCACAAAATTCTTCCATAAACTGGCCTTGAGCTCAATAAAAATTGTATAATTTTATTATTAAAAAAGAAACAATAAAATGTATGAAAAAACATTAAGATTCTAGAAAAATTTTATGTTGAGATATTCTACCTTAATTGAACATGAAGTTTGCATAGATCGCAATTCTTATTGAAAATATATCTCTAATGAAACTTTTACAGTTCTGGTGTAACTAAATAATTTAATTTTACAAAGCGTTTCAAAAAAGTTAATGTAGCCTTCATAAATATATTTCCATTCTTTTATACCCCCGATATTAAATAAATTAAATATAAATAAATTACATCTAAGTTTTATGACAACTCTATTAACAAATTTTTTTTACAGGTTGTAGCTTCCTTGAAATTTGTCTCTACTTCATGCGTATCATAATAAATTATAATATAAATTTAAAAAGAGCCGTTTATGTTTTTGTAGTTTAATTTGTTATTAGTTATTATTTATCCTTTTTAGTTATTTTATTTGATTTGATTTTAATGATATTTTTATTTTACTTGTTTTTGATTTCTTAGATTACATGTTTACATTATTTTGTATTATTTCATTTTATTTCTGTTAAACTTGTGTTTTTCTTTTATTATTGTGTCGAAGTAAATTAGCCGTGCCAGTTTTAAAGAAGTCGATTATTGCGAAGCGTTTATTCTGTTTAAGGCTCTACTCATTGCCTTTAATCAACATTTAAGTTGTTTAGCTTTATGTGGCTTTAATGACATGTTTTTGTGATTTAATTTATGCATATCATTTATGTCCAACCTCGAAGAGACAAGTAAGCAGTAAGCAGCACCAGTAAGTTGTAGGCAATCACGTCGACTGCACAAACTAATCACAAACTCATAATTTAAGTCAATGCAATTATGGACAAATAAATCAAATTTTTCGCTTCGCTTTTCGGTCTCGTACTTTTTTTACTTTACTGAAGTGTTTAAATCTCTGCAAATGTCAATGTAATAAAACGTTCCAACGAAATCCGTTCGTACCGACTAATTGGCACTGTTGGCACATTGGCAGTTGCAAAGATTTTATCACATGCCACAAGTAAATAGTCAAATGAAAAGCACGCAAATTGGCAAGTTATAAAAATAGTAGAGAGAAAAACAAGAACTCTGCGAGGCAATTGACTTACCCATACTCTTGAATTATACATACATATGTATGTATATGTGTTCATATTCAAGTGTGTGCCGCATATACCTAATCACCCGGACAATTGTCCAATAATCGAAAGACATACAATTTATCAGCAGGCTTGGTAAAATATAGGTAGTTTTTGTAATGAGGCGATATAGGCTATGCCCTACAGAGGACAATTAACAGTGCTTCTCCACTGCAGATATTAAATGAAAAAAAATTGGAACCAGCTTGGAGAATAACACACTTAAGGCTTTTATTTCATTGAGATTTCCTTTTGATCAAAGGAATAATTCTACCTCGCTCAAAATGGTAGGTGCATTTGCTTGTGTACCAAATATGTACGTATATTTTTACTTGAAGTAAAAATCATTGTGGATGTGTGTCAAATTTTACGATTTTTTTATTTTTTCCTTGAAAATACCAATAAATACATTCATGATTTACCACAAATCGTTATTCTTTGTTATGTTAATGTTATTTTGTATACTTGTAAAATACAACTATTACAGACGTGTACGATTTTTTGTCAAAATAAAAATTACGAATCAAAACTTCGTTAAATTAGGGATCCCGGTATTGTCCCGGGATCAACAAAATGTCAAAAATTGACATCCCTACTACTCACACAGTTGGTGCGCTTCAAAGCTTAGATTTAAAAACTTACATACATATAAATAACAACTTAGTTGGAAACCGTGTACCTGCTGTAATTTGCTGAAGCTATTATGCTATTTATGAGCCTTAATTACCACAACTTAGCTTGTAGAATATGCCATAGGAAGGGTGTGTTGTAAAAAAAGTCGTCTTGCAACGCACAAAAGTTTCTAATGAGACTAGCAAATTTTTCCTGCACTATGCCAACCATTTTGAAATTATTCTCTTGGCATTTGTACTGATTTCAATGCAAAAAAATCTTTAGCATAAAGTGCATGATGAACAAATAAAAACCCACGCAAAAACCGAAAAAGAGTTATAAAATTCCAAAAATTGATTAAAAAATTTGAACTTAATTTAAAAATAATAAAAATGTATTGTCTTCAATTTTAATTGTCATATTTGGCGATGAGATGTTAGATTAAGTAGGACCTGTTGACTTTTCGAAATGAGGACGGTCCAAAGATTGAGTTTCATATCTTTTTAAAAATATTTTTTTAGCAATAATATAATAAAAATAATAAAAGCTTACAACCGAGGTTTACAGAGTTAATTAACACTTTAAATTTGAAATATTAATTTGTTTCTATATGTCAATAAATTTATTATAAATCTCGATATATATGTATGCATATAGGAAAGAAAAACCAGTTAATTTATAATTAAAATATTTTAGAATATTTTATAGCTTATTTCATCGAACTCCGAAATTAAACCTGGTGAAAAATTCAAACTTACGCTTAATACATCTTCAGCAATTCTTATTATTACACGGGAAAGCTGTCAAAATCTTGAACTTCCTGTATAACTTATTAATTATTTATGTATGTATATATGTAGAGTTGTAATTCAGTTTTATTAGTTGAGTATTGTTATACAGAAAAATATATCGAATTTAGATTGTGGAATTAATGAAATACAAAAATAGTTTATATGTATAAGAAATCAGTTGATATAAAAAGGTGATAAGTAGCGGCGCTTAATTTGTTCAACTTTCACGACGGACGGCTGCTTCCCTCCTCTGTAGGAGCAGACATGAGAAAATTAAAAATAAATGTGTGCAAAATTCTAAATGAAAACCACAACTGAGAAACATAAATGAAATGACAAACTTAAATTTGGCAAATATGCTTTAACCATTTAAAGCAAAATGTAAATTTCTCTAAGAGTGTTGGAACTACTCTTGCGGACAAATTCCGTACAAGGGTAAAATTTTTGAAAAGTTTTTTGAAAAATATTTTGGACTTTCAGGCAGGTGCAAAAAAATAAGATTATTACACAATATAATACACCAATTAAAAATATTAACATAATTTTTTAATGTGACATTTTCATAAAATTTTTCTACTCGTAAAGCATTTCAAACCTAATTTAATTTATATGAATTTGGGACAAGTACTAAATAACTGCTGTGTTTTATTATACTCCTTTCATTTTTGTACGTGATTTCTTTCTCTTATGAAGCCATCATTTCTTAATTGCATAATGCGTTTTAATAATTAAAAAAAAATGTATAGCTCTAAATGAAAACTTATCTAAATTTTTGGAATTTTTTATGATAGCTAAAAGAAAATAAAAAAGTTACATTTAAATTGCATTAAAATTGCTTTTTAAATAGACAAATAGTTTCAAAAGTTGCAAATTTTTAACAAATAAAATTCTCAAACTAAGCAATTATGGATTAAAATTGAGATAATAAAAACATATAAATTCAAGTAGAAAAGATTTTCAAACAGAAAACTTATTAATTCAAGTATAGTAGAATGTTTTTGTGTATGCAATTTGGTGCAACACTCAATTTTAGTAAATAAATGAAAGTCCACAAAAATGTCTCACTAATATTAAAAACGGAGTATTAAAGCACATCACCAAGCTACTGCAGCAAACATTTAAGAAGTGGAGTTTGTATGGGAAAGAAAAGAAGCCGCATATCTCCCATTGTCTGCCTAAACTTTCGTTTATACTTTGTGAATACTTTCGTATATTTTTAACAATTATTTAATTTGTTTTGATATTATTAATTGCCTTGATTTATTTAAATTTTTCATCAAAATTTACATGCACAGTGTTATATTAAAAAAAAAATGTTCATGACAAAATCAAGCTTAAAAAAAACTTAATCTAAATTTATTTTATTTTAAATAAGCGGTTTTGTAGCTCATTAAAATTAGTTTTAACAATTAAAATATCAGCGGTGTTTTTTATCGTTCTGAAACTTGAAAATTACCTTACAAAAACTATGTGAGCTGTAAAAATACATATTAAAAAAAAGTCTCTAAATATCAATTAACTATATTAATTTTTTGAATTTTGAAAAACTAAAAATCAAATAAAAGAATTACATATGTATAATAAGTCAAAATTGTCAAAATGTCAGAGTGCTATTGTTTTTGGCCATAGTTTATATCTTATATTCCTATTTGTATTTATTTATTAATTAAATTCAATGAATCTTATTTTTTCATTATAAACTTTCGAATTTTTTTATCGATTCTATACGTGTGTTTTTCTTTTACTCACAATTTTTGTGGCTGTTAATATCACTGATTTATTTTTATTGTTCTTTCTTATGCAGCATATTTCATCATACGTATACAAATTAATGCTTGGCTTCAATATGCAGCGCCCACAGAGATCTGACGCTGCCACGTCAATCATGGTTTAATTAATTAACTAATTAACCCCACAATTCATGAGCGAGTCGCAGATTCCTAACGTTGATCACAAAGAAAATCTAAAAAGTATGTTTTTATATAAATACGTACAAAATGAGGGTAGTGCATCTGATGTTCATATGTATTTTGCGGTTTGGAGGCAATCAGTAAGTCAAAGCGCACAACTGAAGCAAGCGATTAACGGGTCAATCAAAAGCACCAATGAGAGAACTAATTCTTCATGGAATTCTGCTGCATGCGACAAGAATTACTCACACAAGCTGACGCATTTACTCACTCGTATACAAAATTAAACTACACATTAACAGAAAATATATTTAAAATATATTTTTGTACACACTTTCCATTCAATTACTTTTACAGCACATCAACCTGCCGATTGTTGTGCAATTAACCAACGCGACAGCAACAACTACGACAACAGCACGAATTAACAACAAAAGCCAGTACCAGAAGCAGTACATTATTTCCGACATGCAATGAAAAATTCAAATGAGGTGAATGGCAACTTTGCTCTAAAATCTCGGTTGGCTAAATGAAGATTGATGGACAGCCGACGTCCATCACAGCAATGGCAAGTCACAAGGCTTTTCAGCGCTCCATACATACACACACACATACATCTACATTTTATATAATATATATGTATATCAATATTTTTTCAATAATCTAACGGGTGTTTTTTTTAGGGGTATAGAACTTCGAATTGAAATAAAACACAAGAAAATCGGTCCATCAATTTGGCTTTATTGGAAGGATAATTTTATGCCATTAATGTTTAAATATGATTTCGGGCATGTGGCCGCCGCGGCTGGCTCGAATAAAGCCAATTCTACAGGTCCAATTTTCAACCACTTTTTCGAGCATATGGGGCCGTATGTCGGCAATAACGCCACGAATGTTGGCTTCCAATTCCCCTAACGTTTCTGGTTTGTTGGTGTAGACGAGCGACTCCACATATCCCCAAAGAAAATAATCCAATGGTGTCAAATCACACGATCTTGGTGGCCAATTGACAGGTCCATTCCGCGAAATTATGCGCTCAGCGAATGTTTCCTTCAATAAATCGATTGTGACGTGCGCTGTGTGGCATGTAGCGCCGTCTTGTTGGAACCACAACTCATCCACATTCATGCCATCCAATTCGGGAACAAAATAGTCGGTTATCATGGCTCTATACCGGTCTCCATTAACGGTAACTGCCTCTCCAGCATTATTGCGGAAGAAGTATGGCCCAATGACTCCACCAGCCCATAGAGCACACCAAACAGTCAGTTTTTGTGGATGTAATGGCGTTTCAAGGGTCTCATGTGGATTCTCTTCACTCCAAATGCGGCAATTTTGCTTGTTGACGTAGCCATTCAACCAAAAATTAGCCTCATCACTGAACAAAATTTTGCGATGAAAATCAGCATCGAGATCAATCTCATTTTCGGCCCATACACCAAAATCACGACGCATTGCATGGTCTCGCGGCTTTAATTCTTGCACAAGCTGGATCTTGTAAGGTCGCAAGCCAAGATCTTTGCGCAAAATCTTCCATAAAGTTGATGGACAAAGCTCCAATTGCTGTGCACGGTGGCGAATCGATTCATTCGGGTCCTCTTCAACACTTTGCTCTACAGCGGCAATTGTTTCTTCGGTGCGCACTGTTCGACGTCTCTGCGGATGCGTATTATCACATAGAGTAAACGTAGTGCGAAAACGATCCATGGTTAACCGAATTAATTGCTCTGATGGACGATTATGTCGACCATAAAATGGACGGAGCTCACGGTAAACTTCGCGAACTGAACCATTATTTTCGAAATAAATTTGCACGATTTGCAAGCGTTGTTCTTTTGTCAACCTGTTCATGATAAAATGGCAAACCAAACTGAACATAAATGACATTAGAGTTGCCAGATTTGACCACAAAATGCCAGTTTTATCTCTATTCGAAAAACAAACCAGTAAAATAAACACCCTTTACATTGATGGACACTTTTGCTTGCGCCTTCGATTGATATGTGCCTGTTGTGTAAGCTAATTGCAAACGTTTGTCACAAACATATCATCATTATATACATGTGCACATATTTATTTATTGAAAATGTTGGAGTTTACAGAAATAGATAACTCTGAGATTTTAAACACATTTAAATGAAAGGTTTTCTTTCTTATTATAGAAATGAGGATAATAGAAAAAACATGTAGAAAAATTAGATCAAATTAACTCAGGTCCATAGAAAATCGATACTCAAATTGGCATTATTTTAACCGTAATGCGGCGTCCAAACAGCACTTAACTGAGTCAATTAGTAAATTTTGTTCACTCAAAATACAAGAAGACAATTTTCTAATTGCCTCAATTAAGGCTCGTCTATACACCGCTTGGTATTAAGTGAGTTCGGAAATAATTGGATTGTTAAATTAAAAGCATAATTTCAATCACGTTTAAAATGTCCCACCAGTTTTTATATAAAACATAGTTCTGCAAAACATTGAATTCGCTCCAAATTTAAAAAAAAGACGTACGTACTTGTTATTTATTAGCTGTTTAATAAATAATAATTACACAGTAGCACAAAGGGATAGGATTATTTTACATAACTTAAGGGGTATAGCCACTGTAGGGGGTATAAAACCATGTGCAGATTTATTAATTTTTTTTTCGTGATATAATCATTTATTCACAGAACTAACACAGTACAACACATGATTTGCCAACTCAATTCTGAGAACTGTATGTGAAATTAGACCCAAAAAGAATAATTTCTGCATCATTCGTTTTGTCTTCTTACCTGCCAAAATATTTTTAATATCGATTTGAAATTAGTACTATCGTATAGGGGAATTTATCTCGTTTTAGGCCCTGTTGTTTGACATAGCTCGACAGCCACTAGCCACTAAAAAATTTCGAATTACAATTCCCTTAATCTGTTCATATATTGTTTTCCTATACAAGCAACAGTTTCCAAGTTAAAAATAAGCGCATGAAGAAAACATTTTTTTTTTTTTTTTAAATTCATAAAAAATACAAAACGGAAATAAGTTTCAAGTCTAGTTACTGTTTTGCAAAGTCACATAACCTATGAGCAAAATGAGACAAAGATCATGAAAATCGATGCACGCGTTTCGCTTTTATTCGCAATTGAGTAAATGTATGAATTTCAAAAATTTGCTCGACGTGATAAATTTCCTATACGATAGTGCTAACTTCAAATCGATATTAAAAATATTTTGGCAGGTAAGAAGACAAAACGAATGATGCAGAAATTATTCTTTTTGGGTCTTATTTCACATACAGTTCTCAGAATCGAGTTGGCAATCAATGTCCTGAAAACTGAAATTGTACTCTGTAATGAAACACTTTTCAAGTTTTAACCTCAAACTGATGAACAATTATTTTTTTCGATTAATTTTGTTGACTACTCGTATAATAAACAAATGGTGCCATGTCTCTTTGAACGTTTTTTGAAAAACACGCCGCGGCGAGACATTTAGCATCCACAATTGCCGTCTTGGAACAATATAAAAAAACCTCGTTCATCTACAAGAGAATGTCCATAGAAGTGCCTAGGAAAATTTGAAAATATTGATTTCTTCAAAAATTATAGGCATTTAAACATAAAAATTAAATTTTTAGTCAATAATTTCGTAATAAAGTGGCCATAAAAAGTTTTGAATCAATCGAAATTTCCCTACGTTCTTCTATGCAAAATCCAACTCTAAAGGTAATCTCAAAATTTGAAGTCGATCGGATAAAAATTGACAAAGTTATTTGTCTCCCCAATTGGAAAAAGTAGTGTTGAGAAAAACGCGTTTAAAGTTTCACATATAACACGAATTTTTTATAGCTTAGCCGGAGGTGGGCTTACTATCTACGCTTAACCATGACCATCCCCCTTAAATTTAGCACAGGTCTTAAATTTCTCTACTACTGGAGCTCTTCTTCTTTTGTTACTAAGAAATGTTTAAAGATGTAAGACTTTGTGTTGGTCTTTTAAAGCAGAAATTTCAATTATTATTGATGATATTAAAAATATATTTTTAAATTGTTTCGGAACTATAAGACCGATTAGTTTTTGTGAAAAATTATATATAAAATACAATAATACTGAAAGCGGTAGAAGTTATAGTACTATTTTGGAGATCACCACATCTCCTTCTCAAAAATTTCTGGGTCACCTTACCCCTTTAGGCAAACTTTCTTTGGTGTGGTTTCTTTTAGTTAATAAGAATACGGTAACCCGTCGGGAAAGTTTGTGGGAAGAGTGATTCAAAGTGCTATTAGCTTCACCTTTGTGGGGCGCTGGCCATTCGAAAGATACAATTTTCTTAACTTAATTGAAACACAAATAAGACAACAATTAAAACATTTAAAAAGAGAATCAACTGATTTCAGTCAAAGGCCATTGGGTGACGTATGACCCCGCTAAGATTGCCAAAATTTTCGTCAATAAGGCCTGTGGACAAGAGCTATGATATTTTTGATTATTCCACAATAAATATTAATCAATTTCAATTAAATGAAAAGACCATTTTCACCTCAGCTGTAGTAAATTTTTACCCCTTCTACATAGTTCGTGTACTAATAATTTACTTATTACACTATTTACTTATCATCAAACGATATCAACAATTAATTTTGTTTATTTCTCATTAGTAACGGCACGATTGCAACATGCATGACCAGCAAACAAATAAACAAATAGGTAAGGCATGCAACATGCAACAAGTGTCAACCAATTTTAATGGAACTTAGACGAATACAATGGGATGGGTGTAGCGGTCTAACTGTGTAGGTAGGCAACAATTATCCATGACGAAAATTGTACACATATTTTCGTATTCGTATGTAGGGTACCTGAACACTTACACATACATATCTCTATGTTCATAGGGAATGCTTCTTTTTTACAAGTAGAATGAATTTTAAGTGCGCTACTTTGAGTCAAGATAGTAAATAATTTCTTACAAACTATCGGTAACGAACTACACTTAATGCTCTTTTTATGTTTTCCACAAAGTCAAATTTACGCTTGTAAATATGTATGTGTATATCTACAGACATATTGTAATCGCCTTTATGCGACTATTTTACAATTTCATATTTCAAACGGTGGCTGCCCAAAAAAAACAACAGAGCGGACAAAAGTGTGTACATTACGCTTGTATTTATAGACAGAGCGAAGGCAAAGTTTGAGCAACAGGAATGAAAGAAGTGTCAAACTGAACGATTAGAGTAGACGACAAAAATAAATAAAAAGGATGAATGGCGAAAACACAACAGTTTGTTAACAACTGAATCACCGTGAATTTAATTAACTAACCAAAAACGAATAACAAGCACACCAAATATGTACATCGCGACTGAAAAAAAAAACTTTCATATACTATATATAATTTTCCTGAAGGAAGAACGAATATGTTCATACATCAATACAGTGAGACACAATAGTTTAAGTAAGTTATTTTCGTTACTTTTAGAAAAGTTCAAAATAAAATGGAAAATTATTAATAATTTAAGGCCGATAAAAAACTTAACAATATAAAAAAAATTCTTTCAAATTATGTAGTCTAAACCATTTAATTAAAATTTTAAAATTAAGAAAATTTAACAAATGTTCCGTCAGATTTTATGTTTATAATTAAAGCGGTTCAAAATTTAAAAAAAAATTTACTTTCACCACTATAAAAAGATATACTTTCCCTCTTTCAAAAGCAGTTTCATAGCTTAACTAATTCTTGTTGTTATAGATTTAATTCTTGTTGTTATAATTTAATTTAATTTTGTCTTATATTCAATAAAATAGGCAAGGAGAACACTATCACTGTGAAGAAAATAATTATAATTTTAAAAAAATATTTGAAATAATAGTTTTTTATTTTAATAAAAATTTCAAACTTTTTTGCCATTTTTTTTATTATAATAAAAATATTTTGAAAAATAGGAATATTTCTATACAATATTGTCCAAAATAAATTTCCAAATTTTCGCCTCATTTAAATAAAAAAATTGGTTTATCAAAAACCAAAAATGGTGATAAAATGTAATTTCTTATTGAAATATTTTTCATGTTCTCCTCTTTTATTTTTTCAAATTTACCTTCAATAAGCTACACTTTTGCACAACAAATTTTTATAAAATCTTGAATTTTAGAATTTTGTAAGCGATACTTACAAATCGCCCATGATATTAAGCTCGCTTTGAATATGAAAAATAATATTTTAGCCGCTTTAAACTCACAGTTTATTAAACTTAATTTGAATGAGCTTTGCAAAAGCATTCCGCGATATATAAGTTAAGTTTTTTTTATAAAATTTTGAACGTAGTTTGGAGTTTAAGTTTCGTTAAAAATAAATTAGAAATAAATTGTGAGTTCAAAAGTTTCTAATTTTTATTGTTTCTTGAGTGTATAGAAATTTCATGACAAAATTACTAAATGCAAAGATACGTAATTGTGCCATAACTTTGTGTAGCACTGTACACTCATTACAACATATTTATATAGAGTAAGAAGCCCAGTTTGACTGCACACAAAAAGTGCAACTGGCAATTTGAACATAGTTATTAATGTATTGGAATGCAATGTTTAGTAGAAGTAGAGGCAATGTCTCAATGTTGCCGTGTAGCAAATTTTAGGTAGATACACCAAAGTGTTCAACGCCAATAGCAGCAACAGTTGTAAAAAGATCTCGTCGAGTGGTAAAGAAGTGAAAATTAAAGCAAGCAAAGTTGGCTGCAGTGACATACTCAGCCCAGTTCTGGATATTATAGCGTTGATGTAAACTATGAGAGCGATGCAACCAAAAGCAAACACACACAAAAACGGCTATTAAATATATGCATATCTGGCAATAGTATTGTAATATATATAAATATGAAATTGCGTTGTTTGTAACTTTATCCTTGAGCTTTAAGTAAATCCTTGTATGAATACGCAAGTTTTTGACATGCTACAGAGGTATGAACAGGAAGAGTATACGTTGCAGGGGTGCTGAGTAGCTCATATTGGTGTCGCTTCAAGGTAAAGTAGTAGTTGTAAGGCATGTGTGAGAGTAAGTTTAACAAGCCTCTTACTAAAAGTAGAGATCTAAAATAATTTACAATTTTGTTTTAAATTTGTTAAGATTTTTATTGGCCTTAAAATGAACAATAATTTTATTGAGATCGAGGCCAGTCTGTGGTAGATTTTATTTGGAAAAAACAACAACCGTTTTTAATGGTTACAGTTATAGCCGCTGTGTGTTTGAGCACATAACTTTATAGAAACACCTTTTCTCGCAATTAAAGTCCGCTACCTGTTTATGGTTTAACATTGTTACTGCGATCTTTTCGCTATTCATCCAAAATTCTGCATTTCCTTTCTCAAATTCTTCGGTCCTTCCACGCTGCCATACAGATTAAGTAAATTTTAACGACTTCCTGATCCGGCAGCTGATTTGCAATATACGCCAGAAACTCGCCGTCAAGTTGGCGGCAACGAAAGCAAATGCAACACAACTCTATTGCATGTATTCCATTTCAGTTTTAGGCGGAACCGACGGTGTTAAGGACAACCGACAATATTTGGTAGCGAATGTGTAAACGAGTACCACACACAGCTGCAATGCCAGGCAACAACACAAAAACTTAATTGGCAAATGATTTTTAGAAAACATTTGTAATTTTCAATGCAGTGAAATTTTGAAACTACAAACGCATAAACAAATGCCAGGCAAAGTAAAAATAGGTGTATCATACAAATTTGAATGAGTGTGACAATTCGAGGATTTGTGGTTGCTCAAAAGGATTTGCAGCACTTTGTTTTTAATAACGATTTTAGCAATATTCGGTGGGTTTTACTAGACTAGTTCAAAGGCAACCAACGCGACCACAGACACGCGATCTCGATTTAGCGCAAACTATTTTTCCGCTTGCCATTTCCTTTGATATTTTTTTTGTGTTTTTATACCCGAGCGTACTTGTACACAAGGGTATTATAACTGCGTTCGCTTAATGGTTGCTTGTAACAACATAACGGAATCAAGATAGATATAAACATATACATATATGTATACCGAAATGCTCAGATTGAAAAGAGAAGTCGATTTAGCGATGTCTGTCTGTCCGTCCGTCCGTCCGCCCGGGCGTACGATAACTTGAGTAAAAATTGAGATATCTATAATGAAATTTGGTACATAGAATGGTCTTTGGACAGAAGAGGTTGGTATTGAAAATGGTCAAGATCGGTCAATAACCACGCCCACCCCCCATATAACGGAAGTTTTAGAAAAATGCAATAACTCCGTTTTTCGGTATCTATTACAGCAAATTGAGTGAAATTTGATATTTGGAGCGCTTTTGAACTAAGAAATTAGGTATTTATATAATTTTGAAAAATGGGCGTTGCCACGCCCATTTATGAAAAAATTTCTTTATTCTAATAACGGTGAAAGGTATCGTCACAAAATTGGTGAACAAATTTTCTCCAATATCGCTGTTATCATCGTTAAAAATTTTTTAAATCGGACCATAACCTCGCCCATCCCATATAACGTAAATTTTGAAAAATCCACAATTTTTTTTTTTATCTTTAACTTACTTACTTACTTAACTAGCATATCAACCGCCTAAGCGGTTATGACCGAGGTCAACAAAGCACACCAGCTGTCCCTATCATTTGGTAACTGTCGCCAATTGGAATCCCAAGTATAGCCAAGTCTTTTTCCACTTGGTCTTTCCAACCCAGAGGAGGTTTTTCTTTTCCTCCGCTACCACCCGCGAGTACCAGGTACCGGGTACCATTCTAACGACGTGACCTAGCCAGCGAAGGCGCTGATTCTTAATCCGCTGCACTATATCTATGTCCTTGTAAAGCTCGTACAGCTCATCGTTCCATCGTACGCGGTATTCGCCGTCGCAAAGACGCAAAAGTCCATAAATCATTCGAAGAATCTTTCTCTCGAACACTCCAAGAGCCCTCTCATCTGATGTTGTTATCGTCCATGCTTCTGTGCCATACAATAGGACGGGCATGATGAGAGACTTTTAGAGCGTGGTTGCTGTCCGTCGTGAGAGGACTTTACTGTACAATTGCCTACTCAGTCCGAAGTAGCACTTGTTGGCAAGAGAGATTCTGCGTTAGATTTCAAGGCAGACGCTGTTATTAGTGTTAATGCTGGTTCCTAAGTAAACGAAGTCCTCTACTTTTTCAAAGATATAACTGTTAACACTGATGCTTGATCCCAGTCGTGAAGGTGCCGACTATTTATTTGATGACAGGAGATACTTTGTCTTGCCCTCGTTCACCTCGCGGTTCTTACGGCCAATGATGTCAATGTCATCGGCGTACGACAGGAATTTCACACTCACAAAAACCTGACCGATTTAGTTCTGCGGCTCGAGTTATCTTCTCCAGCATCAGGTTAAAGAAATCGCACGACAAAGAGTCACCCTATCTGAAACCGCGTTTGATATCAAATGGCACGGAGTGGTCCTTCCCAATCCTGATGGAGCTGGAGGTGTTGCTCAACGTCATTTTACATAGCCGTATAAGTTTTGGCAGGATACCAAATTAAGACATTGCGCCATATAGGAAACTTCTTCTCGTGCTGTCGAAGGCGACTTTGATGTCCACAAAAAGATGGTGTGTGTCGATTCTTTTTTCTCGGGTCTTCTCAAGGATCTGGCGTAATGTGAATATCTGGTCGGTGGTAGATTTACCAGGTCTAATGCCACACTGATAAGGTTCAATCAGTTCATTGACGGTGGGCTTAAGTCTTTCACACAATGCACTCGACAGAACCTTATACGCGATGTTAAGAAGACTAATACCGTGATAATTGGCGCAAACAGCAGGATCAACCTTTTTGTTGATTGGGCAGAGCACACTTAAGTTCCAATCAGTAGGCATGCGTTCTTCCGACCATATTCTAGAAATGAGCTCGTGCACGCACTTAACCAGCTCCTCTCCGCCGTACTTAAGTAGCTGGTAACCCGTCAGCCGCGGGGGCTTTGTTGCTCTTCAGCCGTGCTATCGCTTTCCGAATTTCATCATAGTCGGGTAATGGTACATCACGTCCATCATCATTGATTGGGCATTCGGGTTCAACATCTTCTCCATCGTTATTGCATCTGCTTCCATTAAGCAGTGTGAAGAAGTGCTCCCTCCATAATTTAAGTATGCTGTGGACATCAGTCACCAGGTCGCCGTTTTCCTTCTTAAAGGCATTCGCCCCGGTCTTAAAACCTACTGTTAGCCGTCGAATTTTGTGAAAAAAATTACGGGCGCTTTTCCTGTCGGCCAGCGCATTTCGGCCTCTCTCTTTTTCTCACGAACAATGCGTCTTGCTTTCTTCTTCAACTCACGATAACGCTCCTGCACAGCTCATTCGGGCTCGCTAAAATCCGATGGATTCTTCAGCGGCGGTATGTAGACAGCAAGAAATATGGTTCTGCTGCTCGGAAATATCGTTCTGTTAATTAATGCTCTCAGAGATCAGGAGTGCAAGTCGAGTGGCGAAGTGGGCGGCTGTCTTTTGCGATTGCAGCTTTCCGACGTCGAGCTTTCCTTGTGTCCATGTGCGTGCGCTTTTTGCTGCACAGAGGCGCGTGTGGATCTTAGCTGCCACAAGAAAATGATCCGAGTCGATTTTGGTTGCACGTATTGTGCGCACATTTAGGACACAGGAAGCTTGCCTTCCGTCTATCACAACGTGGTCGATTTGGTTTCGGGTCTTACCATCTGGAGACAGACACGTAGCCTGGTGAATTTTCTTATGCTGGAACCTGATACTACAGACTACCATGTTTCGGGCCCCGGCGAAGTCAATCAGTCTCAATCCGTTATCGGACGTTTCGTCGTGGAGACAAAATTTTCCAACTGTGGAACAAAGGATGCCCTCCTTGCCCACCTTGGCATTGAAATCGCCAAGCATTATTTTTATATCGTTATGGGGGCACCGCTCATACGGTTGGCCAAGGAGATCGTAGAAGCGATCTTTGGTCCCATCGTCCTTCCCTTCCGTCGGGGCGTGGGCACAAATCAGGGAGATGTTTAAGAATATTCCCTTGATGCGGATTGTGGCGAGACGTTCGTCCACCGGAGTGAACGACAGTACTTTACGGCGCAGTCTCTCTCCCACCACAAATCCGACACCAAATTTGCACTCCTTTACATGGCAGCTGTGGTAGATTTTTTCCGTTGCCCCGTCCATCGCATCTCTTGGCTGGCGTTGATGTCAGCCTTCGCTCTGCTGAGGACATCAACCAGCCGGGCAGAGGCACCTTCCCAATTAAGGGTCCGGGCATTCCAGGTGCATGGTCGTCATCAAAAAAGGGGGGTCTCATCCGAGGCTTAATTTTCCTTTTCATTGGAAGTTGTTTTTTACGTGGCGGGTTCCAAGCCCTGCGCACAACCCATTGCTGGGGGTGAAAAATTTTAAGTTTGTTTATATAGCGAGCCGCTTGCTCCAAGACAGACACCCGCTTGCAGCCGCACCTCCTGGTGAACAGACGCTGCGGACTTCAGTGGACCCTTAAACCGAATATGTCGGAGTGGCTCCACTAAAGCTCGCTATCTTTTAGCCGTGACCCATGGCTCCACACGGGTTGATTACCGTATCTCGCACATGGGTTGCTCACGTTGCCCAGGGTGCACGAACGTGGACGTAAGAGTAGGGATTGAGTACAGCCGTGCAACTGTAACCGCATACCCAGAAGCAGCACTGTACCCCATTGCACCCCATTGCACCCTCGGATAAGATTACATACATAAGTAAATATTTGATAACATAACATAATGTTACGTAACGATTCGTAACATAAAATAAAAAAGAATATCATAACATAAAGTAGCACAAAGAAACAAAAGTTAACATAACATAACATTACATAACATAACATTCCTTAATAAAACATAACGTAACGTATCGTAATATTCCATAACCTTACATAACATGAGTTGAGGCATTGTAAAAGTGCATTAGGTGTGGGGAGTTCTATTGTCGCCTAAAAATTTTTTTTTATTAGTATTTTTTATATAAGGCAAGTTTGTACTAGTATCATCTCAAAATACCACAGTTATGCGCTATACAAAAGGAAGAAAAATCAGCAGTTTAAAGAAAGTACTGCACTTCGCCTTCCTTGATAGTAGATGGGGAATTATATGAGTTTTGAGGGATTCCCTTTCTTTCTTTCTTCTTTAGAGTACTGCTGTCAAGTGAATATTTTTCATGTAGTGCAGATTTATTTTAACTGATAGTCATGCGATATTCAAAACGAGTTTATGTATATAGTGCAAGCTTCTTTGGACGGATAAAATTTTTATTGAGATATTTTTCAATTTATTTTTCTTATTTTTATACTCATTACTTTTTAATTAAGCAATACTTTGTTTTTTAATAAAAAGAAAATTATATTTTAGGTTTTAACAATAATTAACAATAATTTTAAATTTAATTTTCATTAAAATTTTTAACTTAAGAAAAAATGCATAATTTCAATTTGTGTTTCAAATTGTAACATATATCTTTTTGTCGCAGATGAGGCGCTCTTCTCCACTTATGAAAACAAATGCGGAAAATTCAGAAAAATCAGCAGCAACTTTACATTATGCTAGTTTAAAACAAATTAAAAAACCAAAAATAATATAATATATATTTTAAACCTTAAATAAAATTAAATTTGTTTCGCAGATTAAAAATAAAATTGGTATTTTCGTTTAAAATTCCAACAACATTCAACATACTCTCTCTTCTACCTGGCTTAATTTTGATAAATTTTCCACTTTTTAATTTCCTTAACGAAAGTTTTGGCCACAAAAAGGAAAACAAAAATTGAATGCGAACCTGAAGAGCCATTCAATGTAATGAAATTTCTCAATTCACAAATTTGATTTAAAGGTGTCGACGCTACCCAAATGTGGTTGCAAAAAAACTGATTAAAACAAAAAAATGTATCTGCCAATAATATAAAGTGCGCTGACACCACGGCTTCTGGGTTTTTTTCGCCGCTTTTTGTCAACTTTTGAAATATCCTCTTTTGGGACCGACCGCCCCTTAGTGAAAGTGTGAGCGCCTGAACAGGATAGCGTCACTGATTGCTATGTAGCAAAATGGTTTTTAGTTTTTATTTTTCAAAATTTTTGCAAATTGGTATTTAAGGCTTCGCTTAGAATGTATCCCTATTCAGGTCAACTTTGTTTTCTCGTTCAGTCTGCAGCCATTCAATGCCAATGCTACAAACTATTGCATTTCAATTGACGCCTTCACCCTTAAAATATAATGGCAGAGTGTACCAAAAAACTCCACACGTATTCAGCGATTGTCGTTTACCTGCTATGTTTCATTTTCCCAACATATGCAGCCTTTTGGCACACACACACTCTTTCAAAAACATACCGCATAGTAAAATTAATTACACTAATTGACGAGTCACGTTGAATGTGCGATTTGGCCACGATTGCTCGCTAAACAGAACAACTCGCTCTCATACATAGTTTTGCAGGATTCCGAAAATGCACGAGGTGGCACTTACAAATAAACAGTGATGACCATATTATTTGCAACAGAATTCGAAATGATATGTTTGTTTTTATTTGTAAGATTTTTCAATTGAAAAGCAGTTCATTCTCTAGCGAAAATCAGATAAACCTATATTTCAAACTTTGTAAATTTAACAAAATAAAATGTTTTGTTACAACTAAATTTTAGTGCAATATAGTCGATTTATTACATACAAGACGATTGCAAGCAGCCTTTCGCTGGATAAGTTGTTGATCAAGCTGTCTGAATTGATGTGGCCCAAAGCCAACATGCATCTGCAGATGAAATATAAAATATTTTAGATAAACTTAGGAATGAATATACATTTAATATATTGATGCAGACTCTGAAAAAACATGAAACTTTTGTACTAAAACCATTTATTTTATATGATTAATGCATTTTTGTAATTTTTATAAAATATATGTATGCCGTCATGCACCAAAGGTTAGAGACGTTGATAAGATAGAGACAAATATTAATATATTTTTAACAGATATTTTAAATTTCCACAAATTTCTAGCGGAAGTAAATGCCATGTAAACTACTGTAGTTATTGGAAAATGCATGACATGAAGTAGCTATGACAGATTTTAGGACGAGCAAGTACAGGTGTTCGCATTCGCTGAGCATACGAACTCATTGAATCTCAGACAAACAAAATTGTGCATTGATAACATTCGTTAAACTGTGACACAGATGCTATGAGCAGTGGTGGAGGTATTGAAAGCAAGCAAGCATTGCATTAATTACTAACACAGGCAAAAACAAAGCACTTGAGCGCAACCCTGCAAAAAATTGTACGACTAATCTCTAAATAGAGTATTCCGGGACTTGTCTCAATCGGGTCCAATTGCGTATTAATTAGTCGCAAACAAGTCTCAAACGGCCATAATTGTAGATTGGTCCTGTATTCACCTTTTTTCGGGTATAGTAAACGATAAATTGTTATATGCACGCGCTTAGGCCACCAAATTGTATGCGCGCTGTTGGCGTGTAGGTAGAGCATTCGCTTAGTAACCCTCTAAAAGCCAGTTCGATTCTTACTCGAAGCAAAGTTTTTTATTTTTGTTTTTATAAACGGACTGGCCGTCATTTGTAAACATTCGGATATAGAAGGAGACAATTGGTCTCCTTATAGGAGATGCTCGAACAAAAGGGAACAGTTCAATCCTTTAAAGCCATCCTTCTTAAACTTACCACCTACTTTAAATTTAATAGCTTGCACTCATACAATTAGGCTTCCATTCCTTAATTCTTGCGTTTATCTACATATCTGCTTGTCCTCTGGTATGTTAGTGTCGCCTTTTTCTCTTTTCTACTTTGCAACTCGGCTAATTTTCCACAAGTCCCTTTATCAAACTGCTCGTCTGCCTTCCTAGCTACTTTGCTGCAATTAAGTTCTGCCGAAACTTACAACTGGCTGCTGGCTTTGGTAGTTTATCTTGGAAGTTTAAAGAGGAAATTACTGTACGCAGGACCTCTAAGAGTTATTGCTTCACAAAAGCTTTATTTCAACAAAATTCTCATATCGGGCATTAGTATAAATTGCTTCTTCTTCTAGACTATAGTTAGTTTGAAAACAGCTCCTTAAAGCTACAAGTATGCTGTATTTAAAAATTAATTTCGATTTTTCATGTCTATCTTATATTCAGCATGTCCATGGAATAAGCGATCATTCGCATTGAAAGTTGTTCGGTTATGTCATTTTTTTTAGGAAAGTGTAAGAAAAATAGTTAAATTTCTGAAATGTCAAAGGACCTTACTTACAAAACTACTTAGCCAACATGAATTTCCAAAGAGAATCTCTGTTGTAAACAAATGCCACTTCGAACTGAGTAGCCAAAAGCGCACAGAAATTATATATCGTTAAACACACCCTGTAGGCCTCTCATCATGTTTGTATTATTAACTAAATATTGTTAAAGAAATTACTCTTTGAGTATTCAAGTCAAAGATTCACTGAGAAATGTATGTTATTTTATATTATTGCGATGACTTCAACAGTCAATGTATTTTCAATAAATTGTCTTCTGCGGTAAATATATTATGCGGATTATATTCAACGCTCAATGGATTATAAGCAACGTTCTATTAAGAACTCAGTCCGCTTGTGGTCAACAAAATTGTATCTAATCCGATAGATGTAATTTAAAGGCATAAAGGCTGAACTTGCCCATGCCTGACATTAGCAGATTCGGATAGTGTCTTTTTTTTCACACAAGTAAACTATAAGTTGACTCAAAGTCAGTTTGCCTTGTACAGCTGCCTTCCTTTCCTGAGTTCAATTTTTCTGATAAAAAGTTTGCTATTTTCCATTTTCCACCATAAACTACTTTCACTTCATTTCTTCGATATCCGCCAACGACACAAAGACAGCAATGTGACAATGCCACTGTTGCTTCATCCTCAACTCCATTTTCATTTCCGGAAAATTCGCATGGAATGCTAGATTTTTTGTTTTTTGTTATTCATCTCTCTTTTTTCTCTCAGCGCCGCGCGCTTACTTCACGTACGACAACCATTAGTTGTATTTCGTATTGTTGCCTGCTGAATACATACATATATTCAATTGTGATGTGTGTCGCGTAGATCTGATCAATGACTTACGTGATGTTTTTCTTGCACAAATACTCGCAAATGCACACGTGCTCAACTCTAAGTGAAGTGCGTACAGAGATTTAACGCGCGGAATATAAACGCAGTGAGCAGTTGGCAGCAAGCACCACAAAATCGAAGCAAAAGTAGAATTCAGCAGCGAATTCATAGAACAGGAATGGAAAGCTCGCTAATGATAATTTTACTTCATGTGAAGCATGAAAGTTTGGACAACCTGTAATTTAATAATATTCGGTGTAAATGAGCTGACGAGATGGCGACTACTGATATCCACTTTCCGACTTTGGATGAGGCACGAAAATGTTTTAAATTTAAGTAAAGTAGCAAGTATGCCGGCAAGCAAAACCCTTTAATAAGACACTTGAAGAGACGCGGTCACAATTTGGATTTTCAAAAAAGTAAACTTGCTCATTGCTTACACCTTCCCTACCGCGTAACTTGTTACTCTCTTCACGTAATTGTAGCATTATTTTTTTGGTTTCATAATAATAATAATAATCTCAACGGTTTTTACCCTCCATGTCTAGACTCTAAAATGGTTCAGCTACAGAATAAAAGTTCATCAGCTGATTTTAAATAAAAACTAAAGTGGTTTTAAAGCGAAATTGTGTATGTAATCCATCATCTATTGAGAGTACAAATGTAAAAAAGTGGTCGGAAATATCAAAGGAACTGGAATGAAAGTTAAAGTCCTGGCATAAACCTCGTTTAATTCAAAATTATTTTTGCAAGGTTTCAGAAAAAGAAGCCAGTAATACCTCGAAATTCGGGTAATTCATTAACTTTACTAAAAATATTATGCCTAACATTTCTCTGCGACTAGCAAGCGTTGGAAGATTAATAAGTTTTAAACGATTAATATTGCCACCCTATATTAATCGTTATATTGTTAATCCGAGCGAACATATCTTAAAGCAAAAAGCAGAAATTGTTTTTGAATTGACTCTATCCGGTCGGAATGAACTTGATAGTGCGGGTTCCAAACGATGGAACCGTACTCCACTGTTGGCCTCACTAACGTTGTGAAAATAGCCTCCGTAATGTATGGGTCATTGAATTCTTTTGACCATCGTTCAAGCGCGGACGAACCGCTAATCGCGTACCAACGCTTTTTAGGTAATTCGCGCAAAAGTACAAAGGCACTTCATAATAGTTCCGCTTAGATATTTACTAGAATTTTTGCCCGCATACATTCTACCATACTTTGCTCATTCCGGTTTATTTTTCAGACAAATTGTTCCTTAACTGTCAACTCACTTTTCCATTATATTTGTGTGCCGTACGCCTAGGACGATCGGTGCGTGGTGTATTTTTCATGCGGCGAGCGCGGAATTCTCAACACTTCTGACCCAGTGTTCACTGTTGACAAACGAAGACTTAAATAGCTCGAGCACGACAACTACATTTTTATTGAATTAAATTCAGCAAAAAAAACTTGTTTGCGTTTCATTGCGAAATGAAGTAGGCTGATGCATAGGTACAAATTATCAGCGAGATAAATATATTTATGACTTTTATATAATTGAGACTCATACTATAAAGATATTTTTATGGAGCCAAAAAAATGTATAAAGACTGACCGAATGTTTTACTAATAATAACTCAACAAAGTTTTATGCTGTTTAAATTCACCACATTTTATCACAATAATTGCAAATTTTTACTATTATAAGGTAAATCTCATATATCGCCAATCATATTGTTTAAATAACCATCATCTCAACAAAATCGCCAGCCATGCCAATTCATTTAAATATTTTTTTTTTGCCGCAGATTACACACCAATACGTTATTTTTTAAGTCCACCTCAACATACGCTGCTGGTTTTTTATTTTACCTCCAAGCTGTGTAAATTCTCGAGCCCTTAATCTAGTTAACCGGTTGATGTTCATAGTTTTTAAACTCGTTGTTGTCTTAACTATTTTCGTTGCTGTGGTTCTATGTAAAGCGTGTTCATTGATTTTTATATTTTTGGTTACATTTTCCATTCTGCCTTTATTTGTATTTCTTTTAAGAGTTGTTATTTGCTGTATCATCACTGGTTACCTTTCCAAACAGCTACGGTCATGAGAGGTTCGCGCGGACGGCTGGTTGATGCTGATGCTGGCATGCCTCGTTTAGGACAGCTTTGTACATATGTATTTTCATAAATAGATCCGAAATCCATACATCTATAACAAAAATGCATGCAGATACTTTTGTATATGTACGGAAATTAAATGCTATTTTTTTATAGAAATAGAATTAACGATTCTATGGCAGGCAGACCAAATATCAGAGCAATCATTCTCATACTGGCAACATGTAGCATGAATGGCCGAACAATTTAATTGATTGCTGCATAATACAAAAGTCTGTTTAGCTCCGAACTCAGTTGGCCTTTTAATTGGTTTTAACAAAGTGTTAGGCTTTTAATTGGACTAGAGGCTTAATTTGTGCACACGTACGTATCTACATATATATGCACATGTGCATACTTGTATGTATATATATATACGTGTATATGTAATAGCATTATTTTACAAAATGCAAAAGTCTGATGTGCATGCAGATCTACATACTTACATTGAGGCATTGAAATAAAATTAAATAAGAAATGTTAAAAAAAAAATATATCGCGCTTTATTCAACCTGATGACACATTACATCTTCTCTATGTAAATCAAATAATTTTTTTTTAACAATTGGAGGTTAAATACTTCATTCTTAATTCGTCGAGTTTCGCCTTAGATCAAATAACAGCACAAAATATTAGATAATTATTAGATAATTATCTTATATCAAAAATTGTGAGATATTATATTATAGTAACACTGTAAAACAGTTTGAAAGATATTTTAAATTTATCATGTATGAATGTATAACAAAGTACGTACATTGCTCCTCTCTTCAGTGCTCTTGATAAATTCAGTTTTATTTAACACTATTACATAGATATTTATCACCTGATTGGCATTCTGCGTAAAAAATTAAAAACCATTTTTTTAATACTTTGTTTAGATGTTAAATTAGCTTACGAAACTCTTTTTTACAAAGTTATATAATTTAGGTTTTGAAAAAAGTACATTAGCATTTTAATGTTTATGCAATGATTAAGGAATTTTAGAATTTAATGGAACGTATAAAATAAATGGTTTAACATTACAATTTAAAGTTAAAAAAGTAATGACGATAAGACATCAACGAATATTAAAAATATAAAAAAAGTATTTTACATTCTCGCATTCACATTGAATTAGCATATTTAAATAACTTAAAAAAATCTTCAAAATCGCTCTTTAAGTGTAAACAATTTTAAGCTTTCTTAAATTTTACTTTAAATATATTCAACGCCGGCACATTTTTATTTACATATGCTTAAAAAAATGTGGAATCAAACTTAAACATTTAAATAAATGCTTTAAAAAACCAAGAATGCTTTAAGAAATTAAGTCATTTTCAAATTTCTGAATCTCTAAATAATTTTTTTTTTTTTTTTTTTAAATTGTATATCCACTGACTGCGACTTGGGCCGTTCTTTCAAATCTCAAGCACTTTTCACCACTCGGTCATCTACAGATCCAAGTTAACTTTGCCTTTTAAAATTTACCATTTTCCTGAAACAATTTTTGCGGGAGAAAATATTTAATTTAAATTTCAAGAGAATACGTGAGGAACTTTAGCTGATTAAAATTATTGAAACATTTTCTTTATACAAAATTTTATTGAGAATTCATTAAATCAATTGCTGCATCTTAAACCATTTTTTTAGTGCTCGTCAATGAGGATTTTTTGCGTAAATTTGCCGTAATATAAATAACTAGACAGACTCTTTTACGACTCGTTCCCTATCCTAAATTCTGAGTTAAAAAAAAAAATTTAGCATTACGAAAACTTTTTAATAGGATTCATGTGTGAGTTCGTAATTATTCAAAATACTCAAAGAAGAGAAAGCATTGTAAGATCAGTCGCTAATCGATCTCTTATATTGGACTAATGTTGAACAGCCTTTATTAAAATGAAAATAAGCTTCTTTCTGACTCTTCTTGGAACTCAAAATACTAACATAATTCTTTCTCTAAAACGAAACTTGCATGCACAATTTATATTCACTTGTTACCCGTTTAAAAACTGCACCTTCGTATGCGACAATTGCATTGGCAATTTGCAACCAGTTTTAAATAGTAAAATCGAATTCAACTGCTAATTACGTATACACCATAGCCCACTCTCATTCACAATTATACGGCGCATTTTCAATATTTATTCTTTTTAAGAAATTTTACTTAGATTTATTTGCGTTTCGAAAGCGTTTGTATTGCATTTCTAATTGCGAATACAATCTGTATGTGGTTGTGTAATTTTTTTACAAAGTTCGGAAGGATATTAAAGTTGCATGATTTGTACATGAAGTACTTTTTGCCATCTCTGACCATATATGTGTACACCTTTTCCAATATTGATTTTTCAAACTTATTTCCGTCGCTAAAGACATTGGGCTCTAATCATAGTCAAGCTAAAGTCGACTATAAAGATTGGAGCTGCTTTTTGACATACTTTTCGATGAGTTATCTGTCAAAAAAGCTTATGCTAATTAATGATAACTTAATAAGTTTTATTTAAAGAAGTTCTTGAGTTTTAAATGAGTACTTCAGTCATGCTGATTCCGGTGATCATTTAGTTTAAGCGATTTATTAGTAAAAAGAAGAAGTTATATCCTCCTAAATATAGCAATCAACAAAGTATGAATGCATCTGCAAATATTTGCGACTAATTAATTAGTATACTCCAAATTTACATTGCAACTCAATGCAAACCTTTTAAAAAACTTACATCAATTATTTTGAAGTCAAAATTAAAAATATGCCGAGTTTTGGTCTCCATATACCAATTTATTTGGGTCAATCGGCTAATTATTGAAATTCTTTAGACTATTTATTCATCTTTTAACTGGTTTATATTCCGTATATACAAACTTTGACCTGAACAATCACTTTGCACTTGGAAATTTTAGCTGTCAGTTGTCTTAACGTATATGACTAAGTATATTGCCATAGGAAAGTGTTCTCAAATATTCATAGCTTTTTCTTAAGTTTCACTTTATCGCCTCAACTTCAGCGTTCACCCACACCTTTAATATTTTATTTGCTCATAAATTTAATTGAAAAATTTTGACTACTTTTTTGGACTACTTTCGATGTCACAATGGCCGCGTTAGCGGAAGTGCACACATGAATACTTACACATTTATGAATAAATTTGCTTGGAAACTAACACACATTCATCGATTACCATTAGCACGACATTTTATCCTATAACTATGCATTACATATAGGTATATACTCGAAAAAGTTGAGTTTGTCTTTGTTAGTGATCTTGATAATATTATGAATTATTGAAATTTATAAAAATCAAAATCAAAGATCCAGATTTAAAATTATTTAATAGTAGAGTTTTAAAAATTCAAATTTTCGAAAGAATTCTATACGCTTTTTCGATAATAGTTATGTGAGAGAAAATATTTTTTAAGTCATCTATAATTATAGTTCAAAAAGCTTTCGTTCAAATGTGTACAAGTCTATAAAGACTTTCATTTTGTGACTTTTATAAAAAAATCTCCATAATAGTTATGAGAGCGAAAATAAATGTGAATGTCTTTATACGCGAAACAGTGCATTTTTGGTACTTGTTTGGAAAATTTTCGGAAAACTTTTAAGGCACATTTCGGCAAACTTTCGTTAGTTTTTAGACAGAATTTTGGTGTATTTCGTTACATTTAATGTATTTTTCTGTAAGATTTCAGTACTTTTATGTAAAGTTTTTTTACACTTTAGGTAAACTGCCGTGACTTTGTCATTATATTTTGAGTACATACATCTTCGGTAAACTTGCACTAGATTTCGGTAATTTATCAACTCAGTCCTCAATGGTCACAAACTTATACCAAGTGTTCATGATACACGCTAGAACTCGTGTCGAATTTATCCCGAAAATATCCAGAACTAGGCCATGGTCTAAACTTCTTTGGAAATGGTCCTGCACAAGACCTGCCTATTGCAATTTATAAAATTATGGAAAAATCTTTAAAAATATACAAAAGTCTCAAAATATATAAGATACCAAAGCATATGGAGGAAATTTTATGTCGTTCGTGACGAAGTCCTGTGTCGCCTTACTCTCATCGAATACATAAAAATGTAGTGCAACGTAATATGTGATGGCTGTTGGCGAGAAGTTCGAACTATGGAATTTGGAAACAAATTAAAAGTTTTTGTAAGTTTTTCGTCCCTCTTTCAGTTCCTCTTACATTCACTCACCTCTTATTATATTACTTACTTAATCGGTTTTCACTTTTATGAGAAAGCTCTCATATGTGCAAGTCTTTCAGTTCGCTGATGTCATTCGTAGCGCAGGGTGTATATGTATACATAAGTCAATATTTATATGTGCACATTTGAGCATACATTGAACTGCAAGACTACCGAGCTGAGTGAGTGTCTGACCGCCTAAAATCGAAGTTGTGTGCTTGTTTTTCTAAAATGTTCTCATTTAATTCGCCTTTCTTTGGCTTTTCATTGACTGGAGCAAGTTGCTCATGTTTGATTTTCTCGAAGAAGCCATTAGCTATTAACTAGTTCAAAGTTTTCTTATTACAAACTATTTTGTTGAGATATTCTAGCTCGCTGTATAATTGTTACGAGAATTTCTATATTGTTTGATATATTTTTTTGCTTTGGAATTTCTATAGTTACTGCTACCACGCTATACTCTTCGCAATTTTTTTATAATTTTCCAGATTTTAGATACTGTTTTTCCAATAAAGCTTGGGCTTGGTATTTCCAATGGGTATTTTTAGTGGTAAAAAATTTAGAAAAGTATAGCAAAAAAAAGATATTTCCAGAAAATCGATTAAATAAAAACCGTAAAGCGATTTCAAAAGAGCGTACATCTGCAAAAGTTTGGCTTTGCGTTCGTAAAGACAGGATAAATATAATTTTTCGAAATAACCACTAACTCTTAAATCGCAGTTCATCTTGAAGCAGTCACTCTCAGTAAAAAAAATGGTTCTGTGAGCAATCTAAATTCTGTGACAAATATGTATAAACATAATTCGTTAACTTAATATGAGAAAAGCTTTACACAGTGTCCAATTGTGATTTGCTTTCCATTTTCTCTTCAACCTTTCTGCCTTTTGCAAATCTATCATTCAATGTCGCCCGTCCTTCAGCTGCTAATTTGGCACATTGATTTGTGCCCACAACATTTATTATGGTCAGTCGAGCGCTGACACTTTGAGTGACTTTGTTCATCAGTTCGATTTAATTGTAAAGGGTGTTTTTTTTACAGGTTTGTTTTTCGAATAGAGATAAAACATCCATTTTGTGGTCAAATCTGGCAACTCTAATGTCATTTATGTTCAGTTTGGTTTGCCATTTCATCATGAACAGGTTGACAAAAGAACAACGCTTGCAAATCGTGCAAATTTATTTCGAAAATAATGGTTCAGTTCGCGAAGTTTACCGTGAGCTCCGTCCATTTTATGGTCGACATAATCGTCCATCAGAGCAATTAATTCGGTTAACCATGGATCGTTTTCGCACTACGTTTACTCTATGTGATAATACGCATCCGCAGAGACGTCGAACAGTGCGCACCGAAGAAACAATTGCCGCTGTAGAGCAAAGTGTTGAAGAGGACCCGAATGAATCGATTCGCCACCGTGCACAGCAATTGGAGCTTTGTCCATCAACTTAATGGAAGATTTTGCGCAAAGATCTTGGCTTGCGACCTTACAAGATCGAGCTTGTGCAAGAATTAAAGCCGCGAGACCATGCAATGCGTCGTGATTTTGGTGTATGGGCCGAAAATGAGATTGATCTCGATGCTGATTTTCATCGCAAAATTTTGTTCAGTGATGAGGCTCATTTTTGGTTGAATGGCTACGTCAACAAGCAAAATTGCCGCATTTGGAGTGAAGAGAATCCACATGAGACCCTTGAAACGCCATTACATCCACAAAAACTGACTGTTTGGTGTGTTCTATGGGCTGGTGGAGTCATTGGGCCATACTTCTTCCGCAATAATGCTGGAGAGGCAGTTACCGTTAATGGAGACCGGTATAGAGCCATGATAACCGACTATTTCGTTCCCGAATTGGATGGCATGAATGTGGATGAGTTGTGGTTCCAACAAGACGGCGCTACATGCCACACAGCGCACGTCACAATCGATTTATTGAAGGAAACATTCGCTGAGCGCATAATTTCGCGGAATGGACCTGTCAATTGGCCACCAAGATCGTGTGATTTGACACCATTGGATTATTTTCTTTGGGGATATGTGAAGTCGCTCGTCTACACCAACAAACCAGAAACGTTAGGGGAATTGGAAGCCAACATTCGTGGCGTTATTGCCGACATACGGCCCCATATGCTCGAAAAAGTGGTTGAAAATTGGACCTGTAGAATTGGCTTTATTCGAGCCAGCCGCGGCGGCCACATGCCCGAAATCATATTTAAACATTAATGGCATAAAATTATCCTTCCAATAAAGCCAAATTGATGGACCTTAAAACGATTTTTTTGTATTTTATTTCAATTCAAAGTTCTATACCCCTAAAAAAACACCCGTTATATGTCGTAGCCTTTGTATTTCAAGCCATTGCCGCAGTTGTCGGTGATGTTGCCGTCGCTGACAACAATTAAGTAAATTTGTGTTGCATGTTTTAGTATTTTGAATTTTGTAGTCACTTCTCCCTGCTAACACGTCCCTTTTTTTGTCTGCATTGAATTAAGCATTGTGCTCTCCACTCTTCCTATTTATTTATCAGTGCTTAATTTTGCTTAATTTAGTGTTTACAGTTTCCGTTTGTTTTTTTCTAGTTTCGTCTACTTTTGTGGTTTTCAAAGTTTAATTGCTTTGTTGGTTTGTATCGCCTCAGGAAATTTATTTATATGGTTTGCTTAAGGTTTCACAAGTTTCTTCAATCCATTTACATTTTATTTACTCACATCTAATATACTTGCGAAAAAGTTGAAAAGGCTAGGCATCGTTAAGAGTTTAGTTAAAAAATTTTAAATTGCTTTTAACCAAATTTAATTAAAACTTGAGATTTTGGTAAACATTTGTATTTGTTAATTCAAAATGAAATACGTGAGTGGTACATCTCAAAAAAGTTGGAGTGCTTAATGGTATTCAGGTCTACATAGATCATTAATATCGAGTGGATATTGTTCAATTTATTGAGTATTGATTTATAGTGTCTCATTTTCCTAAATACCTTTAGATTAAAATTTGAACTTAAAACTCAGTTTGTTAAATCTGGTTACCATATACTCTCATGGTAATAAGAGCCGACCAAAATTTTGGTTTAATTTATTTTCGACTGGGATTGTCATAGCCGCATTGTATCTACCTCCACGTTTTAACGTAAATAAACAGTAACTTATTACATTTTTCACAAACTAGGCAGTCGATTTCTGGCTGGTGATGATTTCAATGCTAAACATCTATGGTGGTCTGAAATCTGGCCCAATAATGTCACAGTTCGCCCTTTTCGTTTTTTTTGAAGAAAAGAAAAACCAACCGGCAAAATCATAGTTAGTAATACAAACAACAAAAACTTAAAAATTTACTTTCAGAATGTATTTATCAGAGATGCGGACCAAAGCTAATGCGGTTCTCATACTTAGCTCACAGCTAGACTATGCTTTTTTTTGTTATTATCGAGAGTTGGTTGAATGCCAATTTTTTTGACTCTGAATTCTTCGACCTAAGACTCAACAATGTTTTCCGGAAAGACAGAGACGGAACTAAAACCGGTTGCAGCAGAGGTGGTGGAGTTTTAATTGCGGTCCAGCGCAAGTATAGTTCGTTTATAGTTTAACTCCAAAACTCTGATTCTATACTCGATCAACTTTGTGTTAGTGTAAAAAGCACGTCGGAGCGACTTTTTCTATGCGCGTCATATGTCCCTCCGAATAGTTGCAATGCAATCTACAAGACTCATATTGACAATGTAGTTTTTCTAAGCTACAAAATTAGCGATAATCAGCTGTGTGTCTTAGGCGATTTTAATCTGTTCTCAATCTTGTGGCGCAAACTGAATAGTTCATCGATCTTGACATCTGTAAACGCTGCTAACGATTACGATCTCTACTCGATTGACAGTCTTCTTAGCATTGGTTTGTCACAAATCAACAATTTTCTCAATAGGCTTAATCGTCTTTTAGATTTAGTTTTTCTAAGTAATAAATTACATTATCAGCTGGTTGAGTGTGTTTACCCATCTCCATGAGGAACGTCCACCATATTCCCCAAGTTTTAAGATTAACCTTAAAAACCCCAAAAACAAATTCTATAAGAAATATAAAATAACAAACTCGTCAACGCCCAAAGACCTATATCGGTATCATCTTAAGAAATTCAATGACCTTGATAAATCTCTTTATAAGAAGTAAATTAGAACGCAGGAAGTTAACATAAATTAGCAGATTACTTTATTGCTAATTTTGTGTCTGGCATAGACCTTCGTTTCTAACTTTTCGCTTTCTTTTGGGTCGCTTGTTTTAACTGGTAGTGACGTTCAAACGGGTATCCTTTCTTTAATTGAACCCTTAACACTAATTTTTAATAAGTCCTTGTGTAAGGGGAGTTTATCGACGATTGGAAATAAACATCTATAACTCCAATTTTTAAAAGTGGAAATAAGAGTGACGTCGCAACTATCGACCGATTTTGAAATAGTTTACAGTCTCAACATTTTTTTAATGTGTGGCTAACAAAAATATGTCGTTCTCAATAAATAGCCTTATTTGCTCAAACCAATACGGTTTCGTCAGTGGGCGGTCAACAGTTTCAAATATTGCGATCTTCACTGATTACTGCCTTGCGGCTATTAAGGAGGGTCATTAGGTAGATACAATTTATACTGCTTTTTCTAAAGCATTCGACAGAGTTTCCTCTAAGATTTTGGTTTCTAAATTTTCGAATATAGGCTTTCATTCCAATTTCCTGGACTGGATTAGATCATACTTGGAAAATAGACTTTGTGCTGTCTCTTTTGATAATGTTTAATCACATCCATTGTCTACAACGTCGGGCGTCCCTCAGGGCAGTATACTTGGACCTTTGTTGATTATCTCATTTATTAACATATCAGTTCCTGCTTTCAAACCTCTAAATTTCTACTATATGCGGACGAACTTAAAGTTTAATCGGTTATCAGAAATTTTAGTGATTCCAGGCCACTTCATTTAGAGTTTCATAAGCTACACTCATGGTGCTCTTAGAATCGACATTTTCTGAATGTTAAAAGTGCTCATATTCTACATTTACAAGAAAATGTAATATCTTCCCCTCGAGATATTTGATTTCAGGGGAGTTTGTTGATCGCGTTTCGGAAGTTAAAGATTTGGGTGTCTATTTTGACACTAAACTAAGCTTCATGTCAACTATATAGTTTCAAAAGCTTACGGCATGCTGTCCTTTGTCCAACGAAATAGCGCAGATTTTTTAGACCCTTACAACCTCAAGCGGCTGTATGCCACTTTAGTTAGATCCAGGCTTGATTATGCGGCCTTTCTATGGAGATCATATATTAAATATACCTTTTGTTTCTTAAACTTAACATATCCTTTACCATCCTATGAATCTCATTGTCAGCTGATATCTCTGAGTACTCTACAATCTAGATCAATATTATAATTGGTACGGTTGTCTGCCCTGCGCTCTTGGAAAAACTTAACTTTTTCGTTCCTTCACGTAGTCTTCGTCATGTCCCTTTGTTTTGTATCGCATTCTCTAAATACGATTACATAAAGTTTGGTCCTTTGTCTAGAACCTTGTCTGAATTGAATAATGTTCTGAATATAGATATTTCCCTGTCAACTGCAGTAATCCGTAGTATATTAAGTAACTATTTTTAACTATGTATAAGTATCTTTTAAGCATTTGTGATCTTCAATTAGTAAGAATTTAATGTTAATTTGACTGAAATAAAATATGATATATGAAAATAAATTTATTTAAGCCATTTTCTACTTCAGCAATACCCAATACCTTAGCTCAAAGGACTCAATAGTCCAATAAGCTCACTTATTCATTCATATGGAATAACTTATGTATGTACTCCAATGTTTTGTACAAGTTTGCCAAATATTTTTTCTGCATACCACATCCGCAATTTCTATAGCAGCAAAGTGACAAAGCTTTGTACACACGTCAAATGGACTTTAGTACATTGTTATTAGTTGGATCATTATCACAAATTATTGGCAATTATGGACAACAAAGCGATAAGTTGCATTTCAAATTTAAGTGGGTAAAATCAAGGCTGTACAATTTCTTTAAGGTAAAAATTCTTCAACTATTGTGGTTGTGGAGAAGGCACAAATAGTAATTGCAGGGATGAGACTATATACTAAATGTTAAAAAAATTAAGCACCAAGATCGTGTGATTTGACACCATTGGATTATTTTCTTTGGGGATATGTGAAGTCGCTCGTCTACACCAACAAACCAGAAACGTTAGGGGAATTGGAAGCCAACATTCGTGGCGTTATTGCCGACATACGGCCCCATATGCTCGAAAAAGTGGTTGAAAATTGGACCTGTAGAATTGGCTTTATTCGAGCCAGCCGCGGCGGCCACATGCCCGAAATCATATTTAAACATTAATGGCATAAAATTATCCTTCCAATAAAGCCAAATTGATGGACCTTAAAATGATTTTCTTGTGTTTTATTTCAATTCGAAGTTCTATACCCCTAAAAAAAACACCCGTTACATACTTAATAATAATAAAATGTACTATCTCTTTCTTAAAGCCGATATAATCATACGTGACATATAAATTTAGTGCAAACCGTTTACCTTTATTGCGAACATATTAAGCATTTAAGAGATGAAGTAGTGCCGCTTTATTGCTGTTGAGGAGTTGAGCGAAAACAGGATGTGGATGAAGAGTAACATAGCGCACAAGTCATCCTGGGCACATAGCCTATCCCACACCAAGACCATAAATCTCGATAAAGAATCGTACTTTTCAAGAGGTAACCCTGTTTCCACCGAACATTATGAGTCTAGACCTGAAGGGTGTCGAAACTACCCACCCCCTTAATCCTGGGTGTCATGCGTCACCTTCTTCGTGGATTTTTTGCAGTCAGGGGGCTTTTCTGTCTGTATTCTAACGGCCCCGAGAGAAACGGTAGACTTACTGCAGCAAAGGGCTCTGCCGTCGTCGGCCGTCCACGGGCAGAGACTAGGTTACCCAACGAATGGTTTCTGCCGCAGCTGTAGGTACGAGTAGGAGGTGGAAAGTATCGAACACTTACTCTGACACTACCCGGTCTGGCCAAGATGCGCAACCAATTCTTCAAAAATTGCTTCTTGAATTGTTTAGCCAACTCAAACTCTGCAAGCATTCCTAACTTTCTACTGTACATTAATCGCACGGAATGTTTCAATTTTTTAAAGGGATGGGAAGGAATGCATGGCTTACGCCAATAGTTTCACAACTAGCTTCTCTACTTTCAGCATAAGTGTGCCGCCGTGTTCCTACGCGGTGGCAGCCACTCTAACCTAACATAACCTAAACTAATTGCTGTTAAGTTCACCTGTTTCTCGAATCTCTTGCTTTTTTGACATGCTTTCCCGTTTTTTTTTCCCTTTTAACACCGATGGCCGTTAGCTTTTTCTTTTCATAAAAATTTGATTTTCGGAAATAATAATGAATGAAATGAGATGGTAGAACTTAAAATGTTATCATCTAACGATGAATTTATTCATACAAATTTCTCTTTGTTGTAAGAATTTAAATGAACATTATCATTTCCTTTATAATGGTTATCGCTTTCGATAGAAAATTTGTGTTTGTTGCTATATCCCTTTACGACAATTATGAAATATTTTGGATTCCATTGAATTACACTCAAATCTTCAATCAATTGCAAAAAATTTATGTTCCTGTTTTTTTCGTTCTTCTTATTATTTACACTTTTGCTTTTTCTACGGAATGATCGAAAGCAAACAAACGCTCCTGTAATTTGTGGCCTAGAAAGTTAACATATAAAATGTGCCCGTTACCAACGAATTCTCCAAACCATCGGCGCTTTTGGTCGTCGCCTCAATTATTTTTCCAATTTCCACTTTAAGCTGCAAAGCTGTTTATTGGTTTGCGTGTGGTCGTCAATAACGAAAAAAAAGAATCAGAAAAATACACCAAAATGGAAAAAAAAAGAGAAGACATTTTTTTTTACTTTTTCTCTTGTATAATATTGGTTAATCTACACTAGTTTATTACGCCGTTGTTTTATTAACTCAACCAGCAATTCACTGTTTGCGTAAAAATCGTTTAACGGTTTAGTCCTGGCAACAATTAAGGCGGATTTCCAGAGTGTGCCGAAGAAATAAAATGATTAAAATGATAACGCTGGCTGTTGCTTATCGTGCTGTATAGGCAAAAAATTTTTACTAACACTTGATGCTGATTAGACACTCCGTTCACAAATTATATAACAAGCACATATTGACACAATTGGACAATTTATTTATCCCCCAATTATTTAATATTATTTCAATTTAAATATCGTTAATTCCCTATAAACATCATTAAAGACAGCTTTTTAAATTTTATAAAAAATGTAGAACAATCGCCAAAATTTCAATAAAATTTCGAACAAATAAAAAAAAAATATATTTTTGATATGGCTCATTTAATTTTATTGTAAGGAAGTGCAAGTTTCCCGTGAATTCGAAATATGTGTACATTTTGTAAATAGATATGAACCAAATTTTTTCTTGAAAAATAGTTTTATTTAATAAGAAGAGAAATAATATGGTCCAATCTGTCAATATGTGGTTGAGATTTGTGAAGATATTATATGTATATAAATATATATTGACCACATACTGTGTGACTAACACATTTTTCAAAACATATTTAAAGCAAAACTTCGAAACATTTTTTTTTTCAATTTTTCAACTTATTTAAATTTGAAGAAAGCTAAAGATTACCGTTAATATTTGGCATATTTTTATTTATGATCTACCGCAATTTCTTCAGAGAATATTTTTTTTGTGTCAAAGAAATTACAAAAGGTCATTATTTATATTTTAACAAATTATTGCTTCAATATAAAATGGAGCTCCAAATTGCACATATAAAAAGTTTTAGCTTTTAAACGCAGTTTTTTTATTAAGACCGAAATTTAGGTCTTTACGGATTTTGTTACAGAATGATCTATATTTAGCGTGAAAAATGTATAATTTTAAAGGAAATGGTCCTTATTTTGGTAATATGAGCAATATTTTTTTAAATTCAGTCAGATTTATTACAAACTGATTCGCTTCAAGCTCGGTTTTCATGCGCTTTAGTATATAAAATAAGTTGATACTTTTTTCGATGATGTCAAATTTTGCATGAACCAAGCAACTCACATCCCTTTTCAAAACGTTAGATCGCAGCTTCATCTTAGAGATTCAATCTTAATTTCATAAAAACTAAAAAAACAGTAAAAAAATATGTACGGATATAATTCTTTTTATACATAATTTTTATTTTTTTTAACTATTTCATTTTAAAATTTAATTTCCAAACCATTTAAATAAATATTTTAAATCTCATATAACTCCATCGTATTCCTTGTTAAGAATTCCACAAATGAAATTTATTGAAAAGATTGATACGAATAAACGTACCTTCCGTAATATATATGTATATCCCTATGACTTACTTTATATTTTTGTATGAGAAATTTAATTATTACATATATGTGACCCTAAAATTTTGTAAACCTCGACGCGTCGGCAATTAATCTTAATTTTGCCAAGTTTCTCCGCTTGTCTTGTAAACTTAATTCATGTGCTAGTGTTGTTGTTTATTTTCTGATACTAAACAAGGTTCGATTTTTTATGTTCATTGGATTATTTTTGAGGTTTTTTATTTCTTTCTTTCGTTCATCGTACTCGAAAGCTGCGTCGATTGGTTTGTCTGTGCTGTGTTGTCAATGATTATTTGTTGAAGGTAAATCAGGTGCAAAACGTGCTGCAGCAAGGATCGCAAACTTTTTAATGCGGCAAGTTTGACAAAGACACACACAGCTTATTTATAATGATGGAAATTTGAGATTGTACTATGGTATAGAACAAATACATATATTTATTTTTCAACAACAAAGACAATTGTGGAAATAGTAGGGAATGCAGCTGTATATATCTACCTTCTATGAGCTTCAAAATCACAACAGCCAAAATAAAAGAGTGAATAAACAATATAAGAGAAATACAAATTTAATTCCTCAGCAGCACCTTTTCCATTGCTCCACCAGCTTTATCCGTTTCGCCTTTGCTTGGCTTTACCTATGAAGGAACTCGTGCGAGATTTTCTTAACGAGCATTGAAAGTTGACCGCCGGGACATTAGCAACTGATCCATGCAGTTCAGGTACTCGCATTGCATACTTTAATTTATTTAGTCTTTATTTGGTGTGTAATTTTAGGATTTTTTTTCTTCTTCCCAGTTGTTTGTAAGTTGACAGGAGAAGAACACATTTTTCAGACAATCTGTATGGAGTGAACAGTGCAAACAAATACTATAAAAAAAATGTAATTAATATTATGACTTAAAACTTTAAACTTTATGAAATAAAATTCATGCAAATTTTGTTAAGAATTAAAAAACATTTTATTCGCGCTCTATGCATTCAATGTAATAATCGTAAATGTATTTGAGAACTTGTGTAAATTGCAGTTGTTTTGGGCTTGCTCATAAAATAAGATTTCTTTTATCAATGGGTATCTCTCTGGCATAAAGACATTTTTAAAAGACTACTCAATGTTTTATTAAATTATAATTTTTGAGTGAAAGAAATAATAATCTGAAAATTTTAATTTTTTCTGAACAAAAAAACACAAATTGCAAGATAAACAAAATCGCATTTAAAAAGTTAAAATCAAAATGTAGGAGAATGTTCTGAAGATAAAAAAGAACCAAAATTGTTTGTAAGCCTAAATATTTTGCTTTAAATTTAAAATAGTATCAGACCAACACCTTAAGTTTTTAATTACTTTAAACCATTAGTAACAGAAAAATTGGCCAGAAAATAATAACTTCTTGTATTTAATTTAGACCCATGAAGTTTTAAAGTATAGGTTAAATTAGAAAAATATTTTTTTTCTACTGCGTTAGATTGAAAACTTTGCTCAATTCAATCACAAAAAAGTTCGAACGTTTTATATAACTTCGGGTACAAAATATTTTAACTTAGAATATACTGATAACATCCGTTCAAAGATTTCTACCACTATCCCCTAATTCACCTCTTCTATTCTAGTAATGAATGCGAGTATATAAATGTTTTCTGCTGGGTTGTCAAAAAGATTTCCGGACTAAAACATGACCTATCATTTTTCGTCATGATGAATTTAGGTATTTCCTATATAAATGTGTATGTGTGAGTGCGTGACACTGTCGATTTTAGTTTTTTGTGTCCTTTCATTATATTCACTTATCTAAGCGCAAAGGTATGTAAACAAAGGCAACACAAACGATACATTCCTCAACCTGCTCCAAACACCAAATATACAATATGTGACCATCTTTAAGCTACCACGTCGTCTGCAACACAGAGTGAATAAACAATATAAGAGAAATACAAATTTAATTCCTCAGCAGCACCTTTTCCATTGCTCCACCAGCTTTATCCGTTTCGCCTTTGCTTGGCTTTACCTATGAAGGAACTCGTGCGAGATTTTCTTAACGAGCATTGAAAGTTGACCGCCGGGACATTAGCAACTGATCCATGCAGTTCAGGTACTCGCATTGCATACTTTAATTTATTTAGTCTTTATTTGGTGTGTAATTTTAGGATTTTTTTTCTTCTTCCCAGTTGTTTGTAAGTTGACAGGAGAAGAACACATTTTTCAGACAATCTGTATGGAGTGAACAGTGCAAACAAATACTATAAAAAAAATGTAATTAATATTATGACTTAAAACTTTAAACTTTATGAAATAAAATTCATGCAAATTTTGTTAAGAATTAAAAAACATTTTATTCGCGCTCTATGCATTCAATGTAATAATCGTAAATGTATTTGAGAACTTGTGTAAATTGCAGTTGTTTTGGGCTTGCTCATAAAATAAGATTTCTTTTATCAATGGGTATCTCTCTGGCATAAAGACATTTTTAAAAGACTACTCAATGTTTTATTAAATTATAATTTTTGAGTGAAAGAAATAATAATCTGAAAATTTTAATTTTTTCTGAACAAAAAAACACAAATTGCAAGATAAACAAAATCGCATTTAAAAAGTTAAAATCAAAATGTAGGAGAATGTTCTGAAGATAAAAAAGAACCAAAATTGTTTGTAAGCCTAAATATTTTGCTTTAAATTTAAAATAGTATCAGACCAACACCTTAAGTTTTTAATTACTTTAAACCATTAGTAACAGAAAAATTGGCCAGAAAATAATAACTTCTTGTATTTAATTTAGACCCATGAAGTTTTAAAGTATAGGTTAAATTAGAAAAATATTTTTTTTCTACTGCGTTAGATTGAAAACTTTGCTCAATTCAATCACAAAAAAGTTCGAACGTTTTATATAACTTCGGGTACAAAATATTTTAACTTAGAATATACTGATAACATCCGTTCAAAGATTTCTACCACTATCCCCTAATTCACCTCTTCTATTCTAGTAATGAATGCGAGTATATAAATGTTTTCTGCTGGGTTGTCAAAAAGATTTCCGGACTAAAACATGACCTATCATTTTTCGTCATGATGAATTTAGGTATTTCCTATATAAATGTGTATGTGTGAGTGCGTGACACTGTCGATTTTAGTTTTTTGTGTCCTTTCATTATATTCACTTATCTAAGCGCAAAGGTATGTAAACAAAGGCAACACAAACGATACATTCCTCAACCTGCTCCAAACACCAAATATACAATATGTGACCATCTTTAAGCTACCACGTCGTCTGCAACACAGCTTCCATATATGCACTTACACTTGATTGTATGCAAGTATTTTTGCAAGTATAAGTTTCTATAAAAATGTTGCGATATTGATTTTTTTCTTTTTTTCCAAGACATCATCAGACCAACATCTGATTTTGCTGCTGATGCACAAAGTGATATCATAATCATCTCGTAATATTCTATGATGCACAATATACTAGTTCATATAATTTAGCAAAGAGATATGTCAGTTAAGGGAACGTTGAGAAGCTCCAGGCGACAACAACAAAAAAAATTAAATTGTACAAGGTAATTCCAACAGAGCTTATTTAATTATGCAGTTGTGAGCAAATAATTAAAATAGAAAAATTTCAGATTTTCTTATATTTGAAGATTGATTGCTAATGCGTTAATTCTTTTAAATTAAATAAAATTTACCGGAGCGATTTAAAGTTGTTCTGCAAATACAGACAGATTTAGTGTTTTGTTACTAAAGTTCCAAATGTTTAAAATCGTCTTTTTTAAAAAAAGTAACGGCAATAAAACTTTTACTCCTTTCCGTGAAAATTAATGTAACACAATGGCGCGCACTTTTATTCTTTATATAAATATTTATTAAGGACTTTAACTAAAGTGGACCATGTACAATGTGCGTTAGTGCGTACTCGCGTCCAGAAAAATTAAGGCTCGAGACGGTTTCTATCACCTTCGCATATTGCATTGGCTTTTTTTTCATTTTTAACTCAAACTTAGCTGCAGTTAAATTATTGTATACTTATAATAAAATGTACTAGATTGTTAAGGGTTGCATTTATGTGCTCTGCAATTACAGTTTGTTTGTCAAACACATACAAGAGCGAGTTAATTGATCTCTTGTTTAGGAGCTGTGCTGTTGGTATTTTTTCTCTGCAACTCAGTACCATTTCCTGAAATTGATGGTAAAGGTGGGATTAAGATGACTCCAGTCATATCAAATAACTGGCTTTGAACGTCTTACTCTTAAAACTTGTTCGTCAATCATTATCTCAGCTATTCGTCGAAATCAAATCCAAAAGCTTGCTGCTTCATCAGCTACTAGCTTCAGCGAAGAGCATGATGAAACAGACCTTCTCTTATTGTCTGGCAATGCTGTATGGAGAGGAGTTTGAGCAGTAGAGTAGTATCGAAACGAAAATTCGAGTTCTACCGAATCTCAAAAAGTTTGCTCTAAACCCTACATGCTGGAAGAAGAGAAGAGTCGGAACCAAACAATTTCGTTTGAAAATAACAGCCGTAGAAAATGAAGTCTTAACATAAAATAAAGTATAACTTTGAGTTGTCTTTCAGAACAAAGTGCAACTAATGATTCGGTCACGAGTTTTGCAATTTGTATCAATCTACTCCAAAGCAATAAATATCGTGTATTCTTTAGAAGTATGGTTTGCAGCGAGGCAATACTTTTTTCGGAGTTGGTCTTTTTGACAGATGTTACTTGATTTAGATTAAAAGAGAATATTCGGCGCGTTATTGCTGACGTACATCCAATAGAATACTTTCCTTTTTCTTGCCCAACTGGCTTCGAAACACAAGTTTATTTAAAACAAAGTTTATTAAAAAATATTTTTATATATTTATTTTAAATTTATTTTGAGAGAGTTTTTGTCTATTTAAAACGGAAAGTTTGAATTGTTTATGTTCGTTAGAATTGTGCAAATCAGTTTCGATGCGACTTTTTTAAAGCTTCCCTAAGCAAAGTTACTTTCCTTAATTACCTTTTCATAAAAATCACTCAAAATGTCAGCCCCACAACCATTCAAGTGCTGTCTGTCATTCAGTCAGTCAGTTGGTCGACATTCTTGTATAAATTGTGGCAAACGTTTTGTTACACGAGTGCATGTCTTGTTCTTCCACTTGAATATATATATTTGTAAATAATTTCTGCCAACTTTACTCGTGCTTCTTACTGTCATTCGCGTTCCCTTAACCTGCCTCCTGCTTTGCATTACAGCGTTTTTTTTGCATATGTTACACTTTGGTGTGCGCTTGCCACATGTCTGTGTTTACTATATACACCCTATTGAAAATGACTGATGCTGCCTGCCATGCAGCCACTTTCCTGTTACTACTGCTGCTCCTCAGGCTTCTGTTGTTGAGTCTGCTTATTCCACTACTGCTACCGCTCTCGCTTGGCATACATGACACTTGTTCCAGTAAAATTGCCAACATGGCATTCAACATAGCAACACTAGATATAGCCTTGTGATGCCACGTCGTTTGAGTAATGCAATACAATTATTCACACACGCATTTTCCAATTCTTTACTCAAATTCGTTCGTATTTCTAGCAATAAGTATGAATTGTTTTACCATTTCCAATTAAGCGTGACAATGCTGTCAAATGTAACTTGTCAACATTTATTCTATTGTTGTTGTTTCTTAGCTATCGCTGCCATGTGGTATCGATGTTTAAGAAACACTCTCATACAACTGCTTAGAGCTATAGAGTGCGTGACAAAAATAAGCACACCTCATTGGCAAATTTGGAATATAAATACATAATTTTCTTTCAATTAAAGTAAAGAGAATTCTCCTCCAACAAGCTAGGTAGAGCCTAGTTTAAAACTTTATATACGATTTTCAATTTCAATTACATATTTTTAAAAATATTATTTTTATATAAAAAAATGCAACACCCTCCAAAATAAAACTTGACAAAGCTCAGAGAAAATTTTAAGCGATCTTAAACTTACACTTTCCTCACTATACGAAGAATTAAACGAACTATAAAACTACTTTTTGAATTTTTTAAAAATTACTTTTAAATTTATGCTTTATAGTATTTATATATTTTGTATGATAAGTTACTGCGCTTTTATGGAAAAAGATAATATAAACTAGAATACAAGAAATTATATGTTTCCCTTTTTTTCAATTAGTGCGTGTGCTTTGTTTATTTCGTGTACTGTTAAAATATACATATTTACGTATAAAAGTGTTACACGTGTAGCACATTCGTAGTGTTTAGAAAATGATATTCAAATAAATGTTTATATGCAAATGTTACGTTTTGTGCATAAATATCCTTGCTAGCCTTTTTTTTATCACTTTGTTTATTTTTTTCACATAGCGACTATTAAATATCTCTTATATTTTGTTGGTACTATACTACACACATATAAATTGGAAAATTTGGCAGCAAATTTTGCTGTTGGTGATTGCAAATTGAAAAATCATGAATTTATTCGTTACATTTATATGTTGAATATTGTTTAGACGAACAGAGTTTAAATGTTTATTGAACTCTGTCAAACGCTCTTCTTTCTTATATATTCTTAAATGGTAATACTTAAACTTATGGCTTACCTGATAGATGTATGTGCATATATACATATATATAAAATAATACTTTCTTAGTGTAGATATTACGTAAACCTGCTGAATTAACTTAATCAAAACTTGTAATGACTGTAGAAAAATACGACTAAATTATTACTATTTACTAGACAACTCGCTAAGCTTTGCTGGTGTCGAGCTATTTAAAGAAGTATGAACGAACCAATTTTGCTCAAACTCAAAATTTACATTTCTTGCATGATGAGAATTAATACAGTTAATTTACTTGATGTGTAGAATATGAATTATTCGACCTTTTCTGAATTTAAATAGATGAAAAAATATGCTCTTCACAAATATTCACTCAGTAAATGGCGCCTAGAGTAGAGATGTATTAGAAAACTGCTGCTGAAAACTATGCGATCTGAAAAAATTTTTAAATATCTATAGCAAATTGTAAGCCGATATACAAAACCATATTTGTGATATTTCGAAAATACCAACCTACATTTATATTGTCCGCGCAGATTCAAAATGTATGTAAATGATAAAAAAATGTATGACACGAAGTGTTTATAAAGCCCATATCGCTTTTTGGGCATACTCATCTAAAGAATTAAAATCCCATCGTGTATTTTGTGGTAATTTCATAAATATTATCGTAAGTTCAAAGAAAAACGGTTTTTTTGTTATCTCAAGGATATCCCTAATGTGTCATATTTTTTTTTACTGGTTTCCTCTTTTTCTTGAACACATTTTAGAGTGACGATATTCTCAGAAATAAAGGCAGACATGTGTAGCCGATTTAAATCAAACTCAATCACACGAATTCACAGTGTCTTTTCTGCGTAAAAACTATTCTTAGTCGTTTTTAAACTCGTCGTTTTTTCACCTGCTTTACATATTCAAACACCAAAAAAATTTAAATAAAACAAAAATAGTAAGCAACATAAGCAAAAATACACATCACACTTGTTTTTCCATCGAAACATTGTTTACACCCTATTTTCTCTGCTAAGTTAATAAATTCACTTCGTTCCATTTGCAAGCTGCATAGTATTGCCCATGGCATCGATGTCCAATGGAAGGTGAAGAATTTACGTAGTCTAAAACACTTCATTTACAAAGAGTTGGAAGTGCTTCTTCGTGGGAACGAGCAATGTTGTTGCATATGTCGTAGGAATGATTTAAAAAAAAATGCTAAAGGAAACAAAAAGAATTTTAATTTAGACTTCTTCATTTTAAAGTACAACCAAAAGCAAAACCACTCAAACACAAATAAGGCTACCATATCTTTAATTGAGCATCCTGAGCTAGAATCGCTTTGTGATAGTGCGACCTTGCAATTTATTTGTGATAAATTCAAAATAAGGTTGTAAAATTTATATTAATAACAATAATAATTTTGGCGCTTACACTATATAGCTCAGTGCTTGGCCGAGCTTCTCCTACCAGTTTTGTGCCGACTCCGAACGGATGTATTTAATGAGAAGCTTTTTCATGGCAGAAATACCCTCGGAGGTTTGCCATTGTCTGCCGAGGGGTGACCGCTATTCGAAAAAACTTTTTCTATTATTAAGATTTTGCTTGCCTTGACTGAGATTCGAACCTAGAACTCACCGGCATATCGAGTTATAGCACGCACCGCTTCCAACTCGACAGCGGCTATACCAAAGCTGTCCAGTAAGCGTCAATCTCTTTATTAAATTGCGATATACAAAAATTTTTTAGAAAGAGCGCCAGGAATAATTTGAAAAACTAGAACTTAATTTTTGGCTCTATACCGGAACATTTTTGGGTATCAGTTTAGACCATAAAATTTTATGCATAGTTATTTAAAAATTTAATTTAATCAGCGAATTTCTTGTGTTTTGACACATTTTTTTCGTGAGGAATCTACAAACCAAATTTATTCGAAAAATTAAAAAAAAACTTGTGTACTTTGAATGATTTTTTTTTTCAAATAAATTTTTAAAAACCAGACTTTATAATTATAAAAAATATTAAAAATATATTGCCCAAATTTGTCAATATGTGGAAATGCAATTTTTCTGGCGTACTTTATTTTTATATATTAAAATGTGGCCAAGATATACTAAATCGTGCAGAGACAGTTTTAAAATTACCTAGACAAATAGTACCTGAGTGGTACCTTTAATAAATAAAACTAACACACCGACCCACAAATGACCTGACCTACACGAACATAGACAATGAACTCCACAAGAACGAAACTATAAATACGGACGAAAAAATGAAATTAACCATCACGAAAAATGACACTGAAGATGGCACAACGCCGAAACCGGCTTGTCTTAAAACCAAACTTGACAAGGGCTGACGAAAATTCGTTTCAAAACCAATCGTTTCACACCCTGTCGGAAGCAATAACAACAAAAGATTAGACAAATAGTCTTTATAATATAATTGACTATTATGTAATGAAAAAGGAAATAAGATTATATTCGTTATTCAGCTTGAAGAGATCTACGCGAGTTGCATTCAAAAACTTAATTATTAAAAAAAAACATTTTACATGCACGTTCAAACACGCCTAATAACAAGCATACCTCAGCACATTATCCGAAACTTCTAACAAGAGAATTATTTATCAACTCGTCGAAGAAATCAGCACACCTTTGGTTGCCTTACCGCAACCGCTATTAGAGTTAGGCGCAAGAAAAATCATTTTTAAAAATTTGCATTTGAAAAGACGAACAGTGTGACACAGCACGCACTCGCTTTTGAGCAACTCAACTTAGACTAATGAAATTTCTGGCCGCAAAACCGAAATAATTTACCTTTTGATTGCGCAAACACTTTTAAGTACTAATTATTTCACATGCGGAGAACTGCGCAAATGTTCTCGTTGATGGAGACTCCAAACCGAAAAGCCAGATCAGCATCACAACGCAGTTTCTTAGCTTTTTTTTGAGCAATAATAAGAAATGCCAACTCAAAGTAACACGTTGACTGCCGCAATTAAATTTGCACGGAACTCAAACTTTCATATATCGTACTTCATGTGAATATACCAAGCGATTATTTTGCTCATTCGTCACGTGTACCGAACCCTCCGTCCAACCAACTGTTACATATAATACCAACTTTAACCTTTAAAAGCATTCTGATGCGTTAAGTGAACAATGTAATTTTTTGGAAAAGAGGCGTCACTGCCGGCTCTCTAATTTACTCTAAACTAACTCATTTTACTTTTGTCACTTTGACAGTAAGTAAATTAACCATCTCGCTAGCTCACTACCTTGCTAAAATTTGCCACAAACCAAAGGTGCTTAAATTTAATTACATCTTACTAAAATGTAATTAATAATTATAATAGTCCCAACAGTTTTTACCCTCCATTCCCTCCCAACCGACACGAGGGGCGCATCCGCATGACACACGGATTTAATTTTTAATTTAATTTATGCGGTGCCGAGTCATAAAAAGCAGGAGTTTGTTGGGTGTCGATACTCTAAAACTGCTCAGCTACAGAATAAAAGCTCATCAGCTGCTTTTAAATTTAAATTATTTTGGATAGTAAAACTTCTTTTTAAGCGTAATTGTGTATGTAATCCATTATTTTTGAGAGTACAAAAATGTGTGAAAGTTAAAGTTCTGGCATAAACTAGGGAGTGGTTCGTTTTATTTGAAATTATTTTTGCATGTGTAAAAATGAAATAAGGTTTTTGATGTGATTTCTCGAAACATTTGCTGTGTGATTTTGGAATCAAAAATATTTGTATATGCAAATTTTATTTACAATCTTGCGAAAATAAGAACACCCTACAATTTGTCAACAGATAATATTAATATACAAATAAATGTGTTCAAATAAATGGGTGTTATTGTTTTTACTTTGGAAAAAATTAACTCAAATGTAGTAAAAGTGGGAAACGGCTCTAATTTTAACGCGAAAATATTTCAACTGCAAGACTTTGGGTTTTTACATTTGAGTTTTTGCTTTTTAGCCTATAAACTACTGCAAAACATTATCTTTGCTTATACATTTTAGGGTCGCTCCAAGGTGACTCTGCAATAAAAATAAGAATTAAAAAGGAACATATGTTTGAAACTCAGAATGACCTTTATCTATGGTAAGCGATTAATATAGGCATTCCCAAGAAGAAAATCAAAAAATAATTTTTTTGAGAAACCCTTTTTTTTTAGAAAGAACTCTTATTAACAAAATAATCGCACTAAAGAGAACATTAAAGGAATTAAAGGTAACAGTTTTTGGAATAACATTATTCTAAAACAATTTCAGTAATAGAAGAATCCGAATGTAAACCAATCAGCAAGAGATTTTTTTTTCGAATATACAATTTTGCGATGGTAAAAATAAACATTAAAGCTTAAAGTTTTGTGTAAAATTTAAATTAGATAATTTTCCAAAAAAAAAGTATATTTATACAAATTTCTCTTACACCTTGTGCACTCAGTTAAGTTTTCAACCATCTGCTAAAGGAATTGTAAATTTCCAAAATTACTTACCAAGCGTAATTGGGTGTTCACTCCTTATGCGGATGATTGATTTGCTCTTCGTTCCTTTCACGTTTTCACAACCCACGTATTTTGGCTTTACGAATAATTTAGAAAAGTCTCCGCAAGTCTCCAACGTATTTCTCTTCTGGTGTTTTTCTTAAATTTTTCTTTGCAGCATTCCAATATTCACGTAGTCTCTGCAATTACCTACTCTTCAAGCCCATCAAAGCTGATTATTCGCATGCCACACAACCACAAAATACTCTCAATCGTTTACCTTTAATCATAATCAATTATTGCCGCATGACGTGCTAATGAAATGCGTACAAAGGCATCTAAATTACACTGCACGCCAACAATGTCAATCAATGGGAAAGACATGAAGGCAGACAGACATTATTTGCGAAAATTGGAAAATGATTGAAACATAAACATTTAACTAATGCTGTGTATTGTTTCATGTTGCTGTAGTAACAAGAGGATTGAAAACATGAAACACGCGAATGAAAAATAATTTGGAATGGCAAAATAACATTTAAATGTTCACTGGTGTTGGTATCTCAAAAATGGTGAGCGCAAATGCTGTTCAATGCCTTAAATGCTGTTTTATCGCCACCAGCTTCACATACAAGAAAAATATGTAAAATTGTCAGTCGTCTTTTCTGATTCTCTTGAAACCAGAAAAACCCTTGCACGAAATTGTATTATAACGCAGTGCTACAAAAAAGAATGACGTCGAAATACCTGAGAAGTGATGTTATTTTCCTTATAGGTCTTATCAAGTAGAACGAGAATCCAATTTTGGAATTTGTCAAACACCGCCAAAATCTCGACTTAACCTAATTAACAACCGATTTTCATTCTAAGAACGGTTTAAGAAAGAAAGAAAACCTTTCGAAAATCTTGGTATATATTTTTACAACACCAATATTATTTTTAAAATCACGCCGATGACTTGTATCCGTAAATAAGCCACAAATGTAGCAAAACGTATTACGCTTGTCGCACATCTAGTTTTACTTTACCACGATTTTTATCCAATTTAACAGCAAACACAACAAAAGATAAACAACACGTGCACTTCAGTATAACGGAAATTTATAAAGACTTCAAAATTGAGTAAAAACTCAAAAATTAAGTGATAACTTCCTTGGGAACAACAGTAGCAAATTTTTGCAAAAATTTCGTTCTTATAAAAAGTAAAATAACTCAGTCATTTTTTGGCCAATTTAAAAAAAAAAACATTCGTTGAACTCGGTATTAAACGTACTCTTTGAATCTGATAAAAACTGTGTTTTTATAAAATAGTGTGTGAAAATTTCGCCAAAGTCAAAAAAAATAGAAAAAGGGTAGCAAAATTTAAGTTCGTTGTGCAAAAACAAGTAAATTTCTTCAGCTTTATTAAGACGTTTATATATCTTTCAAAAGGTCTGAGTTTCTTCTTTCTTAAACCGTTCCTAGAATCGGTTGTTAATTAGCTAAGATATGGGCTAAGAAGTGAGCAAAAGCACGAAAAATTGGTTTTTTAAGGTTAAGTCGAGATTTTGGGGGTGTTTGACCAATTCCAAAATTGGATTCTCGTTCTACTCGATAAGACCTACAAGAAAAATAACATCACTTCCCAGGTATTTTTGAGTGTCACACTATGTAATCAATCAATGACGACATATGTGGAGCTTTTGCACAGGTCTCTTTTAACTTTGTGACCACATTTAATTCCAAGAAATTTAAAACAATATTGCAGATATTACTGCTTTGCTCACTTCTTTTATTCGTCTTTCAAAGTGCGATTACAAATTCATATATAAATTGAATTAATTATGTATACACGGAGCCTATCTCGTAAGCAAAAGTATATGTATACCAAAAGAGTAAACATGTGATTATTTGTATTATGAAGAAAGCCAATTCCCATCACTAACATACAATGTACAAATTCGAAATTCAAGTGCCTGCATATTACCATTTTAGCTCAGTTAACCCCAATGCTAACTTAGCTGCGGCATTTTCCAAACATAGTTTTAGCTTTGTATTCTCAGGGAATTCATAATATTTTATTAGCAGCTGCTAGTCGGGGGGTTACGCAGTGCGCGACTAGGAATTTGAAGGAAGTGAGCGTAGAGTTTTCACCAACGCCTGAGCGGAGCTGTCTTCACACATGAACATATTAAATTAGAAACTAAAACAAATGAAAATAAAATGTACAAAATAGAATCTGACTGATGATAGAGTAGTAAGATAGAAATGGGAGAGGGTTTAAAGAAAACAGGCGGGACGTTGATGGGATGTAGCAGAATAAAGGAGGAAGTGAAAAATATCAAAGTTACTGAGTTTTCATGTGCCTTTTAAAAGCTACGTTCGTGTTAACCACTTTGTTTTCCTTGCGGTGGGAAAACAGCGAAAGTTTAATTTGTGTTTTACATGTTTACACTGTGTTCGCGAAGTAGAAAGCGTAGATGAGAGCAGAGTGTGAAGAAAAACATATGCTAGAGGGTACAAAATTAATAAAATGCCGCGAAACCTTAGCAAGCCATTAATGTATATTTTAAAGTACTCATTCAAATTTAAAATGGGTGCGCTGACTGTTGCCGCTGATGAACAACTTAGAAGGCTGCGCCGGGCTTTACTGTTTCCATGCTACTGCTAATAATACTAGTACTAATGCTTTTCCGCATCAAGAAAGTGTGTTTATTTCAATTTCAATTAAAGTTTGACTCACAATTACTCAAATGAAACTAAAGCCAATTCTCTCTCTGCATGGCAGAAAAAAAGTTGTTCATTGTTCGAGAAAACAGCGCAGCATCCAAAACACAAAAAAATTACATTCTCACATATTAACATATTTACATAGGTGCATTCATGCAAGTGGCGTTGTTCACTCGCAATATGGACGAGTTTTTGATCCGTTTTGTAACCGTGGACGAAACATGGATCCACTATACTTAACACCCCAGAAACTAAGCAGTCAAAGCAATGGGTTTCTCGGGGTGAATTGGCTTTAAAGAAGGCCAAGGTTTGTTAGCCAAGTAACTCATGGGAACCGTTTTTTGGGATGCAGGCTATAGTCCACATTGACTATCTGCAAAAGGGTAAAACAATCAATGGCGAATATTATGCCAATTTATTGGGTCGATTTAATAAAGACTTGAAAAAAAACGACCGCTTTTGTTCAAGAAAATAGTTTTTTTCACCAAGGGTGAAAAATGTGTAGTTTCCATGGTAAAAATCTATGAATTTGCATACGAATTACTCATCCGCCCTATTCTCCCGATTTAGCCCAAGTGACTATTTCTTATTTCCAAATCAGAGGAAATAGCTCAGCGGAAAGAGATTTGACTCCAACGATGAAATCATCTCACAAACAAATGCCTATTTTGATGCCCTCGACAAATCTTATTTTTTGAGGGGTTAAAAAAGTTGGAGAAACGTTGGGCAAAGTGTATAAAACTCAAAGGAGACTATGTTGAAAAATAAAATATTTGTTTATCCAAAAACTTGTGTTACATTCATTATTGACCCGCTCTCGTATTATGGTAAAAGAGGGGCTTAACACAACACCTTTAAAGAACAAACCTATTTGCATTCTATATTTTATAAACTTTAAGTTTCAATATATTACTTAATTATGCCTAAAAGTAAAGTATTTAAAAGTATGGCGCTACGATTACTTATTTCCCAGAAAACTTACGTCAAATATAAAATTAAATATTTTGTTTTCTCCCTTAGGCCAAATATTAAAATCTCTAACGTTAAGCTTTAACACTTCACGAAGCTTCTTAGTAAACTCTCGAACGAACTTATGTTAGACACGGGTGGCAACCCACCGTCAAGAGGGTGAAAATGTTAAATACCTGTTGAATCTACTCGAATTTCCGTCCTAAAAACGCTATATCTTAGAGGCTACATTTTTCATAATCAGTATTGTTGGATGGCCCAACTTTCTCTAAGGACATTTTAATTGACGGCAAATACCTCCAGGCTTACTTGTAGAAACTTTTCTTCTTCTGCCAACTTTTCAATCTTCCAAGGACTCTAAGAAGCTGCCTTACAATAGTGTTGGGCTCCACGGTCAATTAGAATGTTACGCAATTATTTTAAAAAGCCACGGCTCTAGCCGAGATAACTTTTGCTAGAACCTAACAAGCGCTTTGTACAAGAGTGGTTCCCCCCACCTATTCGTAAAGGACTTCGGGCCAACCACATATGTATGTCATATATAGTTAGTATGTATGACGTATATGCCATTATATACACAAATATATTTATGTATGAACTTTGGCTTCGCTTAGCCTTACCCCTTCCAACAATATATATATCTTTGAAATCGGCAAAAGAACTCATGGAGTAAGGAGATTTTTTTTTCCAACATTGGCAAGCAGGTTTTCAGTTAACAGTAATTTCCTACCGATTTCGTCAAGGTAAGTTTTACACGGAAGCAAACTGCATGTAGAAGGTGATTTTAGTTCCTACTTTGCAGAATATTGCTAACATCGATAAGAATTTGCAGAATTATTAAGTAATGGGTGTAAGAAGGCTTTGATCGCTTAGTACAAAATCTCTCTTTCGCGTCCAGGAAAAGCCGCAACGGAAAACTGTGAAGCAATGCTTTTTCACCTCATTTTAATATTGTCGAAATACGTTGAGATTTGGCGAAGTTACAAAGTTAAACGCAGAATCAAAACGCGAGCCCTCTTAACCACGCATGTTCTCTTTTTTCTTATTTTCACTTGAAATACGCTTGAGTTTGTGTCTCAGTTGAAATTTGGTTCGGGAAACTAAAATACAAATGTATATGATATCCTTGAGTAAATAAAATCAAACAGAGATGAAATTGAATTAGTCCTCAAATTTCAGTCACTCCAAATTCTATAGTATGCATACGTATGATGTATGACCGCAAATTTATCTGGTATAATGCAATCAATTGGCTGAGTTTCTCCTTTGTGCTTTCCTTTCAAAATATTTTACGAGTACTCACACATTCGTCAAGCGTTGATTCATTCAACTGTCTGGCAAATTTTAAGTTAACAATAAATGAATTTCTACTTTCTGGTTCAGCTGACAAAAAAATTAGGAAATAAATCAGCTTCTCTTATGGAATGAAAAGAGCTTGACATACATGAAAAGACAAATATGTTTACTAAACCTGACTCACTTTGCAAGTAAGTAATGAATTGCATTAAATAGATATTGCAGAAAATTTTAAAATTTCTTAAAAACTATTCAAGGCCACTAAACAAAAAAATAGGTTTAGCAAAATGCTTTATTTTGCAAAATAACTTTAAGTTAAATACAATAAAATAAAAATTGAGTTTACTTGTTTAGCAAATTTTTTAATTTTAAATTCCTTCAATTGATTCAATTGATTCTATGAAGAAAGAAGACTTTATTTTTCTTTTTTCTGCACAATTCATATCTAAGCTCTGAGCTTCAGCAAGCCTGAAATTATTTTTTTTTATTTTTGATTATATAAGTAAAGAAAATTAATGCATTTTCTAAAAATGCTCAGGAATATATTTTGAGAAACTTTTCCTTACCTACTTCAATTTCAACCACAACTTCACCTGCTTAAGTTTGCATCGAAAAGCGACGAAAGCGAAACAAATTAAAAAAAAAGTATCTAAAGCCAAAGAAATTTGGAAATTTTGCGACCAATTCACGATTTGCTACCATCATAAAAACTCGGATATAATTTGCTATATAAAACTGCTAAAGTTTTGTTTTGATGTGAAAAGTATCCTCCGAGAATTTCAAGCCCCTAGGACCACGCCTCCCGTGCCGAAATTCGTTTGAAGTTGCGATTTTTCCTCTCTGAGCAGCGCAATCTTGTATTATATCATTCTTGGCTGCAACTCTATATTGTACATATGTATATAAGAGCAATAAGGCTTCGCAAGTAACGGTACTTTTATTAATATTTTTTGGAATAAAGCGCGAATACCTACAAAATCGTTACCGAATTCAGTAAAAAAAACTTGTGAATTTACATCAAACTTGGAGGACATTACAAAAAGATGTAAGAAAAACAGAGCAAAGATATAAGCAGCGTGAGCAAGAATTCATCGCCATACTGGACAACTTATTTGATATAGCACATGTTGGTGCACCTCAATTAATAAAAATAGAGGAGGACAGAATATTTCTACAGCATCAGAGAGAACCACATCGACCTCGACATTTTGCTGGAGTGGATAAACAACTGACTCAAAAAGAGAATAGAGCCCAACTTAGAGCTATTGAAGAAGAAAATCGTAAAATTAAAAATACTTTAGCATCAACTTCCTATGGATCATACGAACCTTTACAGGATAGTTCTTTTTCTGATAGTTTATCAGACACTGATGAGGACACGCAAGTTGGCTTATGCAAAAAATCAGGAAGAGAGATTTTATCACCCCCAAATTAGTAGCTGCATTAGACAGATGCCAGTTAAGTATGAGAAAATATATCTTTATTCTTGAAGCTACAATTGAAGCACTAGGCCATAATTTACATGAATTTACTATAAGCAAATCGTCTATACAAAGAATCCGGATTGAAAAACGTAAACAGCGTGCTGAAGCCATAAAATTTAATTTTCAAAACGAAGTACCATGGGTTGACTGTCCATTGGGATGGTAAGCTGTTACCTGCTTTGAATGCCAGAAAATGTAAAGAAGAACGCCTCCCTATTGTAATTTCATATAGTGATAAAGAACTTATTGCTGTGCCCAAACTTGATCATTCAACCGGCAAAGAACAAGCGCAAGCTGTTTGGCAAGCTATTACAGACTAGAATCTGGAAGATAAGGTGCAGGTTTTGTGTTGTGACACTACAGCATCAAATACAGGACATTAAAAAACGTATTTGCAGTGAAAATCAGCCAATTAACAACTAGCAATGATATCCCAATATTTAAAAATGAGTGGAACAGCGTTGATCCTAAAAAAATACAGTGCTATAGAGAAAAGGTGGAATCATGCTTTGCAGTTTCAGAAATTAAAAGTCTCATTAAATTTTACCGCACTGAACTCACTAAAACAATAATCCGAGATGACTATCGAGAGCTGAAAGACCTGTGTATCATATTTTTAGGTGGAGATATTGGAAATGAAATCAAGATAAAACCTTCAGGTGCCTTGCACCAAGCTCGTTGGATGGCGCGAGCGATATAAGCCCTAAAAAAATATGTTTACTTTGTTCTCAGCGGAAAATAAAATTGAAGACAAGACAGCACTTTTAGATGTATTGCGTCGACCTATGTCAAGCCGTGGCTATAATGTATTTTAGCAGTAAAAGCACCTTAAAATGATTTATGCTTCTTGAAGTCAATAAAGGCGTACGAAAAAATTTATGAAAGTATCTCCAAAGCAGCTTTACAGAAGCTCAGCCAGCATTTGTGGTATTTGACTGAAGAATTAGCAATAGTGTCTCTATTTGGCAATAATGTGAGTGAGGACGTAAAATTGAAAATGGTGGCCAATTTACAAAAGGAAAGTTCATCGGGCCCTGGGAAGCGCTTTATTCTATCAAAGACAGAACTTTGCGATTCATTTCATTGTAAGTTTCAAAGGAATTATTAACTTCTGTTTATGTTAAAAAAAATTAAACTTTATTTTAGGTATTTTGGGACACCCTAGTGCACAAGGACATAGGCAAATGTATCCTGATTGTACAATAAACATTTACAAAAAAAAATATTCTGATTAAATCAAAATGTTACTAAAATAACTTGTGATTTATCATTATATAGTACTAAGAGATCACCATGTCGTATGAGTGATGTTAAATTAAATTTCAAATTGAATTCGGCACGGAAAGGTGTGTTCCTAGGGGCGTGAAATTTTTTATGGTTCCTTTTCTCATCCAAATTAATTTTTTAGAGGGGTATGCGTTATTATATTTGACAATTTAAAAATTTGGAACACCCTAGTGTGCATACTAGACTAAAACATAAACAACTTCACACATAAAAAATGTCACAAATACTCGTACATTTATACATTTCGCAATTCCGCAACCACTTTCGAAAGCCAAATGTGGAAGCACGAAATAGATATGACCTTTGTAAGGATATCATTACAATTATTGTTGTTTGCAATAAGCTTTGTAGCAAAGCTAAGGGCGCCGCATTAAACTGCAAACACAACAATCATAGCAATAAACTGGGATTTGTGCTGAGAAATGCCGCAATACAGCGTTTAGAAATGAGAAATTAAGGACAGAAGAAAATTAGAAACGTGGAAGGGTGGTGAGATAAGCGAATATTCATATTTAAAGCAATTTAAGTTAGCTTTGTGAGTGAACAATATTTAAGAGTTCCAAAGTATAACAATGTTTGTAATGAGGAATTCATTTGACACAGAGCTACCTTTGTTCATCATATCTTGGTCAGAGGATAATTTAAAGTTATACTCTTCATTATTAAAATAAAATCGCCTGCATTTACTGATTTCAAGTAATGCGTTTTTTTATTTAATATAATTTATGTTATGAAATTAAACCGCCACCACGATAGTAAATTGAAAGCACAACCTGGCCAGTGAGACGGAAAAGTAGCGGACATAAATAGTACCAACGGGATTCATGTACAATGAAATAACTGCGGACAGCAACTTTTCACCATATTCCCCACACTTAGTTTTACCATATCCAAACTTCCTGCACATATCACACCTATACAAGCAATACTTAAATTACTACACTGAAACTCGTCTAAAATCACCACACCTATTCTCACCACATCAGAACTAACCACACCTGAACTCACCACACCTAATCTCTCTACAACTAAGATCTCCATACTGCAACTAACCACACTTGAGGTAACCACAAAAACTCAACACACCTTAAACAACTCAATTTATTTTACCTCCCTTCAGCTCATCTTCATCCAACACCGAAGCGTTGCATATCACAAATAAAAGTGGTTTCTTATTTTGGGATCAATTTTAAATAAAAAAGAAAGCGTTTAAATAACTTATCTTCTTTTAAATTACACCAAGCTCAGGAGATGGTAACCATCAATTATGTATGAGGTTTATGGAATAAATAAGATATGAATTAAGACAAGTTAGATTTCCAATTCGTGACTGAGGAAAAGCTTCCGAATATATTAATTCCATTCAAAAAAGGCATAACTTCCATTCAAAAAAGGCTATCAGGTCAGAAATGGTAATTTTTATTTTCTTTACATCACAAAGCAGCGAGTAAGCGCCCCAAAAATCGTAGACACGCTTTCATCTCCGCGTACGGGCTAACATTTCTGCCAACTTAGCAAGCATATCAGCAATGTCTTCGTTCCGTATCCATGTAAATATCGATAGAAACAATTTGGTAAGCCAGATAGTCATAAATAATATGTGCTATAAATGAGTGGTAATGTATGAGGTTGCCAGGGCATTGTTTTTTTTTTAGATTAATAATTGAAGTATTTGCATTGGAGACTTCACTCGGTATAAATGAGAACATATACTCTTATCTACATTCGCACGTTTATTGAATGACACAATGCCTGCAGCTGAGCTGTGAACAGTTTTCAGCTGCCTTCTGCTTAAAATGTCAAGCATTACCAAGATATTTGCAGTAGCTCATGTGCCTATACGTATTATGGGATAATACTCGTATGTATAGCTGTATAAGGCTGTCTTGTTGCCAACGGGCTGTCCGAAATCTAACAAGATTGCGGCACAATTGAAAGCTCAAAAACTTTTTTTATAGTCCCTTAGTATGGAGTTAGTCCTTCACTAGACACTATTTTGTTTACGTATGTGTATATTTTTTTATTTTAAATAAAGTATGGGTGGAACATATACTTGTATATACGACAATGAACCAAATAAAAATCATGTTTATGGCTGAACCATGATTTGTTTGCCTAAGAAAATGCCAACATATTGGCTATAGCTTGATGTAGTTTCATTTACTTTATGGAATTTCGATTATTATAATGCTTTGTTAGTATATTCTTATGTCTTCTGAGTTCAGATTAAGTATCTGTTTTTCGAACCTTAGAAAATTGATAGCTGGTAAATATGCGTCCCAAAATTGTTCTTGTGTATATCAGCTTACATACATATACGTATTTTTAAAGCTCGCTATTTTCCAATTCAAAAATTACAACAGAATACCCGACTTCTTCTTTGTAGCGTTTGTTAAATGTATACTATTTTTTAATGAAAGACCAGATTATTCTTGAACAAAGCCTCTATCATTCAAAGCTTAAAATTGTATACAAAATTGTATACAATAATATATAATAAAATTTTTCTTAAAGCATACATTTGTTTTAACTTAAAATATTTCTGAGAATGCAGTTTTATTGTGCATTTAGATCTTGCGCAATAACGCGCAGGTTTAACTATATTATTTAGTTTAATTTAATTTAGTGCATTTAAAGTATGCCATGTTCTTTTAGTTACAATTAAATTTTAACTCCAATCTTGGTGTTCAATAGAAAAAATATATAAATAAATATTGTTTATAAGATTGAGCATCGAAATTTATATGACCACCATCTTGAAGTTGAGCTTGATATCAAGGGCGATGAAGAACCAGCTTTAATTATATTATTTTTATATTTTATATTAAGCATTGCAGACCGGCAGACCATTTATTTATAAATAGGATTCACCATGCCGATTCAATTAGTACTGGGGATGTGTAAGGTAATACTCGAGTAATCAAGATTTTGATGCAATATTTAAATCGATTGCCCGGGAGAATACGATTTTTACACCTTTAATGTGTTGTAGATTTTAAAAATCACTTTAGTTTGCCGAAAATGGTGCGATTTTTTTAAAGCGGTTTTTGATTTTTTTTCACTTTTTTAGTTCATCACTGAGCTTTTGGCTCTATAACTCAAGATCTTGACGACCAATATTAAAACTATTTATATATTCTAATAAAAAATAATTATACCTTTAAGCAGAATGAAAAATTCTAAATATTATTAAAGAAAGTTTTATATTAAATATTAAAATTTTGACAAAGACAAAAACTTTAAAGTCAGCTACAATTTTAATTTAACAATTGATATACGAACTTACCCTAGTAAACCAGCATAAGTTAGAATATTTCACTTTAGTTTTTCTTTTTTTGTTCGCTCTTGCTTAAGACTTGGGCTTAACTTTTTATACCAAGCTTACAGCCAAATAACAAAAGAAGATGCCAATGCAAAATTCAACGTTACATAATGGCAAATGATACGAGAAAAGTCAATTAGAAAGATGGGAGAAATATAACTAGAGCTTAACCTAATTTTGTGACAAAAAATTGGGCAAAAATATACACTACACTTAATTTCATCTCGCGGGCAAACATTTTGCTATGCAGTTTGGTCGCTTTAGAAGAAGCGCCAACGTCGTGAGGCGCAGAGGTGAAGAGGTCGATTGACGCCAAACGGACGGCTAGTTTAATGCTGCAGCGCTGAACTCGCTTACGTACACATATTCAAAAGGATATCATTCTATCTGTAAGTACACTTTGCGCAAATATTGCTCATAAAAGAATGACTTTTGAATATTTGAAGACATATACGTACTAACAAACAAAAATAATATAAATACTAGCATTTATTCATTTGATTGTAGATATTCTTGCTCCATTATGGCGACGGCGATAGTTGGTATTGTGTTCTTTTCTTCATGCCGCACAAGCTACAACCAATATTTAAACAGCATGACACTGCTTTGGGATTGCATAGAAATTTTACACAACTTTCAACTGAAAAAGGTCATCTGCGAAATTTCCTTGGAGTTTACTCGCCTTAGCGTTTTGTCTCCTTTGTTATTCCACTTGCACACATTTTTGGCAGTTTCGCTGGGGAGGTTTAAATAATCAATGAGCATTAAGAAAATATTTTATCAGTAATACTCAAATATTTATTCGTCTTGTTGCCACTCTTCCTATTCTACTTATGCTCTCTCTTGACAATGCCGATCCCATTCATCGGATTATGCTGCTCCTTAGTGCAATGAAGCTTGAAGTTCTTAAATAAAGTAATATCTCCAAGCCAAATTGATTCAAATTAATTTTGATTGACACCCTACTTTTTCTTTTTACATGTATTTTTGCGTTTTTGGTTAAAATTATCTTGCGCTGTGGCGCAATAAATGCGAGAGAGACTTTCCCATTTTTTACCTCTATTAGGTATACAAGGATTTGTTTGCATAGTCCAAAGCACTTCTCCCCCCTAGGCAGACAAGTGCTACAAAAGCCGCCAATTTCATCAAAAAATAAGTAGCAAAATTTAATTTAAAAAACAATTAATGTTACAACCTTTAAATGCCGGAGTTCAGTAATTTTGTATAATATTAAAACTAATAATTTCAAAATTTACATTTTTACTTTTTGCGTTTGCCTTAATTTTTTTAGAAATGCTTATCAGTGACCACAATTTAAAGACTTTGTTTTGAGACTAGTTGTTTAATTTTGAGACTAGTTTATGCCAATTGGTTTAAAATTGAGACTTTTGTCTGTATTACAAACTTCGACTGCTTATTGAATTCGGACATAAATCCTTTTTATTCTTTTGGATTAAAGCGTAAAAGAAATTTCAAAAATTTAAAGAAATTTCTAACATTTTTAAAAATTACGCTTTTCTGTTCCTCGAAATAATTAATCATCCAGCAGAATATAATTTGGCATTTAATGAATAGGCATGCAGTTGTTGTAGTTCGCATTCCGCGAAATATATTTGCAATAATGAAATAATGCAACTTTATTTCTTATGCATTTGCTTCTTCTTTTTGGCATTGAAATTCGTCTCTTCCAACTGAAATATTTCACTTTTGCAATTCCTTTCAAACGCATTTTTATCTCATCAGTTGCATGCAACCACTCATATCTTATATCGACACTAAACATTTGTTGCTGCATTTTTCTGATTTTTACAGAAAGTTCCTGGACTTTCTTTTTTCTTATTTCATTCTTTACAATATTTTCGCTTGAATTCTTATCATCATAATTATTTTTTCCGCTTTCCTGGCTTAAAATTCAAAAGCATCGACATTGTCATGGATTATTTTTTTTTTTACGATTGCCTTTATTAGTGTTCAATGAATATTAGTGATGATTACCGAAAACCGAATTCTCGACAATTAAATGAGACTTGGGAAACTGATTTTTACTCAACTTCATTGTTTTGTTGCGGCAGTTGTAATGAAATTGAAATTTTCAGCTCTGTTTTTTTCTTTTAGCATAGTCTATGCATGCTTTAAAGTCTATGCAAGTTTTTTGCCATCTTAGACTATTTTTAAATAATGTGCAATTCGACTGTTTTATTTGTGTTGAATGGAAGCTTTTATCTTTTCCTCTTCCTTTACAGATCCTCACACATTATGCTTCCTTTATTTGTCCGTTGACTTCTGCGCTTGAGTGTATTTGCTTGTAATTTCTTCCTCTGGTGTTACCAGCACATTTTGGTAATTGGCATTTTGACATCCATTGTGACACTTGAAAATTTACTGGTCGAACGTCTGCTTGATAGGCCAAGTGTGTATGCAGTGTCCTGTTTGCTGACAGTTTTGTCCAGTTCACCTCCGGCAGTTGCTTTTCACTTCGTTTCGTGTCGCGCTTTTTGAAATGTTACTCTTCACTTAACATACATACTAACTGCATATTAAACCTACCCACTTAAGGTTACCCTCTCTTTCCTTGGCCATCATTACACAAGATAATTCAGAGTAGTTAACACTTTCAGCATCCTTCATTAGTGTGTGTGCGTGTTTTACTTCAAATAAGCGCAGGCCGAGTAGCGTCCTCAAAATATGGCTATGAATAAAAGTTTGGCTCTTTGCTGTCAACAGCATTAAACGCTCTTGGCTATAGTAGAAAATCAACTGTCATTTGAATTAACAAGTGTTTGTGCTTCGATCTAAATGTTTATGTGAGTGTTCATATAATTTCGTTTTCTCTGCTTCCTTTGTTTGCATATCACTTGCACTATTCAATTGTTTCTTACACATGACAAGGGTTAACTACAAATTTAGTTAGCAATTTTTGGAACCCCAGCTTACACAAATACTAAATGTACACCTGTACATATTTACATATTTTCTTATCCTTTATCCATTTGTTATAAAAGTGTTAACAAGATACAACTGCTGAATATTGCAAATATCAACAACGTCATAAACACTTAACAACTTTCGTGTGCTGCATCTTTTGTGTGGTGCTCAGCAGTTGGAGCTCAAGACTTCCCTTAATCATCAACATTTCAAAACCTAAAAGGTTCGGTTATTGTATTTTTTCGTGTATGTTAATGTGATTTCGACAATGTTATGTGCCAATTGCTACTTATAAAATGTACAATGAATGGATTAACCGCGACGATTCGCAGGTATTGTGAGGTATGCAAATTAATCGCTTGCACTTGAGTTCATAGCTTCAAAAGTATATTCAGTCAAAAGCAGTCTGAGCTAAAACGCAAGGGTTGGTAAATCTCTGGAATTTCATTATAAAACTAAAATTCAAGCAATTTTTTTTATGGAAAAACTGTGTAAAATTCAAGCTGTTTTAAAACGATCTTGTGTTACCCAAAATGAAAAATAAGCCACTATCTCACTGCTTGTGTGGTCTGTAAGAACATTTTTTTTTGTATGTAAGAAATAGTTAATATATATTTCGAATTGCAGCGGAATATCTCATTAACTCTTAAATAAGCATATGCAATTCATGTGTGGAACTAATCCAAATAATTTCTTTACAATATTTAACAAATTTTTCTTACATTTTACCAAACTTAAGTGCATGAAAGTTCTGAAAGCGTTGTTAGTAACAAACAAAGTGCAACGCAACCCAGAAATATGTGTTCGTTATAATTTTTTGTGCTCTATATCCGAAGTATTTAGAGTTAATTTAAGGACTATGGTATTTAATATTTACTGAGTTATGCCTTAAAAATTAAGAATTAAAAAATTTTTATTGAACGATTTTTGATATTTTAAATGTTTTGTTAAACTTTTTACCGTTTAAAGGGAGCCCCTAAACTGCTTTCAACTATTTTTTTATTTATTAATACATATGTACATATGTGTGGTATTTCTTACTTTGGGTAATGAAACCACGCTGTTTTAACGTGTGTTCGATATATGGTTCCAATTATTACAAAAGAATAAACATAAATAGGATTAATTATTTCTTAAGATTTTTAAATGTTGCGCGTACTCCGTGAGCGTCCAACGTCTTTTAGTGTCCCTGTTCAACTCTTCGTTGGTTTGATCGTATTTTACTGTCCTTTAATTTGATCGCCCTGTACCGTTAGTGGTCCACGTTAGTTAAGTTTCGTCCAGTTTTGTATTCTATCTACAGAGTTGCATTTCTGCATTAACCCGATAATCAGTACCACATATATACAGTCGATCTCTTTTAATGCGGTTCGCTGTGACAGAAATATGATCGCGTAAAAAACCACGTAAAAATAACCACATTTCAGTTCAAATTCGTTTATTCGTTCCTATTTTGCAAAAAATACAGTAGAGAAGATTCCCCTGATTACAAATCTGAAATTTCCACCCTCTGGAGGCTTATAGTTCTAAAGTAATTTTGCGAAAATTGTCAATTTTAACCTCACTTTCTCCTTTGTACAAGAAATGAAAATACCGTGCCGGCACAAATGACGCATATACATACATATGTCGAAAAAAAAACGAAAATAATAAAGTCTATTAGCGCGTATTACGAGATTTTTATTTACAAATTTTGAAAATATTAAGTAATATTGCTTTATTTGAGAAAAGCTAAGCAGGCGATTTTTGATTTATTTAAGAAAAACGTCAAATTGTACAAAGTACTAAATAAACCAAATTTTGTATACCGCACAAAATATAAGTGATAAATGTAATTTTGACTGAATAGTAAAGAAAATTTAACAACAAAATAGTGATATTAATAATATTAAAGCAGTGATAAATTTAGATAAAGAAGGCCTCCCCCAACATCTCCAACAAGTTTCGTTATCAAATTCTTTCTACTTTTGCTGAAATCGCAAACAGTGCCTTATTGGAAAGCCAACCCAGTAAACAAACTAATTACTCGTACTTATGCACATATTCGCTTTGATGCATATTAAAAAACTTCAATTGAACCCTGGAAGGTCATGTTTCGTGCTCAATTTTCGTACAGCGCTAGTCGGTGTTGTGCTGTTGATGTGTGTAGTTGGTCAGCTTCTTATGCTTCGTGTGTTTATTTTTTAAATGTGCGTAGTCGAAATGAAAAAGGATGAACTTTTAGTACGTTTTATGTTTCAAAGTGATTTCCTTAAGTTTTCTTTTCTTTGTTTATATATTTGGTTTGTGCAGTTATAATATAAAATGAGTGCCACCAAAAGTTATAACGACGAAGAAATTGAAAAACATAACGAAAGCTTCGAAAATGCAAGTTCGTCAGAAGATTCTACGGACACAGATGAAGATAACATACCATTACATTTATTGAAAGCGAAGTCCAATATAATTAATTTGAATAAAACTAATTTGCTTGAGGAAAAAAAAACATAAAGGGTCAACAAAAAATGCCAAGACTCATCCTTATGGACTAAATGTTGTACATCAAGCTCGAGGACCAACTCGCCAATGCAAATTTGTAACAGATCCACTGCAGTGCTTCCAGTGTTTTATCACAACAGAGATCGTAGAGATAATCGTTCAATGGACAAACGATGAGATTGCTAGTCGTCAATCCACAAATAGTTCAAGACAACTTCGCTTCCATAAGGAAAATTGGGGAGATATTTATTCAAAAATGCCGCGAAAATTATATGCCTGGAGAATATCATACGACTAACCAGCAGATATTCGCGTTCAGAGGCAATTGTATCTTCGGAATGTACATTCCAACAAGCCAGCAAATACTTTGCTCAAAATGTTTATCATGTGCGAAAGCGGCACGAATTACGTGGTTGATGCTTTGCCGTATTTGGAAAAGGGCTCAAACAAAACCAATCTTCCAATTGGTGAGTACTATATTAAAGAATTGAAAAAAAACTGATCATGACTCAAATAGAAACATTACAATGGATAACTGGTTTACGTTAGTTCCTCTTGCTAAATCACTTCTATGCGAGCCATATAAGCTGACAATTGTAGGAACTCTCCCTTTCTCTTTCTGCATGTTGTTATATAAATCCCGGTAGCACTCCATGGCATTTTTAAAACTTCGACGAAATTTCGCTAAACGTTCATCATTAGCGCTTGCAAAACGTGTAACACATTAAACAAAAGGACTAAATCAGAATGAATCACGAACCGCGTAAAAAAAAAACGGTGGATTGCAGAAGAATCAATGTTCAAAAATTCCGCGTTCAAAAAGTAAAACCGTGCAAAAGGATAATTATTTATATGATAGTCGTTTCTCCTCAAAAAATTTACCCTTCCCATATTTGTACAGAATAAATGTGACACTGAAAAACCCCATTCTAAAACTTTGCGCACTCCAAGATGAATAGTAGCGAAACAAGTTAATTTCTAAGCCATATTTTTTTTGTAGTGAAAAAATATATACATATAACGCTCTCGTATCCACTCACATCTGTAGTCATAGGATCTTTACTGTAATATTAAAAAACATTTATAATAAGAGCAGTTTGAGCCTTTTCATGTGACGGTCATAAAGGAAATTCTTTTGGTAAAATAATAATGTTTATTTGCAATTAGTGCAATTGACTTTATTTGTTAAATAATTTTTATTAAATTATTTAAAAAAACTGCATAAAACCAGCATAAGAAATAAAAAAAACAATATATTACAAGCTACATACTAACTAATATAGAGGCTGAATATAAAAAAAAGAATATAAAAAAAATATGTAAGGACTGTCACACTAAAAAAATACGTACGTGTTTATATTAAACCACCAACTGGACACTTGTTCGCTTGATCATTTTAACTCAAGATTTTCTTTTAGTTAATTTGATAACATACTTTAATTAAAAAAATGCTTTTTTTTTATTAAATTTTCTTGTACTGAATCTCCTTTGTTATTAACCAGTTACATTAGTAAAATTGTTTTTAACTCATTTGTCTCTGCAACTTTGTTATATAATTAATAGGTCACGCTTGGTTCGCCTGTTTCGTTCTTGTATTAATAATTTCATGTATATTTCATAAAATAAACCAGCATTTTCACTTACTAATAAATTGCAGACAGCTCATAATTGCTAGGCAACAAGGGAAATGCATTAACTTTCTTTTGCTGCTGGTTCAAACCTTTAAAATGTTCATAAATAAATACGACTGAACCGACTGATTTTATTTTCACACTCACTCGCTGCTTGGTTAGTGCAGCAGTAAAATCAATTTAATTAGCCGGATTGTATGTAGCTGCCTAACATTTTTATTGCCGAAAGTATTTAATTCGATGCGAAGACTGTTGCTCCAGTTTTCCTGCCTAAATTTTAAAGCAGAAATAGTAGGTATTTATAAGCAATTTTATATCTGGTGGAAATAACAAATTTTACACAAATACATTTTTTGGTCATATGTAAATTAGCTAAGTGCAAACCAACACCGCGAGACTTGTTTCGCTTTGTGTGTCTCGGGAAAGCTCAAGTGAGTCAAAAAATTACAAATAAAAAATTTAGTAGCATCCGTAATTTTTTAGTAGTTTTAGAAATATTTAAAAACTTCGGTTTTTCAAGCTTTAAAAAAATTTTGGGTAGATTTGCACTTAGGTAGTTGATTTTACCGTGAATTTAAAAGCTTTTCCATAAGCAAATGAATTTTGTAATATTAAACAATATTATATGTACACAAATGAGGAATGAACGTAAGCTGGGTTTATTTAAAAGATATCGGTTTGTTAATTATGGGCAGTCTTAAGTAAACACTGTAATTCCTGCATCGTCAAGTCGGTCGCACCTCCTGCACGATAACAGAAGCATACGGACAATTTATATGTCTTCTTTGAAATTCATTGCTTTCATGCGTTCTACCGTCATACTTCTTCTCATCATGGGCCTTATTCCACAAAACAACTTATCAACTTTTCACTTTGCACTTTTCAAATTTTTCGTTAATTTGCAAATCTTTTTGTTCCTCAGAACTATAAAATTTGATAAGTGATAAGTCGAAATTCATAAGTGTAATTTGCAAAGACTTTGCAATTTTTATAAATTTATATACCTTGTTCCAGGTACGTTCTTTTATGCGAAGTGCAAAATTAATATTGAACAGTGTAATTTGCAAAGACTTTGCAAAAAATTATGCCATTTCATTCCACAGAAACTGTAATTTTTTTTTGCAAAGCAAATATTAATAAGTTTGTCAAAAATTTGCCAGGTAAGCGATCGCTTTACAAATTCATATTGTTATAACTAGTTAAGCTTTTCAAAATGTTAAGACGTGAGTTTTTGTTCGACGATAATGAAGACGCGGTCATTACAAGAAATTATAGAGACCGAGTTAATTTTTCGGACTACAAAGCTATAATTTAAAGAGAGCTTTTGTTAAGTTTTTATTGTAGTTGGAAGAGGAGATATGGTGATCTCCGAAATGGCGCCAATAACTTCTAACATTAAAGCTGTTGTTGTTCTTTCCAAATAAATTCTTCCATAAACTGGCCTCGAGCTCAATTAAATTGTTAATTATATAATTTATAAGTTTTTTTTGTTTATTCATTTTCATATAAACCATGCCACCTCATCTGATACGTGAATTCGACGTTATTGAAATTAATTCGTAAATCCTCTTTAGTATGGCAAGGGATATGGCATAAATGCTGGAAAACCACATTAAGCTAGTCTCGTTTCTCTCAAATTTGCCACACTTTTGCGCCACTCACATTCGCAAGTGAAACTCCAGAATCCAGTAAAGTGGTAAATACAAATGTACATTTCGGTCTATATGCAGATCGAGCAGCACTTATAATGCGTTAACATATGGACATATGTACATATATACAAATGTAGTTATATGAATTCATAAATTTGATCTCGTATGGATGCACTCCGGCATATGCCTAACAAGTTTGCGTGCTATATATTTCAATATGCCAAGCCCATTTGAGCGCGAAAACGATTTTGGGCGCCAACTTGTGTTGCGAGTGCATTCAAGCAGCGGCCTACGTTTTTGCTGCTGCACCTATCCTCCAGTGCTGCAGGTAAAATGCAAATAATGCAGATTTCATTGCTGAGGTTGTTGTTGCTGTTGTGGCTATTCTTGCTCTTGTTGTTGCATTGGTGTGGATAATTTGGCGTAATTGATTTGATGCGATCAATCTGGGAGCTGGCGTTACAGGAACAAGAAAATTATTTGATAAAGGAGGAATATGGGAAACGGTTTTTTTTGATTTCGGGACTCAAAATTCCACAACTGCACATTTTTTAAATAAAGCGTATATGAAATATAAATGTATAAAAATATAATCTGAGGCTCGATCTTTACAATTATTAACTCAAAGTGATATATTTTATTATAAAGTCATAGGTAACCGGTCAACAAAAAATAAATTTTTTGGGCTTCTGTTATCATGCTTAAATTTTGATTATAGTCGTTGAAAACGCTTGAATTTTCGTGTCTAATTCTTTTGAGACATTAATTTCTTGAATAAAAAAATACTCTTATAGCCAGCACTCAATTTTCTAATCATAATTTAAAGTGAAATCATAAAAAAATCATAAAAATTAGTAATTTTTTGTTTTCACAAATTCAAATGAAAAGCAATTCGCCAGTATAACATTTATGGCAATTACTCGCTCCGCAAAAAACATCGGAAACAATTTACGTGATATGCATTAAGCGTCGTATTCTAGGGCATTCAGAAGTTGGCAATCAAAGATAATGAGCGCACTTCACCCAAAGGATAGCGGTATCAGCCTTAAACAAATATATCCAAAGAACTTACAAGATACGGGAGATTGAGATTGCAAAATGGTATTTCATTTTGAGTGACTAAACCAACTATCTGCTGTTAGGTGATTTTATTTTAAACAAATGTGAAGTTCGTAATAAATAAATTTCAATATAACAGTTAAAAAAATCATTAATAAATCAAATCTGGAAATAGACTCAATGTGTATACGTATGTACATATCTCTATGCGAGTAAGCATTTATTTATTATTTTGCCCTCTAACTTGATAAATGCTGTTTGATTTATAAACTTTTACAATATTAGGCACTACTTAAAATTACTCTCATATGTGTCAATCTGCATTGATTGCGCTTCAATTAAGTAATTAATTTTGCACATTAAAATTAAAATATATATTTTCATGCATACAGACAAATTTAAGTATATATATAAATATTTCTGTGTGTTTGTTGTTCGTTTTATTTAGAAGTGTACTTGAGACAAACACAAACGCTTGATTGCTATGAGTGACTACGTACGAGTACAAGCAATTGATTCCGACAGGTGCATTCAAATCATTAAGCACTCCTTGCATATGTAAATGCGTATAACACTATATTACAAAAAAAAAATAAAAAAAAACAGTATTCGGCCATGCCGACGGCTACATACCTTTTATGAATGGAAGAAATGTATAAGAGCCATATGTTTGATTTATTTGATATTATTGATTTTGATTGCTATATAACAGTCCCAATAATAGTTAATATTTGTGGAAAATTTCATGTCTTTAGCTGATGAATTGAAGGAGTTTTGGCCGAAAATGCAATAACTGAACAATCGGTTGCATGGCAGCAATATGTTCTATTTATCCGATTTTAATGATTTTCACTACTAGAATAGTTCTCACTATATCTATTCTTTGTGCAAAATTTTAAGACCTTAGCTGATTAAATGGATGGGTTTTCGCGCTAAATGAAATATCTGAACAATCAGTTATATGGGAGCTATATGTTATGTATCTTTGATCTCTAAGATTTTCCCTGGTCTTATGGAACTTAGTATAGCGGACCTTCTTGCAAAATTTTAGACCTCTAGCTTTTTAAATGAAGAAGTTATGAAGCAAAATATAGTAAGAACGACTCTTATATACGTTATAGTCGTCCTATCTGCCCGGTTCCGACAAATGTCTAATATAATTTAAAAAGACATCTGACTGCCAAATTTTATTCAAATAGCTCAAAAACTGAGGGACTAGTTTGCGTTCAAACAGACGGGCAGACACACAGACAGACGGACATGGCTAAATCGATTCAGATCGTCACTCTGATCATATCGGTATAATTTTTGATGGGTCTAACCCTTCTTGTTCTGGTACTTACAAACATCGGACCAAAGTTAATATACCATTTTCATTAAAGGTATAAAAATGCCAGGCTGGCAAACATAAACATTTTAATATGAGTATATTTCAACTCAATATATGGAGTTTTATCTCTTCACATTTATAGCCTCAAAATTGCATTATCAGTATAGTAAGTTAATGAAACTACTTACATATTTACTTCATATACTCAACTATGTATACTTTGAATTCTTATTTTTGTATTGAAGCGGTTTCAATTCAATAACATAGATTGACTACCTGAAAAGACGGATGGGGTCAGTAACTTTTGCAAAGCAATTCTTTTCAGATAGATTAAAAAAAATTAAAGATTTTTAATTTACAATTATATACTATGTTATAATTGGGTCAATTGATCCATATCCGTTTTTTGAGGTATATATGCCGACTTGTGTAAAATTAAAAAAAAATATATTTTAAGCTTTTTTTTTTTAATTTTAATTTTTTTAATTTATTTTGCACTGTAGAAACATAAAAAAATATTTTAGAAAGCTTTAAAATATATATTTCCCGGAGTTTTTTTTAAAATTGTCATTTGATTAAAAATTAAGAGTTGTGCATTTAATATATAGACTCTAAAATTTACATTATTGCCACATTTATTTTTTCTTAGTTTAGTTCCAGTTTAGACATAATTTAAAATTTTGCTTATATTTACAAATTGTTTCAAATTATCAACTTTGCAGACCATTAAATTTTAATAAGCTAGTTGCTGAAAATTATAAATGATTTTTGATATTTTTAAACCAACAAATAAAATTGTTAAGAAAATGATAACTAAATATTCAGGAAATTGAACTATGTGAAATGGTTCGCTGAAACAAGGATAAATATGTGCAAGATATAACAATACGTTATGCGTCGTTCAACCATATATCATTATATCAAATCATCTTATGTCATATCACTTCAAATCGCTACACATCTCATCAAATCGTGAAATCAATTCACATCAACACATCATGTCGAATGAATATCATCATACGTCGAATATTCACTTAACATCAGTTCAACACATCCCATCAAGTCACAACAACATATCATATCAAATATTTATAAAATTCACTTAAAACGTCAAAACTCCTTATCTCAAATTTTTCAATGCAGCAACATTTTTCACAAAACTCGTTTGCCACGAGCAACCAAGCAACTCACTCATGCTGCTTCAACATGTTGCCGAAACTCCATTCAATGGGATGTTGCTGGTGGAAAACAATGCTTTCTCTACATTACCAGATTAACAGCTTTTCTAGCAACACACTCAAACCATTCATTGGGGGTGCCGGCCCTTTGAATAACCCACTCCACTCGACAATGCCCCATTACACTGTTATTATTTGTCGTGCAAGTGTGGTGAATTTCCACACTCGTTTGCACTCAATTGCCAGTGTGAAGCAACTGCTCTGCTTACCATTCGAAATTGAGCCGAAACGATGGTTAGTTTCGCAGTGAACGTCTTTGAATGTAGTTTAGCATTGGAAATCGTGTTGTCAGCGTTTTGTGAGTTAACTACTAGCTACTCATAGCAGTTCAATTTGAATAATTTATGTGAAATTGAAGGGGAAAAAATAAATATTGAATAAAAATTAAGTGAGTGTAGAAAGTGAAAATTTTAAAAAACTGCGTGCAGCTAAAATCTCAAAGCAGTGCTGTCGTGAATTGTGAGTTATTTATTGTTTGTGCATATTAATGGCCGTGTTTATTTTTGGCTGCAAAACAAGTAAATAAATAATGAAAATGAATTACAAATTACACCTAGGAAGCAATAAAATACAATTACACTGCCACTATCCTTTCATTGCCGCTATTCACATACCATTGAACAAAATCTAAATTACACAAACTTGCACACAAAAACACTTCCATCTGCTTTCAATGACTCGCCCGGTGCTACTTGGCGTCTCAAGCCGTTACGTCTAGTCGCGTGTCCTTGCGACGCGCCGCAGTGCCGTGCATCCTTTACGCACAACTATTTACTGTGTATTTTCTGCATTCTGCATTCTGCATGACAACTAAGCGTGCATCCTTTCACTGCAGCAAGCAATCCTCGTTCACCCCTTGCAACAAGCGCAACTAACTGGCACAGCCAAAAAGCAGTTGTTGCCTGTTCGTTGGTGGCCTTACCTTTGTTTTTATTATGGTATTATCTTTTTATTTTGCTCTAATTTGTGTGTGGTGATTTCATTTGCTGTTCAAAGAAGGCGCAAGGCGAAAAATCTGTGTTGTTGGGGGTGGAGGGAGGAAGTGTTTCGCATTAACATAAACACGCGGCGTGCCACTGTTTGCCAACAGTAATTCACAAGTGTCTTCCAAATCCGTTGCAACGCTAAATAACAACAGGAAAATAGAATCACAACAATAACAAAAGAGACGCCATTACGCCGACACAAAGTCCAAAGCTGCGTACGTGGCGTGCGTGGTTCTCTGCCTGCATTTGCGTTTGTGTGATTGCGAGCAGGGGAAGTTTAAGCCGGAAAAAGGAAGTGCAGTGAAAGTGTATTTCGTGTAAACATTACATAAATGTGCAAAGATGTGTAAATAAAAAAAATCGTAACCATTGTGTTCATTGGAAACGACCCGCATTCTTTTCGATTTACGCATTTCTACTATGTTCTTTTACTCGTAGAAGTCGCTCAAAAACATCTTAGAAAGTGAAATAAAACGAAAATTAAAAAAAATAATTAAAAGAAATATTGTAAATCTTGCGAAAGGATTACACATTTTTATATCTGCACACAAAACAAAAAGAGTGTGCGAAAAAGTGTCAAAAGGTGCTGCTGTCAAAGCGAATCTCCATAAATAAGTGTGCAAAGAAATAAAATTAAAAATGAAATTACAAAATAAGCAACATATGTAGTACATATAAGCCAAAATTAAGTTTTAAATGCATTGAAAAAGGGAAGTGTAAGGAAGTGTCAATTGAAAGCAAAGGAAGCCCGACCTGCATAATTTTTAGCTCTTTTCAAATGCAGAATGGATTAACGACGATTTTGAGTTTCTCAAAACATCTTTTGTTTCTTCTGCGCCAGAACTTGGATTAAATAAAAATATGTTTAGCTCTTTGCAGTGTAAGTTGCTTTTGCAAAAAAAAAAATTTTTCCATTGAAATTTCAATATTTTTATGTAATTATTAACTGTTAGAGTGAATATAAAAATATTTTATGTTTAGCTCTTTGCAGTGTAAGTTGCTTTTGCAAAAAAAAAATATTTCCATTGAAATTTCAATATTTTTATGTAATTATTAACTGTTAGAGTGAATATAAAAATATTTTATTTGAAAAATATACTTTTTAATGTAATTTAACCCGATGCGTAAACATAATGTTTATTTATTTATTTCTTCAGTATACAGAAATATATTTTCTTACAAACTCTTAATGTCACATCTTCAAAAAGAAAACACGCATAGGTGGCTTCGAAGGTTACGGCTATCCTACATTCGAATTTTTTTTACGTTCTTAAGGAAAAGCGGTTCACAGATCGCTTAAGAAACTCTATAATTTTAGCAAATATGCAGTTAATAATGAACTCGTGAATTTTTCATAAACAATTGAAGTTTATTTTTACCGAATAAATAAGAATTGTTGCCTAGTTCGGAAAGTGTTTCCCTCATACCTTTTTTTTAAATTGGCTTATTGACAAATTGGTATAACACCGGAGTGTCTTTTTTAGTACCAATAGCTCTCAGTTTTATTTCGGAGAATCGTTTTTTAGAATTAATAATTATTTTAACCCTATTTTAGAATTGAGAATTATATTTCTTTAAACTCTCTAAACGAGTAACACGTGTTATTTGATGCTGCCTTCTCATCAATAATATGGACAACATTTTTCAACTCATCTAAGCAATTTTGCCAACATCCACAAAGTGATGGGTGATTAGGTGATCTTTAAAGGTCATCTCAGCGATTTGGCAGTCAAAAAGTTGTGTGTAATCTCGCTTGAAAATAGACTGGAGATGATAAAAGCCATTAAGTTTGAAGCAAAGACAAATATTAACCGTCAATTTATTTATTTAAATTTGACTTCAATCAACCTATTCCGCATGAAACCACAAGCCTGACGAATGAAATTGCATGATTTTAATTTATCAATTCTCTTAACGTTTGATAAGAAATTTTGGTGCAAGATTGTTTTCAGCAGCTGCAACGCTATGAGAAACATATCGCTTGAATAAATAATGTACATATGTGATTTCATATTCATATTTTGAAAAATCTTATTTATTTTCCACTGTCATTGATTTTGTCTGGAAATTGTTATATTTTGAATATATTGTTGAAGAAAATTGATGAATATGATGAATTATATAACCCATAGTAACTTCCAGTGAGACAGGAAACAATTCGTGTGAAGCTAGTTTTGAACGAACAGCCTTCTTCTCTTGTCAAAGTCAACAGGAAGTTTGTTCAAAAGTAGATTTAAAAAGTAGATATAATCAAACAAAATTAAATGTCCCAAACAGTCTTTATTAAATGTCGTAGCCATTTCCTAACGAAAATTAGGAAAACTATATAGTGATAACCCATGGACAAGGACTACTATCTGGGGTTTTGGCGACGAGTAACAACTAAAGCCATACATACACATTTTTCAATAAATTCTTTGAGTGCACTCAAATTTGAATTTCCTCGTTTGCTTCAACTTAATCCTATACTCATTTAGTTCGTTGCATGCTAATTAGGCTAGCATGAACTTCCTTATACTTTCCAAATAAAGTTTTCGTTGCACTTCGCCAAATCAGAGAAATCGCTAAAAAGCTGAAGAAGTCTACGTTCGACCTGCTAACAACTGAGCGCAATTAAAATTTTAAGCGCAACCACCGAACGTCTTAAAAGTTTTAATTCGTTTTGCGAGAGAATTGCAAAACAAACAGAATAATTTCAGCCACGAATAAATAAACACAAAAATAAAAAACCAATGGAAATGGCAAGCGGAAAAATAGTTTGCGCTTAATCGAGTGCGCGTGTCTGCGGTTGAGTCGGTAGCCTCGGTAGTTCGTTGCAGTTAACCCGCCGAAAATTGCTAAAACCCGTTGTTAACAACAAAGTACTTCAAATCTATTTGAGCAACTGCGATTCCTCGGAGTTCCCGCACTCATTCACATTTGTGCAATACACATTTTCTAATTTTGCTCGGCATTTGTTTACGCGTTTGTAATTATGACATTTCACCGTTTAAATGTCTGCAATGAAAAATGCAAATGTTTTCTAAAAATCAGTGTAAATTTTTTCAATTAAGTTTTTGTGATACTGCCTGGCATTGGAGGTGTGTGTAGTACTCGATTACACAGTTGCCACAAAAGTTGTTCGACGATCTTAAATTTGTCGGCTTTGACTGAGACTGCATTGGAATGGATGTAATGGTTTTTGTTGCACTTGCCTTCGTTGCCATCAAATTTTAGACGAATTTGTTGTATACATTGCAATTCGAAGGTCGGATCAGGAAGTTGTAAAAATTGGCGTGGTGTTAACTGAGTTGTGAAACTAAGGAAAGGAAATGAAGAATGTTAGATGATTCGCGATGTTTTGTCGGGCAGCGGACTTTTGTTGTGAAAACAAAAAACAATAGATATTTTATTGCTAATGCTAAGAATTCAGGCACCTTTTTGGGGGATCGATGATGAGTCACCTGATATTCTGGCGATTTTCTTTCAATAGTTTTGCTTTGGACGGTGTAGGCCAAGTTTGTCTTCTAATTTAAAAAATATTAGAAATTTTTTATACATTCTATTAATTAAGGACTTCGGTTTATTTTCAAAAATGGTGTGAAAAGAATGATGAGAGCTAAGGAATGTACTCAGTAGTCTCTATTCGTAAGAACAGTCTAAGACCGATGCCATTTTGGAACTTGGACTCTATTATCAGCCACTTAGCAACGCTGCACAGCTTACTCTTTTTACTCATACCACAGTAGCATGTCATAAACTTGCGTATTCATACAAAGATGTATTTCAAGCTCAAGGATAAAGTTACAGACAATGCTTTTTTATACTTGCATTACAACAAATTTGCTAGGATATACTCGCGTTTTCGCTCTCACAATTTCCTTTTACGCCATAATTTACAAGACTTGAGTATGTCACTGCAGCCTACTTTTAATAGTTTTAATTTTTCTCCTTTATCGCTCTACTAGATCTTGTTGCCACTACTGATGTTGCTGCCACTCCTGTTGGCGCTACTATAAGCGGTGCGCACTTTGGAGTTTGTGCAACTTGCTGCATGGCAACATTACGACATTGCCACTGTCGCTTTTAAATTTCGCATTCCGAAGCATTACTTACAAATTTTCTTTGCGCAAGCTTTCGGTTGCACTTTTTATGAGCAGCCACTTTGAAAACGGGTTTCCTGATCTATATAAATATGTGTTATTGGTGTACAGTGGGACCCGAAGAGAATAACACTGTCACTTTACAATAAATAAAATGCGTTCAACAATAAAAATCAAAGTGTTTTCGGATCAAAACCTTTTACCAAAGTCGTTACAAATTCAAAGTTTAAACAAAATTAAAGTATTTATGAGAAAACAATACATTAAAAGCATTGGATTTTAAAATTCGAAATTTTAGAATTTTTTTTGGTGTGCTCCTTTTTAGCCTATTTAAATTTAGTTTATATACAAAATTTTTTTTTTTTATTTTACCCCCACATCAAAACTAAGAAATAACCAAAATCAAACTTTTAGTGCAATAAGCTCGAGGGGTACTAGATTAAATTATACTTTAATTGCATATATAACCTGCAAAGCGTGAAAGATTTAAAAATATTTTTTAAAAATTTGAAGATGTTTTGAAAAATTATATATCAAAAATATTGTATGTTGCCATACCTGCTGTGGGTTAATCTCATAAAATGCATAAAAAAAAACAAGATCAGAGAATTTTATGTAAGGTTTTGGATGCATTCGAGATAAATCCGCTTTTCGGAATTCCACCCACTCATACATAAAATTCGAACGACCCAGTACCAACAGCTATTATTATGTATATTACGAAAAAATAACATTATTATTTACAAATATACAAGAGCAAATATATAGAGTTTAAAAAAAGGTCAATCAAAAATTCCAATTCATCACCGTTTTCTTATTTTAAACAAACAATTTTTGTTATAATTAAAAATGCGAAAATTTTTAAATTTTATTTGATTAAAAATTGTTATTGGTAATATTAAACCGTATATTTACATTTTTTTTATAATTTTCTTATTTTATTTAAAAATAAGTGACGTAAAAGTTGGAAATTTTTATTAAAATTCAAAACTAGTATATTAAATAATTTTTTTTTATATTATTATTTTTACACTACTCGTAAAAACGGAACTATTAGAGGTTTCTTTACATGTGATCTTGCTAATTTTAATCAATATAAAATAGAAAAGAGCAAAAATTATTAGCTACTTCAGCTTCCAAATATCTAAACTAACTTAAATGTATTAAGCTATTAAATCGAATGCTTTAATTTTTTTTCGTCTCCGCTGCAGTAACAATAGTTGATGACCAAAAGTAGAAATGTGCAAGAAATTCAAAAAGATTATATACAAATTTTGAAGATATATCAAAATAAGTACATGAAAATTATTTTTCCGCACTTCTGTAACATTTCACCAGAAAGAATTAACAACTTTCAAGGCGGTGGCCGTAATTTGAAATTATAATGAATATTTGTTGAATTTTCTTAAACTTGAATAGAGTTGGAATTTTTAAATTATGCAACAGCATTTAAAAAAATTCATAAATCATATATATAGATGAATACAAGCAAAAATATGTTGAAAGGAACGTATTCACTCCATCTTTAGGAAAATTTCATATGCGTCATTTCTTGATTTAGTGCGCACTTACATATGTGTGGGCAGTTTGCGAACTGAATTGGGAAGAAAACCAGCAACAAGTTTTTTTTGTTGTTGTACGTTTTTGTTGGTTAATTAAATTCACGACGATTTTGTTGTTAATAGACTGTTTTTTTTCTACTTCTTCTTCGTCAACTCTAATCACGTTAACTTCAGTTTGGCACTTTTTTCATTTCTGCTGATTAAACTTTGTCGGCGCTTCGTCTCTACGAGCGTACTGTACTCACTTTTGTCACGGAAAGTGTTTTTTGGTACACCCGTTGGTAAAAAATAAAATGGTAAAATGGTTGTTTAAATGCGATTACAATATGTCCGTAGATATATACATATATACATATATATTTATAAGCGTAATTTTGACGTCGTTGTGAACATAAAAAGAGCATTCATGCACTGCCAATTTAAATATACACATGTCGTATGCACTAACATTAAGGTGCTTCTCATTCGACCAACTTTTTTTTCACTCTATTACTCTATTTACTCTATTAACTATGTCAAAAAATTTGTTAAGCGTTTTTCGCAGTTTTAAAGAAGAAATAATGAAATTTTTCAATTTTTATAAGAATTTTTAATTCAATAAAGAGTCATTTTATAAACTCCGTCAGTATAATATAATGATTTTGAAATTTTCTTTACTGATGCTTTTCTGCAATTTCTTCGGTTTCATGATTTCCTAAGCTCGTGGGTTTTTTAATGATTTGCAGATACTTTAAATCTGCACTTTGTTTTACTGCAATTGAATGGGCTACGAATCTGCATACTCAGAATTCTAAAATTTCCAATTTCGTTTATTTATCTATTTCGTTATCGATAATTTGTTAGAAAGTTTTTACTTTCAATCTAAAAAATTTTAAAAAATCTCGCGTTCATTGTCTAGGTGTAAGGAAAAGAATGGCGAGTCAATGCGACTACTTGAAACCTACAGACGACAATAATATAAATGTACATTTATCGCCATAACTAATTGTTGCCTACCTCTACATTTCGATCACCACACCCATCCCATTGTATTCGTCTAGGTTCCACTAAAATTGGTTGACACTTGTTGCATGTTGCATGCCTATTTGTTTATTTGTTCGCTGGTCATGCATGTTGCAATCGTGCCGTTACTAATGGGAAATAAACAGAATTAATTGTTGATATTGCTTGCCGCTTCGAGTGTGATAATATAATGATAAGTAAATATTGTAATAAGTAAATTGTTAGTACACGAATTATGTAGAAGGGTAAAAAAATTACTACTTCTGAGGTGAAAAAGGTCTTTGCAACTAATTGAATTTGTTTAATATTTATTGTGGAATAATCAAAAATACCATCGCTCTTGTGCACAGGCCTTATTGATGAAAATTTGGGGAGATATTAACTGGGTCATAGATCTGTTCAACTTTTACATTTTTTTTTATATTAACATTTATTATAACGATGATATACAAGTTGTCACCCAATGGCCTTTAATTGTTATCTTATTTTTATTTCGAATAAGTTAAGAAAATTGTATCGTTCGATTGGTCAGCGCCCCACATAGGGAATACTAATAGCACTTTGAATCACTCTTCCCATAAAGGCTACCATATTCTTGGCATTTTTTTTTTTTGATTGCTTTAGGAGTTTTTTATTTGTTCACTGAAAGAAACCACATAAAAGAAAATATGAACAATGAAGTAAACAAAGAAGTATTTTAGGTGACCCAGAAATTCAATTGTTGCCATTGTATCTATTATATTTAAGTCACCTTATAGAAAAGGACCAAATTCATTCAGTAAAGGAAAAAAAGATCGCTGAATATTTAACCTTATCCTTTATTTAAAAAAAAGTAATATTATCGATTGTAATAAGAGACTTGAGTTTTAAAAATACACCGCACAGTATGGCTTCACACATTTTTTGGAATATAAAATCAAAACCCTGCTTCAAGAGTAGATAAACTTTAATCGCATTTTGAATTTAAGCTGGTTATAAAAGTGGCTGTAACACTCTGTATATGAATACATTATTTATTAAAGTTACAACAAGCGATTTTTTTACTAAAGTAATCGCAAACCAATCCCGAAATTATTTCGAACTAGTCCCGAAGTAGTCTCGAAATAGTTCCATCATCCAAGACTTAAAAAAATGTTTCTCACCCATAATTATTATGCAAAGACATTTATAATAAAAGTCTGAAAATAAAAGCCTTTGAAGACTTAAAAACTTTTTTCTTACTCATAATTATTATGGAAAGACTTTTACAAAATAAGTCTCAAAATAAAAGTCTTTGAAGACTTAAAAGTATTTCTCTTGCTGATAATTATTATTAAAAGACTTTATAAGTCTTTGAATAATAGTTAAAGATTATTCGAAAAATTTGCATCTTACTATAAAAATTATTGAGTAATTTTTATTATTTTCTCTTATAATAGTTATGTCTCTGGATCTGGCTAATATGTTTAGTTAAATAAACAAGCTTTTCCGAGTTCAATTAATATTACGGGTAAAAATAATACCGAATTCGAATATCGATTTTGCACAAAATTTGCGTTAATTTTAAAAGTTTTCTACAGGTTCGCCGTCATTTCTATGAAAAAAAAAATATTTCGTTAAATGCTTTTTCAAACCTAAATACTATGTACCATCTTTTTCGATAAATGAAAGTATAATTAAGGTCTGTCTGTAACAAACTTATGCAATTAGCTTACACAACAAGCACATATCAATCGAAGGCGCAAGCAAAAGTGTCCATCAATGTAGATTCTTGAAAAAATATTGATACATATCCCTGTCGGGAAAAAGTCTAAAAAATTAACAAATTTTAAAGTAGTTGGAAATTAACTACTTTGAAACAAATGCAGCGTGCGAGTCTTTAATTCTTCGTACTCCTATATTTATATGAGCGTAACACAAAATAATTAAACAACTTTTGTGGTAAAGAGAATTGAATCCATATAGTATACCTACATATGTGTATAGTATATACATACACTGTACTCATAAAAACTCTCATCCGACAGCAGAACGCTGTTGTGTCATTCACTTACAATTTCCAATAAAAACAGATGACAAATTGACAGCCGTTGTCGAAAATATTTACGAAGAAAACAAAACAATTTACGTGAAAAGCTAATATATTCATAAAATTCTAAATTTCTATCTAAAGCTTTTTCCCATATATTCCACAGTCCAAGTCCCAAGGAAAACCTAAAGAGATGCTTTTGGCATTAACATAGATGCCTTTTGTATCGAAAATCGTGACCCAGAGGAAGTTACTAGCAAGGCCATTCAGGTGTTAAAAAAACAATGTTTTTACGAAGTATATGTATATGCAGAAGAAACTACATATATTAAATTTTATTTGAAACGTGAAAACGTACGTTAAAAATTAACTGAATACCTTACTTAGTTTAAACAAAAATACACATGTAAATATATTTTATAAAAACCAAACTAAAATGCGTTTTTTTAAAGTTTGAAAAGCCTAGGTATAAAATAAACAAGTTTAAAAACAAAACGAATTTAAAATAGTTGTAAAAAAGCAGTTTTAAAGTAGCTGGAAATTAATACATTTTATTGCAGTTGCAAAAAAAGTAATTTTAATGTTCTTTCTTTCAAATATCAAACATCGCCATGTTAAAAAAGTTAGTTGAAGACAAGAAAATAGAATAAATTAAAACCACTTGTGGTTAGAAAAATAGTTTTTTTTAAATTGCTTTTAAAGTACTTTGATTTCAGACAGGGATATTATGTAAAATGTAGATGTGTGTGTATGTATGGAGCGCTGAAAAGCCTTGTGACTTGCCATTGCTGTGATGGACGTCGGCTGTCCATCAATCTTCATTTAGCCAACCGAGATTTTAGAGCAAAGTTGCCATTCACCTCATTTGAATTTTTCATTGCATGTCGGCGATAATCTATTGCTCCTGGTACTGGCTTTTGTTGTTAATTCGTGCTGTTGTCGTAGTTGTTGCTGTCGCGTTGGTTAATTGCACAACAATCGGCAGGTTGATGTGCTGTAAGAGTAATTGAATGGAAAGTGTGTACAAAAGTAATACAACAACATTAAATAAAAGGTCTGCAATAATTTAATTAAAGCACCGTTATTTTCGATTTTTTTTTGTTAGTGTGTAATTTAAATTTTATCGCGTGTAAGTGAATGCCTAAACTGGGGAGTGTAAGAATAATTTTTGTCGCATGCAACTGAATTCCGTGCACAGTAAGTTCTCTCATTGGCGCTCTCTCTTCGTGCGCTTTGATTTACTGATTGGCTGAGCACCGCAGTATACATATGAACATAAGTTGCACTACCATCATTTGTACGTATTTATATTAAAATATACTTATTTCGATTTTCTTTGTGATGAACGCGAGGGATCAGCGGCTCGCTCATGAATTGTGGGGTTAATTAGTTAATTAATTAAACCATGATTGACGTGGCAGCGTCAGGTCTCTGTGGGCGCCGAATATTGAAGCCAAGCATTCATTTGTATAGTACCTATGATGAAATACGCTGCATAAGAAAGAACACTAAAAATAAATCACTGATATTAACAACCACAAAAATTGTGAATAAAAGAATATAGGATTGATAAAAATATTCGAAAGTTTATAATGAAAAAAAATTAATTGAACTTAATTCATAAATAAATACAAATAAATAGGAATAAAAGATAGATATAAACTATCGGCAAAAATAAAAGGCCGCTGTGGTAGGTGGTCGCTGTGGCCGAGTTGGTAGCGGTGCGTGCTATAACTCGATATGCTGCTGAGTTCGAGGTTCGAGTCACAGTCAGGGCAAGCAAAATCTTAAACATAGAAAAAGTTTTTCTAATAGCGGTCACCACTCGGCAGGCAATGGCAAACCTCCGAGGGTATGTCTGATATGAAGAAGCTTCTCATTAAATACATCTGCCGTTCGGAGTCGGCACAAAGTTGTATGTAGGTCCCTCCATTTATGGTATAATATAAAGACGTACACCACAAATGGTAGAAGAAGCTCGACCAAACACTGAGCTATATAGTGTAAGCGACAAAATTATATTATATAAAAATAATAGGATTCGGACATTTTGACTCATTATATGTACATATGTATGTATTTTGACGTTTAGGTTCCCAAATTTAAAAATGTATGCAAAATTTGTTTTAATTCAAAAATAATAATATTGCTGATTTTTTAATTGTTAAAATTAATTTTTCTGAACTAAAAAACTGCTGAAATAAATAAATTTAGATTTCAATTTTTAAGTTTGAAAATTTCATGAATATTTTTTTTTAAATAACACTGTGCATATAGCTTAAAGTTTTTGTTAATTTATTATTTTATTCAAATTCAAAAAAAAATTCAACTGAGAATATTGGAAATTTATTAAAGATATACCTATATATAGCAAGAACTGGTTAAAATATTGAGTTTATATTATTTTAGCGTCAGTGTATGTGGGTCATTAAATGAGGGAGTAATAAAAATTTAAATTAATAATACAAATTAAAAAAGTCTAGTAAAATAAAATGATAAAAAAATAAATAAATAATAAGTATTTACAAACAATTTTTTATGAAAAATGTAAATAAATCAAGGCAATCAATAATATCAAAACAAATTAAATAAAACTTAAAAAAATACCAAAATATTCACAAGGTTTAAACGAAAGTATAAAAAAAATAAATTTGACACACGTTCAGGCCGAGAATGGGAGATATGCAGCTTTTTTTCTTTCCAATACAACCTCCACTTACTTAAATGTTTTACTGCAGTTGCTTGGTGATGTGCTTTAATACTCCGTTTTTAATATTAGTGAGACATTTTTGAGGACTTTCATTTATTTACTAAAATTGAGTGTTGCACCAATATGCATGCACACAAACATTATAGTGTGCTTGAATTAAAAAGTTTTCTTTTCTTTTCGAAAATCTTTTCTACTTAAGTTTAAATATTTTTATTATTTCATTTTTAATCCATAATAGCTTAATTTGAGAATTTTATTTTGCCACTTTTGAAACTACTAGTATTTAATGCAATTTAAATGTATCTTTAATTTTTATTTTCTTTTAGCTGTCTTAAAAAATTTTTAAATTTAAATATTTTTTTATTTAAAGCTAAAAAATTGTATTTCTGAATTTTTAAAAAGCTTTATGCAATTAAGAAATGATGGCTTCATATGAGAAAGAAATCACTTACAAAAATGAAAGGAGTATACTAAAACACCGCAGTTATTTAATACTTGTCCCAAATTTATATAAATTAAAATAAATTCGAAATGCTTTACGAGTAGAACAATTTTATAAAACTATCACATTAAGAAATTATGTTAATATTTTTAATTGGTGTATTATATTGTGTAATAATCTTATAAAATTGTTTTTTTTTTGCACTTGCCTGAAAATCCAAAATATTATCCATATAAACTCACAAAAAACTTTTCCAAAATTTTAACTTTGTACGGAATTTGTCCGCAAGAGTAGTTCCATCACTCTGAGAGAAATTCACACTTTGCTTTAAACGGTTAAAAGATATTTGCCAAATTTAAGTTTGTCATTTTCTAAGCTGTTCTCAGTTGTGGCTAACATTTAGAATCTTACACACATTGATTTTTAATTTTCTCATGTCAGCTCCTATGGGAAGTCGGTTCACTATGCGCTGATAAACTATGGTGGCAATAAACCTATGATGGCAATGAACCTACAGTGTACATGTCTACACACATTCATATACATACATAAATAATTAATAAGTTATACAGGAAGTTCAAGATTTTGACAGCTTTCCTATATAATAATAATAATTGCTGCAGATATATCAAGCGTAGTTTTAAAAACTTTACCAGTAAGAGTATTAAAATGGTTTAATTAAATGGTAACTGGTTTTCCTAACCTATGTACTATATCTATATTGAGAGTTGGTTTTATTCAGATGTGGTGTGTGTATCTATAAATTTATTGACATATATAAACAAATGAATATTTCAAATTGAAAGTGCTAATTAACTGTGTAAATCTCGGTTGTAAGATTTTATTTGCAGTTAAGATGCATGTGTTTTATATTGATTTTTAATAAAAATGTATATAATATAAAATATCGCACAAAAGATAAGTCTATATAAGTTAAAAAATAATCGCTACGAGAAAATAGTTAATTACCTTCTATATGATGTCATTTATTTTGCTAAAAAAAAATTTTTTAAAATATGAAACTCAATCTTTGGCACGTCCTTCTTTCGAAAAGTCAACAGGTCCTACTTAATCTAACATCGTTACCGATATTGACGTTCGATATGGTTAATGATATTATTACCTTAGCGTAATTATTCGAATATATATAGTAATCTATAATATATGTATAATGCGTCATCATTGTAGTGTGCGATTTTTTTTGACACAAATCTTTTTATCAAATTTTGGAATTTTGTAACTCTTCTACGGTTTTTGCGTGGGTTTTTATTTGTTCATCATGCACTTCCAGCTAAAGATTTTTTTGCAGTGAACTCAGTACATATTCCAAGAGAATAATTTCAAAATGGTGGCGGTCAAACACTTTCTGGTGAAACAGAACACGAAATGTTCTTAAAAGACTTGATATACATACATATGTAGATTCAAACATGTTTTCTGAGTTTGTTAAGGAGTCTTATATATGTACATGAATGGTACCACAATAAGAGTAAATGATGTTGATCGGGATCCCGAATTTAACGAAGTTTTGATTCGTAATTTTTAATTTGCCAAAAAATCTAACACGTCTGTAATAGTTGTATTTTAGACGTATACAAAATAACATTAATATAACAAAGAAGAACGATTTGTGGTAAATCATGAATGTATTTATTGGTATTTTCAAGAAAAAAATAAAAACATCGTAAAATTTGACACACATACTCAATAATTTTTACTTCAAGTAAAAATATACGTATCTACATATTTGGTTCATAAGCAAATGCACTTTGAGCGAGATAGATTTATCCCTTTCATCAAAAGGAAATCTCAATGAAATAAAAGCCTTAAGTGTGTTATTCTCCAAGCTGGTTCCAATTTTTTTTTCATTTAATATCTGCAGTAGAGAAGCACTGTTAAATGTCCTCTGTAGGGCATAGCTTATATCGCCCCATTACAAAAGCTATATATCTTTTACCAAGCCTTCTGATAAATTGTATGTCTTTCGATTATTGGAAAATTGCCCGGGAGATTAGGTATATGCGGCACACACTTGAATATGAACACATATATATGTATGTATAATTCAAGAGTATGGGTAAGTCAATTGCCCCGCAGAGTTCTTGTTTTTCTCTTTACTATTTTTATAACTTGCTAATTTGCGTGCTTTTCATTTGACTACTTGTGGCATGTGATAAAATCTTAGCAATTGCCAATGTGCCAACAGTGCCAATTAGTCGGTACGAACGGATTTCGTTTGAACGTTTTATTACATTGACATCTGCAGGGATTTGAACACTGTAGTAAAGTAAAAAAAGTACGAGACCGAAAAGCGAAGCGAAAAATGTGATTTATTTGTCCATAATTGCATTGACTTAAATTATGTTTTTGTGATTAGTTTGTGATTGCCTACAACTTACTGGTCCTGCTAACTGCTTACTTGTCTCTTCGAGGTTGGACATACCTTTGATAGGCACAAATTAAATCACAAAAACATGTCATTAAAGCCACATAAAGCTAAACAACTTAAAGTTGATTAAAAGGTGATTAGAGTTAAGGGTAGTCATTTTTTCTTTAACTAATAAATTAGTGCAACGAAGCAAATTTGAAAATTTGCTGCTAGACCAAAAAATGGTAAATAGTAAGAAATGAACGAGGTCATACCAAAGGCAATGAGTAGATCCTTAAACAGAATAAACACTTCGAAACAATAATAAAAGAAAAGAACGAGTAGAAATAAAATGAAGTAATACAAAATAATGTTAAAATATAATCTAAGAAATCAAAAACAAGTAAAATGAAAATATTATTAAAATCAAATAAAATAAAATAACTAAAAAGGATAAATAATAATTAAATAACGAATTAATCTACAAAAACATAAGCGGCTCTTTTTAAATTTATATTGTAATTTATTATGATACGGATGAAGTAGAGACAAATTTCAAGAAAGCTACATCCTGTAAAAAAAAATTTTTTAATAGAGTTGTCTTAAAACTTAGATGTAATTTATTTATTTTATTTTTAAATGAGCTAAAGACCAATTTTTGTTGGAAAAATAAGAGAAAAAACAACAACATTTCCTCATCCGACTTCTTTCTTCACGGCTTCGGCTGGAGTCGAACCCAAAAACTGGCCTTTAGCTCATTTAAAAATAAAATAATGAAATTAAACAGGTCGAAAACAACAAAAAGTAATTTATTTATATTTAATTTATTTAAATTAAAAGGTGGTAACGAATAACGGGGTAAAAGTAAGAAAGAAAATAGACTTACGAAGGCTACATTCATTTTTTTAAAACACTTTGTCACATTAAATTAATAAGTTACACCAGAATTGTAAAAGTTTCATTAGTGATATATTTTCAATAAGAATTGCGATCTATGCAAACTTCATGTTCAATTAAGTTAGTATATCTCAACATAAAATTTTTCTAGAATTTTTTCTTACATTTTATTGTTTCTTTTTTAATAATCAAAGACTAGTTTTATTAAAAAATATTAATAAAATAAAAAAAGTATTTTTATAATGTTAGTATTATAATTTTTTATTTTATAAAATTTTTAACTAAATACTCTTATTCTTCTAATGTTATATATTTTATTTATATTTTCAATTAATTGTATAGTTTTTATTTCGTTTAATTTAGCTCAAAATGTTATTCTCCATAAAAGTGAGGCAGATACGCGAAATTAGTAAAAACTTGCTTTAACTGAAATTTAAAGTTCGCCACATACTTGCTACAATTATTCTATGTATAATTAAAAATTGCATTTACTTTTACATATTTCTCTATTTCCCTGCATTTACTATACGTTCAAGTTTTCCTCTTCAATCAAACACAAATTCTTTAATGCCGTCGTAATTTAACTTATTGGAAGTAGTAGTGCCATTGAGTTTCCTTCCTTTCCTTAATGGCATTTCAAAATAATAAGCAGTTTCTCACAATTTTCCCAACTGAAAATTTTAGTCAAAACTTGCACCTAAAGCCACTGACCGCTACTGACATGACCTGAAAGCAAGTTTTTGTTTTTACGTACAAACAAATATCTTCTTGACTTCTTAAGTGATTTGATTTCCGGCATTGCTTTCTTTCTTCCTTTCCGCAATATCACATTTTTAATGAGCAACATACAACGTCAGTTGTTGAAATATTAAGATTTTCAATTGTATACATTTTTACTGCACTTACTAAGTAAGCATTTTGAATATTGTTGCTGGTTTAATATGTAATAAATAAAATATTACGCGAAATCTTGAATTAATATATGTTTGTATGTGTACATAAGTATTTCCATATTAATTTGTACAGGTATTTTTCTTCAGTTGCTTTCTACGTCTTCTAATTGTTGTTGCATGCACTCGGATTTAGTAGGCAAGCGACAGAAAGGGAGGAGAAAAAGGCAGACATGCAATGCATCATTTTAATTTTGTTATTCCTAGCTTAATTCTTTTGCAACAAAAATTCTTTGGAAGCATAATTGAGCGCAAAATGAAAATGAATTTTTCGAAGTTCTTCGCAATAAAATTTTTGAATTATTATGTTCGCAACACTGGTTTTTATTAATGTAGCATAGTTGGCAAAATATTTTAATAAAGGAACAAGTTAAAAATTCCTTCCAACTCGCAGTAAAAAATAGCAAAATAAATGTAAGTAACCAAATTCTACATGATTATAAAACGAAGTTGTATGAAACTTGGAACAGAGTTATAAATTATTTTAAGACCTTAAAAATGTATTACGCCTTAAGTTACAGTAGATATACGAATATAGTTATTTCTATGATTATACGCCTGATGCCTGAAGAAACAATACTTGCGAATTTTATTTAAAAATAACCACAAACGTCGAATATAAATATATAAAAAACGAATTATAGAAGCCTCAAGATTATTTAAATAAATTATCTAAATTAAAAATACAAAGTCCAATAAACCGAATACAACAAGTTGAAATTTGCCTGATTTTTTATGGTCCAGCGGTTTTGGACCAAAAAGAATTTACTATCGAAAGTATACACTTATATATATGTCTTAAATGTAGAACAATGGTTTTTTATGCACAATATTTTGAAATCATTAACAGATCACATTTTGCCAATTCAAGGGAAACTAGTTTTCTATAAATCAGTCGTCAACATTTTTCAGTTAAAATATAAATCATTATCAAATTTATATAAATGAAAGTTTGAAATATTATCATTATTAGCTCATTTCCTGATTATAATTTATTTTATTGTAACTATTTTACACAAAATAAACAAATAACTTGAAAACTTGTATTGTTTGATGTTAATCCTTTAAATCATACTCTTCTTTAGAAGAAATATATTTTTTGCTAGCATAATTAGTCGGTGAAATACCAATTGCATGTCACTAAATCTCAAACTCAATTTCAATCTTCACCTTAAAGAAGAGAATCAAGTCAAAGTAAATTCTAACTTTTTTTTTCATTATTAAGGGCCTTTTTTTATGATCTCTGGTTAAACGTTTCACGGAACAAAATGCGCGTTACTGCCATCCATCAAATAAGAAAGCGCTGAATACTAAACTGGGTATTAGCTAACTGCCACTAATTTCAATCAGACACTCAGCTACCGGCTCTTAGCGGTTTACTTAAAATAATTATATTTATATGGTAATTTTTCATAATTTTTCTGAGCTTGCGTAAAAAGTAAAACGAGAAACTTAAATATAAATTTTAAATATTACTTAACATATTTAATAGTAGGTATTAGTTTTAAACTACAAATATTTAACGCTTATACAATTTTTAGTCCTACTAAAGATTTGTTCACTTACAATCGTCCAGTTACTTCACAAAAATCTCATATATTTTTCCTATTCTTTTCAGAGCAAATCATGATTCAAAATATATGCAGATAAAACTAATGGATAGCAAAATGCATTTGTGGGTCATCCTATTGGTAAGTGTTCTTTATATTTTTCATAAATATTTCTACTCTCTATTTGCACATTTGAAAAAATTCAATTTAAAAAAATAAAAAATTAGGAACACGAATCTTTACTCATTCTTAATACTGCAAGAATACTTTTTGCAGAAAAGCGTTAAGGAAAAAAGCTTAAAATTGCATGGCAATTGGACACAACTGCACTCACTAGCGAGGTCGTTGCAAAATGTGTTGGAATTTTTTTCAAGTAAAATAAATAGTTAGAATAAAGAAAGAACAAATGTTTGCTAGAAACCTTGCATCAGTTTCTATTTGTGTTTTTTTTTGTTTTCTCAATTTGTAATTTATAACAACCGCCAAAGTGGTAAAAAGTCTCATTAATTTTTTCGACAAATAACGTTCGCAGTGATAACTGCTGGCTGCTGACACTGCCCTCGAAGTACACGCATTTCAGGAAAATAAGTTTTAAAAGGCTAATTCTTCGCTCTTACTTTTTTTTTTCGTTAAAAGCAAAAACATTTGTCTAACGATATGTATGTATGTATATGTAAATATGTACGCCATAAGAACGTAAGTTTATTAGTATGCACCCGTATTGAAGGCGGCAAATGTTTACAACTCCATTTCCATTACTGAGGTTCGCTCTTGTATTTGCTTACAACTCTACCACTCATTCTCGTCCATCTCCTCCACTCACTGGTTGCTCATTTTTTCCATAGTCATTTATCAAGCTTTCAACAGCTTGTGAATATTTCAAGCATTCACTCACTTGGAAACTCCCATTTTTATAAAGTTACAGGTACAATTGTGTTGGTTGTTGTCACTGGCCTTTTGCTTACTTCAGCCGCTTTTACAACTTACTTTAGTTGCAATTTGTTCCGCCTGCCGGAGAAGAAAATTGTGTTTGGTGCGCCTAAGAAAGCAACAGCAACAAACTTGTATGGAGAGCAATAGCAAAATTGGAGCAGAAGTATTAAAAAAAAAGATTAACTTGTGGCAAGTTGCTTTCTCCTTTTGTACAAATCAAATCCATTAGTTATGCCATCAATTTGGTATGAAATCAAAATAAATTTATTTAAAAATTCTAAGGTAGTAGACCAACAACAACTACAACAAATGGGTATTCAAATGCAAAACATAATGGGAATCATTGGTGTGTACGTTCCTGTTTGGTCTTGCTTAGCGAGCTACGGTCATAAACGTTCAGTGGTACCCTATTGACCCTTGTGTTGTTGGCTTAATAAGTGTTTGTTTGTTTTCTAGTTAATAAATAGACGTGGGTTATAATTTTTTTAAGATCAATGAAGTTGAAATGGAATTGTCTCAAATACCTTTACTATTAAATATTGTGTTAAGAAGGGGGGTTTAATGCTAAGAGAAATATTCTTAAACGTTCAAATAATTTTCGGCCTACTTTAGGACCCCAACAATTTGGATTACAAAGACAGAAATAAGCAAACGGTCCATTACCGATGACATTTAATACGCAGCGTAGTTCGTGTTAATATAATTTCAGGGATCTGATATTAACATTTACGTGCCTAAGTACCTTTAATTATTCAGATTGAAGTGGCTATTGTTGTTGCTATTACGGCAAGCCAACTCATGAAACGTCAAAAACTCCAACTGTCCTAATCGCTCAGCTCAATAGATAGGAGGCCTATAAGCCAATCAGTCGCGACAAGGTTGGTCTATAGTGGAAGTGCTGCCAGATGACGGGTGATTGGTATTGTGGTTGGGTTAATTCTGGATAAGTTAGCATTTTGAGGGATTAACGAGGCAACTGCAACTCATTTCTGTGATGGATGCCAATAGGTCCTCAATTATGACATTCACGAGACGAAGAATGTGGGAATTGATTCACTGAGTTGATCGGATCCTTGTTAAAGAGCGGGATCTCGTTTGTAATCAAGCTGATTTCTGTAAGGAAATATGTTTCATTACTAGGAATAAACCGAAATTGCATTCATATGACTTCAGTCGCTCCCCGCAGTTCGGCATTCTCGAATGTTAGTAGCCTTATCTACTAGTGCCCTCCAGTTTCAAGCGACAACAAGCGCGCAGTTGAATTTGTCAAAAACGTTTCTTTGTCCTTACCACAAATGTTACCAGCAAACGTCTTGAGAACCTCCCTGTGGATGTGTAGTTTCCAGTTGACTGCACTTGGCTGCGGTTAAGTAAAAGGTGACACTGAACATTTTCAGATGATTAGTCGTCGGTATAGCAATCTGATTATTTAAATCTGTGGTCAAAGTGTTAATATTTTACTTTGTGTTTATTACATTGAAACCTATTAAGTAGTATCTCCAAGGTAGTACACTGCAATTATAATAAAGAACTTATAAGAAAGAGAAGATTTTGCTTTTAAAGATTAATCCGATATGGAAAATGTTGCCAAAGTCAGACTGAGTTACTCATATTAATCATCGGCATAGTCTTCAGGCATTTCCTACCTATTAAAAAACTAATCCCCTAGAACGTATAATTGGCATTGTGAATATATTTTGTGAGTGCATCCCAAGACTGTGCGAGAAGAGTCCAAGTGGGACCGATACCTTAACTTTAGAACTTCTGTAAAACGGATGAAATCAGATAATTTCAAAGGCCTAATGATTATTTCAAGGACAGTCCCCTTCTATACTTCCGTAGAGATTAATATCTTCATTTAAGAGGTTAACATTTATAACTGTCTCCGAAAAGGTGTATTTGCAGTCAATTAATGTTTAGACAAACCCTTCCAATTTACATTGGCGAGAAGTTTAGCTCCAAACAACATGTGTGTTTAAGGGATTTTCATTTTATGTTTACTTTGACCTTTTCACACTAAATATATATTTTGAATTCTGTGTAGGCTTCCGCACTTTAAAAGCTTTCCTTTTCCTTTCAAATTTTATCCTTTATCTTAGTAGCTGTTTCTCTGCTACTTCTTCTTTAAGCTTTCTTTTTTCTTTGCTGCCTACAATTTTGCACAATTTTTCACAATGATAAATTACTTCGGCCATTGTATCCGAAATGTAACCAATAACTTTTATATTATTGCTATGCGTGTGATGTACATCGCAAAAGCAATGCTTAAAAAAATTGAAAATAGCAAAATATCCTTATTTACCAAGAGGGCGTAGAGTTACGCAAATAAACTCTTTCAGGCTTTAAAATTTTAATTTTCCCTTGCCCTTCGTATGGTGATATAAATTACTTAGATATAATATATAATAAACTGGGAGTAAGTTTGATTTATTTTTAATTGTTACTCATTACACATACAGCTTTATTATAAAGGCAAAGCCTACAAACAAATGTAAATATAAACTTAAAAAATAATAAAATTTATTTCCTGCGTGACGACTGATCTCGATCAGCAATCACTATGGTTTTTGTGACAAATATTGCTTATAATTAAAAAAAGTTTTTTATTTTACATTTTTGCAGCAGTTATGTGCTGAGGAATTTAACAATATTGTTTCTTTATCAGATATGGATAGTATACATGCCTCAAAAATGTATAATTGCGGAGCTCCTCCCTAAAGAGTTATCCTCCCTAAAGAATTATCCAGAATGCCAAATTAGGGAAATATATTTTATGCATTGCTAGATGATTGATAGTTTATATACTCTGACTGTAGCGATGATATTAGTACTCAAGAATGCAACTATATTGGGCATTGGAGGCCATATCGTCGCTTAGTAAAAGATAATCTTAGCAGCTATCCCTTTTCTCAACGTATTTGAAAATTTAAACTGGTGTAATCTCGATAAATTTATTTACTTTGAAAATCGGCTGATTAGTTTGCGGTCCAGATTAGGCAGCGCTGGATTTAGAGGTTGCCACTTAACAAAAGTTGCAAAGAAGCAAACTCTAGTCGACCAACGTATTGCAAGAAATTTACTTTTACTTTGCTTCTTTTTGCTTTCAGTTATAGAAATGAGACATTAGTTACACTAATTCTTGCTCATTTATTTACAATATTGTAATCAGAAGTTCGACCGTTACAAAACCTGTTCCAACTACGTTCTCCTCCAGAGACAAATTTTTGGAAATTTTTCCCCAATTTGAAATCAAAATTTCAGGAATTATATTGGGATATAAAAAGGGAACTTCGAGGTCTATTATGACATTTTGATTTAATTTTTTGGTGAACTGAGCTGAAATTAACGTTTATAATGCCGTTGAAAATTCACATTTTTGCTTTAAAATATGGCATTAAATAAAAATGTTTTTCTCCTTATGGGTACAAATTATCCATTTGCACATGCTATATTAATTTAATTCAAATTATTCTTGCCAACAAAAAGGGTTGACCTGCTATTACTCCATAAAAAACAAAGTTGCTGTCATGGCAACAAGTTAAGATTAACGAGTACTGATGCTTTTAACACCTTTCACTACTTTTATTTGACCAACACGCTTCTCTACTGTCAGCCATTTTGACCAACATTTTTTTTACCGCATTTTGTTCTTGCGCATCTATTGCTGCTGATTTAAATTCAATTCATTCACCGCAGAATGTCTTTTGCATTCAATAAATTGCCGTTGAAAGTTAAGTCTTTTCTTTTTTGACCTTTTTTTTTTAATTTTACTTGCACTTAAGCTGCTCATTTCACTTTCCATTTCGACGCTTACTTCGGTACGTTGCTGATGGCTGATGGCCTTTTATTATTATCATCCTTTCGTGCATATTTCTTTACATAGATTCACTCATGCATATGTGCATGTTTAGGTAAGTTCATTGGTATTATTTTACGACTACTAGGATTTAACAAAAACATTTAACGATTGCAAACCGATTTAATCTCGAAACCAACTTGTAAGAGCGTGTTTCTTTATGAACTGCATAAGGCGATATTTACACAACTCACAGACCTGTTCAAACAGATAGCAACACATGTAGATGCTTTTGGAAATTAACACCACTTTTGTAACAATGAATAGGGAAAAAAGAACACTCTTCTGTCAATGCTTGGAAGTTGAATGCAAAGTTAATAGGAAAGAGAGGATATATGTACATATGTAAAGTGGAAAGGTATGTTAATGGAAAGGTAAGCAATAGGATAATTAGGGATAAGACTAAGGATATTGATATGGAAAAGCATATTAATAGGGATGAGAATAGGCATAATAATAAGGACAAGGATAAGGGTGAAGATATGGATAAGGATCAGGATAAAGACAAGGTGAGGGATAAGGATAAAGATAAATATAAGGATAAGAATAAGAATAAGGAAATGGAGAAGAATAAGGACAAGGATAAGGATATGGATAATAATAAAAAAAAGGGACAAGGAGAAGAATAGGAGTAAGGACAAGATTTAAAAAAATGATTAGCATAAGAATGAAGATAAGGATACGGATAAGTCTAAGGATAAGGACAGGGATATAAATAAGGATAGGAATAATATTAAGGATAAGGGGATACTATATCAGGATGAGGATAAAGATAAAGTAAAGATAGGGATAAGGGAATGTATAGATAAGGATAGGGCTAATCATTAAGTTTGGGTTAGGTTAAAGAATTTTATAATGACAAATATACGGAAAATGGTGAGGATAAGAATTAGAACACGGATAAAAATAAAGATAAGGATAAGGATAACCATAGGGATAAGGAAGAGGATAAGGATAAGGATAAGGATAACGATAACGATAACGATAACGATAACGATAAGGATAAGGATAACGATAAGGATAAGGATAAGGATAAGGATTAGGATAAGAATAAGGATAATGATTAGGATAATGATTAGGATAAGGATAAGAATATGGATGAGGATAAAGATAAGGATAGTGATAAGGATAAGGATAAGGATAAGGATAAGGATAAGGATAAGGATAAGGATAAGGATAAGGATAAGGATAAGGATAAGGATAAGGATAAGGATAAGGATAAGGATAAGGATAAGGATAAAGATAAGGATAAGGATAAGGATAAGGATAAGGATAAATATAAGGATAAGGATAAGGATAAGGATAAGGATGACGATAAGGATAAGGATAAGAAAAAGGATAAGAATAAGGGTAAGGATAAGGATAAGTATAGGTAGAGGTATTAGGCTAAAGATAAAAATAATGATAAGGATAAGGAAAGGAAAGGGATAAAAAGATATACAAGTATAAATATAAGGATTAGGAAAAATATATGCGTATGCATTCAGATAAGGATAAGGAAACGGATAAGAATTACGTTATATCTAAGGATGAAGATAGGCAGAAGTGTAAATATAAGACCTAAGATCGTGATAAAGATAAGAATAAGGGAAAATACGAAAGTTATAGACCGATTGGGAAACTGATATGAAAAAAAGGACAATGCCCTTAAAGAGCTTTACTATAGAAGTTATTAACTTCTCTGCCTTTTTTGTTAATTTATTTTGCAACTTTAACTCTATCCATTTTAAATTTTTTCATACCTTCTATTACCTTTTGTGACAATTGTCTGACTGTATTTTGTTCCAAGTCATGAATATCCGCTACTTTTGCTGTCTAGCCGTCTTTCAATGCATTCACCACATTACCACAAAGTATTTAACAACTACGAAGTTTCTACATTAAGCTTGTCGCTTAAACACTTTGCTGAGAACAAAGAAGTCGCACATTACTAAATACATAAATACCAGCAAACATTCATATATGGTATACTCGTATTAAAAATGTATATATTTATAAGTTCTTGACTATGTTAAGTTATAGCTGAATAGCGCAGACAGTTTTTTGAATAAGCCGTTAAACATTTCTTCTAATTCTGTTTCCATACTGCTAATGAGTACGCGAGATGCAAAGATCTTCAGCACGCTAAAATTCTTCATTGAATGGTTTGTAACTAACTAGCGAAATGTTCAAAAGCGGGAGTTGCTTGGAAAGTCTGCATAATCCTCTTCCCAGCAATGAAAACCTCGAGTTCTGCTCAGTTCTGTTGTTGAAGTGCTGTTTGCAGCCTCTCAAGTATGTATGTATGTACATATTATGTGTGTGTGTATATGTTGCGTTTGCGTTGCCAGCTTGTTTCGATATGGAGAGTTGCCAGCGCGCACTTAATGTCAAAGTGGTGAAAAAGTCTGCCTTCAACGCTCGAAATAGAAGTTAGAATTACAAGCGAAAAATTGGGGGGGAAAACAATAGAAGAAAGTTTTTGTATGTGCGCTATTTATAAAGCACTCTATATTCCAAGCTAGCCAGTTCGTTGACATTTATTTCGAATGGGAGAGCAAGTACTTTCTTCTACTTCATTTCGAAACTCTTTATTCATAATTTCTACTTAAGCCCCGACTTTTACTTAGCCAAACAACACAATATAAACTTTATTTTGAGCAGCAACGCATTTGAACTTGCAATTGAAGATGAAAAAGAGTTGAACGTTGAACTTTGTGTTAAAAAATTTCTCGATGGCAAAGTAATGAAGCGGGGATTTATTGCTTAAAGATTGGAAAAAATGGTATACTTCTATAATGACACTAAATAAAGTTACTTACAAAACTCAGAACTAAGCAGGCTTTCATGACATTGAAGCTGCCTAGAAAGTCATCATATTGAAGACTATCATGGGGATATTAATTAGCTCTGCAAAAGGAAGTTAATACTATTTTTGATTGATTCATTGCATCGAAATAGTGCAGTCCGGATCCTTTAGTAAAATATCAACTAGCGGTACATCAAATGGGGTTCACAATAACCAATAATCGGACTTCTGTTAATGAATTCGATATTCGAAAACTCCAAGGCACAGATAAAGAATTTTGTTGGCAACCCAAAAAGAAAAAACCGTTATCAAAATAAATATAAAATAGAAAATAATAAACATTGAATAATAGAAAATGTAAATGTACACAAAATATTATTGAGGAAGCCTCTTCAATAGAAATTGTATTTTCTCGTTGGAAAATATTGATTTAAATTTTTTGTATACCATTTCCCCGAAATATTTTTTTGTTCATTTTAATTGAATTGTACATTTCATCAAATTAAACACTTAAAACGTTTGGAAAATTTTTAAAATTTTAAATAAAGTTTTATAAAAAAAGGTACATTATTTAGTGATGAGTTCATTCAAATTTCGATTTATAGGAATTTCATCGGGTGGCTCTCTAAAACCTGATATACCTAGATGATATATTGCAGAATTACTGTTATACTACAGCCAGTACAAGAACAATATTGACAACCGCTTAGGACTAAGAAGAAAACTTTTAAAAAAGTTGCGCCTACTGGAAAATGCTGCGGATTTTTTTATAGAAGTTTGTTAGTGTAAGAACGTGAAGACAGTATTTTTTTTTCATTAGACAAGCCAAGAGAAAGCCAACTGACGTACTTGGACTCATCTGGGACGGTTATGTTTTTTCCAATATGTTGTTTTTTTTATATTGTCGTATATTTGGAATAATGTTTCTCAAATATGGCAGTTATTTGTTGACTTTGGTTATTAAAAGGTTAAAATATTAAATTACAACTTGCTTTCCACCCACCAATTCAACTTTCTCAACTTTTAGCCAAACACTTCATAACATTGTCATCTTCTTCGCATATTATTCAAGTAACCTAACCAACTGATCATAAAGTCAATGCAAATTTTGTTTCCTGCACAGCAGCAACTTTACACTATATTATATTCAGCATAAGTTTCTGTTTTTTTTTTGGTTGCAGAAACAGACGTGAAACTTGATACCGAAGCAGCATATGAAACGCCACAAACACACACAAGAACATGAGCAGACCAACAAAGTGATGTTTGTGAGGCCGTTTAACTGACATAAGTACCCATAACGTAATCGCTATAAAATGTTGATATTGCTGGGTGTTACTTTTGTCAGGCTGGCAGCCGGCTAGACAAGCGACATAAACAACATTTTTTACAAATGACACTTTCCGCATTCAACAATCAGCTTTTTGCATTTCGTAATCGGCATTTGTTGGCTGGCGGCAATAGGCATTCAAGTGCTTGCAAGCCAGTCATTGTGCCGGACGCTGAGTAGAACTTACGGCCAATGAAAATTGGTGTAAGGCTTCCCCATACTTTTCGCACTCTGGTCGACAAAAAATAAATAAAATAAAAAAAAGTATAAAAAATATTGTTTTCAAATGCCAACTGATAATTGCGCGCTTGCCAGCCAATTTTAGGGCATTTGAGTAAAAACATTTTCAGTTAGTTAGACATTTTAATAAAATGAAAAAAAAAATATATATACCATATATTTTTATTAAGTTTTCCACATATAATTTGCCAAATCAAGCAGAAAAAAGTGCTCACTGGGAGATTTTTATTGGACATCAAAATCTAGATTTGATATTCAAAGTTCTTTTTAAATGCCATTTGCTGCTTCCGACGTTATTAAATTTTTGAATTATTACAAAAAAGTCGAAATAAAAGTACAAGATGTTGGTAAACATGTTTTTTTTTTTAGTTCTTTCCTCCTCGTGAATGGCATCTACAAATTTTCCTTGAAATAAACACAAGTAAAATGACAAGCAAATATTTTATTAAACCTATTAAAAATCAGATATTAGCCCATTTTTCCGACTTTGAGGTTGTACTTTAATATCTCATTGGTTTTACGCAAATCGTTTGTTTGATTAAATCATAGGAATCAGTAAAAGACTGCATATTTTCACTGTTTCTGATTATCTTCTGACCCACTGTAGTGTGGCAAAGCCGTGAAACTTTAACTTGGAACGCATGCAAATTATCAACTGATCCTTATGCATATCTAAAGACAATTTTTTTTATTTTAGTACATAGAAATGTACTGCATTGGCAAGAGACTTAACCCCAGTGAAATAGCGTTCTGCCATTACCATCGCCACCATTTTCGTCGCTATGTATTTGAGCACGTCACCTTTAAGGTTAGACATATATTGATTCATTGCTAGTTAGTAGATTGTGTCTTAGAAAGTATATCCAATTTTAACAGACTGTAAAAGGTCAGTAACTGACGTAGAAGCGTTCAAACCGCCTGCCGACAAAAAGTTCGGTGGGTTAAAAACTTACACTAACGGATACCCCGTTGGACGCTTCCCTTTCTGAAAAAAACAAATTAAATTAAATTAAATATCGTCGTTTTTGAAAAAATATGTATTTATTTCTTAGGTCTAAGTGCCAGTCGTCAGGTCATTGAACATTGTACGGTCGATCTGAAGGCTTGCTTTCATTATGGCCCTATAAAAATATTACACTCTCTTAAGGCTCACGTTATCTGGATACTTATTTTATTTTATCGATCAGAATCTCTGTGCTTCTAATATATCTACATTCTGAGCCACCAAGTTAATACGTTTTAAATTGTATACAGCTTGTGGAATGCTCTTAGTACTCAACTAATTGGATTAACCACTTTTTTATTTCACCTGTAAAAATTACCAAAATTGTCAACAGTTTGCTTTCTTATCTTCATATAAGGCAGCCATCTGTAAACGCTTGTTTTAAGGCAGCATTTTTCCTACTTCAATGGCCTTGACTTAAAAAACCATTTAATTAGTGTATTACTTGAATTATTTATTTGTTTATAAGTTATGTTGATTACTTTATTATTCACCAGTTGTTTTTTTGATACATTACCCCGCTGATTTTGTTCATCGTTTCGTATTCTCTATTTTCACGAATTTTAATGCTAGTTTTTATATGATGAGCGTTCTACAAAAACTCGTACGCATTCGAACAACGCTGTGAAAACATCATACGCCATATTGATTGAAGCACTTTCTGCTTCCTCGATTGCTTCAATTGCTTAAACTTGTGGTAAATTTATGAACGAACTTTTGTTACGTTGTATTAGCATATATTTCTACTATATATGTCTACTATAGCATTTATATCAATAAATGTACATTCTCAAAAGCTATATGCCACTATACAAGTTAAATCGCAACAGTGGTAAATGCAACCCAACGAAAAATAATGACAAAAGAATGTCAGTCAAATAGATTGAATGACAGTCTAAGCGGAGTATATAACTTTAATTTGGGTGAGTATGGAGGTCAGTCACCAGTTAAGTACCTAATACAAATTTGGAGGCAAGTGGCAGAGCGAGAAAAGCAGACAGGGAAGATTAACAATATAGGCTTTTATGCTAAACATTTTTCGTACATTTTCTTATTTCTTGCTAATCACTTACTCCTACAAATATAGCCTCGGCAGTTTGCTTCTTGTCAAGGTTCCAATGCGCCTTCGCCACAATTTCAACTAGTTCATTGTGAGTGAATAGCATAAAAAAACATTATTGCATACATACTTACAGGCGGCTAGCCAAACATTAGATCGGTAGTGAGTCTATTTTTGGATGATTTAACCTTCGTCACAGCTGTGCAGCTCACATTGACATTTACTGGCATTTGCGGGGAAACAAGAAAAAACTGAAACCTCCATCGAAAGCATTCTTTGCGCACACACAGCTGCGTTAGCTGCCAAATATTTTCTCAATATAATTATGTATGCCTTGTTCTCGGTATTTATGTTTTGGTATTCATTGAAACCATTAAAAAAAAATGTTTTTACTGCCTTGCTCCTATGGCCCTCCTTCATTAACATCTAGCGTCTGAAGCGTCATGCGAAATGAGTTATTGAAACTGTTGCAACTCATAGATAAATAATTAGGGATGGTAAATGAACTAAAGTGGTGTAAGTATATTTCTGGATACGTTCGGTCCGCAGCTCATTTCACCAGTTAAATGCATAAGAGAAACAACTTACTAATCAGACCTAAAAATTTCACTTAGTTGCTGATTTAGTAAAGGAAACTTTATCCACATTAATATAGCTAGAATGCCACTTTTTTCGCAACAAATTATCACGAAAGTATTTTTTTTATTTGTTAAGAATGGTGAAATGCATTGGAGTAAAAATCAACTAAAGAACATGTGAGTTATGACTCTTTTATGTTTAGTGCTTGTAGCGCACTCATGTATCCAGTAGCTGGAGCAAAAACAAAAGTATAAAAGTCAGCAGCATAATTGAGTGAGCCAACAAACCGAGCGAGCAGAGCTAAAACACAAAAAAAAACGAAAGAATGAAGGTATTCGAGGATGCGCGATATACACAATTGACATCTGAAATAAGAGAAATATGTGCATTGTGTATTTTAAGTCGGTTCATGGCCTAACTTTCTCATACATACATAAGAAATATATGTACATACGTAGTACATCAGTTACTTATTCCATGACCAATAAACATAAGTTTTGTTGAACATATTTTTAAAGCTTACAGTTCAAATGAGCTGGTAAATTTTCGATTTTTTTTTACAATAAGTAATTTATTACTGTTCATGGATAACTATGTATAAACAGCAAAATTCCTGTAAAAATATTTGAGCTTTGCCAACATGTAGAATATTAATTGCATTTCCTACTTTCCAAGATCCGAAGAGCAGTGTTTTTAATTCAAAATCTCTATGAATATAATTTTTGCTGCCACATCGGATATATAATCCATTTTATTTATTTATATACGTTTATATAGAAGACTGTTGACGGGAGAACCACGACAAATATGGAATCTTCCATTCAGGCACCATTTACAGATAAGCAACGGATGAACAGCGAGCTGCAACCTATTATCCATGAAGGGACGCTATATAAAAATCAGACATCACAACGGGAGAAAAAACGTTAAAGATCCAAAAAATTGAATATTGGTCTTGAAGAAGGATGACAGTTAAACGACGTGGATCCACCATCTTCAAGAAACTGACACTTTAGAGACTAGAAACCATTTAAACTGCAAATACTTAATAACTATAGTTGTGCTTTAATAGTTCTAATACACTCCTTTGCATGTATTCGGCACGTCTTACAACCTTCATGTTCAATACTCTTATCAGGCGCCCCATAGACGCCTTGTTGCCCTTGCTTGCATAAAAAGATGGCAGATAGCTGAAGGAGGTCAGTGGAAACATCTTAAATGTACACCGCTTAGCCAGTTCATTTGTCATACATTTGTCTATAGACTAATTAAGTATCTTCTCTTAGATAAGATAAATAGAGAAGCATCTAGATAATGAAAAAGAGAAGTCAGGAGTTGTACATACATTGAGTTTAAAGCACATCAATGATGAACCTAGAGCTTTAGTAGTCGACAGGAAATCCGAACAGAAATTGTAACATTTTTAAACGCTATTACGTTAGTATAAAACAAGGTCCAGCTTTCTGTTTCGAAGCTGGCTGCTGTATAACTCTACTTCAGTTATATAGGAACCTCTATATAAGGTCGATGCAAAGTTCTGGAAAAAAATTATCTTTATCATCATTGTCGTCAAAATTTAATTCGTCCGTGAAAATGTTTTCCGAAGCTTGGCTCTTAAATGGAAACTGGATAGAGAAACGTCCGCTCAGTTCCACCCCTTGATGCGTACTTTGCCGTCTCATTCGAAAATAATGCAAGTTTTCTAAACTACACTGCCTGTTGTTTCTTTTTTTTTAATATCAAAGGTTATACCGTTGCTTTGTGGCCGGAATTATCCTTTTTAGTCGTCAGAAGCTTGCAAAAGCGGTTAGTCTACCACGACAAATCAAATTATATTCTTGCAAACAAAGTCTTTGCATATTCAATGTCTGTGTTGGTAATTACAAATATGAAGAATTGAAAAAATTTATAAATTGAAATGGCTTGGGTATGTCACATGTAAAAAGACACAATTTCTTTTTGCTTTCAGACTGACTTTAAAATGTAAAATTACGTTACATCTATTATGAGCCAACACAGTTTTATACGAGTGCTGATAGTGAGCGATAAATTACAAAATGCCATAAACCAGCCAAGTCTTTACTATTGCATATAACAACATACCCCAACTCTTAAGCACTTCCACAATTCCCCCCAGTTCTGGACTAATTATATAATGAATATTTAAAAATTAATTTTGTTCCTTTCTTTCTGCCACAATGATGAGTATATGCGGGAATTTTACGATTATTTTGTCATTGTTTTGTTGCTTCCATTAAATATTCGTACTTAATTTACACATTCACTTCCGACTGTTGCAGGGCACAACATTGCGTGATGAGTAGGTGGCAGGTCAGGTGGTTTAACAAATGTTTACTGTTTGTAAATGCTGCTATTGATACCTACTTTCTTTATTTTCTGTTGCTACATTTTTGTTCCGCACCAAATGGGCTGAATGAAGCATGGTACTCTTTAGCCTCGCCTGCGATCAGAAATAACAATTCGACAAAGACGTGCACGGCATGAAAAACGGAAACAGTCTGGAAAAGCCTGCTGATGAAGTCTACTTTTTCGGGGGTGCTAGTAAATACTCATTTTTTTAACTTGGTTTTCGCTTCTTTAGCTTTTTGTTTCCCTCCTTGCGTCAGGAAATATGTTCATTCTTGCATAAAAATAATCAATTACAATGAAGTGAGAAACAACCCACGCAATCTGAGACCGATGGATACGACTTATATAAGTAGAAGATTGTTAAACGAAACATTTAAAAACATAATTTGTAGTTTATTAACTTTGCGTTCACGCAGAATGAGTGAAGAATTTTTATATTGTAGCAGTTTGTATTGTGTGGCAGGTGGTATTGATTGTTGAGGCCCTGAATTGTAATGTTGTGTTCTCCACTTTTATTCAAAATAGAAGGAAATGGTTAAATAGAGTTTTAAACACATACATTTTTTTTTTAAATCAACTTACTTTTTTGAATGTTCTGTTAATTTTTAACTTTTCAACGGCTTGTCAATTTTATTGATTGTCACTTTCTGCTACATTTTAAATGGCGTGAATATTTTAAAAAGTTGTGAAAAAATGTTGCGAAGAGTTTTCAAGGCGGGATCCATCACTCCTCTAGGTTATTATAATTGTTATTCTAAAAATAGATAAAAATTAACACTCACGAAATATGGCAAGCGTTCTTTTTATAATATGAAAAATCGAGTTGAGTATTAATTAATTATTTTATGTTAATTTTTATACAATTAACGGTAAAGAATTTCCGAGCTTAATTTTTATTTTAAAAAGTCAGTGGCAACGTCCAATACCAATAACAATAATAGTAAACATGTTGCAACTGTAACTAAAAACTCGGTAAATAACAAGGAATTACGTCAAAACAAATAATTGAAAAAAATAAGTAAAATGTTTAAAAAGAGCGCTAAGATAAGACCAAAAAGGCTGCTCCATTTCAACAATTCGACTATATACATATGTATATGTAAACTTTAGTATATAATTGTATATTAAAATGCTTGGTAAAACAAATTTTTGTATGCTATTTATAAAAGTTTCTACGAGGTAAGGCTCCGGCATTTGTAATTTGTTAAGAGACGAGTAAGAAGATTGCAGGGCTGGTACTTGTTTGGAGAAATATCACCTATTGGATTCTATATTTTATTTATGCACACTTTGGTATATTTTGTATAAAATGCTTGTTCAAACAAATGTATGTGTTTAATTAAAAACCAAAACTCTAAACGCTGTTTATTTTATCTGCAGTTTCATTTTATTGGATTATTTCTAATTCGCTTTAGCATCGTTGTCTTATTTCCACCCTTCAAATAGCCCTGACTACATATTTCTATTTTTCTACCCTGGTTGTTTCTCTTTTCCACACCGCTTCTGGCATGTCACATTGACAACCAGTGAAATTGGGTTTTATGTCTTATGCGGTATTAAAAGCCTTCATGCCACAATGTACCACACCGACCCACCCCAATTCTACTGCCACATCCTCGTCCGCTTTTTTATAATTCTTGCCACAACGGCAGTCAGTTGTCGCTTTGCATACAAAATGCCAACGACGTGACTGACTTGCTGACTGACAGCAAACGGCGAAAATCAATTATTTAACCATCGGCGAAGAAAAGTAAAACAATATGTAAAAAAATTAAAATAAAAACAAATGTGATAATGCAGCGCATTAAATATAGTGGCAATGGCCCTGTTAAGGTGTATTACCCAAAAAGCAGCGATCGAAAGTGCAAGTAGCAAGATAATATGGCAAGCGAATATGAGGGTGCTGCTGCTTCGAAAAGTTTCCATTTTTGCTCATTTTAAAGAAAACAATATAATAAAAATTTAATAATTTTTGCTAATCCCCAAAGTCATTGTTCCACTTTATTCACCTATATTTTGCTTTCTACTTACAGATGACAATTTTCATTGAGAATACATCGGTGGCGAAGCGTTTGAATGCCAGTCAAGCCTTCGACGATACGTGGAACATCGCTTCCGATTTGGAGAATGAACTCGAAGTGAGTATAAGTTCATATCTAGCCATATTCTAACAATCATTTACTGTTACAAAAGCAAAATTAAAAACATAAGTAGTACAGTGGCGTAGTCTATAGAACTGAAAATGGAAGTTTTGAGTGGAAACACCCTTTCTGTAGTTTGTTTTTAAAAAGCACTAGACTTCTTAAAAACATTTACGGGCGGTCTTCACCTGCTTTCAATGCTAGGTTGCTTTCTGCTTCTTGTCGTCGCAAGCGAGAGAGAGATTGGTTCACTGGGCATTTTGAAAGCATACTTTTTCATTTGCAACATGTCGTAGAGCAAGAAGGTTCGCGCCCTGCGTTCTATTCAAACTCCAAACCCACTCATATTGTCGGTATAAATTAATTAATTTACAAAGATCAGTAACGCGACACTCGATTTTATCAATATATCTTATTAAAAGGCTTTTTTGTGCTCGAAGAGCCTATGATAAACGATGTTGCCACAATGAAATATGCTACGAAATGCGTAAATGGCTGTCAAACTACAAAGATGACAGTTGGAAGCAAGCGAGCGCTCGCTTACCGATCGGTTTGCTAGGCGAAGCATACTTTCAACTTTTTGCGGTCTTCACGTGCGACATGTCGCTTGCTTTCAGAAGTAAGCGAGCGTTGAAAGCAGGTGAAGACCGCAAGTTAAGAAAAGGCATGACTGTCCATCAGGTTCGAAGTCTGCATTTCCTTTAACATCTAAATATTACTTTCACCGTAACATTTTCCCAACACTTGACCATATAATTTCACGCCACATTACATAAATATCATAACATAACATAGCAAAACATGACATAGCATAAAATAACATAACATAACATAGCTTAGCATAACTACACATATCATAATATAACAAGGCATAACATAGCATAACAAAATATAACATAAAATTATAAAACAAATCAAACAAAAAAGGCATACAACGTTAAACTTTAACACAACATAGGTAACACAAGATAACCTTTCAAAAGATATCATTATACTTACTTACTAAATTGGCGCATCAAACGCCTAAGCGATTTTGGCCGAGGTCAACAAAGCACGCCAGCTGTCCCTATCTTTTGCTAATTGGCGCCAATTGGAAATCCCAAGTATAGCCAAGTCTTTTTCCACTTGGTCTTTCCAACGCAGAGCGGTCTTTCTTTTCCTCTCCTACCACCAGCGGGTACCGCGTCAAAAACCTTCGTCCATACATCTGTGCCATACAATAGGACGGGCGTGATGACAGACCTATAGAGTATGGTTTTTGACCGTCGAGAGAGGACTTTACTGTGCAATTGCCTACTAAGCCCGAAGTAAACGAAGTCCTCTACTTTTTCAAAGATATAACTGTCAACAGTGATGCTTGATCCCAGTCGTAAATGTGCCGACTGTCTATTTGATGACAGGAGATACTTCGCTTTGCCCCCGTTCACCTCCAGACCCATTCGCTTCGCTTCTCTATCCAGTTTGGAGAAGGTAGAACTAACTGCGCGGTTGTTAAGGCCGATGATGTCAATGTCAACGGCGTACGCCAGCGAGTTCACACTCTTATAAAATATGGTGCCTGACTGATTTAGTTCTGCGACTCGAATTATCTTCTCCAGGAACAGGTTAAAGAAATCGCACGACAAAATGTCACCCTGTCTGAAAACTCGTTTGGTATCAAACGGCTCGGAGAGGTCCTTCCCGATTCTGATGGAGCTGGTGGTGTTGCTCAACGTCATTTTACATAGCCGTATAAGTTTTGCCGGGATACCAAATTCAGACATTGCGGTATATAGGAAACTTCTTGTCGTGCTGTCGAAGGCGGCTTTGAAGTCGACAAAAAGATGGTGTGTGTCGATTCTTCTTTCTCGGGTCTTTTCCAACATCTGGCGTATTGTGAATATCTAGTCGGTGGTGGATTTACCAGGTCTACAGCCACACTGATAAGGTACAATGACGGTGGGCTTAAGTCTTCCACACAATACACTCGACGGAACCTTATACGCGATGTTAAGAAGACTAATCCCGCGATAATTGGCGCAAACTGCAGGATCACCCTTTTTGTGGAATGGGCAGAGCACAATTAAGTTCCAATCAGCAGGCATCTGTTCTTCCGACCATATTCTAGAAATGAGCTCGTGCATGCACTTAACCAGCTCTCCTCCGCCGTACTTAAATAACTCAGCTGGTAACCCGTCAGCTCCGGGGGCTTTGTTGTTCTTCATCCGTGCTATCGCTTTCCGAATTTCATCATAGTCGGGTGATGGTACATCACGTCCATCATCATTGATTGGGGATTCGGGTTCAACATCTTCTCCAGGGTTGTTGCAGTTGCTTCCATTAAACAGTGTGGAGAAGTGCTCCCTCCATAATTTAAGTATGCTTTCGACATCAGTCACCAGTGGCCGTTTTTATTCTTACAGGAATTCGCCCCGGTCATAAAATCTTCTGTTAGCCGTCGAACTTTTGGAAAAAGTATTCGGCGCTTTTCCTGTCGGCCAGCATCTCAAGCTCTTCGCACTCACGCATTTCAGCCTCTCCTTTTTCTCACAAAACATGAGTCTTACTTCCTTCTTCAACTCACGTTAATACCCTGTAGGCAACGTCTTTATGTTCCGTAGGCGCGCGACATTCCTCGTCATACCAGTTGTTATTTCGGGCTCGCTGACATCGGACGGATTCTTCAGCGGCGGTATGTAGACAGCCAGAAATATGGTTCCACTGCTCGGAAATATTGTTTTGTTGATTATTGCTCTCAGAGAGCAGGAGTGCAAGTCTGGGGGCGAAGTGGGTGGCGGTCTGTTGCGATTGCAGCTTTCCGACGTCGACCTTTCCTTGTGTCATTTGCGCGCGCTCTTTGTTGTACAGAGGCGCGTGCGTACCTTAGCTACCACAAGAAAATGATCCGAGTCGATGTTGGCTCCTCGGTTCGTGCGCACATTTAGAACACTGGAAGTATGCCTTCCGTCTATCACAAAGCGGTCGATTTGGTTTCGTGTCTTACCATCTGGAGACAGCCACGTATCCTGGTGAATCTTCTTATGCTGGAACCTGGAAGTCGATCAGTCTCAAATTCGCCAAGCACGATTTTTATATGGTGGTGGGGGCACCGCTCATACGTGCAGCCAAGGAGATCGTAGAAGCGATCTTTAGTCCCATCGTCCTTCTCTTCCGCCGGGGCGTGGCCGCAAATCAGGAAGATGTTGAAGAATCTTACGGCGCAGTCTCTTTCCCACTACAAATCCGACAACGAAGGGTCCGGACCTTCCAGGTGCATGGCCTCAAATCATTGTTCTTTAAACATTTGCTGTGGTCGTCATCAAAAAAGGAGTATCATCCGAGGCTTTGTTTTGTTTTTCATTGGAAGCTGTTTTTTTGTACGTGGCGGGTTCCAATACCTGTGCACAACCATTTGCTGGGGGTGAAAATTTTGGATTCGTTTATATAGCGAGCCGCTTGCTCCAAGACAGACGCCCGCTTGCAGCCGCACCTCCTGGTGAACAGACGCTGCGGACTTTAGTGGACCCTTAAACCGAATATTTCGGAATGGCTCCACTAAATCTCACTCTCTATTAGCCATGACCCATGGCTCCACACGGGTTGGTTACCGTATCTCGCACATGTGTTGCTCACGTCGCCAAGGGTGCACGAACGTGGTCAGTAGGGATTGAGTACAGCCTTGCCACTGTAACCGCACCACTGCACCATAACAAATAATGACTTGGTATGTCATAGCTTGTGGGAGAGTACAGGTGTAATGATAATGTGGTGGCTTTAGATGCATGAGTTGATTGAGCAGAAGAATTATTTATGGTGGCCCCCTACTATCTCAATTGTTGCTTTCAAACTTAAAATTTTCAAATAAATATGGTTTGTTTCAAAGCATATTTAATAGAAATCAGCAGTAGAGAAAATGAAAAATAAAATACATAAAAAAGCCTGTGTATTTGCCTTTATAAACTTAGGTTTCAAAAATTATTTATTAACTTCCTTCAACTATACTTCAAGCTTTCTTATCTAAACGAAGTACAAAATTTGTCAATTAAAATAAAATAAATAAAATAAAAAAAACCTTTGTTGCTAATAAGAATAAATATAAGAGTTTTGCTTTCCTTATGAAATATTAAAATAAATCGTCTCTCGCTAGGCTTTTATTGAATTCTCACTACGCCACTGCAGTAGTCGTCAGCCATTTCACATAGTATCAGAAATGAATATGTAGTGGTCACATATCAACTTCATGCCCGAGTAGAGGAAGCCTACTTTTTGGCGCTTCCGCATTTATTTTCGTTTTCTTTGTTTTTCCCGTTTTCTGTTGTTTTTTTTTTGCTTTTGTTTGTTGTCTTTCTTTTTTATTAATTTAGTGCATGTTGCAGCAAAAGCGTGCCAAAAGCGTGTCGGCGACGTCAACCGGCAGCAAAGATGGCCAATGGTCCGGCTGGTCAGAGTGGTCTACCTGTTCACGTACCTGCGATGGCGGCATTATGCAACAAATACGCCACTGCTACAACACAAACGGCTGCAAGGGCGAGAGCGTCCGGTATCGCATCTGCAACATGCAGTCATGCCCGGAGCAACAAGACTTTCGTGCGCATCAGTGCGCCGCCTACAATGATGTGCCCTACGATGGTACGCTCTACACGTGGACGCCACACTACGACTATGTGGAGCCATGCGCGCTAACATGCAGGTGAGTGGAAGACATATACACACACACACAAACGCAAGTACAACAAGCACACACACATACGATATTATGAGCTAGCGCCAAATATTTTAACTGTGACCGTAGCCATCGGATGATAAGTGCAAAGTTGCCATCGTTTGTTGTAGTGCTGATGTGTTGTATGAGTGTGTTTGTGAGTTTTTTATTCGTTAAAATCGAATGTCAGTTACTTTGAATTTATGATCACAAACAGCGTATAGCCTTCGTGCAAGTGTTTGAGCTCCGTGGCTCTTTGCGTTTGGTAAAATAGCGAAATGACGTACACAATGAAGCAGGCAAATTTATGACATTTGCACGACGCGTGACCTATGCGTGATAGGAGTAAGGAGGAAGCTATAACAATAGTATCTAAGTTCAGCGCTTAGTTGAATGACCCTTTGAATGGAATTCTAATTTGCATTATGATTTAATGCGGAAGTTTGTATATTCAGCAGCGTGGCATTTTACTTTCGAAAAATGTATTTAATTATTTAAGGAATACAGTCCATAGTTCAAGCAAAGCTTATTTTGTTGATATTTTCAAAGACTTGTCTAACCCCTAAATCGAGCATCGAATTACGGAAGATATATTTTTTAGCGTTCTTTTTCTTAATAATCTTAAATATCCAACCTTATAGCGCGTTACAATTAATTTCGGTTTTGATTTACAATTTTGCATTTTAAAACGAAGTTTTTTCGGAAAAGTTTCAGAGTTTGTCCAGGAACGAAAACTGATAGTAAATGTATTTCCTTTAAAGTAACCGCGGTGGTTGGTTAGGTAAGTTAGATTATGTTAATGACATATTGCGACACCACACGGATCTTATTTGTTCCTTATCAAAAAATTGTTGGAGTCTGTGGGTCTAAGCAATCGCCTAAAATTCAGCAATAACACTTAAATCTGTGATTATTTCGTTTCTTCGGCTTCTATAGAAGTAATTTTTGGGAAACTCATATTGTGTGTCCTGCGATTAATTGAACTAATAGATATATGCTGAATTGAAAATATCAAACATAATTATTTTGATTTTCAATATTTATTTTGGTGTAGGAATAATCCGTCAGCTGTGTCCCTCACACTTTTGTATTCTTCGCTCACAAGTATAACGCCAAGGATGTGGGCTGCGCAGAACCTTTTATAAGAAAGAACCAAAGCTGATAAACTTTCGATTAACTTGATTTGTTCATTGATCATATATTCAAAAGCTATTATAAATTTTCAGTAAGCCATTTTCAAACTTTACCCAAGTCTTGTTTTCATATTTCCAGAGGTCGTCCCGCGCATTTGCATTTGGGCGACAGCGCCTCATCCGAGGGTGTTGAGGATCCCGAACACTACGACGATCATGTGATCGTACAGCTGTCGGCGCGCGTGCAAGATGGCACACGCTGTCGAACGGGCAGTCTCGATATGTGCATACAGGGCAAATGTCAGGTGAGTAAAAAAAATGAAAGAAACAATTAGATAGAGTTATTCTCAATGTATTGTCTTGCGGACATAATTGGAATCATGAAAAAAAACTGGAGAAAATTTAGTTTATTGATGCCATGTTTAGAAAAGTACCACAAAATGAAATGAGATTGGTTAGTAATTCGCTTCTCGGCACTTTTTTGCAAAGTATAGATTTATTTTATAATTTTCCAAGCAACAGAGACTCGCTCATGAGAAACAATAGTGAATATTCTCAATCTTCCTTTCAAAAAATAGAGTACATAGACATTTTTTTTTAGTTCTGCACTTCTTTAAGTCATACAAAGCAAACCAAGGCATATTGAACAGGTAGCAGCATGGGAAAATTCTATGTATTTTGTTGCTGCCTAAAACCTCTATTGAATCAACCTACAAAATGTTAAGTTTGAATTTTGATTTGAAAATTCATATGTACACCTGCGAGCACTAAAATAGTAGTATGCACATTTCTTGAAATTACAAGAAAACTAAAATAATAGTAGCATTCTTTTTTTTTTTGCAAAACTGAAGGTTAATTTCATTACCAAATGTAGTGTCAAAATAGATTTATTTTATAAGGTATCAAGTACTTGGTAGCATGACCGTTATTTTGTTTCTTTGCTGCACAATGAAATCTTTTCTTTGGTATTGACTGGCATGCCCGGAAAACCACAGCTCACAGTTCGCTATTTTTGTCCCGTTTGCATCCCATACGCCTCTTTAAAGGTATGCCAAAAAAAAAATTCTACAGGCTCGAGGCCAGGAGATTGAGCTTATCACTCCATGACCTAAATATGTAATATGTGAAATGAAGGGAACAAAGCATTTCGTAAGTGTGCACAATTTATTTCAGTGATCGCAACGGTATGTACATACATATGTGTCAACAACAGTTGGCAAGCCTGTTTAATAAGCCACAGGTGGCAAGGCATATATATGTGGCAGCGAGTGAATCGAGTAGCGAACGCGAGAGAGCATTCGACAATTTTCGGCATTCGTTGATAGAGGACACATACGAGAACATCAACTACTTTATTTTTAATTATTTAATTAAACATAACTTTCTTAAAATAAACTTTTATTCATTCATTATAAACATCGTTTCATTGGGAACAATATCTTCACATCTCAGAAGAAGGATTTGATATCCATACGCCTACAACGACTTAAAACGTAAAACCGGTGGCAACACAATTGTACAAACATATGTAAGTGCAAAAACGACGAAAATATTCAACGAGCAAAGTAAGCGCAAATGTGCACGAAATAGCAAAAACGGCGCAGCATCACTTTGTACGGAAAATTTTCAACGGCGCAGCCACAACGAAATGCCAACGTCTTATTTGGAAAGAAAAAAAAATTGACAGCCATTCGGAGAGCTAAACGAACAGTGGACAAACAGGAGCATTCACGCAAACGGTGTACAAGTGTAAGTGCATAAAAACGACGAGAATCTTCCACGAAAGGCCATCGCAAACACGTACAAACATATGTACGTACATTTATGCAAAAGCAACGCTATTCGCTTTGCATAAAAGGCAGCCAACGATCTGCGCAACGAACGGCGAAGCAACGAAGTCGTGAATACAAACGCACGGCACAGCAGACAAACCAACGAAGGGACGGGTGTGCTACAAGCGAAACGGACTGCGCTGTATACAACAATCTGGACTGCGCTGTATACAACAATCTGGACTGCGCAGCTACAATTCAACGCGAATTGAACTCCTCTGCTGCTACAGATCAACGCTAACATTTGAAAACGCAGATACATACTCACTAGTTTGTGTGTGTATAAGCAGAATTCCTAATTGGAGTTCGAAAAACAATTTTGCAGCAGAAATATCACAGTGAAGGCTCTAATAAAAGGACGGTGAAATATATTATTTTGAGAATATTAGTTTTCTACTAATAAAATATTTTTTTTTACCAACATGATCAAGTTAAATACGCTAAAGGTTATTCAGCTTAACGCATTATTAAGAGCTAATGATTTACCAACGACGGGTACCAAAGCAGTTAAGGTAGCCAAGCTACAAGATGCTTTGGGTGTTGACGAAATAGATCCGATGGAGGTAGAAGATGACAGTACGGTATCCACCAACGATTTACGAATGCAACTTAATAGTTTGAGAGAGGTGATGGCAAGTTTAACGTCAGCCATTGGTACAATGAATCGCAACTCAGAACCAAGACCAAATGCCAATAATATTCAAGTGGCATCTAGCGACAACGAAGAAGATGAGCCAGTTGCAAGCGTAACGACTTGGGAATCAGCTGATGATTTACGAACAGCATCACGCCCAAAGATGTCAATTCAGGATTTAATAGGTGTAATGCCTGAATTCGATCCTCTCAAAGGTTCAACATCGGCAATGCAGTTCATCAGTCGAATTGAACAACTACAACAATGTTATGGTTGGAAGGAAGATATGGTTTTAATCGCAGTTCAACACAAATTGAAAGGCATGGCCAAACGATGGTTGGATGCACAAGCAGTATATGGTTCATGGTCACAATTTGTGCACGCATTCAAAGTAGACTTTCCATCAACAACTAACGCAGCTGAAACGCATAAGGCGCTTATGAAGCGCAAACGAAAATACAACGAAGACTTTATAGAGTATTATTACTCCATGCTAACGATAGGCAGGCAAGGTATGGTGGACGATGCTTCGATCAACATACATATTATTAGTGGACTCAGCGACAGTACACTTACCAAAACATTGGCAGCAATGAATTTCGCAACGTGTAGCGAATTATTGGTTGCACTCAAAAATTTAACAACGGTTAGTCATGCATCGGCGACTCATTTGGCGTCAACTCAGCTAACAACGAAGTTCGAAGGGAAAGCAATGGCAAAGCCAACACAAATAAAATGTTTCAACTGTAGTGATTATGGGCACATTGCAGCTAAATGCCCACAACCTCAACGAAAACCAAGGTGTACGATATGCACTAAAACGGGTCATGAAGCCAAGAATTGCAACAAAAAGGCATCTGTAGCGAAGATTGGTGACCACAACGAACGCGAAGAAGCTCCTCCTGTTACGAAAATAGTGGAGCTTAACGGAAAGCGTCTGGAAGCTTTCATTGACACCGGCAGCGTATGCTCGTTGATACGTGCTTCAGCAGCAAAGGGTATGCCGACTAAGGAAGCTAATAGATGCTTAACAGGTTTTGGCGGATCTAAGGTGCAGGTGTCGAAACAAATCAACGTCAAGGCAACTATTGACAATGTTCAACGTGAGGCGACATTGTATATTGTCGCAGATAATTTGCTACCCTATGATATTTTATTGGGTCGCGATGTTTTACAAAACAACGGGTATCACATGGTGATCGAAAACGGAGTACTACGTCTGGAAGATGTTAAAAAAGAGAACTTTAATATTTCCAACTGCTTATCAGACGAAGAAAAAGGCAAAACTTTAAATCTGTTATCAACCTTTAACAAATGTTTTGCAGAGGATATCAGCCAAATTGGTAGATGCAAGAACGCGCAAATGAGCATAACGGTGACGACATCAAATCCTATCGTGGGAAAACGATATCAAGTACCGTTTTCACAACGTCCAACTTTATCAAATATTTTAAAGGATTTGCTGGATAATGATATTATCCGTATAAGCAATTCTCCACACGCAGCATCAGTTCTTTTGGTAAAGAAGTCCAACGGCGAGAGTCGAATGTGTATCGACTACCGAGCCCTAAACGAGGTTACGGTTAAAAAGAATTACGTTATGCCGATCGTGGAAGAACAGCTTTCACGCCTATCAGGCAATAAATATTTCACGACACTGGACATGACATCCGGCTACTATCAAATACCAATGAACGAGGAATCCAAAAAGTATACGGCATTCTTAACGCATGAAGGGCTGTTTGAGCATAATGTTATGCCTTTCGGTCTAGTGAACGCTCCAATGGTTTTCCAGGAAGTTATTGTAAACTTAATCAAAACGCTCAAATATCGGGAAAAAGTGGTCAACTACGTCGATGAGGTTATCATAGCCACGAAATCAGTTGACGAAGGTATTGATGTACTCCAAGAATTCCTAGAAGCTGTTAACGTAACTGGTCTTACGCTCAGACCATCGAAAAGTACATTTTTGTCTCAGCAGGTTCAATTTCTAGGTCATGACATAAACTTCGACGGCATACGTCCTGGTGAAAATAAAACCCAGGTGATCGAAGATTTTCCGGAACCAACAACAACGAAAGCAGTTCGACAATTTTTGGGAATAACAGGCTATTTCCGCAAATTCGTTAAGGAATACAGCATCATCGCACGTCCATTAACGATATTGCTGAAAAAGAACGCAGAATTTGTTTGGGGAAAGGAACAGAACAACGCGTTTGAAAAGTTGAAATATATTATTACTACGAAGCCAGTATTAACGATGTACGACGCAACGAAACCACACGAGGTACACACAGATGCGAGTGCCATGGGGCTATCCGGTGTACTAATGCAAAATGACAACGAAGATGAATGGAGACCTGTTTTTTACTTTAGCAGACAATGCAACGATGCAGAACGCAACTATGCCATCCATGAGTTAGAAGTTTTGGCAATAGTTGAAACGTTACAACGATATCGCATGTACTTAATGGGGCTGAGCTTTAAAGTAGTAACCGACTGCAATGCTGTAGCGGTAACAAAAGCAACGACGCCATTGTTGCCACGTGTGGCAAGGTGGTGGCTTAAACTCCAGGAATTTGATTTCCAATGCATACATCGCGCAGGTACGAAGAACATGTTAGCTGACGGGTTAAGTAGATGCCCGACACTTCCACCAACAGAACCAACAACAATTGCAGAGTCAGTGTATCGAGTGGTCGATATTGACAACGACTGGGTGTCAGGTATCCAAAGGCAAGACGAAACACTCAAAGAGATAATCGAAGTTATCAACGGCAAAGAAAGTTCGAATGCACATCAACTCAAAGATGACTACGTATTGCAAGGTCAACGATTATTTCGCAAAGTCAACGGAAACAAAAGACTGGTTGTTCCAAGAGGTGTCAAATGGCGCTTATTAAGAGCATGCCATGATGAAGCAGGCCACTTCGGACTGGACAAGACTTGCGAACGTTTATCAAAAGATTTCTGGTTTCCACGTATGCGGACCTATGTAAAATCCTATATAGCATCGTGTCCAGAATGTTGCATATATAAAGTGACTGGCGGTAAAAAGGAAGCGCAGTTACATGTGAGCGAAGTAGTTCCGATACCCTTTAGAAGTGTGCATGTGGACCACCTAGGGCCATTTGTTCGAAGTAAACGAGGTAACTTTTATATATTGGTAATTGTATGTGCTTTCACCAAATATGTAGTCCTACGAGCATTACGCAACACGAAAACGGCACCAGTGCTTAATGTACTACGAGAATATATTACGACATTTGGATGCCCAACGCAAATCATTTCCGACAGGGGTACAGCTTTCACGTCGAAAGAGTTCCAGAACTTCATTGAAAAATACGGTATACGACATGTTAAGATCGCAGTACGTACACCCCGTGCGAACGGTCAAGCGGAGCGTGTAAATAAGACCATATTAGCATCACTTAAATGCAGCACAAAGGACGATAAAGAGTGGGACGAAGCACTACCGCAATTACAGTGGTGTCTTAACTCCCAAAGTAACGCAACAACTCGGCAAAGCCCGAATAGTTTAGTTTTCAACTTTAAACTCCGTGATGTTACAACAAATCGCTTAATTCAGGCGATACATGATGACGATGATGACAAAGAAATTCAGCACAAATACTTCCGCGTCAAGCTGGCAGCTGAAAGAATAAACGCAGAGAAGGCTAAATGGAAGCGGAGGTTTGATGCAAAACACCAGACGCCAAGGCGGTACAATGAAGGAGATTTGGTAGTGGTTGACTACGTATCTCAACCAACTGGTACATCTCACAAGCTTGAACCATCGTACAAAGGCCCGTACATTGTGACAAAGATTTTACCCAAGGACCGCTACGTGATAGAAGATCTTCCAGATACGCCAAAACAGCGAAAACGTTATGCAGGTGTGTTCACTAACGACAACATGAAACCCTGGGTACATCAAAGTTTTGTAGACGACGATTTTGAATCTGATAAATCAGCTAACGGTGAAACAGAAAATCTTGAAGAAGTCGACAATGAAGAATCGTCCAGGGGAGACGATCAATCAGGAGAGGCCGAGCTGTCAACAACAGTTGGCAAGCCTGTTTAATAAGCCACAGGTGGCAAGGCATATATATGTGGCAGCGAGTGAATCGAGTAGCGAACGCGAGAGAGCATTCGACAATTTTCGGCATTCGTTGATAGAGGACACATACGAGAACATCAACTACTTTATTTTTAATTATTTAATTAAACATAACTTTCTTAAAATAAACTTTTATTCATTCATTATAAACATCGTTTCATTGGGAACAATATCTTCACATATGTAAATGAAGTAAAAAGCAAGGCCCATTAAATCAATATGCGGTAGGCAAGGGCTTAGGTAAAAGGCAGTTTAGGAGCCTCATAAAATAAAAAAAATCAAACCAGACTGCTTTGCTTATACTACCTTTTCAATGTGCCTTGAGGCAAACAAATTATTTTAAGGTGTGAAGATATTAATATTTGAGTTAAAAATAACTTCGTGCGTTCTCTGATTGATTAGGCAGCGAAAGTTGCGTTCCATTTATTGACTTTGACAACGGTAACTACACAATATTCTTTTGCTATTTTTTGGTTTTGTGGTTGGTTACTTTCCAGTTTATTTTACTGCTTTTGAATTTTTTATGAAGTTGTTTTTCTTTTGACAATAATAAAGTAACACACTTTTCGAGAGGTGCAGAAGAGGGTATGTAAGAGAAATACAAAATATATGGCAGATGTTCATTACTCTATTTTTTTTTATATTATATTTATATACAAAAGTAAATACCTGTTTTCATTTCCAATTCAGATTTATGCCAAATATTTTAAAAAGCTCAATATATATCTAATTAAAATTGAATATAGATGGACAATTTAATTGTATGTTTAATTTTGAAACAACATTCGAAAGAACAAATTAATAACGACAATATATCTGGCAACAACTTACATAGCATTCACAACAGCAACCTATCTAGACTCGATATTATAAAGTTTGGACGCCAAAGGCGCGGACACACAAAACTAACACACCAACATTTAATGCAAAGTCACGAACATCCTATTTGCGCCTTTTGCAACCTGTCTATCTGCATCAGCATAAATCACTTGATCTCGAACTGCCCCAAATTCCAATCATCTAGAACGCAGAAATTTCAAAACGCCGTTCCCCTAACCTCCATTTCTTCTCCCAATCCAGCCAACAGTGAAAAGACAATATAATTGCTGAAACTAACTTATTTATACCAACACATTTAGTACATTGCTATCACCACAAATACACACTCAACACGACTTAAAACCCTACTTATAATAAGCTTAAGCTTAAGCGCAGGCCGCCAAAGCGAAACGCAACATTGTTAGTTTAGAATTTTAATTTTAAGCTAATTTTTGTATAAATAAATAAATAAAATTCATCATTTCAATCATTTTAAATTTTTAAGTATTTTTTTCTCTTTGTTTATTTTCACTTTACTTACTTTCAGTTTCACTTTAATATGTTATTTTGTTTACTTTGTGCACACACATGTGCACATATGTTCATATAAACTGCTAGTGCTCACACGCGCAAGTGAGATTGAAAGCTTTCGAGTAGACAGTAACAGACAGTGAGATAGACAAAAACCCATAAAAATACATTCCTTTCTTACTTTTTAGTTTATTGTTAAGGCAAATATTGGCTTGCACGTTTGTAGGCAAACAAAAACATAAATCATTATGAAATAAAATGACTCTGGCATACAAGTTTCCTCTAAATTCCCTTAACCTCCCAGGCACACAATTTTACTTGTGTATCTGTGTGCCTTTTAAGTGGCTTTCCAATGACAATCAAATACTTTTTGCGGCTTTTCGTCGATTTTCGCTAAACATACGATATATATTAGGGAACTTTGTGCGCTACTCGGCTTCAAAAAGGAAACGAAATGTAAAAGAAGGTTTTTTTTTCATTTGTGAGAGCAAAAAAAAATTTGAAAATTAATGCTTGAAAAGCTAAATTGTAAATAACATTAATTGGTTTAAATTATTACCCAAATATATTTCTGGATGAAAATTTATTATTTTTAATTAGAAACCGTTTATAATTTCAATATAACTAAGGTTGATGGAAACTTGATTGTTTTTATAATTTGTATCACATTAAGTACCACATAAAACATTAACAAACATTATTTTGACATGGAAGAAGAACGCTCTTACTCGAAACTTTCACATTAATAAACTTGAATGGATTGGGGCTTATTGAACTGCATATTCAAAAATTATAAAAATGTATTGTTTAACAAAAAAATCAAAATACTCCTATTTATCTCTTAAGTCAGTGGACCTATTTATTTTAGTTGAATACGCCTAAATAAACAAATTACTTTGAAAATACTTTATTGGCATATTGTAGAAAAGTTAAGAAATACGTATTTCAATTCAATTTTGTTTCCATTTTGTATTCAATGGAGTCTTTTTTTATATACAAATGTAATTTGCTATTTAACTTTCTTAAGTTTATCTTAAAAAATTAAATAATTTATTTTGATTGAATGTATTTAAGCTAAATGAAGGTATTTTTTGTACTTAGTAATTTATGTTTTAAAAGTTCAGATTTCTTTTTTCTTCGGCTCTAATTTGACCCGTTTCAGCAAAACACCTATTTTCCACTGAAGATAAGTAATACATATATTTTTTTTTTATATTTTATGAACCGTTATTAATAAAACGTATTATATAGTATTTTTTCTTGACTGATACATTTTGATTTTTCTTGTAATTTTGCTTTTTAACTTTCACTTGGCCTTCAGGTCAATTTTGATATTTTATTCTATTATCTTGCCGATACTATTTTGCTTGCATTTACACTTGGAAATAAAAAAATAACTTAATTACTAAGATACACACGTATCTCATTTTACTTGTTTACTCTTAATACTTTTTTATATGAAAACCTCCAGATGATTGATTTCATGGTTAAGCTTGGTATACAGTTCTCAAGAAAATCGAATAGGTCATATAAAATTACACTCAAAAAAGAAATCTAGAAAAACCTTTTAAATGCGGATACACAACTTTAGTAGTAGAAAATTACCACTCGTTGTACTAATTTTTGGAATTTTGAAATTTACTCGCCGATGGCATGTTAACACGTACAAACGAGTATATTCGCGTACAGCAAATAAATTTAATATATCAAGACACGTAATTCAAATAAAAAATTATCAACTTCATATGTATAAATCGAGCACGTCGACGCGTCGTCACGATACTTGCCATACTTGTACTTACATGCAAAGTTTAGTTCAAAATTTATTTCCTTATTTTCCTCTACAACATTACAACGGCGGGCATGTGAAGAGATCTATGTATTTATATTGTTCTGTACCTCGAAATTCAATGTTAACATGATGGGCGGCCTACAAGCTTCTTAAATTTTTTTATTCCAATGATTTTTAATAAACATCAATAATTACATATATTACATCATTGTCTAAATTATTTATATTTGAACTTGATTTTGTGGTGAAATATTTCTGCGATATTTTCTTAAGTGAGCTAGATAAGAGTATGAACATATTTAAAATGTTGTGTCATCGCCGACTTTGTCGACATTTTATTTATGTAGCTCCCGATAACAGTACCTTTATTTATTATTTATATCGTTATTAATAAAAATGGGCAAAATTATATTTAGTACTTGTATAGTTATCGTTTCTTTTTGTGAGTATCAACAACTCTTTCGATATTGTTCACATTTATTTATAATATTAACTAAATTATATTTAAAAAAAAAATACATTCAATGTTATCCAAATGTATTAAACTAAATTCAAAAAAAATAATAATAATTTTTACTTTCAGCGCGTTGGCTGCGATTTAAAAATTGGTTCAACGAAAAAAATCGACAGCTGTGGCGTCTGTGGCGGCGATAGCAGCTCCTGTTCGCAGCCACTCTACTATTGGGAGACAACACCAGCAAGCCAATGTTCGGTGACATGTGGCGGAGGTAAGTGTTAATGTTGAAACGAAAACCAATAAAATAAAACATCTTCTAGTCGACACTCCAGCACATGTTCACGAAGATATATTAACAACTCAGCTGTTATTTTGCCAACAGTGTGACGTTAACACCAATAGTACGACGGTGTATATATAAGAAAGCAAAAAAAAAATTTAAATGTGTCACAATATTGTACTGGTTGTTGGGCTTCAATATCACCATCTCTTCTTGGCAGCCTTAACACGTTATTCTCTTATTAAAAATTAAGGTGATTTCTCTAGCCATAAATGCTTATCCGAAAATGAACTAACTTCTCAAATAACACTCTTACGTGGAATGCTCAAATCGCTTCTGTTTGCCTCACAGCACGGCTCACGTGCCAATTCATTATTCGCGTGTCGCAGTTCAGTTTGTTTTCTACACATTTTCGCCCACAGTTCTCTGCCTTCACCATTTCTGTGACAGAAAATCCACCATCAATCGAATGCAACCATTACTGATAAAGTTCGAATGCAAATTTATGTATTCGTTTTCTTTTTATTGCTCTCCGTCTGTAAGGAAGGACCCACCTGTCATGTCATGCCAAATATCCTCGAGTCGCACGTACACTAAAATGCTTAGCAGCGCGCAGCTTATGACACCGCGGCGTTTCGATTTGTTTTGGGTAACAAATATTTAACCGTACAATTTCAAGTACGCGTTCGACCTATCAGTCATCCCCATATCAAGAAGTATTTAGAGTAGGCAGGAGAAGTTATTGCTAAGCTTATCGACTGATATGGTGTTGTGATATGACGTTTGAGTGTCGCTGAGCTGAAGCTGGAGCAGACGATTTGGTTTGCAAGAAATAACGTAGATTTTTTTTGACTGCGATGATTGTCTCTGGCTCGGTGTTGCCTATTTGTGTTGCAATTGAGTGGAAGCCATTGAGCGGCAATTTGTGATGAAAGTAAAAGCAGAACAGTGTAATAGGAAAAGCAAATTTAGAGAAAATTATTGCTAAAGGTTTTAATGTGCAAAATATCAATTGCAATTGGTTGTGGCGGTTTATTATTGATAAAAAAAATTTGGAATCGGAAAAAGATTACATTTGCAAAAAATAAAAATTATGGCATTAAAAAAAGTTCTCAAACCTTTTTATAACAACATCAGAATTTTGAAAAGTATCCTTGTAATTCAAACGCATTTTGGCGTTGTTATTTAAACTGTCATCAAGGGAACTCTGAAGAATCCCCATTTAAGTAAAACTGAACAAAGATATATTAATTTTGACGTAATCGCTTCATCCGTGGTAAACTTTGGTTTTAGATAAACGTAAAGTGACACAACATCAAAATGTATGGACTAACTTGTCAAAGAAAGAAAAAGCCAAAAAAAGTTGACATTTACCTCTTAAAGTAGGTAATATTATATCAGAAAACTTTGAAATTTCATATAAGCATTGCGAAATTTTTTTTTAATTTATTTACCTTTACACCTTTATCCACCTTAGGCAAGAAAAAAAATGTTCACTTATTATTTTGCGTGCGAAAAATATATGCAGTTGTCAAATCAACGCAGTTTTTTATTATTTGATGGCTTCATCTTATTTGGAGTTAACAATCTAACCATACCACTCGGTTAAGCCGATAGTGGTGTCTATATTCTTCCCGAAAGTGTCGAAATCCTTCTTATCTTTTCAAGATATAAAATCGCAATAACAAAGCAATCATGTGTCTCTACCATAAATGGTCTTTGTAAATAGCTTTCTCAGTGCTTGCCGATAAGACACTTGGAGCTCGGTTAGTATAAATATTAATATTTTTGGATTCAACGTATAAGAACTCCACTACAGTGTCGACTATTCATATAACTATAAATCGGTTCATTCCAGTTTCAAAACTAAGTAATTCATACACAATAATACTTTTAAGAAATTTTTATTAAGCGAAATAACTTTTTCATTCAGTGGAGTCTCATTTTTTAAAGTCTTTAAATTCTGTAGTGATTTCGCTTTCTTTCTTAACTTAATTATGCTGATCGACAAAATATTATTTCGATAAAAAGTGTTTTGTAAGCTTCAAAATAATGACCTCGGCAACTTACTAGACAAGATTTATGTATCTATGTGTGTGTTTACAGAAACTTTTTTAAATATTAGACAAATAACTTAAAACCTCCTTTTTAATTTTCGTATATCTTTACTTAATCGTAGCCTTTTATTTTCGACGTATAAAGGGTACAAAATTCACAAGCAATTAACCGGCAAAAAAACTGCCATTAAATTATCGAAAATGTACTACAAGTGAAATACTCAAATGCTATTAATTTATTTACAATTAAAGCATTTGATAATAATTAGAGTAATAATATATGACCTGATCACACAAAAGTCAATGGACACAATTTTCCATGTTATGGCTTTATAAAACTGTTAATGTTGTTAAAAGAGTAAATTGACAAGTTGTCAAAAACGTTTATTTCTCTAGATTTCGAGTGTACTGATAACAATTGTTTATCGATTATAAATTGTCTATAATTGATTTTCCAACACAAAATCAATCATTTTTGCCGACAAAGCATTTCACTTCTATGTTGGTTACTTATACGCCACTAGCGTATGTCAAAGAATAAAACAATAGCCGCATTGTGGTCAAATAAATAACTGAGCAATGCAAGAAAAAACCTATTGGAATTTCTACAAAGGCAAAATCAATATTCACCTCTAGTAGAAAGACGAAAGAGCCACACTTTTGTGTTGTCGTAGTCAGTGGGTGGGACACACGCATTAAGCAATGTTAGTCGCTTGAATCTAATAATTTTATATAAATACTAGAAAAGCTGCATTTAATGCATAGTTAAAAAGTTTGAAGCACGCAAAATGAAAGTAGAAATTTGTAGGCACTTCAGGTATTTCGTCCTTCGTCGTGGCTTCGTGCGTGAGTGAATAAATGTCAACGAGAACTTTGTTAGTTAACAAATCACTGAGTTATTTAAAATGTGCGTGTTGTAGAAACAGGACACTAATGTATAAAAGAAGACAACCTTTATTTAGTATTTTTCAAACAAACGAATTGTTTCGGCAATTATAGCAAATTTTTTTGGTGAATGATATGATACAGAAGCCACAAAATTTGAATTTAATTATTTAAGCTAATCGGCAAAAGTTCCCATAGAGCCAAAGAAACTTTTATGTCGATATTGAGGCTAAAAAATTGCTACATAAATTTCCACTATTCGATATACTGATTAATGCCTGTAGCTATTTGTAGCTGTTGCCCTAGCTATTCTTGGTTGCTATTTATTTGTCGTTGGCTATTTAGCTATTTTTTTTCTATTCTTAAAACCGCTTAAAGCAATGAATGATAAAGCTAAAATCTGAGCTTTTGGTTTTTCGCCCGCACGTCAATTATTTTTTAAAAGATCTTCAAAGCTAAATTTAGAACATTAACATGCCACTTTGGTCTTTTCTGAACAAAATTGTTATGATACACATTTTACATACAAACAAAACGCAAAACAGCCCAAAATACAAAAGTAAAAAAATCAGACCAATTTTGGTCCGAAAAGACCAATTGTGGCAACGCTGATGAGTATCTTTTCATCAGTATGAAAAATTAATAATGAAAAAAGAAAATTATGTGTATTACCTACACATATGTATGTATTTACTTGCGATTACTTGCGAAAATACAATATAATGTGTAGAACTTACTAAACATGGAAATGTACTTTCTTTTTACATTGAACTATTGTACTAAATTAGTATACGCTTTGACTTTAACCGTGAAGATATTAAGCTATTACAAATCATTACTCCGGTCAAGATCCTATCGAAGGAGCACTTGCAGATACTTCCCTTAATACTCAAGTTTAGCGATTAAGTTGACTGCGATATATACCACATTACAATGCAGTGGAACATGTTGAGAATTAGTAACTGAAGTCTTTCTGCCGATATGGATATTGATACATTTTGGTCGAAAGTAAGCGTGATCAAGAATGGACTTAACCAAAGCAGCTTTCCCGACTTCTCAAGTTTTATATTTAATTTGCTTTCTCTTCTGCATAGTTCTGCCGCGGCTGAACGAAAGTTTCTGCGTTGGCTTTAATTAAAACCAAGTTGCGTAATAGGCTTCAGTTGAGCACCATTAATAGCATTATGCTATGTAATAAAAAAAAAGTATTTTTAAAAATCGCAAGGTGGCGTAACCCTTAAAGTTATTCAGTGAACTTTTATATTCATGAGCATGGATTTTTATTTATATGACACTCAAGCACCGCCACTGACGTCACAATTGCTCTTACGATAACAAATGTTATTGATTCAAATCTGGTTAAAGCGTGTCAGCGGTTAGCTTGCATTACCAACACTTACAGATTCTAGTAACCTGCATGGGTATTGCATCAGCACGAACGTCCACACTAACACACATACTTCAAACCTACATAAAAGCCAACTATTATATAAAAGCTAACATATAATTCAATCGCCTCGCAAGTAAGCTCTGTGATGCTTAACGCTGGCGAAAGTTTTGTCTGTAGCACAGCCACTTGGCATGCTTCTTAAAGCTAAAAACATTGCATCACACAAACTCCGAGGCAGTCTCGCAGCTTGATCTGACATTGTCTCATAAGTGTGTAGGTGTGTCATCTGTCTGCTACTATGCTTGGAGACATTCAAACTCCTTCCCGCCGCTTTGCATTGTTCTTCTTCAACGGTGGATTGCAGCCACTCAAGCACTTAAATTCTATAATGACTCTGCGTGCCTTCGTGTCGCCTGAGGCAGTGGTGGCACTCTGTTTGAGTTTTTGACTTTTTTCGTATGCGCACTGTCTTTCAACCGAAGTTGATAGTTACCGCTTTCTTTGTCAACTTTCTTCTTTTTTATCGATTTTACACTTTTATTGCAAACATGACTTTAGATAGTTTTATCTCGTTACACGTTATGCTATAAATGCAACTTTAATATTTCCTTCCATTTTCCATTTGCCACTTGCCATTTACCACTTTCTCTAGCATTTATATTTTCATTTTATGTTTCTTTATCTACCTGTGATTGTCCCACAAAATTTCTTCTATTTTATTTCTAATGTATTACTATCTTCTCTTTCTCTTCTCTAAATTCACTTGCAGGCTACAAAATGTCGCGTCCTGTGTGTCGAAATCGTGTTACTGGCGTGGAAGTCGGCGATGTTATGTGCAGCGGTCCCCAACGGCCGGAACCATCGGTGCTGTTCTGCAACACGCACACCTGTCCACCGAGGTAAGTTTTTTGCTAAGTAACCAGTTTCCATTGGCAATATTAGCTGCAATCTTCTTCGTTTTTTTTGTCTGTATGTTGTCTGTTAAGTTTTCGTCAACAACGCTCACTTTTGTTTGCTCCCGCTGCTTCCTCTAAGAAAATTGTGCTGCTAGAGCAGAAAGAATTTTTTTCTTTTTTTATGGTGTAACCAATGTCTTAGGAGGATTAATTGTGTCTTTTTTTTTGTTTTCTTTTACGTAGATATGGTTTTAAGGTCATTTGGAAAGTTAAAAGCGCCTGAAGAAAAGTGTGCTTTATGATAATTGTTGACTTTAAATTGCAAAGAAAGTGCAAGAATTTAATTTTAAAGTGTTCTAAGTATTTATGCATCCAATTTGGCGATTCAAAAATGAAAAAAATATGCGTACATCAACTGCTAGGAATAAGAAACTTATTAAGAGTATTGATTGATAAAAAATTTATTAGTAGATATTTAATTGAAACAAAAACTTAGATAATAAATTAATGCAATTTCAAACAAAAGTGTTACCTTCAATATATTCAATATACGAAACAGCACAGTACAATCTCGTTTTTCCAGACACATAAAGTCCCTGGGGATGTCCGCAATACTGAATTTGTTGGGTATTCAGAAATTTTCGGAATCAATGTGAAAAAATTTGATATTTTTTAGAACAGACTTTTCCGAATACAACTATTAGCCTTTTCTTTAAGACCTTTTAACAGATTTCCATAATTTAAAATATTTAGCTGCAAATTTATTGATTTTCCTGAGTAAAGAACACCTAAAAATGTGTTCCTTTATACTTGCTTTTTTGTCATTCTACTTATTACTTTTTTTTAGTTTTAAGTTGCAGAATATTATTAACTGTAACCACAACTTGCAAACAATAAACATTCAAGACACAAACTGAATGGTAATGCGAATACCATTATGTACTTACATATGTACATTTGAAAATTAATGCCAACTTAATACAGAATGGGACAGTTAATTTGAAAACAAAACATGCTGGATTTTTTTTCTGTTCGAATTATAGTGGTAAATATCAAAAAATAACTGGAAAGTCTGAAAAAGTGAATGCCCGAATTTTCGAGCTGTACTATAAAAAGTCTACTAAAAGTTTATGAGTATGCATCAACGTCCCAAATTACCATTTTGCATCTCAAGTTATATATTAGCTTTGGCTTAGTCAAAGGCAGTTCTTGGCTATGAAAATCAATATTCAATGTTTTCAAGATATTGCTAAACTCTTGAAAAATATTGAGCAAACTATATACAGAAAAAAATCAGAAAGAAAGAATTATAATGCAGCGCGAAAATAAATTGTACATGAAACAAAACCGATATACGAAAATGAGGGTCAAATAAATAAAAAAAACTGCGTTTTTGATATTCTCTAAGAAGTCAGACGTTTTTATATAACTTAGATATTTTGAGAATATGGTAAAATAAAATAAAATTGTTAACGAAAATCAGAGCAATGTAAAACAAAACTATATATATATATATATATATTAATTTAAAGACAATATTGTACAAAATTTAAGGAATCTAATTATTTGTCAGTACAGGGACGAATTAGTGTTGAAAATATCCTTTCTTAAAATGTATACCTTTATGTTGTTGTAAGTCTATAGTGACCATAAAAATATTCTGACGTAAGAAAATATAATTAAAATGCTCTTATTGCATTAGTATATTAAATTAACTAAAAATGAACGACCGATGCTGAATTTTTTAATAATTAAATTTTGTCCGTTCAGAGGAAACTCGAGAATAGCTTAAGAGACAATGAAAACATAAGAAGCAAATAACTCCAGAAAATAGTCTGATCTTGAAAAACGAAACACAAAACCGTAACTTAAGATATAAAAACAAATGTATATGTCTCGGCGTTTTCATTTCTTTCTAACGTTGCTGCAGTGTACAGCTTTCAAAATTGTTTACCCACTTCTTCTTGTACCCCCCGCAAAAACCACCATGAGCACAAAAAGTGATTATCTTTAATTTCGTTTTCATTTCGCTTCAGGTGGATCACTGACGACTGGAGTCCGTGCAGTCGCCTCTGCGGTCCTGGCTATCGTGAGCGAATGGTTGTGTGCGCGGAGGAGAATAATGGCATCAAGACAACGGTAAGCGAAAATTTAGTCATAAAACAGCAGAATTAGAGTAAAACAAACAGCAAGTAACAAAACAAAAAGCAACAACAGATAAAGTCGCCATACAATAAATTGCAAAAAAAAAAAGAACACAAACACCTAGTTTGCACAGTTTAAACGCCCCGCAACGACGCGTTCTCGCTCGATTTGCCACACTCTATTGCTTTGTTACTTACTTTACATTTAAGCGCTTTGTTGACTAACAAAAAATTGCTGCAAGCTCGTGTGTGTGTGTGGGTGGTTAGAGGTTTACAAATTGGCTCGTGAGCAGCGCATGCTTTTATAATCCTAATTACTACTCAGCGTTGATGGCTCGCTTGCCTCTCATTCTTTTTCTTTTTTATTTATATTATGTTGTAATAACCGCGTGTTGTTGTTGTTTGGTAAATTGACTTTTTCTTGTAATTTTGCTTTTTAATTTCCATAATTTTTTCCTCTTTGTTCTTTCACTGTCGTTTTCTCTTAATACATTACAGGTGCTGGATGTGATGTGTCGACCACCAAGGCCAGCTACACAGGAGCCCTGCATGATTGAGAAGTGTCCAACGTGGGAGGTGGAGGAATGGACTGGAGTGAGTTTAATTGTAGTAGTATTTTAGATTTAAGTTAGTTAGGCGGTGGCGAAAAATTTATTAAATCGCAGAAGCGCACATTTTAAAAAAGTTTTTTTTTAAATCAACTCTGTTGTTTCACATATTCATTTTATATTTTTTGTTTCTGCGTAATTTTTAATTATAAAGCTTAACCTTTTCAAAATATTTGCAACCATGCGGTGAAAATATAAAAATATATGATTTGGTGTGACTTATTTTTGCACCAATGTGCAAAAACTAGCTTTGGCACTTTTTCGCGTTAAATATTTTTGCGCTTTATGTTTTTTAACCACAAAGTTGTTCCAGGTTAAATTATAATCAGTTCCATACTACTTACATTCCAAATAGCATTGAAGAGCAAAACACTTATTTCTGCTTTAGATGGATGTTCATTCAAGAAATACCTACTTATTGCTGTTGTTTTTGGGATGAAAGAAAAATTGAATATTTCACATGCATTTTTTGGGAAAAGTTATTTAGCAACAGTCGATGACGATAAAAACAAATCGTTTTTGAAATGAAGACATGCTAAAAAAAAGGCAACATTTCACTTTTTATTTCCTTTCTCTACTTCCTTAATAAATTGTGAACTGTTGCGAGTGTTATAGTCAACATCAGCAGACAACTCTATTATCAAATCCCTTTTCAAAATGGCTCCAAATCAGTATATGAGGCATCAACCCGTTTTATTCCAAATCAACTCCTTGCATCCCCTTCCCCCATATCAATTCTTCTTATCCAAATAGTTTGCACTTAGCACTCGCCTTCTCGACGCTCGTCAGTTGCCACTAGACACTTGCAAATTGCAACTCGCTTAAAGTGTTTACATTAAATGTTTGCCACTGTCTTATAGCTTTAATTGCGCTCGAGTTTAAATGCAAGTGAAAAGTCACGAAATTAATAACAACAACAATGTTGACAAGACGCACTTGCTACCTAAAGTAAATTGCTTGTTGGCTGGTTTTCTGCTTCTAAATATTTTAAAGTACTCTGTTTGCCAACTCTCTGCTTCGCTCTTTTCTGCTTTTACAAACACCTACTTGCTGAAGTTCAGTAATTCATTGCAGTGATTCGTTGCAGCAAACCCTTCCCATAAGCTCAGCTGCATACATTTTCTAAATAATCTCCTAACCACAAATTCCGTAAGCTTTTTCTTAATTCTTACTCTGTTTATCTTCTCTATTATAAGAAGCCAGTATTTACTACAGTTGAACTACAGACTACTTCTGGTTGGAATCTAAAACCAACGTTCTTTGCGTGGTTACGCAGAAACATAGGCCGCTTCATTGCAAGCTTCTTAAGCCTCTTAAGTTCCGACAGTTATTAGACGCTATGCGTGTTGCGATGATTGTACTTCAAAAACTTTTCTCCCCGCACATGTACTTGCATAAATAAATGCATACCAATGTATGTATGTCCCTGGCCACACAAGTGCAAGTGTCAAATTAGAAAAGACAGCTGCTTATGAACTTACTACTCTCGTTCATCGCATTCGTTTCGTATCCTCATCGGTTAAATAATGTGACGTGTTAATGCTCTTTCATTTATCTTGTAGAAAAAGGATAAAGAATCATATATTTGCATATGTGTCATGCCGATGTGTGTGGTAAAGCCCTTAAGCGTGGGGAAGAAAATAATGAAAGGGTTGCTAGGTTAAGTGAAATTATTGAAGTTCCATAACGAAAATTTAAGTAAACGAAATATACTCTTTTTTATGACTTTAAGGTATTACTAGAAGAAAAGGAGTTAGGCAGATGTTAAGGGCTTTTGTTATAAGTTCTTGGAATATTTCTAAAAATTTTATGAAAAATATGAACTCGTCATTTAATTTTCGTATCAAAATGGCTGTGTTATCGATATTCCTATCGTTGTCAGTATACTAATTTATCGAGTTTATTATCAATATATATATTCAGTTATCAACATTTCTTCCACTAACGATCGATCGTTAATGTCAATAGTATTGCTATCGAAGTACACATGAATAAGATTTTTTCTTTTTAATTGTTATTTGTTATATGTTAATATGTATAATTTTTCGTTGATTTCCTGAAAAATAACAGCAATCGAACATTAAGCCCAGTTAATGTTTTTCTATCTAGCTTCTTAAATTGCTCTATTAAAATTCATATCGCTCCCTAATAAAACAAGACAAGACCAACATTTCATTACGAGTATTACAAAAAAATTATAGTAGTTCAAAAAATTTTGTGCTTTTTATTCAGTTTAAGAATGCTTTTGAGTATGCAGTTTAGTAGCTTTTAAATTTTTTTTAAGTAAGGTACAAGTTTCGAGCCATTAAAACTCATTGCTAATTTCAGCAGTTTTATTTTTTGTCGCATGTTTTCCCTTATAAATTTTGAACAACATTTTTTTAATTAAAATAAACACAATACACTCAACATAAAATTAAAAAAATCAATGGTCCGTTAAAGGGATTTAAAATTTGCATTTTACCTTATCTGAATTTTATTGGACACCACTTAAATAAATTCTGAATATATTTAAAGTTCAAAATTCGAATGAAATTTCGTAAAGAGTTAAAAATTGGAATTAGAATGGCTTAGCAAGAGAAAGAACTGAATTATAATAGAAACTATTAGAAACTAGCTGAAATAACAATGATAAGGCAAAACTGGTTGAAATTTCGTGTTCCGATTAATTGTGCCGCCAGTGTAGGTACACCATATTAGCTATTTTTATCGAAATTGTTATCGGTGCTAAAACCTCTATCATAATCAACAATATTGGTTGTCCTCTACATTTACTTTAATTGCTGATTACTGTCAAAGTTATATTAACAACTCCTGTAGGTAGCATTCATGAACATATTCTTTTCCGAAGTTTTCATCTTCATCAAAATCGATAAATTATTGATATTTAAGTTTAATTTTATCCAACCAAATACGTTCTTTTTATTAAATATAAATAGTTTTTAAATATAAAGGGGTAGTAGGTTAATTTTGCATTCCTTAGTTTTCTATTGAAAACGAAAGCTGCTCTCTTAAACTTTCCTGGCGACTTGGTAACCCAGTAACTTTGTTTTAATTTTTCACAAATGTGATTGCGGCGTTTAACGAATAAAAAAAATGTGTGGGCTTGAAGCGCGTCTGCATATGTTTAGACAAAATTACTGAGCATTCAAGCGTCCAAATACCAAAAGGCATGAATACATTTATAGTCATTTGCATTGCAGAGCACACAAAGCTGTGAACATCCATTCACTTTAGTATGCGTATGAGAATATGATTGACACACCCAAAGGTTTTGTAGGAATGCACATTAGATTGCACCAAAAAGCGATTAATCTTCGAACCCTTGAGAAAATTTCGTTGCCAGACAATATATTTCAGTTCTTATAGAAAATCATTATAATCGCGAACTAGCTTTAAAGTTGTTCAAAATACTTCCAAAATGATCCCGCAAAATTTTTAGCTATTGATGAACGAATATTGATTTTCATACTTTCCAAATTGTTAATAACATGCGAAAAATACGTTAACTAGCACGGTAATGATGGCGAAAAATTCCAAAATTGGTCCTGAAAAACAGCAGGACGAAGTAGACCCAAAAAGTTTCTAAGCCAGTCCTTTAGAGTCCCGAAATAGTCCCTAAATAATTTTGATTTAGACCCGGTTAACTGATTCTTAACTACTCTTCAAATAGTTAATGAACTGGTAGAGAAAATCCTGAAAAAAATTCCAAAATGCTTGTGAACTAGTACGGAACTAGTTATAATGGTTCTTAAAATCAGCCCTGTAATTATCCTGAAATAATCCCGAGACAGCTTCATTGAACTGGTTCTGAACTAGCCCAAATATCGTCCTAAAAAATATTGGATTACTACTGTTATGATTCAGAAAAGGTTCCAAGATGGCTTCAAACTAGTACAGAACTAGTGGAGTTAGCTCCCAAAATTAGTCCTTAAGAAGTCCCGATATTGTCCCGGGCCAGAATCGGAGTAGTTTTTAAATAGTCCGAAGTAATCCCGTGTGTATCCGAACCTAATCCGGAAAAGTCCGGAACTTTTTTCGAATTCATTCCAAATTTTTTTCGAGTTGGTCTCGAAAAAGTCGCCGACTACAATAAGATTTTGCAAATACCTGAAGCTAAGACATGTTGAAATATTAATAAAATAAAAAACAAATCCTGGAATTTTGTATAAAAAAAAAAGCAGGTGAGTGTCAGTGAAAGTATCAAAAATCGATGGAAACTTCCGTTATCATACAAAAATTTAATAAACTGCAAAGTTGCATACTCAGAAATTTTGCTATAAAATATTTATACAAAAATTAGAGGCACATTAATTTAAAAGAAATAATTGCAGTAACCAAGAAATAAATTTAGTTCCAACGTTTACCTACTGGTCTTCCAGAGATGAACGAGCGCTCAAAAAAGTGCACAACTCCACTTCGTTATCCTTTGCATATTAAATATTTGTTCAAATTTACTCACCATATGCTCTTTTCGTTTTACGTTTGTCATTGTCATTATTTTTTTCACAGTGCGGTTACGAATTTGCATATCAAATTTGACTTTATTCCACAGTGTCACTAGTAATTAAATTTAAATGTATAAATATATGTAAGGGCTTTTTTTATGCAAATTTTTAAGCTAAACTCGTTTAAATAATTCATAATTCCTTATCATTTCGTATGTCATTTACGTTTTATGCACCTTGCCACATCCTGCCAACAACAAAAACAACCTCACCTTACTTGACTTGACTGTCAATTGTAAACTTTGGCGCTATTCTACCCACGCCAACTATTTCAAAATGCCCGGCGGCTTGCTCACGCGCCACTCCATATGCTTGGATTTGTGTACATTTTATGTGTCTTTGCATGAACGTGGACACAGTGCTCGGTTACCTGCGGCCAAGGCTTGCAAATGCGTGGCGTTGAATGTAAGTCGGCCGACGGCAGACACAGTGCCAAATGCGATCCACAAACGAAGCCCGCATCGGTGCAGCAATGCGCGACGGAAGTATCCTGCGTGGGCGGTGGTACAATTATACTCGGCAGCAGTGGCCCACAAGCAGCGGTAAGAAACGATAAGAACAAACTAAGATTCAACAGCATTAAAATAAACGATGATTCTTAAAAATTATGCTTTTTTTAATTTGGTTATGGTTTTGATTCCAATACCTCCTTCTCAATTTTTTCTTTTTCTCAATAATTAGTCCGATGATGGTGAACTCGATGAGGACAACGATGAAGATGACGACGATTCGGCGGATACTGATGATGCTGACGATGCCGGTGATGAGTCTGGTGATGCTCGCAATGATGACGCCGGCTTAGTTTCGTATCACGATGAGTCCGCACCACAGTACGCGCATCACTCGGTTAGTCATCTGCATCATGATGAACCGCAACAGCCGCGCGCGGAACGCCTTACCAGCGGTGCTGGCGGTTATAGTTATCACAGTGATTCGGATCCGGAGTCGCAGGTGCCTGCTGGTGATCCAAGGTGAGTGTAAATAATCTAATCGTAAAGATTAATTTAAAAAAAATGTGTAATAAGAACCTTGCCTCACTGATCTTTGTAATCTAAGATTATCATCAAACCTCTATTATCCACCTATAACCTTCAATAAATAAACTGTATAAAGGTAGTAGTCAAAAGATGCAACCAAACATGAACGAATCGAGGCTTTAATGTAGTAGTCGGTGTTGGGTGTTCTATCTAAAAAGCATTTTAAACGACTACTGAGATCTGGTTGAGGATAAGGATCTTGTTGGGAACTATCTCGCCTACCTTGGTATCTACTGAGAGTGTCACTGCAATAAATGACGCGGGTGAAAGAGCTAATTGGGAAGGATTTCCCAGATGAACGCATATTCTTGCAAATGAGGCTGAGTTTTTTTCTCAACACTCTTCCAAATTAACTTTGTTTCAATATTTTCTAATAATCTCCATAATATCTCTAGGGCTGAATTCAACTAATTACTAAGTGAACATAAAATCTCTGAACTATTAGTCAAGAGTCAGCCAGTGTTGCACTATATATTGCTGTGTAGAATCCCTGATTGCGTTTGCCTATAAGTGCACATCAACTTAAATTTTACGAGTCCTTCACATCAACTCAGAACATTAGTGTGACAAGTTTGAACTTTTAGCCGCCACATTAGATTTGACTTAGTTTTCTTTTAAACTTATTGAAATTATTTTTAAAATTAAACATTTCACTCATATTTCCAACGATAAGTTTCTCAATTCACGTGCTTCTACATAGACAGAAGTAACATTACCTCATTCCTGTCTGCGCGATCTGTAGGAGTCAATGAGACAACCTCTTCACCGCTACATTCACAAAGAGTTAACAAGTTTATAGAGGATTAAAGGCTTGTCATCTGCTGATATTTTCGCTCTTCAGTTTCTAACACCTTATTCACCCTCACCACCGTCATTACTATCTTGCTCAACCGTCTGCATTTGACAAGCTTTATTTACTAAAGTAAAACGCATAGAATTCATGACCACATCCCTTCTCCCTCTCTCTCTGTCTTGTTCAACTCACTGCTACCTAATCAACATTGAACTCCTTCACTCACTGCCTTTTTAATTTCGCAGCCATCAACTCATATGTTCATTTACCTTACTTTCCTCTTAGGTACCACACATTCTCTGCTCATCAGTTTTCATTTCCACTTCATTTCATCGCCTCAGACTGTCTGCTATTCAATCGTTTAATCACCTGTGCGTTGGTTAACGTTCTTTCAGAAATAGTTTCTATAGAAAAGAGAGTAGAAAGACGCATAAGAATATGGCTGTCGCTCCGAGCCTAGTTATTTGTATGCGTAGTATTATTCCTCGCTAATTTTAACACTAAATTTATCATCTTCTTCCGCATACTTATTTATTTATTAAAGTGCGTAAATGAAAGTCGCCTCGTTTTTTGAAAACACCTCGTCTGTGCCTGCGGTGAGGTAATGGACATTAGAAGATCCTCGGTAGACGACTTTGCAACGCGGAATATCTCATTATGTTCCATGTATTCACTTCTCATATCATTCTCATAATAAAGCCTTTATTCTGTGTATGTTGTATATGTGAAAACTGGCGTGAAATTGAACAAGATAAAATTCAGATTGACCTTGGGAAATTGAAGAGCTACCTGTTTATTACTTTTGGATGCATCATGATCGCAAGGTCGTACTCTTCATAGATTGGGCGGCTGCTTTATCCTTTCAACCAAGTGTACCTTCTTTCCTCTAGTATCATCAGATCAGATCCAGTGATCCAAGTGTGTTACTAAGACATTTCAAAGCACTAATATTATTAGAAAAGTAATGTAATTAGGAAGCGAGCCGATTTTCAGCCTTCTCATACATGAATAATTTCTACTATGAACGATTAGTTGACAAAAAGAAAATTAAGAAAAACTGCCTGAAATTCTTTGACTTCAATGCAATGTGTGAAAGTTTTAGAACCGAAGGCAGCTAGTGTTTCTCTTATTTATAAAAACTAATTATTGTGTTGTAATTTTTTTGGTAATAAATACATAAACAGAAGCTGACTTAGATAGAGTTTCTGAATTTCATGCGTTTGTATCAACGCAGTATTTAGTTCAAAGAGCTCCAGACAGTTTTATTTCATTTTCTTGCGCCAACTTATATCAAGAAATCCTGTAAAACTAATTTTTTTACCACACAAGTAAGTGAAAATGCGGAAGTGAAATGAAAGAAATTATTACACTTTCGCGCAACACGCAATCACCGCCAATACCAATCAGTTTGTACGAAATTACAGCGGCGCGCCTTGATGGCCGCAGTTCACACACACGGTTGATGACAGGTTGGTAAACATGACAGTAAATTACGGTGGTAAACATTAAATGACCGCATATTTGCCAAAGGCAATTGAGTAAGAGTGAGAAAATGAGACCGTAAAGAGATAGAGAAAGAAGTATGGACTTAGCGAAGTATGGCAAGCTTTCATTAAACAGTGAAGAGGACATTCCTTCGGCACTTGCGCTGATGAGTAAATGATAATAGTTATTGCTCGAGCGCTGATGCAAAGTGATTGTCCAAGCGTTGGTGTTCACATTTTGTCGATATAATTCACGAAGTTGATCTAATTTTCTACTTAGTTTGCTAACAGTTTTGTGATAGAATGACTGTTTTAGTTGTATGAGAGTTGCGTGTATCCACTGACCAAGCAAGCTGTAATAACGAAAATTATAGTTTAATTGTATAATAAAAGAAGCTCTTTAGTCTTATATAAACACATTTTTATTAATTTTATTTAACCTACTTTCATTTTCACTGTAACCTGTACATATTGTCTGACTCAAAGGAATTCTGACGGAAATGGCAAGCTACTATAAATAAACCCCAACTACTTTGAAGCTTTCCTCTTAGGCAAAGAAATTTGTCACCCGTAATCATTTCATTATTTGCTGTGAGCGTTGTGGGACTAGCCGCATCCGCAAGATTTCCCACTGCTTACCCCTTGGCTCGCGTGTTCTTTTACTTTGTATTGTAATAATATTGATTTCATTTATATGTAGTACGAGTAGAGAGTAGTAAAGTTTTATTGTAAGCATTTATTGGCCGTCTCGTTGCATGCGTTTTGACAATCCCTGCATGCCTGGCGGCTGGGCTGCTCTTTGGCGTCGGATTCGCCTGATTTGTTGCTGCATAGTCGTCCCCTTTTCGGTTCCACTTGGCTTACCGTCTGCGACTGAGTGACTGCCGTCTATTCAACGAACAACGAAGCGTATCTTTTGGCGCACAAAACAAAAGTAGGGCGCTTTTGAGTCGCCGCATTGGAATAGGCGTCGAGTCTCACTGTGTCGTACAAATATTTGCAACATCACACAATTTTGGTTCCAAAGTATCTGAGTAACAAGGCAGTTAATATCCTCTGGTTTGATATTTAAACATATACAAATATCGATAGAAATAGTTCACTTTCAGGTAATCAATACAAATAAAAATATCGTTATCGAAAACTTTAATTATTTACTAGATCCATAACAATTACATAAATTAAAAATAAATTAAAATAAGTAAACTAGTCGATTTCGATTTCCCTATCTAAAGACGACTTGTGTTCTTCACAAATTGCTACCGGCTTCAGTTTCGATCTTCTCTTACTTTTATACTTCAAATACATTTAAAGTTTTTAACGCCTAACGCTAGGTATTATCAGATTATTTCAGTTGTAGGTTTTTCTGGAATTTCAACTGCAGAATGCTTCTTAAGCAACCAGTATTCACTACTCTTCCAATACAAAAATATTAATATAGCATTTAGCCAGTACGTGGATTGTAAAGATTTATAAAAGACAACTCATGTAATACTTCAAGAAGACTAGAATATATTGGAACGCTTTTACTTGTTGGTTAAAATAGACTTCAACTGACAATGAACAATTTTTATATCACCATTTATATTAAACTACCTATTTTCAACCACTGCCTTTAAAAAAAACATACCTTCATATTAAATTTAACATGCAGTTTCATTATTTTTCCACACAGTACATCGTCGGCTGTTTTCTCAGCAACCTTGCGCTGCTTGAGATTTCTCTTCGTATAAGAGGCAGTTGGAGTAGGCCAATTCAAGCGCGATTTTTTTTTATTCCTAAAATATTTGCCAGTTTATTTGCCGCTGACAGCAAGCATGGCATAGAACAGACTTTGCGGCGCGTCACTATGTCGCCGCCGAGAAACGTTACTGTTTATATGAAGAAGTGCTACTCACATTGGTTGGCAACATTGTCTCTTTGTAAATTGTATTTAAATTCTTCTGCATACTTCTCCTGTCGGCTTTTATGTGCAAGTTATTTTTTTCTTTAATTTTTGGCATATAACATTTGCCATCAAATATAAATTGTTAGCGCACTTTTCAACTTTTTGTAAACAAAATAAAATTATGCAGAATTTTATTACAATTATTCAAACAGCATGAGGTAAATGCGCGGTATTCAAATTCAACTTAACTAGCTGCTTTGGAAAAATGTGTGACATTTTAATAAAATGGGAAGGCGAAATGATATTAAAATGTTAATTTTGATATTTAATAGCATTTTGTACGCTTCAACTTTGTTCGACGGTTATAGTAAAAATGTGAGTTGTTGACATTTGAGATTTTAAATTTTTTCATTGAATTAAGCCAGACGCCAAAAAATGGCTAAGTTTAAATGTATACCATTAGCTAATAAAATACATACATTAATTCTTAAACATAAGAAATTTTGTACAAATTTGTATAAGAAATTGAAGCTTAGAAATTTAAAGTCTAATTATATTTTTCGTTTTATTTGTTTAAAATGTATCAGTTTTTCATTTGGCATATTAAAAACGAGAATGATTTTTTTAGAAACTATAGCACTATTTCGGAGACCACCGCATGTCCTCATCAGACTTCTTTGCTCACGGCTTCCGCGGGAGTCGACCCCACGACAGCGCACTTCTAAGAAAGATCAAGATATAATAAATGTTAATAGATTGTTTCTCTTAAAATTATTTTTTTTTACAAAAAACTAAAATTTATTTTTCCTCACACAAAACGATATAAGCGAAAATCTATCAAAGTTTTTTATAGTGCTTAAACGGCATTGAGTATGCTTTTTTCACAATGTGATCGATAGAAAATGGTTTGCGTATCCTAAACAACAGCAAAAGCTGCCGCTTTTCTAAGGACTTCGATTTGAAAATATCAGAGCCTTTTAAAAAGCTCATTTGAAATTAATATTTCCATCGGTGACATGACTGATTTCTTGTTCCGCCTTATGAGCACATAAACAGGTAATGTAGCTTATCGAGGCACCAGAGCTGACTTGTATGCCTTTTGGCTATCATATATATTACGGGGATATTCTCTAAGTTTTCCCATGAAGTATTTAACAGCCATGCCTCTACTGTGTTATGCTCTGAGATGTGAGTCCCAGTTGAGTCTCTTGAATCTAGATCAGATAATTCGTTATGTTAAAACACAAATTCTGTTCCAACCGAGTTGAGCTTGATCAATTTCGCCTTTCTTTAGGTTTATAAAAAGATTGATAAATTCACAAGCCGGGTTCGGTATGTCATTCTGCAGTTAAATTGTCTGCAGACAAACCTGAAGCTTTTAAAATTCTCTTTCCTGGATTTCATCATATCTGTTCACAATAAATCCATCCCTTTTAACATTTCTAAAGATCGAAAATTAATCAATAACGCGAAAAATTATATAAATTTATTATATAAAAGAAAAGAGAGATTTCGACTTAATTACTTTGATATCTACATACTTTTAGCTTCGTCAAGGACAACGAGTGGTCACCGTGCAGCATCACCTGTGGCGAGGGCGTCCGTCGACGTATTTATCGTTGTAAAATCTTTCTAGAGTACTCACGTTCCATAGTCACCGTCAACGACACGCTTTGTGAGGGCATCAAACCACACGATGAAGTTGAGCGTTGCGTCGAGGAGCGTTGCCTAATGCCTCCAAACATCTATGACGAAAGATATCCACGCGACTCGATCAAAGTGGGCGTCTCGGAGCCGGGTAAGACATACGTTTGGCGCGAACAAGGCTACACTTCATGCAGTGCCAGCTGTTTGGGTGGCGTTGAAGAGTTGATAATTAATTGTGTGCGCGAAGACAATGGACGTGTTGTGTCGCCATTCCTGTGCACTGCCGAAACGAAGCCAGAAGCGCGTGTACGCACTTGCAATGATCGTCCGTGCCCACCGCGTTGGAACTACTCCGACTACACACCCTGCTCCAAGTCATGCGGCATCGGTATTAAGACGCGCGAAGTGCAATGTATACACGAAGTGACGCGTGGGGGCGAGAACACAATGGTCGTGCCGAATAGCATGTGTCCACAGCCACCACCGGCCGATCGCCAGTATTGCAATGTGCTTGACTGTCCGGTGCGCTGGGAGGTGGGCGAATGGTCGAAATGCTCGCACACTTGCGGCTATGGCATCAAGGATCGAAAGGTGGAGTGCAAGCAGATTATGGCTCAGGAACATAAAATCGAGCGGCCCGAATCGATGTGCCCCAGCGCAAAGCCGTCAGACAAGAAGCCTTGCAATGTGAAGCCCTGTCCGCTGGAGGATCCCAAACCCGTCATACAAGTCAGCAATACCACACATATACAACACGATCCGAAGAAGTCGAAAATCACATTGAAAGTTGGTGGTGCCGCGGTGGTGTTCTTTGGTACGCAGGTGAAAATCAAGTGTCCGGTGAAACGTTATAATCGAACAAAGATAAAGTGGAGCAAAGACCACAAACCATTGGCACGTTCGCGCAAGTTTAAGGTGTCTAAGAAAGGTGTTTTACGCATTCTGGATATAACATTCCGTGATGCTGGCGTCTACTCCTGTCATGCGGGACATAGTTCGGCAGAGATCAACATTGATGTGAAAGCGAAACCTGGGCAACAACCGGAAGATCTCAAATTACAGGAGTCAGGTGGGTGAGGAGAAGAAGAAGTTGTAAAAGGATTGCTAAGTTAATTTGGCTCGTTTAAAAAATCTAAAATCACTGGTTTAATGTTTTCTTCAATAAAGTCTTAATTTATTGATGGACTATTGTGTTAATATTTCATCAATTAAAGGATAAGAGTGCTGTTGAAGTGCCAGTTCTTAGTCAGTTATGAATTCAGATTCGATTTTTAAGGGTCTGGCCATGTCAAATTGTACCAAAGAAGGTTAATTTTTTGCAATAAATTGTATTTAAAAGTATTGCGTAAATGTTAGTTTAAATAACCGTTACAGTCCACTTGTAGATTTCAGCTGAGCCAGAGCTTAAGCACTATTTAGCGAATGGTTATTATACCAAAAAACTTTATCTTATATAAATATATTTATTTTCAGAACGCTTAGTTCGCGAACGTGATGGCACAGAGGCCTTAACATCTGCGGATATGATCACAGGAGCAGACGGCACAAATAGGTAACTTTACAAAATAAATATTATAATAATCTTTGTGTAATAAAGTAAGAAAAAATGTATGTAGCGACCTAAACCCATTTTAAACAAGAATTTGTCCTGAAATCAGTCACGATTAGTTAAAAAAATAGTTCTGAGCTGATTCCAAACCAATTGAGATATTTTTTGGAAATAGTTACAAAGGGTTATTGAAAGGGTTCGAAATAGTCCCGAAATTAAGTCACAAAATGTAAATAAAAATGTCTAGAATAAGCGTTAATATGATCATGAAATATTCTGTGAATCAGTGTCGATAGTAAAACGAACTAGTCTTGAACTAGGTCTAAACCGGTCCCGAAAAAGTTTAGAAATTATCCCGAACTTTTCAGGAAATATTCTGAACATAATGTTGAAAGTGTCGCGAATTGTTACCGACATAGTCCCGAATCAAGCCCGAAATAGTCCCGAAGTAATCCCGAAAAAGTTACGAAACTCGATACTCGCTTGCCTGTAATAATAAGTCAATTTTTTTATTCTTCAAGTCCGTATTCCCGACTCGCAGTTAAATTACAAGGTAGGCTGATTTCATGAGCGGTTTGACTTTTGAAATAAAAACTCCAAGACAACATTTCATGGTTGAAATTTCCGACAGGGAACTTTGCATTTGTGAACGTAACGGAAATCATTGCCGCTGTGTTAATACTAAAGGGCTGCGCAAAACGTCTTGCAATCGTCGTCTCTTGCTGCTACGAAAACAAAAGTATTTCGTATAAAACAAAGACAAAGGCAAATCAATGCAAAAACAGCGAGTGCCGTCAAATATTTTTTTGTACAAAAAACAAAATATCGTGTATTTGATAACGTGTTTATTTTTTCGTGTAGAACTGAACATAAAAAAAGTATATGAACTTAAAATAATCCAAATATTCCAAGAAATTTTACTTCACAAGTAATTATTTTTTGATTTACTTCGGTTCGTTTTTACTTCGGTTTTTTTTACTTAAATTTTCACTTACCTTGGTTTAAATTTGCTGGATTTTAATTTTGTTGTTCGCCAATGAAAGTGAACGACAGTATTTGAAATGAGTGCGATGATTTGTATTGACGCTTTCATAGTGCTTGTGCAGCTATCTAGTAAATACTCAATTTTAATGACCAAAAACCATTACCTGTTCATCGGCCAACAGTTGTGTGCTTAGCAAGTTTTGTGTAAAAATGATTTCAGGATTTTTACACAAAACTTGAAAATGGTGGCAAACCATTTCTACACATAAATAGATTCGAATATTTTTCCAAGAGTTTGTATGTGCACACACTCGAAAGCAGGCGGCAAATTGCAAATACTTTTATAGCGACACATTTGCTTCGCACAAAATTGATTTTTGCTCGTTGGGTATTCATATATAAATAGTTACATGCATAGCACGAAAATGTTCACCCAAACGTGCGTTTATTTTCACAAAATCCACAAGTGTGCTCACTCGCATATCCTCTCCCTTAGCTTTCATTCCTGCGTGAAAATACAATAAAAATGCACTTGTGTGACTTTTTTCCAACAGCAACAAAAAACATGTTGTCGACAAATCACATATTGTCTAAATATTTACATCCCCTTTTGTTGCTTTCCTGATCGTTCCTCTCTATTTGTACCGCTTCGTTTGATTCAATCTTATCCTCTTCTAATACTAGGGAAGAGCTTTATGTGTTTCCATCTTCCTTGTGTAACTCCTTGTATTCGCTTTTTTATTCTGGTTGCCTTCAGTATAAAGTAAAGTATGTAAGGTACTTGAATGCACAATAGGGAATCAAAAGAAAAAAACGAGAACTAAGTAGTTTAGAAAATATGGAATTTGAGAGCAACCAAATTAGAGCAGTCATATCCCGAAGTGTCATGATAAAAGCTCTTAAGTGGCTAATGCGATAGTTATGATAATAGTACCTGTTTCATTTTAAAGGAATAATAAGTCCCAATAAATATAGAATTTGGTGAATTGAGCAAACGAATGGAAATAAAATTAAACTCTGTGGAAATATTGATAATTAAATATGTTGTGACCATCTCGTCTCAGTTCTAAGTAACCAAGCTGATTCAGTGACTTGTTGAATTTCATGCGCATAAATTAAAAATTCGTCACTGTTGCCCTGACAGCTATCTATTAATAGTCAAAGTTTGAGGAAGCTGAGTCAATTAGTCGAACCAAAAATCGTCGATGAAACCAGTGGAACGACCTTGGATGACCGGATGAAATGAATGAAAGTATGTGAGGTGGCTGAGGCAGTAGGCATCTCATTAGTGCTGAACTAAACCCGAAATAGTACCGAAAATTTCTTAAAATAACCTCGAACGAGTGTTGAAATGATGTCAAAAAGTCTCGAAATGATTATAAACTGGTACCGTCCTTTAAACTTCAAAATGTTTTTTCTGCGTCATAATTCGGATGAGGAGACTTTTATAATATGAGTATTAAAACAAAAGTAATTCAAGACTTGAAACTATTTATCTCGCTGATAATAATCGCGAAAAGACTTTTATAATATAAGTCTCAGAATTATACTTTTCAGTCACTATTATAATCAAAATCATTTTTATAATTCTTACGAACTTTTTAAAACTTTACAATAAATAATTATTATGGGCCTCCAATTTTAAGTCACTGTTTATTTAATATTTTATATTCTCTTATTTCATTTTACCTAGTTTTTTTTAATTGCTATCTTACTTAAAAGTATTTGCGATGTTTCCTACTTACAGCTCACAGACCACACGTCGCAAGCAACAAAATGGACGTGAACGCAATCGACGACCCACAACCGATGGGACAAAAAATGTGGACAGCAATATTATGGAGAATGAGGTGAGTAAACATAGAAGCTTTAGGGAGGTTTGCCTTAAAATAAAATAAATAATAATGACTGAATGTCGGCTGGAAATCCAAACCAATACAGTGCGACCTGAAGAAATGTTTAAAGCCACTCTTGGCAACATTCCACCTGGCAAATGAGAAATCCTTCCGCAAAGCTTTGGCTTTGCTGTTGTTATTAGTGCCGGCATATTTGCACTGTTCCGCAGCGTATGGGAAATTGTCAGGCTAAATGTTTTTGCTTGTCTGGTTGACCGTTTCTACACCAAGTGAAATACTCGAGCTGTTATGTGCTGCAGAGTCTTGTTGAAGTGTAAAGGAAATGCTATGCGGATATTTTAACCACAACAATGTTTATCAACTTAACGTAATTTAATAGTTTTCCTCATCGTTTGCTTCATACGTCGGTGTATCTTAAAGGATAAAACGGCCATGCAGCTTCCTTTCTTGGCAGAAAAGCCATCGCACACATATATGTATATCTACTACAGTTGGAACTTGGATTGCTATATTTCAGAACTGCATTTCTAATAAGATTTTCACAATCCAAATTCCAATCTCTGTTGTGGTGTGCAGTAAGCATGGAAAGCAGAAACATGTATTATTTTCGTTATAATTGTCTACCGATTGTTGTGGCAACAATGGTGATTCGTTTTTCTTAAAATTGTTAGCAGCGTTCAGATATGACATTGGATAATATTTCCTCTCATTTCTTCCTTTCTCTAAATGTGTGTATTTGCGACTTTTGAGCATTTTGATCGAGTAGAAGTGTTGTTTCGTTATATGGGAATCTTTATTTACATATATTTTCACTATTTTCCAGCCTCAGTTTTTTTTCTTTCGTCGCCCAACTACATTCTCAAATTTTTTGTTTATCTGCAAGCCTTTTTACAATTTTAGTTTTCCCAGGAAAAATTAACATTTTCACTCAGAATAATTGCAAAAATATTTTCTATCCTTTTTATGCAATTCCCTCTTTTCCATTATTCTATCTATCTTTCAACTCGTCGCCATTGTTTAGCGGTCGCAATTAGTGCAGCAGGTCGGTGAAAATGGCGGCGGCGGCGGGGCGTCAACATCTTCAAGCGCCAGCAGTGGCGGCAGTCGCTCGGATATTCTGCTAGCGATGCCATACTTCCAGGCGTTACTCAGCAATCTGCAGGTGAGCTAGTCTAACCATAAAAAAGCGGAAGTGATTGAATACCACCAAAAAGGCAAAAGAGAAAGAAGTAAAGAGACGTATAGCAGTCGGTCAATAGTCATTGTTATTCAAAAACAAGCACACTGTTACCACGAGTGCGGGCTAGAGAGTGATTTTTAGTTGGCTTACTTACGCCATTAGTTGGCAGTTCATCCAAGTGATTGCCTACGATTATACCCAAAAATATATGCACTTCCTTGTCCACACTTCTTCAGAGTTAACACGTTTTTGTCAGCCTGACTGTTGACCAGTTTAACCGGCAACAAAAAACAAAACGGAGATCTAAAGTAAATCCGAATGTCAACGGAATTTGACGCTTCCTTGTGTCTCGTTTTTTTTTTCTTTTCTTGGTCACTTCTTTCACTTCCTGCTTCTGATACATTTACTTCGTTGTTGCTAATATTTGTTTGTCTTTCATTTAAATGCTCGTTTGACGGTTTGTTTGTTCGTTGTTTCATTTTCTTGTTCGTTTGCTACTTTGTTTCTTACATTCATTGTAAAATACACTCGTTCGTTCGTTTGTTGTTATTGTTGTGCATCGTCATTACATTGCATTTCATTGTAAAGTGCATCAAGCGTCATCATGCCATTCATCGTTGCATAAACAGCAAACTTTTAGTCAGGTGTTTGCCTTCTTTCATTTCGCTTTATTTTCATAACCTTTACTTTTTGTTTTTCTGAAATTTTTTTTTAGTTTTAGGCGATGAAGCACGAATTCGTTATTGTTGTTTAATTTTCACTATTTCCGACATTTCTTTACAATCATTTAACTCGAAAACACTATTTATTGACTTATTGGTTTTATTCATCATTAATTTTTTCTGCGAATGAAGTATAAATATCGAAACTAAAATTGAAGCGTGTTTAATTTATGTTAAAAATAATTAACATTTAATTCCTAGATTATAAAAGGTAGTAATAATCAGAATTGAAAAAAATATTCAGTTCTGGTAACAAGAAATTCCTTGTTTAAATATTCACGTAAGGTTCAGTAAACCATCGTATCTATAATAGTGCCGAGTGGGACCGGCGCTTTGTTTGCCATTATTGGTGCGGCCATATTTTTGCAAGACTAGTAGAGTTGCTGTCTTACAATCGTTTTCGGTTATTGAATTTGTCTGTAAAACGTTGAGTGCATTTATTGCAACTTTGTCGCTATAAAAGTTTACGTCGTGCGGGTGCTTTGTCGGCGTCGGCTAGTATCTGGGCTCTTCTCCCAACTTTAAGTGATTTTTAATTGCACTTCATTTGGTTTAAGTGTGCGTTTTATTTTATTTAGAAACTTTTATTTATTGTTACTGCAGCTGTTCGGTTATTGCGTGTTTTGTACGCCTTTAGTTTTCGTTTGTCTTTGCTTATAATGCGACCCCGCAAATTAACACCGTTTAGCCAACATATATAATAGTTCTGCTTTGATATCGAAAAGAATGCCAAATTCAATTTAGTGTTTTCGTATATGGGGCGATTCATTTGCATTTCTTGTTTCATGGTTACGTGTACGCCATTGTGAGTGCATTTTAAGAGCATGTTTGGCAGTGATACATGTGTGTTTAATTAAATAGTAACGGTTCATTTACTTTTACTCGTTTATTATCAATTAATTTTTTTTTAATAAAAATACTTTTAAATTTTAAAAACATAAAACAATTTGAGCCATTTAGTACTAACAGAAAGGTTATGTCTGCGTCAGAGTATTAGTTAATCAACTTTCGGCTTAACTCTGTACTCAGTAGGAATTATTTTTAAAGGTTTCTAATGAAATTTAATGTTTGGAGCTCATTTTTGTTCATATTTTAGGAAAAATTAATTTTAGTAAATTGTCACTATTCAATACAAACACAATCAATGAAAATTTCAAATAAATTGAACTCAAAAGTAAATGAACGATTTTCTTTTTTAGTTTAGTTTAGTTTTTTAGTTGCTATATTCACTTTAAAGCCATTCTCTTAACCAGTTTAAATATATATTTTTCCCTTTAAATATATATTTGAGAATAACATTCTCTTAACGGGCAAATATATATTAAAAACTACTTTACAAAATGATTCAATAGATAATAATATATCCAGATATCTTGCCTAAAACGATTAGTAATATCTTTTCCAATGCATTCTTTCACAACTATCCTAAATTTATACTTTTTTATATAAACAACATATTCATTATTTTTTGCCTTTTTAAAAAATTTTGTTCACAAACTGCTTTTCTTAATTACCAGTTTGTATTTTGCGATTTTTTGTTGCATTCGCGCTCCGGAGACTCCCTTCGTTCGTGCAGTCAAGTTTGCTTTTCCGGCGCATTTCTTAGTTTAATTTTTAATTCACTTAAGCTGCACCAAAAAATATTTAATTTAAGCAGCAAACTTTGAAAAACTAACTATGCGAAGAATAATATTTGCCTACCAGTAAGCAAATAATGACACAAGTGCAGGACCATTCCGCAATTCAACAACCATGGAGGAAGTGATGTCAAATAGACACAGTGCAATTGGTTGCTGAGTTGAGTGTTTATATATACAATTTGCATGACATGGTGTTTGCACGACAACAACAACAAACATTAAAAATACCAAGCAGTGCACAGAACGCTAGAAGCATGAATGCAATAAAAAAAAATAAGAAAAACTAAAATTAAACAAAAGCGAACTGAAACTACGGTTACACTATTTTAAGCAACATTTCTAACGCTTTCTGTTTTCTTTTCTATTTTTTCTTTTATTTAATTTTTTTCTTCTAAACAACAATAAATATGTACGTTTGTTTATTTATTTGGACACCAAATATATTTGCCGTATATCGTTTGTGGGGCGTCAACTGAAATACACAACTGAAACAATTTACAAAAAAACAACAACAACATGTACACAAACTTCTTTCATAGGTAACTCACTTCAATTTGTATAACTCTTTAAGCATAATATTTACACAAAGATTTAAGTGACACATTGACTAACAAACAAATACAAAAACACTGCAAAGCGCATGTTGCTAGATTACTTATACGCCCTGGTGTACCAAACCAGTTTTGCTTTGTAGTTGCGTATACGCCATGTTTGTGCGTGTAGTGCTTGCATTTTAGTAAATAGTTGAATGCTCGCAAGAGCGCAACAGCATGCGGGGACTTGCGCACGCCATTGACCACTAACTGCCCGGTTATGAAAGACTTCACTCCCCATTATTGCATCCAGCATGCGTAGCTCGGTCGTAAAATCGCCCACAAATAGGCATAAATGCGTTCGCATATGCAGCGATTAGCAGAAGGTAGACTTTTCTGTGTAAAATGTATAAACATAAAATTTGGCAAAAGTTGAATTGAAGAAAATGTGGTCCACGTATTTTGAAAGGTATAGAATTGATGTAAGTTGGTTTGAAAAAAATATTTGTTGGGTGAGTAAGAATATCTCTTTTCAGAAGTATTCAACAATAGAAATTTAAAAAAAATGTTTTTAACATTATATTAACTTATAATTAACTAATAATAATTATTTAAGCTTATAGGTCGCGGAACGGTACCGAATTGTTTCAATAACAGTTCTGAAATGTTTCTGAAATGGTCCATGAATTGTTTTGAAATGGTCTAAAACACGTCCTGAAAGGATTCCGAAATATTTTTAAAGTAATTCTAAACACGTCGAAAAGCTGTTCTGAAATAATCTCGTTTTATTTCCGAAAATGTTCCCAACTAGTCCCGATGTAGTCCCGAACTAGTCCCGTCTTGATCCCGAAATATTTTGTGCCCAACTCATAAAAGTAACAGGCTATTTGATTTGTTGTAGGTACGGTATGTATTAGCTATTTCAAGAGAATCGTTCGAAGAAGCCATCTAGTTCCGATATAGTCTTGAACTAGTCCCGCCATGACCCCAATGCCCTTGGTTACATATATTATATATTTTATATATTTCTCGTAAAATTAGTCAATGGATGGATCTCAAGTCCATTTCTTCTAGAGCAAATTAATTTTAATGTACCCTGCCGTGCAACGAGAAACTTTAAACCACTTTTCGTGAAACTATGCAGAACTAACTTTGAGTTGAATGAACCGTTTCGGGGTTTATGCCAAGACTTTAACAATCATTCCAGCACCTTTGATGTATCGGACTCACTTTTTATAATTAAAAGAACTATTCTATCCTCTCTTAATAACAGCTAACGATCCAATTTTCTTACTTTGCATTTCTCTAACTTTGTATTCGGCTGATGAATTCTTATTCTGTAGCTGAGCAGCTTGGGATCTCGACGCTTAACAAACTTTCTTCTGTCACGACTCGGCACCTAAGATTTGTATATTTAAAAAACATCCGTACGTTATGCGGATTGAGCCCCTCGTGCCGGTTGGGCGGGAAAGTGGGTTTCCGTTGGGTTATAATATAATAATGTATACATAAAGCAACATAGAAGAAAGTTTACTACAAACTGTGATTCGAACGTCAACTAGCAGATACATTTTTTGCAGAGTTATTTTATTCGTCGCATCTGGATTAGACATATCTATATACGACCTCATCAAATATTCCAACTCCGCATCAAATTCACACTCTTCTCTAATAAACATAAATGTTTAATTCCAATTGAATCGGACCTTAACAGCGAATTTTTTAAATATTTTGACTCAAGCGCCAACTAGCGAACAAATATATAACTTTGTAGCACCGCATAAAAATTCCTTGTTCGAAATAAATCGGTCCACAAAATCCGATTTTCTGAATGCTTCGCCTAGTAGTCCAAAATAATATTTCTTAAAAGTATTTTCCTTTATATTGAAATTACTATCGTTAATCTAGGGGATTCGGTTCGTTTATAGGAATTTCCTGAATACCCCAACTTCAGCACGACCTATTGGATGCTTTTCTCATTCAAGCATTGATCGGTACAAAATGTGTGACGAATTTATTAATTTCTATACCTCAGCGCCATCTAGCGCTATTTTTCCAGTATTTTAGTTCTAACAGCATGAAATGCAGCATACAATCGAGACTCAATGCAAGCGCTATTATATTTTAATGCAAATCTCCTATTTGGTACTCTTGTCTAAAAGCGTGTCAGTGCTATCATTTTAACGCACCACTTAGTGCAACGCATCTGTGCCAACTTTAGTTGCATTGTCCCTTGACGAACAATTAAGTTTTCGCTTTCGAAATGCGTTTCGAATAGGCAATCAGTTTTAACTTATCCCCCGTTGGTGATTATTGAAATGCATTTTTTACATTGCAACGCGTATTTACCGATTTTTCGCATGCGCAAAGAGCTGCCATTATTTCGTTTTAAATTTCATTGTTACAACTGTGTACCATATTTCCAATTTTACACAATCCTAAGCCTCAAAACGTGCACGTGGAACTTATTCACAAATCCAAATTCGTCTGCTTCCCCGCTATTTTAATGCTTTCCGTTGCAGTTAACAACTGCATAGAGTTTAGTGCTTTTCGTAACAAAAGCAATTTAATTGTCCAGCGTATTTAACGTGATGAGATGGATAATGCGAAGAAGGGTGAGGGGCTGCGCGTGTAAGCCTCCGTAGGCATATTTTTCACATTAAGTTTCATGAGCGAGCTTTCGAAAGGCAGCATACCGACTGGGATAATTTGGTACGCGTAGCCTAGAAACCAGAATAATCGCCGTTGTAAAATGTACATATATGTGGTTATAAATGTTGTTGTGCTCAAAAAAATGTACGTGTTGGCACATTGTAATTTTTTTACTCGCTTGGCAGGAGCAAAGTGTTCATTGTAAGCTTCCAAGGCCAACTGCCTAGCCATTTACTTGCATAGTTGGATGTATGCGGGTGTGTAGAAATAAGTACCTTTTTTTCTGACAAAAGAGTCGAATACTTTTATACATACATATATAAATGTTTGTTTCTGGTGGTTTGTATTCTTCAGCCTGTTAAGCATCAAATTTATAAACCCTTTGCCGCATTTGGAACTTGGCATACTTTCAGTTAATCATGCACGGAATCGTGAAGCTTCTTTTCTGGCAATTTTGTGCGTTGGAATTTAGTGCAATTAAAGTTAAACTCGGTAAAATTAAATTACACAAAAATTATTGCTTGGCAAAAAGCTTAGAGCTTTGACGCTTGAAATAATAAAAATTTCGTTCTAAGCTTTTTAAAATTTACCGAATTGTTTTGAAATATAAAATTCTAACGCGAAACCGTCGCTTGCAAAAGTCACCGTGTATAAATATACAAATAATTCTACAAAATTTAATACAAAATTTAACATCGTTTTTTATACCTTTCATGGAAATTGTATATTAACTTTGGTCCGATGTTTGTAAGTACCAGAACAGAATTAAAATCCGATAAATATAACATATAGGTGCCATACAACCGATTGTGCAGATATTGCATTTTGGGCCAAAACTCCTTCATTTCATCAGCTAAAGTCTTGAAATTTTGCAAAACTAATAGCTATTAGGACAACTATTTTAGCAGTGAAAATCATTAAAATCGTATAAATAGACTAAAGACTTAAAATTTTCCACAAATATTAATTATTATAGCAGGCAAAATATTAATTTCGATTAATTATAACACATGGCTCCCATACAATTCGCCCATTCATGAAAGGTATGAAGCCTTCGACATAGCCGAAGACAGTAGAGGTGGATAACTCAGCACTGAGTTGAGTTACTGAGCTGACTCTTTGCGATGAGCCGCACGCTCAGACTCACTTCTCAAAAAAATTGTGACTCAGTAGTTCAGTTATAAGTTATAAGTCGATGAGTGTGTCAGCACTGAGAATCAAAGATGAGCTGATACGAAGCTCTTTGTTTTGTGGAGAGACACTCTGCAAGAAATGGCATTGGGGAGTTTTTTTATTGCATTTTTGGAGATTTTGCCACCTTTGAGGTATGCAAACAGTATTAATGTAAACGCAATTAAAATAAGAAATAAATATATGAAATCAACATGATCACAATTATAAAATACGAGAAATTAAAATTTTGCAAAAATGCGTAATAACAGCTTTTAAACATGCATAAAACAAATAACTATAAAAATATATGTGATGAACATGCGACTTGCATATCATATTATCTATGGTGAGAATAAAGAGTGACAGAAAATAAGAACTAGCTCGAAAATGTTTCTTTTTGGCGCGTTATCAATTGTGCCGTCCCTTTAATTATTCAACGTTCACCTCTCCACGATAACAGTGCTGCCGTAGTTGCACAGAGCGACACTATTATGAAATGAGTCGTAACTCAATTGTGCTACCTCACTGAGCTGACTCACTTAATTGAGCAAGAGTCATTGAGTCAACTCGCGAAAATTTGCTGAGTTACCCACCCCTAGAAGACAGACTTTCTCACTTGTTTTTCTTTTTTAATTTTAGTCTTTTGAGTACATTGACTTAGGCAGCGAGTTGATATTTTTAATAGTAATTTCGCTTGAAGATTAAAAGTAAGATATAACGTTTCACCGACTATTTGAAGAGTTAATTTTTCTTTTAAAGAGTCGAAATTATTTTCCAGTAAAAACAATGTTCGTTTACTCACAAAACCGTATATCTTAAATTATCAAACTATATAGAGAATCGATATGTACTCAACAAAATTGCATTAATATTTAATCCAATTGTTTTCTAACGCATTCAATTCGAATTCAAGTATAAGTTTCATGTGACTACAAGTGACCTTAAATTCGCAAATTCTTGAAAATGTGTTATATGTTATTATATAACAATGGCGAAAACAAAAATTATTTCTGATGAGTAGAATTTGTGATCTTCGAAGAAGCCGCTTAACTCCTAAAATTTAAAATTTGATCGGTATGTACTTTGTTACATATATTATTGTACATTTGTTATTTTGAAGATATTTTTCAATTATTTCATCACTTTACCTGAAAAATATAAAATTTATATGATAAAAAGGGAATAAAATCCACTTTATTATCAAACATGATCGAAAGAACCTAAATATTTATTTTAACAATTAAATAAAATGTAATATTTTAAAATGCCCTTATATTCATCCAGTTAGCTGGATAATAGAGTTCCCTGCGGCTATTTTAGCTTTAGTGAGTGAACACGGAGGCTTACAATGGCAGCAGCCACTCCTCAGCTACTAGTAGAGCAGCCTAGCTGTGTGCCGAGGGTGATATTGCACGTATACAGATTACTTATCATTGTTTGGTTGCAAACGAATATATAGATATGTATGTATGTATTGCATAAATAAAGCAACACAAAATGTATGAAACTCGGCTCAATTTGACCATCACAACTCCGTTTAATTTTTCACTTTTTGGCTGAGCATTAAACGCTCGCTTTTAACCCTTTCATGTAAAACGTTGTTCTCAAAATTTTAAGTTTGTGTGTAAGTAATGTTGCTTTCATTTGACTTTGAATGCCACTGTTTTGCTACACACCCAAATTTTTTTTCAATTAATTCAATTCATTATTTAACAAAACTTTATAAATTTAAATTATATTGATGATTTTTTAGGTTTTGTATTATTTGTATTAATTGTTGATGCGGTTCAACTCCCGCAGAAGCCAAGAAGAAAGAATTCTGATGAGGAAATGTGGTGATTTCCAAAATAGTACTATAACTTTTACCGCTTTGAGTATTGCTGTTTTTTCTTAATAATTTTCCAAATAAACTAATCGGCCTAAAAGCTCAAACATATTTAAAATAAATAGTTATATGGCCAAACAATAAATAATAAAATACTTTTTATTTCACATTTGCCCGACGTTTCGCTAAATAGTTTAGCATTTTCGGGGGCGGCTCTATTTATTTCACCAAAGAAAAATTAAAAAATACATGAGGTCGTTAGCAAAACAAACTTAAACAGTTGTCTGTATCTTTATTTCTGAAATGATTGTTTTCTATCGTTTTGGTATTGGCTGTGCTGGTCTTTGTTTTTTAATATCTGCTTTGTGTTCGGATATGCGAACACCCAAAGCACGCTTAATTGTGCCAATGTATGTACACCTTATTACAGCTTCCGTTGCCTTTGCCTTTGCACTCAATTTCGTTGACTACGTTGCTTTAAGTTTCAAAATGTTCGAATTTTATCACAATTTCATCAAACTAAAAAAAATTCAGAACGTTGAGACTGCATACTCATTGATCACTCAATTCAAGTATAAGGTCAAAATCCCTAACAATTACTATTGCATTTTGAGAACTTATTTACATACATATTTACTTTCATAATCCGTTGGAAATAAGTATATTTTCTTTTATAAAAATTTAGGAGAAAACACGATGATCGACGCATTTTGTCCCAAGAACACTTGAAACCCTAAACCGAAATTAGAACAAAAATCTCCCTGTTTTTTTAGGAAGAAACGTGTAACAAAAAGCAATTAAAACGTTCTTATTCAGAATGAAAACTAATTGCTGTTGAGCTTTCCGGAAGAGAACAAAATGCGTGCCATACATTCAAGAACATTCTTAAGAGCACAAAATATGAATAAAAAAGAAAAAAGAGAAAGAACTCACACAAACGTTTTCAAAATGTACAAATAAGCAACAAATGCCCCAGAAAAGTTCACATAAGTGAATTTTTTTCGTATTTATTGTTAAATTCTTAAAAAAAATGTCCGGTTATGTTCTCCAATTTAACAATGCCCGGAATTGTGTTCTTATTTGGTATTCTGTAAAACACTGTTGATTCTTTCATTCTTATTGGAACTTATACTAAAAATGTCGTCCTTATTCTGTTTTATTTGTTTTATTTTGTTTTCTTTTAGAAACCGTTTTCGAAACTCCGCTCCCGTGAGTTTTGTTCTCAATTTGTTCTTTTTGAAAACGTTCACCCAAGCAAAGAGTTACTAATTTTCAGATAAAGTGAATTCACTTATTTCTAGTCCTAAATGTGCTTTTCTCTCAGCCATCTTATCCTATTATTTCTCACCATTTCAACAAAGATAAATTTTTTTTTCAGTGGAAACTACAATATCAAAAAAGTTATGGACTCTGCTTTGCTACGGTAAAATATATTTTTAGCAATTTTTATTTTGGAAAGAGCTGCTAAAAAATTTAATATCTCTGCAGCATTTATGTATATATGTACATATATATTATTCATTTTTAATAATTTTTATTTAACATTTTTTGTATATTTATGGTTTTTTTATACTGAGTAAAGCGAAGTCAAAGCTTTAATGTAAATATGTATAGCAAAAGGAACTTGCTTTCCACTTGTTCGAAGCGAGCAGGTTTGACTGTTGGTATTAACATAATTATCGGCGTACGTATAAACATGGACTTACTGTTGTATATATGAACTGGGCTTGCTTTTCTGTGTCATCATCATGTACCTCAAGTGTTATTCGAATTTAAGCGGTTATGCATTGCAAAACATCATTGTTGTGTGGAAGCAGATGCTGTGCGCCGAAGAGCAGCTAAATAAAAAGTAAAATAAATGAATATATATTTATGTATATTTGCATTGTGTGTGTACTATTTAAGCGAACAAAAACAATATTTACTAAATGTGAAAATCAAGCACGATTTAACCGCGCTCGCATATTTTCGTTGGCATTGTCATTGTAGCAAGCGGTTTGCCACCACAAACACCCCCGCTAACAGCTGGTAGCACATGTGTGCATTCTCTTTGTGGGTGTGTTGTTGTTGTTATATTTGTAGTTAGCCTACAGTCAAATATACTAGTGTAAACTACTTCACAACTATAAGTAGTTTGAAACGCAAGCCAAACTAGTCAGAAACTATATTTTTTTCCATACAATCAAATTTTATATTTAAAAAGCGATGTACAACGCAAAGACAATTGACAGATTTCGTCTAGAATTATACCAGTTTCATACTAATTTCATTAGAATCAGTTTAAAATTCCAAGCTTATTTCAGTGCGAAAAATTAGTGCTTTAGCGCAAGCCGTTGTTGTTAACGCTATAGCCAGCAGACTGAGCATTTCGTGAGTTCGAGTCTTGAAGCAGCGACAAGAAAAATTCCATTTATTTTTTTTGATTAATTTCTTTTTTTTAATTTAATAACTACTGTTTATGAAAAACATGGGTGACTTTCTTGCGAAGGTTCTTCAAGTTTGACTTGGAAATATACTTTCACAAGTTTTCACAAGACAAATTTTCTATAATACATATTTTACAAAGAATACTTATAGGGATAAATTTGGATGAGTATGCAGTTCTGTAGCCCATTCTATTATAATCCTAAAAATGAGACTGAACTCATGGCGGAGATTATTTTAAACCAAGATCAGAAATCGAAAACAGTATTTGTTGAAAGTGTGACGTTATCGGCTGTCTGCAGTCTCGACCACTGTACCCTACTAGTTCCAGGTGATCAGATGTATCAGTTAGCTCTTATCAAACCTTAAGACAGACCCTTTCCATATTTTCTGGAGGTAGTGTTAAATGTTACACCGGTAGATCTCTAAGGCGAATTTATGGCGGGCTGTAGTGCGGCCAGGCTAAATACGAACCAATCATGGAGTGATCTTAGATCCGGACAAGCATAGGTCCTGGGAACTCTGTCGGATAATCAGAGGAAACTGGGCTATACAATTAATTTTCTTTGTTTTTGAAATAAGTTCCCCCTAAGAATCCCAGGGAGGAACGAATGGATAGGTACCGTGAACCTTGATCCAAGATCAACGGCTGTAAATACACACGGCTCCAATCTAAACAAAACAATATGCAGTGGGATTAATTTTAGTTGTCGCTTACCTGACCACTGTAGTGTTTTTCTGGCAGAACTAAATGCCTGTAAACACATATTAAGATTTGAGCTTTTGAAGAAGTTCCCAGTTGATCTGAAGCGTTCTAAAGCTCTCACTACGCTTGGCCGCTGCTCTCGTAGATTTGTTGTTTAAGGTGATAAATAGGCACTGACCTATGCCTCATGACTATGCTACCAAACTAATAACTTTTTGCGCAACTGCCGGAACGAGGAAGAGCTGGAGAGTATTGAACAGTGTCTTTGCCACTGCCCCGACCTAGCCAAGATGTGCCACCAATTATTCGAAAAATTACGTCTTGGATTGCTTAGCCGACATGAACTCGGCAGGCAAACCCAACTTTCTACTCTACATCTAACGTACAGGAAGGTTCAATTTTTGAAGGATGGGAAGGAATGCATGGCTTGCGTCAATGGTGTCACAACGGGCTTCTCTACTTCCAGCAAATTATCTTTTGTACTCGGTACAAGTCTCTTTGGGAATAGTATTTTTTATGAATAGTTTCCTGTTTCGCTGTTGTTTAAACTAGGGTCATTTGAGTAGGCGTGCGTGTGTGTGTGTGGGTATGTGAATGCGGGCGTATTAACGTGTTGTCTGCGGTCGTATTTGCCACACTCTATCAAAAAACCGCATCATAAAGCGGCGAAAATCTGAATGGAACGGAAATAGATTAACTCTTTGAGCGCCAATGACAATGAATAATTATTTCATATAATTCTTTGCTGCACACAGAAATCGAAAATGTGCGCGAAATGCGAGCAGACATTTATCAAATGCGCTTAACAAGCTTGCAACTCATATTTTACTCCACCAAATGGAGTGATACCAATGAATAGTGAATATAAATTACTGTTTTATTAGTACTGAAAAAGTATACAACATTATTTGAACTCTGTTGAATTTTTAATGAAGCCAACGAAATAATCCAAAATGGAGTTGCATCCGCGTACTTTCGCGCTTATCATTTGAATAATTAAAATGTGTTTAATTTCTGGCTATGGATTTTAATGGCATTGAAACTATGATTTCCCTAACGAAATCCATTTGATTTTCAACTACCAAAGGAATTTGCAATCAGTGAGAGAATGTGAATCAAATACATTTTTAAAATAATTTGTTTTTTGCGAATATTTATAAATTTTTTTTAGAGACCCTTTTTATGTGGCATATTAAAAATGGAAAAAAAATGTTTCCTTACACTGTTGAGCATTTTATGACATGATTAAGAATGATGAATTGAATTATTTATTGATGATTTATACCTCTGTAACATTTCATTTATGTTTGTTAATATCTAAGGTCAACATCATATTTTAGAAGCAGAATATCTGTAACATTCGAACATAAATTCAAGTATGTAAGAACATCTGCGAACAATCTTCCAAATTTGTAGCAGAGTAAATACTCTTATACAGATTTATTATGAACTCGTTTGTATATCTTTAATACAATTATCTTTGCCATTTTCACTGCCAACCGTTAAATAAGTTTTCAGTACGAGCATTAGTTACAGTCAATTAGTATTCAAATTAAATTGTTTATTCATTCTTCGACTACAAAATGCTTTGCTCTGTTTATTTGCTTTTAATTAGTCGCATGAAAAGTCGCAATATTAAGCAAAATGCAAATGTAATTGTTTGAATAAAACTTTGTATAATTAGTTAAAAGTTAAGTGGGATAAACTTTCATATATCTTGGCTTAACAATATTTCGTAGCAAACAGCATTGATATGTAAATTTCCTAGATTTAATAAAAGAAAAGTTTATTGAATCAGATTTTTACGAAAACTGCTTATAAACAAAAATCAGGAAACACCAAATTCGAAACAATTAAAAGCATCAAATCATGAACTTTTAAATATTGTTATTGTATGTTTCAAAAAAATTTATATAAATTTGATAGAATTTAAATCTAAAACTCGAGTAATTCAAATTATCTTCAAATTTAGTTTTTCAATTAGTACGCTGTTTATTATCTACCAAAACCTTTCTAACGCATTTATTCGACTTTGTTTGAAAATTATAAACAGGATAAAACAAAGTTCAATTTAAAATAAACTAAATACATTTTTGTATCTAACAAAAAATTTAAATAAAAAAATATTTTGCCATGTTCAAAAACATAACAATGCTTCGAAAGATCTTATTACCTATCTTCAAAGAGCTTTACGATTTTTTTCAGAGCATGTTAACAATTTAGGAAATAAAAAAACATTTTTAATGAAAATAAAACAAATTTCAAAGTTTTGTTAAAATTTTTTAACCCCTAAATTTTTATTAAATAAAGAGAATGTTTGAAGAAAAAGAAATTAGCTGTTGATTTTAGGTTATTTTCATTTAAATGAAAAATTGCATAACACCGGCAGGAAAAAAAATCGAAAATTGACCATACTTTATAATCACTTTAAGCTTCTTCTTAAATTTTTTAATTAAATGGCGATTAAAATTCAAAAAAAAGTGTTGAAAAAATTTTAAATTATTTTGAATTTTTTTTTTAAATTTAAACAACACGAATGAGTAGATAAGATTTTTTGAGATCAAGCGAAAAATTAAGATACAATTTCGAGCTTTCTGATATTCAGAAATATCACAACCCAGTAGCTAACACCTCCAAGCAGATATGTGAGCAAACTTTCGCGGGTCGTAAACATAACGCGAAATATAATTATAGTTAAGCTCTCTTTTGGTGGCCGCTGTGGTCGAGTGGGTAGCGGTGCGTGCTATAACTCGATATGCCGCTCATTTCCAGGTTCGAATCTCAGGCACGGCAAGTAAAATCTTTAACATAACCACATTTTTTCCGAGGGTATTTTTGTCTTAAAAAGTCTTCTCATAAAACATATATGCTGTTCGGAGTCGGCATAAAACAGTAGGTTAGTGCATTTGTGGTACAACATAAGAGACGAACACTTAATCTAACTTTTTGTCAATCAACTCAGAGTAAGTGACTTTTAAGAGAATTAGTTGTACCGCGAACTTCCTTCGTTTTTGAAAAGGAGTAAAATGCGCAGATCTACTCAAATTGCGCAATATACAATAAAGTGTAACAACAACCGAGCTTATATGATCTGTACAAGTAAGGTTCGAGTTAAACACAAAGCTTAGATTTGCAATTTTATCAACAAATTTTACTAGACTATAACCAATGTTTATTGATGGAATGCTACGCAGAGAAAATTCGCTTTTCGAAACAGGTAACACAATTGATTTCTTCGTTTTTAAGTTAAGATCATTGTGTATCGTCCATCGCAAAATTAACGAGAGATCATTATTTATTTTAAAATAAAGATCATTTATAGCACTGTATCTGCAGATCGTCAGCTTTAACATTTTAAATATATGGGTTATGAAAAGCTTAAAGAAATAGGGTCCCAGAACGAAGCCCTGAGGAATAGCATCAGTTAAATTATTAAGCATTAAGTGACTTTTCATGGTCATCAATACACATTCACTCAATCAAAAATAGTATCTTAGCTTGTAACTTAGTAAGTTGTAGACAACTCACTCAAATGCTTTCGAAAAGTCAAGTAGACATAGCCGTGTTTAGCAGCCCTTAACAAATGGTGTGCGTATATCTTCAAAATTAAAGCGATTTTTTACTATAATAAATTTTTTAACATCCATTTCCAACAAACGCTTTATTTATACCTTTAAGACTGCCTTTCTTAACATTAAAAACTACCGTTTTGCTTGACTAATGCCTCTACGTTACCAACAAGTTACATTTTGAAATCACGTTTTTTGAGTTCTAACCAAGGCATATTGAACAGGTAATCTCATTTGAATAAAATCAAAATTTGTGTGTACATATTTTGTTGTTGCTTTTGTGCTCGAAAACATCAAAATCAACTAAGAGCCTACTGTGAACAAATTACAAATACATACTTACGTATTTGTATGCATTTGTTATTTTTGAATTAGATTTTTTTTTTTATTTATGCTTGTGCAAACATATGTTACGAGGGCGGTTTGAGAAGTTCGACAATTTTTGAATTTTCCGCGCAGAAACTTTAAATTCATTACGGCCTTAACTGCCTGTTAATAGACTACTGTTGAATTTTGAGCAAACTGAGTCATTATGTCCGCTCGTCTAAAAATGCAGCAAGAATAACCCAGCAACGAAGTTTCTGTGAATTTTGGAGTATTCTCTCTCAAATCTCTCAGAGAGATATGCTTGCAAATTTTTACGCGAAGAAACTCGTTAGTTTAACGAACAGCTCATTAACTTTTTGTCCGCATACAAATAATGCCAAATAAAAAACATTGCATTGGTGCTTTTCTGAAACGTTTCACTAACGAAACTTAACCTTTATAATTCTTAAACGAAAATTTAGTGTTTATTCAAATTTCTATGAGTTCCTTTTGATCAGCAGTCTTCTGGCTTGCAATTTTGTGCTGGGTAAAATTTGTCCAGCAAGAATATACAGCGTCCCATTAAAATAAAATGTGCTGATTAAGCATTTTTTATGCGTAAAATTTTTTTTACAGAAACTAAGGAAAAGCTATGGGTTAAAAAGTGGTTTACTGATTTCTCCACTACAAGCGCGGGTGCAAACGTATTTGGTCACCATGGCAAAAATCCATGAATTGGTCTACGCACTGTTACCCCATATTCCAGCATATTCTTCAAATTAAGCGCCTCGCGACTATTATCTATTTCAAAGCCTGAAGAAATGGCTGGGTGGTAAGTGGTTTGGGTCAAATGCAGAAGTCATCACAGAAACAAACGCCCATTTTGAGAGCCTTGAGAATATGTACTATTTGGAATTTAAAAGGAGATTTTGTTGAAAAAGTCTTTTAAAAAAATATAAAAGTCACTGACTTATCAAACGGCCCTCACAACAATATTACAAATAATTTTGTGAACAATGTTTGATTTCTTCGAGCCCAAGGAAAATATATAAAAATGAAATCAGGTGTTTAGTCGATAACACCTGTTTAATGTACCTTGGTTCTGACGCTTTTTATTAAGCGTGCAATGTGCCTCTGTTTGCATCTTGTTGCGAAGAGGCGAGCAACTTATTGCTAAGTGGGCAACTGCTGCCAACACAATTGGCCCAAATTTATCATTCCTACAAAGCTTTTGCCGACAAGGCAAACAATAAGCGATAATGCTCAAGCAAGGAATATTAATAATCGATGATTGCATTTACAACATAAACACACACTCTCACTTGTTTGCTATGCTCTGACTCAAGCAACATTAATCAGCTATAGTATTGTCATTTGTGAAATTATATTATTGTAGCTGATTAAGTGTCCAGCAACTCTACGCAATCCGTAGACAAATGATATGTAGATATTTGTACATGTGTGAAAGTATGTACTTGAAAGATTACTGGAATCGCTTTATTGTGCTCTAGAAAGCTTGCAGCTTGCTATCAACCAGCAAGGATCTGGCAATCCGTCGCTTCTTGGAGTGCACTTCGTTAGCTACATTATTTGTATGTACATACATACATACTTATATAAACAGCATTTAATAAGATTGTATTTAATTGGTTGGTTTCCAGCATATCTCGACCACGTTATTCAGTGGCATAAATACCAAGTCAATAAGACATCGCATTTGTGTAGTCAATAATTAAGCACAACTGTATGCATTCACTGCATGCAATATTTGCACAATTGAATATTTTCACTTGGCTTGCTATATTTGCATTCCAATCGTTGTGCAAGTTCCTGCCAGGCAAATTGTTTATTGAATTATTCATAATGAAATTTCAAATAGTTGCACTTAATTGATTTTGGTTGATATTTGATTGCAGAGTATACACAGATTGCTAATAAAGTTTACTGCTGAGCAACAACAAAAAAAAAAGTATTGAAATAAATTTTCAATAAATGCGAAATATCAGCAAGACTACTGAGTGATAATTATAGATTATCCAAAATAATTGAGCATTGTTTGCTGATTTTATTTTAGATATATTTACCCAACCGAAAACTTCTAACAATTTTTCCAACTTCTGAATATATCATCGATAGTATACTTACCGATACGCTATAAAAAAAAATTACGTTTCTTAAGTTATGTCATTCATGCTCCTAAGAATTAACTCTTTACATAATCGATGACGCGTCTATTGTCAATTCTGCATGAAGTTTGAAGATGACACATAAATTTAAAATCATTCCTCCATTTTGGAATTCTGCATAAACTTGCAGATTTTTGAGTTTATTTTAAAATGGTGCTTTGAAAGCCTTTGTGTATCTTCCGCAATTTTCACCAAATATTTGATTCGCTACCAGTTTTATAAAAAAGAGTTTTGATCAAAACCATTAAAATATAAATGCGTTCCGAGTTATATTCAAAATGCTATGAATAAAGTTTTGGGCTAATTGAAGATTTTTTATGATTTTTTATGACTTAGAATTCTTGCCATTTTCTCACAAATCTACTGAGGTTATTATATACCTTGGAAATGTTTATTTGTTAAAGATTTTTATTTTATTTAAAAGAAAATTGATGTAAGTTGTTTAGCTTAAGTGGATTGACACGCTGGTGACAAGCAAGCATAATTGGGCTTTTTGATTCCGCAAACTCGTGTAACCTTCATTGTCAACTGAGCCAGCTAGAAAATGCTTGAGTATATGAAAAAAATATAGTTTTACAGTGCAGCCTTCTACGCTTGCTCCACTCCCATCTTTGATTTGCCTGTAAAGACAGCTAATATTCCCTCCAAGCATTAAACGTTGCAATAAATTCATTTATTATGACTTGAGAATTTCGCCTCGCTTAAGTTCTGCTTAGAATGTCACAATGCTCGAAAGCACTTTCTTTCCAGTAACATGCAATGCATTGTCTGATTGCGTTGGTAGTACAAAAATTTTCACTAAGGCGATCTACGTCAAGCGGAATGTTTCAGAGAGTATAAGTTTCACTATACAAATTGCAATTTTCAGTCTTATTTGTCATATTTTTCCATTATTTTAACTATATAAATTGCGACCAAGGACTTCGTTTTCACGATGTATTTAAGTTGTAGTTTTGTGTACTTGAATTAAAGTTAATTTAAGTTGGCAGTTAAGTATTTTTTTTAAGGTAATTGATCAGTTTTTTTTGGTGGCCAAGATTAAACGGGCACTTTATGGATCAAGAGACGATTTTCCTAAGAGTACAAACAAAAATAAAGTACAATTAAAAGTATGGTTATTTTAAACAATGCAACTTCTAAAGATCTAGCAGGAAACAAAATAGTTTTTTTTTATTTTTACTCAATAGTAACAGATGCTTTATCTTTTATTTATTACTCAAGATTTAGAACGTTTTCTGATCAGATTTTTGGTAAAATTTTTGAATAGATATCAAATTTGTTTGATAAGTTTTGCAAACACGATTTTTATACAGACAGCGATTTTACCTTTTCTTAGCTGTTCAGGATACAGACACAAAAAAAATAAAAACAATTCAAATGTTTTAAACTAATAATAAAATACGGCGTGGTTGCATACAATTACTTTTTATATAACACACATATAGAAAGTAAGATGCCAGTATAAAACTAGTCACGTGTAATCTTTGAAAAAAAAAAAAGAATGAAAAAATATCTATATGGAACCCTATAAAAATTTTATAAAATTTCAACATTTCAAAAAAAATTATAATTTTTGGCAGTACGTCGTTGTAGCTTACTTAATTTTAACAATTTTTTAACTCTAGGATAACTTATCCATATAAAAAATCCCGGTATTGCGTTTTATATGTAAACTTGCGAAAGGACGTTAGTAAAAAAATTATTAGAAATCAACAGTTATTTGTTACTACTCAAAAATTCCACTTTTTTATTCTAAAATGTAATTAGCAATAAACAGCATACCTAAAAAACTTTTTGAAAGCTTGAAATATTTCTTTGTTTACTTTTTGTTTGCGAACTTTTTGAATTTTATTAGGAAAATGCTAAAGATTGAACAAAAGCAAAATAAATAGTAAATGTGTGAATGTCTTCAATTATATAAATATATCAACAAAGGCATATATCAAACATAAACTAGCCTCTCGACCAACCGCTACGGTAGACAACAAATGGAAATACTAACTTGTGAACACCAATAGATAAATAGAACAATGGAACACCGTCCGATTTATTTCGTATGCCGATAATTATTACACAATAATTGAATGCGCATACGAGTACATACTTGTAACATAATACACACATACACATACCTACAAAAATACACGCCTGAGTGCTTGCATTGAACATGTGTGCTACAGTTGGAAATATGTATGTGAGTGTGATGCATAAATGTATATTAAAGTCCTTTTCAATATAACTATTGTAACCACTGCGCTATCCTATATGTGGTGCAACCGCCAAAATTTTATTAATAATTCTCATGCATTCGCTTCGCAGTAATCTCCTCACATGCACAACTCAATGAGCCATGCAAATGAATATCACGCTTGTGCGCATGCGGTATGCGGCAGTGGTAGAGACGAAGTGTGCTTAAGCTTATTAATATATGTGCGTGGATCGATATATCATTGTGCCAATATAATGGAAACTGACATATTGTAGCGAGCAAAGTGAGTGATAATGGGCAGATATAAAATTATTGCTAGCAGCGAAGGCGTATGAAATATTAAAGAGATTTAAAAACAAATTAAAGCACCACAGAACATTAACGCAATTAAAATATTCTACGAAAATGTTTGGCGGAAAATTTCAGTGGGGGTCACCAAAGACACCATTGTTGTAAATAAAGCTCTTTACGATTATGTACTGCTTAGTAGCTCAATTATGCTTAATTTTATCACACCTTATTTGTAAGTCACAGCTGATTTGTAAGTCACAGCTGACTAGGCGCGAGATCTCAGTGTTTGGCCCGGCCGAACTTGATGACGTTTTCACCTGCTTTGTATATGTTGGCGTGTAATTTTGCCAATTAATCGTAAAGAGCTTTGTCTTTGGTGACCCCCATTGAAATTTTCCGCCAAACATTTTCGTAGAATATTTTAATCCTTAAATGTCCTTTTTTAAAGGACCAGAAAATGAAAACTTTGACCCACTGTAAAAAAAAACTCAGACGTGCTGGACCATAAGTTTGTTCTACAAAAATGATCTACTCAACATACTCTTTCAGAATTATAGGGTCGCTATTTTTCAAAAAAAAAATTCCTTCTTTAGCAAAAACCATTAAAACATATGTTTTAAACTTCATAAAAAATCTGCAATGATTTCACAAAATTTCATCAATACCTTGAACTTTAAATAAAACATTCGAAGAACTTCTTGAGTACGCAGTCTTAAATTTAAATTTTTGTATAATAAAAATGTAATTTTAAAGTGCCCACAAAATAATTTCTGATTTTCGCAATTTTTTTGGCTGACGCTCTTTTGCAATTTCTTTCTTATATAAAATAATAACGGGCTTGCGTTATAAAGAGGAAATTGCTAATAAAAAAAACATTTCTAAAATCAGTGATAATTTGCAGACAATTGAAAATGTATTGAAATTGAATGAGCTACAAAAAATATTTTATACATTTTTTTTTAGTTCGAAATTTTAATTAAATTTTATTTAATTATTATCAGTTTTTTGTAAAGTAGAAACACTGTTATTATAGTTTTTGTAAGAAAATTAACGAGTTTTTAATCGACAAATAATATAAACTAATTAAAAAAAAATTAGATTGTCGAAATTGTTTTATTATGGGGCTGCACTATTATTTGTTAACGAATGACACATTCTCAATTATTTTACTTTTCATAGAAAAATTAAAGTTACACTCCCCTTAAAATATAACGTTAGTTATTTTTATAGTCAAGGAAATTCATTTGTAAGTACATTTCTTTAGAATTTTAAATTTAACTAAACACGAATGAGGGTCGTTTTCATAACCTCAATAAAATTAACCTTAAAAGTAATTAAATTGGATGCGTGTATTATCTTCACCAGCAATGAGCGCACCCTAATGTGCAACCACATTTTCATATTTCGCTTTCCACGTCAAAGCCCCGCTGCCTCTTACCAACCACTTTACTCTCGTTGCTCACTTTGCCTTCTCCGCAATTGCTGTCGCAGCATTATTGACGTCAATATGCACAACCGCAAGTCAATTCAATTATTTTATGAACTTCCAAATGCACAACTCTGATAACTGCGGAGAGTGCAGACCGCTGAAGCAGCTGCAACAGCGGCGTTATAAGCCAACAAGAAAAGCAAACGCAACAGCAACAACGCCAATGTGACTGAAAGTGCTTCTGAGTGCTGAATATTTGCCACAACGTTGGTTTTGTGTTGTTGTCATCTGTCATAATACCAAAGTGTTGCAAAGCTCTACCAGAGATGATTGAATTGTATGGGGTGTACGAAATGGGCGTAGCTCGTTCTAGTGCTGTGCGGGCGCTTGAGCGTGAGTAGTGTGACCACTCATAAGCCCTTTGCTGTGCATATTTCTATAGATGCGAGGATGCGGGATTGTAAGTGCTGGTTTGCACATTGGCTTCTGTAAATGCGCTTTTATTTCAATATAAAATGCTGACTTGCCACTTTAATAGCTTAGCGCATACCATCGTTCACTGGCGTCGACTACACCGCAAGCAAACTCAATTAATATCGCTCATACGCAGTGGCATCCTTCTGCGGTGATATCCGCATACTAAATAAGCGCGTAGATGTATTACTAACTCTTTTATTGGTGACGCGAGCTGTTTAGACGCAAATTTTAATTCAATTATTAAAATATGTGGGCATAATAAGAGGAAAAAAGGCGAAATTTTGTCAAAGTTGTTTCAACTGAAAATTATGTATTTTAATAAGCCTCAAGAATATAACATATGTATACAACTTGAACTTACAAAAGAGTTAACTATTTCAACTAAATTACGTTTTGAATTTCATATTAATTGAAGTTTATTTATGTATGTGTAGTTATAAGGACATTCACTTACTTAATACAAATCTAGCCTTATGCAATAAAGGCACTGACCCAACATTTATAACAGCCAATCGTAAAGAAGTCCTAGATATTACCCTTTGTACTGATAAGCTTAGTAATCACATAATAAACTGGAAGGTCCTGAAAGAGCACTCATTTTCGGACCATAGGTTTATAGAATTCAGTATATCAGACTCGCCACCCACCCCTAAGGGGACGCAGAATATCAAAAAAACAAACTGGGGTTATTATAGAAAACTGCTACTCAAGAGACTCCCTTCGGAACCACCCACTAAGCCAAAGACGCCAGAGGAACTCGACCATTTAGTAGGTGTCTTTGTTGAAAACTGCAACGCAGCACTGCAAAAAGCATGCCCTATTAAGAAAGTAAAAGAAACACACAGGCCCCCCTGGTGGACCTCAGACCTAAATAGACTACGTAAAGAATGTAGGAAAGCATTTAATGCTGCTAAGCATGATGCCCAGGAGTCTTCCTGGGCGCATTATAAAGCAATACTAAGACTCTATAAAAAAGACACACGGAATGCAAAGCGAAATTCATGGAATAATTTCTGCAGCGCGATAGAGACCACAACCGAAGCCTCAAGACTTCGAAAAGTTCTGGCAAAATCACCGACAGCACCCAGTTTTCTTCAAAAGCAAGATGGAACCTGGACCGAATCTAGCGTTGAAACAGTTAACCTGCTTCTAAACAACCATTTCTCCAAGTACACCAATGATCTTGGAAATGAGTCAGAACAAAGGAATGTCAGACCGCAGCTTATAAACGAGATAATAAGCGACAGAAGTATATGCTGGGCCATAGACAAATTCGAACCCTACAAAAGTCCGGGGCCAGACAGTATTTACCCAGCTCAGCTACAACATACCATGGAGCGCACCAAACCTTGGTTAAAAACAATCTTTACCAGCTGCTTAAGACTCGCCTATATACCCCTTTTATGGAGAGAAGTTAAGGTGGTGTTTATACCAAAAGCAGGTAGAGCCTCACACACCAAACCAAATAACTTTAGGCCTATAAGCCTTTCCTCTTTTCTACTCAAAACTTTCGAAAGACTAATTGAGATGTATATTAGGATCTCGATTAGTCCATCCCTATTGTCTAATGCGCAACATGCCTATACCAAAGGCAAGTCCACGGAGACAGCACTCCACTCACTGGTTTCCAAGCTTGAAAAATCCCTAGAAGAAAAAGAATTCGCACTTGTTGCATTTCTCGACATTGCGGGAGCATTCAACAATGTAACCCCTCGAGCGATTACCTCGGCTCTCAGGGATCTGCGAATGGACAGCTCTATAGTTGGACTCATTCACCAAATGCTCACCAGCAGGGTAGTTTGTTCGCAGCTGGGGGAAAGCACCGTTCGCAGACCCGTAAACAGAGGCACTCCACAAGGAGGAGTTCTATCTCCACTTTTATGGGTGGTAACTGTAAATAAGCTCTTGCGACGCATGGAAGGAAATGGTTATGAGGTGATCGCGTACGCCGACGATGTCGCGGTAATTGTGAGAAGAAAATTTCCTCAGACGCTATGCAAACTCATGGAAACAGCTCTCACTTCACTTGTCACGTGGACCAAAGACTGTGGTCTAGAAGTGAATCCTGATAAAACAGAACTAGTGCTATTCACCAGAAGGTATAAGATACCCACTCTCACACTACCGAAACTTGATGGCAAAAGCCTAATTCTTAAAAGTACCGCGAAGTACCTGGGTCTGATTTTAGGCAATAAGCTGTACTGGAAAGACAACAAAAGGGAGCGAATAAGGAAAGCCACTACGGCGCTTTTCACTTGCAAAAAAGCTATTGGTGTAAAATGGGGTTTCTCCCCTAAGATAGTACACTGGATCTATACAGCCATCGTCCGCCCAATCCTATTACACGGAGCCTTGGTCTGGTGGCCCACTCTAGTAAAATCAACAACGCTTAAACAACTGCAGAGAGTACAAAGAAGCGCGGAGCTCTGCATAAGTGGAGCCCTAAGCTCCTCACCCACTGAGGCTCTAAACGCCATACTACACCTGCCACCTCTTGACGTAGTAGCTCAAGAGGTAGCCGCTATCACAGCTTTAAGACTTAGAGAAGCTGGGTTCTGGACCCAGAGCACACTTGGCCACACAGAAATTCTAAGAAAAATGGCTCCAATTCAAATACCAACAAATACGGACTACTGTACACCATCAGCTTCCTTTAAAAAGGACTATGAAGTCATCATACCAACCCGACAGGATTGGTACACAAGACCACACCATATGCCTAAGGCCATCAACATTTACACTGATGGCTCCAAACTCAACGGAAAAGTCGGGGGAGGTGTATTCTCCCCTGAACTAAAACTTGAAACATCGTTCAGACTCCCCGACCACTGTAGCGTGTACCAAGCGGAAGTGTTGGCCATCCAGGAGGCTACACAGCACCTAATCAAAAACCCTAAAGAAAGCAAACAAGTCTTTATCTTTTCTGACAGCCAAGCTGCACTGAAGGCGCTAGACTCCTGTATAGACAATACGAAGTCTCTCACTGAATGCCGCAGATCTCTAAACGAGATGGCTCAGCATTATAGAATTCAACTCATATGGGTGCCTGGACACCGCGATATCGAGGGCAACTGCAAAGCGGACGAACTGGCAAGGAATGGTACGACCACCCCGATCCTTCCGAGTAGGAACAGGTTAGGTATACCACTTGCCACTTTTAAACTACAAATCAAGCATAACACCATAAAGTTGGCGAATGAACGTTGGGGTAGTCACCCACACTGCGAAATCTCCAAACTCACGTGGCCGTAAAGACTCGTAAAGAGAAGCGAAGTCTCTGCCTTAACAAGAACCCTCACAGGGCACTGTCTAATTGGTACTCATGCGAAAAGACTAGGAGTAAATGCTCCGGAGCACTGTCGCAGTTGCGACGAAGAAGAAGAAAACGTGGAACACCTACTTTGCCAATGTCCAGCTTTAAGCAGAAGAAGACTTCGCACGCTTGGCAGACCAACTCTACAAAGCCTCGCGGAGATAGCGCTAATAAACCCAAAAGCACTGTCGAAATTTATCAAGTCAACAAAATGGTTTGAACCCGATGTGCAGGAGAATTGAGAAGCGAACTCGCATATGGCAGTACAATGGGCCACGCTAGGCCTAAGTGCAAGGGAGGGTTCTCTTCCCAGCCATTCCAACCTAACCTAATCTAACCTAAGGACATTCACATTGTCATGAGTCCAGCGCCACCTACTGTCTGTTATATATAATATTTCCTAAATATATCGACTTATGCGCCACCTTCCGGAATAAAATGCAGCCTATGCCCGTACCACTGTTCTAATATTACAAAATTCAAAAACGAATTGCTCTTAGGAATTGTACATTTCACTCAAACAAATTACTAAAGTTACAAATAAATGTTTTGTTGGGGGTAGTAAGAGTTTGCGTTTCGTTTAATTTGTAATCTTCAATTTCAAAAATCTAAATTTGGTTAAGAAGCAATAGCTACCTGAAAAATCCCTACTATGAAGAGTTCTCTGAAGATGACGATATTTTGAAGCAAAAGATATCTGAAATCAACAAAAAAAAAAGGCAGTAAAATTAAACATAAATAGAAAACTGCGCTCAGACAGATTAGAAACTATTTTTTGGGAATGAACTAAGCATAGTATTCCCTTCATGTGTTCAGATCAATATTAACCGAAACTACGTGAGTAGGAACATTGCGGTTCTCCCAGAGGGCCGAGCAGCTATTAAAACCTTAAAATCTCACCAGATGCTTTCCATCTTAATTCAACCGACCTATGCGGGACATGATTTTATTTTTCAACAAAACTTATAAATGTTGCTCTTTAGTATTTTAGGGTTTGTCCCAAGGCAAATTAAACAGGTAGCAGCATTAAACAAAATGCAACCCTAGTGTATATTTTGTAATTTGTTGTTGCGGTCCATCACCCGTCGAAATAGATATATCAAACTTGACTAGTTTGATACTTCTAAATGTAAACAAAATGTACGCGTTTCAACATTTTTATTGAAAAATACATTTATTTCAATGCAAACAGTACAAGACGCATCCTACTTCAACGGATCCTTAGGAAGCATTGCTCCTGGTCACAAAATTCTGGAAAGACTCACAAGGTATGCCTTCAAGAATGCAAAAAATGGTCGGAACTCACTAAACTGTTTGCAGAAAGCGGCATGCCCAAGTTTTGTTTCAATTGGATATTAAAATAAGATCCGACCTTTCCCAGTCTTTTATAAAACAATGTCCCTTTTCTGGTTGTGTGTATACATATGTACATACGTATGTAGGTTTCCCAAATCACGTTAACGCAAAATTTGTTTAAATTAGAAATATACAAAATGTAAGCAAAGATTGTCTTGTAAACAAAATTTTGTTTGTTTGTTTTAAAAATAAAGTTTTGTTTTGTAAACAAAGTTTGACTTGTTATGGACTACATTTATGAAAAAACTCCATTCAGCTGATAACATTACACTACCTGTTTATTGTACCATAATTTGTCCCAAAAACATTTTTTCTGACATCTATAACCAATTTCGTTTTCGGGTAAAAATCAATTTTTTGATCTATTCGCGCAATTTAAACAATTTTTACTCTTTGTTTGTCATCTTTTTATGATTTATTGTTAGATTAAATTAATCGCAAGATTCATTTTTTTTTTGCGAACCGTCGTTCATTTTGACCAAAAAGCAACATATAATAATTATATGAGTTTTGTTGAAAAATAAAATCATGTCCAGAATGGGTCGGTTGAATTGAGATGGAAAGCATTACCAGTTAATTTCAAAACTTGTCATGAATTGCCTTGACAAATTAATGCTCTTGGTCTATTTAGCGGGTTTTGTTCCTTGGGCATCGCGGTCATGCTGATATTGTAGGCAAGAATATTGCCGAAAGGTTCTCACAAGTAGATGCAGCAACTCTGTTTACAGAGCTTGAAACTTTCTCTGGACAAAAAAGGGACTTTGTTTGCAAGAAATGAAAGCACTCAAAAATTCTACGGTGACAATCGTCAAGGTAGTGCCCCAGACCCCAACGCGATTTAAGGTTGTTACAAGAACAATTACACTGTCCAACAAATGAAGACTTTTTGAATGGAACAGAATAGTGACCCCATAATTCTGAAAGGGTATGTTGAGTAGATCATTTTTGTAAAACAAACTTATGGTCCAGCACGTCTGAGTTTTTTTTTACAGTGGGTCAAAGTTTTAATTTTTTGGTCGAAGGGAGCATTATACTATATGAAAAAAATGTTGTAAGTTAATGTCTGAGAGAATTCTTATGGTCAGAGTTGTATTGTGGAATTGTATGAGGGCTATTTTTCCGCTAGATCTTAACCCTCTAACTGGTCTCTTTATGGGTCAATTTGACCTTTTTTTCGAGAAAATTAAAACATATCCTTTAAAAAAGGACATTTAAGGATTAAAATATCCTACGAAAATGTTTGGCGGAAAATTTCAGCATTTTACCTTCTTTTAATTTTGCTGCAGATAATCTGGGGAAAATTGTTTAAATGCGTTTGAAAGCATTTCCTTGTGTATTTAAGCTTTTAATACAATTTTTCACCACGCCCAACTTAATATGCAGCGGTGGAAGTATGACCTTATCTTTTGGGACAAGGGATTCATGGATTACATTTAAGTCACCAATAATATTTTCTTTACGTTCTTCGAAATATTTAATATGATAATGGCTGCTGGTAGCACGTGAATCCCATTTACAAAGAAAGCACATACATTTTGTGTATCCTGTTTGCATTCCAGTCAATATTGCAATCATTTTGAAGTCTGCGCATAATTCCCATTTACATATATTTATAGTATTCAATTTTATTTAAGAGATTTGAAATATTTGCGTATGTTTTCTCCTTTTTTGTGGAATACGCAACCGGTATTGATGGATGCTGATTTCCATTGTGCAGTAAAACTGCTTATAAGCTGTGTTTTGAACTATCTATAAATAGTCGCCAAGCGGAAGAGTCCAGTAGAAGCTTTAGATATTTTAGAACCTCTTCAATACTGCAACAGTATACAAGTTCTTCTGATTTTTTAAAATAACTTTCTAGATCGACGTGTCTTTTTCTTGGCGATGTAACTTTTACATCGGCTTTTATCAAATTCCTGTTTTTCAATCTGGAACACAATATTTCAGCTTTCTCTTTTGTTAGTCCTAAATATCTTACAAGATCTTCAAAATAAGCTTGGTCTATCAAATTAGGACATATGTTTAAACCACCAGGAGGCAAGTAACTTATATCTGATATGTTTTCAACCGCCGCTGTTATTTCTGTATTGGCGTATGTCATATTGGCCGAAAATGTATGTATGTATGCGGTTGAGGCACCGGAACACCTTCACAGCGCACTTCTGGTAAAATGACATTATTTGTTGCTTCGTATGTCATTATCGCGTAGTGCCTTTGGCTTCTACCAAATTTCTAATTTACGCAGAAATAGCATGTATCTGATTTGTGATCTTCAGGTTCAATCCATATAATAGGCTCAGAAAATGGCAGCGCCTTAGTACCGGTCGTGCAATTTAAATCAATGAATTTATTTTTGTAACCACTTGGCTATTAACTGACACAAGGTTTTTCCAAAATTCAAAAATTTCTCAAAATGGTTGGGATTTAAACAACAACAATTTTTTTACCCTGTTTTTGTTTAGAAAAAAAGCTGTACGTTTGTAAAAATTTGAAGAAAAAAGCTCATGTCAGACGAAAGCGGTACAGTTTTCGAACATTTCCTAAGTTGTTCAAAGTCGATTGATGAATTTGTCCTTGAGATATCTTGCCAACCAGTTGCAAAAACACGACTTTTGGGAAATTGTATTTAAAGATTAAAGTCGATGGACGCGAGCAGCCATGTTCAAAGCTCCCGGAAAACTAAACTTAATCATATTCCGTTAAAACCTATTAGGAATGTATTTGTAACATGTTTTAGAGTAGAAAAATGCAAAAAAACAAATCAATTTTTTGAAACCACATTTGTAGAGAACCCCATTATAGGAAATAAATCTCAAGGTCGTAGTGTACTATCTACAACAATAATAATAATTTTATTTACTAATTGAATTCAGAAAAAAAAGGTCTTAATAGAAGATTTAAATTAAAATTTAAATTTTTAACTATTTAAATTTCTTAAACGGCAAGTGTGACTATCTATGGTAAGTCCAAACGCGAAATTTATGCAGCAGAAACGCAAACTGCCAAAAACCCCCTGAAATTTGTTGCACGCATAAGATTGTAAATGCAAAATGTCAAATGGCAAATGCAAAAAAATGAAAAATCTCAATTTTGCAAATGCAATTGCATGCACACCACTGCACATACACATGTACACATACAAACATATTTACTTCCGGCATGCAGATAACATTTGGCTTAGCTCCCAACTGAATAGCAAACGGCGCATAAGTGTATGCACAGCAAAATTGTAACACATCCTCAAAAATGGACAATTTGGGCAATATTCCAATAATTTATTTAATTTTTGTTTTTTTTTTGATATAACATATGTACGCAACATACGCATTTCCCTTCATACAACGTTTGAATCAAACTTAATTTTGTATAGGAAAAATGCAAACTATTATAAAAAAAAAATGGCAAAAATGACCGGCAATTATTAGCAACGTAAAACTTGCACGAAAATTGCATAGACTTTAAAATTGCTTCCTCCAAAATTTTCGTTAATAGTAAATATTATTTTGTTTTCTCAAAAATTTCTTGAAATGTTTTTTAATATACGAAAGTAGTTTTAATTAACCGAAATACAAATTTACAGTCATAAAAGATTTCTGCTGGCTTCTGATACTTTTTAACGCATTTGCTAACATATAACCTTCGCATCACCGAGCCTAAGGATGCTAATAAAGCTTAGCGAAACGTTGGGCCACAAGTGAAATTAATGTTTTTAATTTACACAAACTTAATAGATCAGAAAAGCTTATAAAAAATTTAATTTGGTGTAACACAAAACGCACACCACAAATGATAGCAGAAGCTCGGCCAAACGCCGTGCTATATAGAGTTAGGGCCAAATTATTATTATTATTATTATATTATAAGTTGTCCAGCTAAAATTGTGTGGTTTTCATTGAGGCTATACTTTTTTCGGAGTTGGTTTTTTTGACAGCTGTTACTTGATTTATACTCAGTTTGGTTTGCCATTTCAAGACGCCTTGAAAGAGAATATTCGGCGCGTTATTGCTGACATACGGCCACAATTGCTGCAAAAAGTAGTCGAAAATTTGACCTCTCGAGCCAGCCGCAGCGGTCGCTTGCCCGAAAAAACTTTTAAAACATAACGGCAAAGCCTTATTTTTATATTTTTTTATATTTTTTATTTCTTCTAATAAACCACAAGTCTAAAAAAAACCCTTTATATGGGAAAAACGCAATAATCTTTAATAAAAAAAAAAAAAAAAATCAAAGCTAATTTTATGCGACTTCAAGCAAGAACTTTATATTTTATACTCAAAATGCCTCTAAGAAATGTTTCAAAAATTTGTACTTTTAACGTTTCTTTTTGTAATTGTAAAAGTTTTAAACTTGTATTCAAATAGTTGTTAGAGAATTATCTGTGTTTTACTTGAAAAAAATTTCTGTTTTTGAAATTGAAATTTGTCAATATATTGTGACTGCAATATATATTTGTCATGCACTGTATAAAAGCATTAGTCATAGACAGGTAGATGTGAGTGCAAAGGACGATTGCGCTTTCTGCTACTTATCTAATGTGCTCCCTATGACACATTTAGCAATTGAAGCGCGCCAACATACGCAAAATGCTAATGGCGACAGCATCAGCGTGAGCGTCAACGTCAACATCAACAGCATCAACTATACACAACCAGCCAGCCAGCAATACAGCAATCCTATTGCCAAACGCTTGGGATTCATCCATGTAAAATGGCAAGCTGGTTACATCATATACAACCGTTTGTATTGTATATGTACAATGTTTGTAAGTAGTTGGCGAAGCATACAGAGTTGGCAGCATCGTAATGGCGCTTTTGTATTTGTCGAGCGCCAAGTGCGTTCCAACAATATTTCACAATTTTCAAGTTGCGCAATTAAATTCTCGTCACTAATTAATTCTCACGCATTAACGAGTGCAATGCAATTTATTCATAGTACTTTGAAATTTGAAAAATTAAATAAATATTTTTACTTGCAAAATCGTTCCTTGCAAATATGTCTTCACTTAAAATTTATAATTTTTGATAGTTTTACTGCATATGCATAAAAATTAAAAATACTCTCAGTTTGCGTATTTAAATATGTTATAGCAGAAACTGTAAGATAATCCGTACAAGAAGAGCAAATTTGTGAAACTGGATTGCATTAGATTATCGCAAGCATCCACTTAGGTTTTGTTGATTTCTGAAAACTTCGTTACATTGACTTAATACTATTTTGATGTACGCTTGTCGCATGCGCATTTTGTATGTCTATCCATTGAAACTAAAACATATTCGCGCTTCGATAGTTAAAATTTATTCCAAAATAGATAAAATTAAAAAAAAAATTGTTTTTTGCTTTCAATTATAGCCTGAAGAGAATGAAAATCGCTGGGAGTGCAATTAAAAATATTTTCACGATTCAAGCAATTTAATTATAATCAGTCTACTAACCGCTCACTCTAACATAAAATTTGTATTTTGAAGAATATTTAAACATATAATGTATCATTTTTTTTCTGCTTTTTTGCTATTGCTTTTGATAGAGTGAAATGTGATGCTTTTTTGCACGACTTTCCTTTATAATTTGTACAATTTTTGCGTAATTATAAATTGGTTTATGTGTTCTGTCTTCTTCGAAGCGAATAAAGTTATTTAAGAAGAGAAAACATTCCGTAAGCGATTTGCAACTAGACAAAACTCGTTCCAAAAACCAATTTTTTATTTTTACTCACTCTTTTTAAATGATTGAATACCAATGACAGGGAAAATAAAGAGCTAGTAGAAGTGATATTTTTATTTATTTAATTCCGTTTTGAGTACGATTTGGTAGTTACATACATCAATATCTGTGGTTTTATGATCAGAATAATTCCTTAAGAATATTACTTTATAATTATTACCTTAAATTTATTAACCTTTGTTTCATCATCGCAGTTTTTTTTCTGATTAGAATCGTCCACTTTTATCCCTTTTACCTCTCTCAGTTACTTAGATTCTCAGCTCTCCAAACTCTACTTCCATGTAATTATATATTTTCAAAATTGTCTTTCTTCTAAACAGCCCAACCTTATATCTAACTACAGGTGTACATTAGAAATTTGATTAAATAGCTACTTATAGCTCTAAAGGGGTAGCAGCATCGTTATAATTACGGTGAAACCGTCTTTCGCCACTTGAATCCTCTATAATGTGGTCTATAGCCTTAAGCACTTACTGGTTACTGGTCACTGGTCACTGTTTAGAGTTTTTCGTCTTCTTTTTTTCAATTAACATTTATATCAGTTTGGTTCCTCATCGAAGATTCAATCAAGAAATCGCAAATGATGGCGTTTTCGGGAAAAACCTTAAGATCTGCAAGACCAAATTTCTATCAAGTTTTTGAGCGTCTAGGCATATTTTGGTACAGCGGCGAACCTTTGTGTAGAGTTAATGGTAAGGTGAAGCCGATCTCGATCCAGACTAAACAAAATAGTGGACATCCACTGAAATGTCATTTAACCTTAATTTTGACTGAGCAAACCACTTTAGCTTTTTTCAGGCAGAACTAACACAAAAAAGGAGACATTTGATTGCCTCTCAACTTCTGCCTTCTATAAAAGCTCACCATTGTCAACTCTGGCAGCCTTAAACGGCTGACAGACGGGGGCTCTTATGCAAATTAACGAGCTCATATATCTGCATAATATTTTAGGCCTGACAGACGACACTTATCTGCATTTAGACATCAGCTGATTTGACAAACGAAATTAAGCTGAAAATGGAAAGAAGGGACAAAATACGATTGGCAGCTATTTTATTGGCAAAAAATCATCTCGCATTTAAAAAAAAAGCTTAAAATTATTCTCTTGAAGTTGCTAAATAATATTAAAATAACCAATGCATTAGCAAGCATAATTCTTAGCAGGATGCCTCAGTCTTGTATGGTTACACTTCCCGCCGACGTTAGAGAAAGGCAGGTGTGGAAATTTGTGAGTATTTTTATATTTGCTATGAACGATATAAATAATGTACATATACACATGTTTGCTATTCCATGAAGGATCGCTATGGATGCTTTTGGGAACGAGACGTGCCTTCAATGGACGAAAATCGATTCAAAGAAAACTTTCGTGTCAGTAGAACTGCTTTTCGGAGAATTTGTGAAAAAGTTGTGGGCATTGAAAAGGTGGACAGCTATATGAGGACATGTATTCCACTTCATAAAAGAGTGGCTATCTCATTGTTCGCTTTAGGATCTGCTGCGGAATATAAAACTGCTGCAAGTCTATTCGGAGATGGACGCAGTACTGTTGGTGAAATTGTTGTGTATTTTTGCCAAGCAGTTTGCTTACAGCATAAATTCCTATCCTACAAACACACCAGAAATCTAAAAAAATCGCATTTTAATTTAAAATTTGGTTTAATTTGCTAATTTTCGGAGCTTATTTTGGAAGCATTATGCAGCAGTTCACCATTATGGGCCATTGGGCATAATGATAAACCAGATGGGCCCACCTTTTTCTTCTCTTCTCTGAAAGTTTATTAATGAAATGTTTAAATTTTTCTATTAAATATAAAATTATGAATTATACCGATATTTTTGTGTCATGTTCCTTATTTTCACATGCGCGTCCTGTGAGCTGTATTTTCCTGCCATTTGGATGGAAATCTCGGCAAATATATGGCCATTTCTTTTAGCGCGCCGCAAATCCATTGCTCTATCGCCCCACAGTTCTAAAAGAACCATTTCATCGCGCTCGCACCATATCGCACGCTTTTTTATAATTGTAGACATCTGAAAATGATAAAAATGCATTTTAATTTATAATAGGGTTTAGTTTTCTTTAAAATTAATTAAAAAACAAACCTTTGATAATTTTTGCAGCTCTTTTTTTTTAATAACAACCACTTTTTGACAGCTTCTGTATACATTTTGCTAGTTCACAATAGTATTTATCTGTCAAAAGTGGCAGCATTGCCATATTGAAATCACAATATTCAGTACTTATGCACATAATTTTCGTGCATTTATATGAGTGCTTATGCGCATTTGGAAGAGGATTATCCATGAGTTAATGCAGATCAAGGCTACTTATCTAGATAACCTTGCCCGTCTGTCAGCCCTTTTAACTTAACGCAACAACTTCCAATAAGGCTTAAGGATGCCACTGAGTGTTGTATAGGTCCTTGGCCACAAATACTTTCCTGGAAACTGAGTTGCCGTCGAACTGGCAAGTAAAGACACTAAAATATAATGTATCCTAATTCAACAGCAATTACTATATTAAATTTTTAGCCATGAGCTCAGAAAATATGTCCTGAAGTTTCCATATAACGAACTGGTTTGCTAAATTTCTAAGAAAAGGAGATAGATAAATATGATGTCCGCCAATGGTAACACAACAGGCTTACAGTCTGCAGCCAACGCGTGCTACCATGCAAAATACTGTAATATAACCTTACCAACCAAAGAGCTCCTCTTGTGGATTGGCGTGACTTTAGGTTGCCAGTATATTCAATAAAATTCAAATTCACGTAAGGTGTGTTGAAGGCCTTGAGAGCTTAAATATGGTAAATTTAGTTGTGGTTTTTTAAGGTGCGGTGATTCAAAGGGGGAGAAATTTAGGTGTGGTGAGTTTAAGTGTGGTGAATTAAGGCATGGTGAGTTCAGGTGTGGTGAGTTTATGTTTGGAGAGTATTGTGAGTTTAAAAATGCTTATTTCAGGTGTGGTAAATTAAAATATATGGAATTTGCACGTGGTAAGTTCAAGTATGGCGGGTTAATTTAAAGGGTGTCTAGATGAGGGAACTTATGATATGGTGATAGGTTTAGAGGTTTACATATAGTGAGATTTGGGTGTGATGATAAAATATACTGGAGGGAGTTTCGGTGTGGTAAATTTTAGTAAATGGGGTTTACGTGTGGTGCGTTTAGGTATAGTGAATATAGAAATGTGTAGAGAATAAAAGTACAATGAGTGTAGGGTTTCAGCCGAGCACAAATAGTACTTATTGAAATCCTCAACCATTTCCTTTAGCATCATTCTAAATGGCTCGAGTTCTGTACCAACATTTCTGTCACGTTCACTATTTTGATTTTTCTGCTAATGATATTTAAATTCAGTAGGAATTTTATGATGTTCCATCTTCTATTTTATTCACTTTGTAATTGGATAAGCGTATATTTAAATATAAGTACAAATGCGTGCACATTATTATACTTCAACACTCATCTCCATGAAATCATTTGAAGCAAACAGCATTCCAATTTTAATGCAGAAGCCACAACGTGAAGCACGCTTACCCCGAGGTAGCAAAAAAAATTTCAATTGAGTGATTGCTCATTTTCAATACACAATTGCAGTTAATTTCCAATGGCAACAGTGGCTGGTGGACTGCCTAGCAAATGCTTCAACACTAATGCAGTTGCTCAACCACGCACTGAATGTGACAAAAACTTTACAAGCATTCGCGTGAAGCTTACCACTCACTCGTGCATACAGCATTTCATATGTACACTCGTACGAAGTTGACAATAACGTTCCAGCCGCGAGTGTGACATTTTCTGAAAAGCGAAAAACGACGTCTATAGCTTTTATACTTCGTTGCCAGCAGCAATGTCAATTCCCTGCCAACTCGCGTGTACTCAGCGCATGCATAATTATTTCACAATCTGCACAACTGCAACAGAGCGGCAACCAGCAATGAGCCTGAGCAATTTGCATAGAGCAAAAACTGTGCCCATTCATATTCCTTTCGGTCCTTTCGGTCCTTTTCGTATTTTAACAATTCTGACTGTCGCTCGTGGTCGATGTGCCATACATACATACATATACATATGTAAGGGTTTGTGTGTGTGCATTGCAATGGCTGGCTGTTGGCGTTTTTGTTCCCATGGGAAATCAGCAAGTCATGTTATGCCGATAGTCGAGTAGTGGCGTAGTGTTGGGGCTCCATGAGTCAACAACAATTGAAATGGAAACTTGTGGTCGGTTCGGTTAGACTGATCGCTGCAAATTGGGAAAATGCTAATACGAGTAGTTTAAAGCATTTGAGACCTTGTGGCAATAGTTTGAAAATAAAAGTTTGTTTGTTGGAAATACTATACATTTTTTTTTAGATCTAAAAATATATGGGGAAAATTTCAATCGCTATTTTTGACAGTAGTAATAAAGTTGAAATTTAAACGATTTTTTTTTTAATTCCAATTTAAAAATTATTTTTATCAATAAAATTATCTCTTATTTTTATTAAAAAAAATATACAGCCAAATTATGATGTTAGCTTTAAAACTTTTTGGAAGATTTTACTAAAATATAAATAAGATGTTCTCTAATAATATTACGAATCTGCAAATAAGGGATTTGTTATTTTAAACGCTCTTTTTTTTTTAAATATTTTTTTTTTCAATTAATAAAATTTGGTATTTGACTTGGCAGCCAAATTAAAAGTTATTGATTTATCAATTAAGACAACTTTCAGTTAAGAGATGAATTTGATTTTTTTATTTTTCTTTGTACTTATTTGAAATCTTGCAATCCTTCTCTAGAAACCCAAGTTTTGTATTAATTACACCGCAATATCAAAGTCAGCCACTGCAATAACGACGTAAGTGGAGGCAGTTTTTGGTGCAAATCGCTTTAATTTAATGCAAAGCAAGAACAACAAATATTTTTTAGGTTAGGCAACTTGATAAATACCCAGAATTTTGTCATACTTTAACGAAACTTTTGAATAGCGATCTTTTTAATTTTTTTCCATCTTGTGTACACACCGCAAATACGTCTTCCTTTAGCCGTTATCATTTCAGCATTTTGTCGAACGATTATTACTCCTCCAGGTGTCCAGGTGAATCAAATCAGAAGAGGCCTTCGCCTGCAGCTTTCGGACAGGGTTAATTTTTTTGTACCTGCTGCTTGAAAATAATTTATGGTAGAGGCCTTATATTAAGAAAACAGCAAGTAACCAGAGCAGCAAAATGTAAAATGTAGGGCTTTTAATTAAAATTATTTTTTTTTGTTACTTTCGTCTTAGAGGACTCGACAGAGAAAGTAGTTATGCTGCCGATCACCCGGGGAAACTTGCTATAGCAAAACACTGATCAGTCCAAGATTTCGGGGAGTTTTAACTTCAACCCCAAACAAACGGATCACTGTGGCGTCGAAAAGGCTCAGAATTCGTTTTTCACTCGAATTTCCTCGTGGGTAAATTGAGTCGCTCAAGAAATAATCGTAATGAAGCAGATGTGACCCGGCTGAAGAGTAAGAACTTTGATGGGGTTTTCTGCCAAGCATACTCTGCACCAGCACTGAGTTCAGACTTCGGCACAGTTGTAGTATTTTTCAAGCAAATATAGCAACCACCGGAGAAGCGTTGCATGCACTCTGCACAGCTAGCGAAGCTGCTTTGAGAACCTAAACGCTATGGATTAGGATATCACTGAGTTTCTCTCAATTTCGTCAGAACAGCTTAACTCTAACTATGCGGCTGATTATTCAGCTAGAGAGGATACCCTTGAAGCGTGATCACCGAATAAGAAGAGATGCTCCGATCACCTTTTTCTGACTTTTGAATAGATGGTCTTCATGTCTGCCATAAAAATGCAGTCTGATCTGACTTAAATTACACTGAGGACTGTCTAGATTGTATACTAACTCTTCGAAACCACAACACTCGGGCACGTCACCGCACACTTCAATTATATTATTTGACCCCAGCTGATTTTAAAACACTAGTTGCATAAATTTGTCTTGAAAAAGCTTATTAGCTGTGATTTAAAATTTCATTTATTTTTTCCTAAGTTACAACTTTCCTACATGGCCTTTTCATCATTAAAATCTTGTGCTATACTCGACCAGGAACTTTCTCCTTATTGTCCTTTGTACTTTTGCTTTTGTTTGTACGACTGCAAACTGCTTATTTTCTGTTTGATTTCATTGTTGTAATGGTTAGCTGATATGGGCGTTGTTGGTGCAAAAATTTTGGACATGGCCCAAAAAATGGCCTTATGACTTTTCGGGGTCATTTGGTGTACGATAAATTTCGAAAATTAGTGTCAAATGGGCAGGGTTATATATGCATACTAAGTGCAACCGCAGAGCTGCAAGAGAGAGAGAGAATAAAAACAAAAATCGCACACAAAGGGCAGTTAAAAATAATGAAAAAGCGATTGTGGTCAGCAGCAGCAGCAGTAGCAGAAAAATTATATATGACAGGCAGAGTTTACAATAAGATGAGCCATTGAGTAAAGTGGGAATGACATGAGGTACATAACAAAGTTTATTTAAGGGCGAAAGAATTTCGAATGGGTGTATGGCAGAGAATGTGGGACACTGTGGCTGCTGTATCAACTAATTGCCTACAAAGCAAATGACCACAACTTAGTAATTTATCCTCAGTTATATCCTTTGCATGTTAGCTTAGATGGTAAAGTGCTGTAAAATTTTACACTTTTATATATAAACGTGTAGAGAATTGCATGCTATGTATGTACATCAAACTAAATAACAACACACACCAGACACATATGTATGTATATAAAGTAACTTTTTTGCGCTTAGTTATTGTTGCATGCCTCAAGTACACTCTACAGCATACTGGCTGAACGTAAAATTCAGTTTAGCTGCTGACAATTTGCTGCAAAACTACTTTGGCCGATGGCTGCCTGCTTTGCTAGCAGAGAAAACTATTACACGGTCACTTTGTTAATCGAATTTTCTATTTTGCTTTCTCTTTTTCTATTCCTCACCTTTACCTACCGCAGCACTTGTGGCCATTTCAGAAATTCGGCAATTCGAGAGGACATCACATGCTGCTCGACAAGGGTCTACAATTTGGCATTGATTTGGAAAATTTCGAACAGGACGAACCGGCGCGACCGCAATACGACAACAAAGATCTACTAGCACTAACAGCTACAGCCACCGAAGTATTTGCGCCATCATCGCTAGAAACAATGGACACGAACGACAGCAACAGCAATGAGTGGCATGAACAGGAAGTAACAGACCATATAAGCGCCAGCAGCAGCACAACAACTAACACAAGCACATTAGCAATAACAGCAATGGAACAGTCAGCAGTTGGCAAGATGGTAGGCAATGCAACACTTGAGGCCGATTCGCCACATTCACCACATGCCAGATGGCAGAAGCAGGGCGAGGCCGAAGCTACGTTGGCGCCTAGTAATCATGTCACGTACGAATGGCGCATCAGTGAGTGGTCCGAGTGTTCGGAGAAGTGTGGCAATGCGGGTGGCGCTGGTTTGCGGGTAAGCGAATGCACATTTTCTTTTAAAATAGTTGCCTGTTTAAATTGGCTGGTTAGGCATGTGCGCCTAAGCGATGTTGCACAGTTTTCGAATTTTGAAAAGCTCAGCATTAATTGAATTGCGTCAATTGAGAAGCGGACAACAGGTACGCGTATGTACTATTTGTACTGAGCATAGTTTAAAAAAAATACTTAAATAAGTATAGTAAAATGGAGTTTTGTTTTTTCTTGAAAAGTCAAAAAAATTACATTCCGACAAGTGCCGAAATGGTCCTTTTTCAGATCCAAAATGATGGCAAACTAGTCAAAAGTGTTCCTGAAATAATAACGAACATATCCCATATTGATCCCGAAATGATTGCAATATTGTCTTAAAATGCTCTTAAGTACTCTTATAATCCCAAAATAGGTTGTGTATCAGTCCCTATAAGAACTTGAACTAATCCAGAAAAAGGCATGTTCTTTAGACTGAAATCGTTCAGGACTTGGCCCGAAATGTTTCGGAAATAGTTCCGAAATTGCTTTGAGCAGATCTCAAAAGAATCCCCAGACTATTTTAAGCTAGCCTTACAATTTTTTTTAAGTACAATTGAAATAATGTCGAAATGGTCTAAAAAATAGTCAAGCAATGGCACTGAAAAGTCTGTTAACCAATTCGAATATGAAGCCAAAGCAGTTCCTGCTAGGCCGCCACAACCAGTGGCACCCAAACAGGGATCTGTTCGCGGTGGAGCCGCCACCCACGTACAGCAAAGGACACCTATTTCAACGGACAGACGAAGTCCAGACTTACACCCGACAACTACTGGACCCGACGACGTACGCCTTATAAGTCTAATCTAGTCCTGTAGCAGTGGAAGAACTCGGGTACCTCGAGAGTCACGCCTCACCCTGGCCCAATTAATATCTAGATATTGTACTTATCTAAAATGAACACCGACACTCTTAAATCCTGCCCGGCATGCGATGAGACCCAGCACGACACCAAATATCTATTCGCTTGCCAGGTCATACCCACTGAACTAACACCCTTCTCCCTATGTTTAAAACCTGTTGAAACAGCGCGTTTCCTGGACCTCCTGCTGATTGAACTCATAGGCGAACAAATTCATTTATAGGAGATACTTAGACACCTCATCGCACGATAGTTAGCGTGCACATAGCAGGATCACCCTCCATTTGGATTTGGCAAAGCACACTGAAATACTTCTCTTTTGGTGTTTACTCTTCGTCGCAGGCTTTGAACAGCTTTGACGGTATATCGGCGGATCCGACCGCTTTATTGTTCTCCAGCTGCCTTACTGTATTCTTCAACTCGTCCTGGTCAAGCGGAGGATGTTAACAACTTATTCTTTTACGCGCTACGAAATGCGTTGAGAAGTAATCTCACCATGCTTCTCGTGTGATCTGGACGTCCGTCCGTGAGTTCAATTGCTTGCTGCCATATTTGATGACCGAATTTGATAGTCTTACTTCTAACTGCCAAGCCTCAAGCTCTTTTAAATCATATTTTTCTCCCTCTCTACTCTTCCTTGCTCTTCTCCTGGGATTGTGAAACGGTTGCATGTGAAGAAATTGGCGGCAGGGTAGCTTTGTATGCTGAATACTTCTCTGAAGCCACGACATAGAATTCTTCCCTATACCAACTAATTCATTGTGGGTGATAGTAACTAAGTATTTCTTCTGCAGTGGTACGAACAAATTTAAAGATCAACTGGCAGTAAGCATATTCTTTTTTTCTAGGTCTTATTATCGTCCTTAAATTATTTTTACACTTTACATACGAAAAACGCTGATGACTGCGTCTGTTGAAGAAGTGTGGTTGCATAATCTTGTTTACCAATCATTAGCGAGTCTGCTCAAAAATTGCCATATTAATTATTTGAAAATATATGTATGTACATAATTCTCTATTTATCGTCCGCTTTTTTCGGGCTACGTGTCTCGTGAACTTAGCTTTAAACCTAAAAATACTGATTTATGAATGGAGAAGTCATTGACGTCAATTGCGTTAGTATGCATTCGCACCCAAGATTCCTCCATACTTATTGAAAGTAATTTTGTAAATAGTGATTCAATAACCGTTCGATGGTCTTTTTTATTTTATTTTTTTTAACTATAAACAATAAATATAACCATCTAAACGCTATTGCTCTACACGGCGTATGAGTAACTAACTTGTAATTTATGCAGCAAGAGTAAGCCATCGATAAGCCACACAAGCAATACCAATTTGAATGTAAATATTTTATTTATACCATTATATTCCTTTAAAATATGTTTCATCACGCCCCCTTTTTCTATTTCTCTCCCTGCCCTCCACAGCGTCGCTCAGTCACTTGCGTCCGATTACGTCATCATACACCCACCCACAACACTTTGGAGTCACATGTTGAGGCGGACATCGAAATGGTAGATAGCGCCTACTGTGAGGATTATGGGTTGAGTGTGCCCGATACATTCGAGGTGTGCGGCCAGGAGGAGTGTGCTCATTGGCAGGCCGGCGAATGGTCGTTGTGTCAGCGCTCTCGTTGTTTCGGACGCAATACAGCCATACAAAAGCGTGAAGTCAAGTGTCGCTACGCCAACGGCAGTGAAGCGACAGACGTGTGCAGTGTGTCACAGCGTCCCATTAGCCGGCAGGAATGTTACAGTGAGCGCTGTAAGGGTGTTTGGCGTGTTGAACCTTGGTCGGAGGTAAGTTTGGTTGAGTGTTGTGCGAGTTTTTTTTAGTCACCTTTGACTTGATTCCATATTTATTAACTCACTGACTTTTTCGTTTTTTTTTTTTTCTTTTTATTCTGCAGTGTAATGCGCAGTGCGGTCGTCAGGGCATTAAATATCGCATTCTGCAGTGTGTTTGGTATGGCACACGTCGCCCGGCGGGCAATGCGTGTCGCCATCAGCCGCGTCCGGCTGTGATGAAAGTTTGCAAGAGTCCGCCTTGCTATACGAAAAGTGAGTAATTTATTCGTTTGTCTATCTAGTTATTAACTATTAAAAATATTTTAATTGTGTCAGTGAATATAAAATAAGTTTCGCAAAATTAAGCTGAAATTGTAGGTATATTCAAGTAGAAAATTCTGCACACAGAGAATTTTAAATGAACTCTCAATATCTGAACTAAGAGCTTTAAAACCAATATTTGGTAGGTTGAAGCATATAATTTTGTTCATTGCTTTCTTTCTCTTAGCGCCCATTCAAGGATAGATAATCTGTGTATAAATTTTGTATTTGATCTAACAAAGGCCATCATGTCGAATGGAGAGGAGACTTATATTATGTTGCATTATGTTATGGTTTATTATGTTGTGCCATGTTGTGCTTTTATGTATATGTTTTGCTATGTTATGTAATGTTATGTTATGTAATGTTATGTTATGTAATGTTATGTTTTATAAAGTTATGTTATGTCATGTTGTTTTTGTTAATTTTTATTATTTTATGTTTTATTTATCATAATTTATGTTTTTACGTTAGGTTATGAAATCATACGTTGTGTGATGATATTTTATTTAATATTATGTTATGTTATGTTATTCTATGTTATGTTGTGAAATATTGTTTTTTGTTATTATATGTTAAGTTGTATAATTGTTATGCTATTATAAGTTATGTCATGCCATATTTTAGATATCTGTTAACCCTTTCCCTCTGAAAACAAATTAAGCCTTTGTTGATTTGGATCAATTTGACCATAAAAGGCTTCTCACATTTTTTGAGGTATTATTTGCTTAGAAGAATATGTTTCTTGATTCTTGGAGTTGATACATATGTAAATACTTCAATATATTTTGCATATTTGGTTCATATTTGGACTGTACACAATAATATTTATGAAGAGATATTTTGCAAAAAATTATTTTGACTACAGATGTAATGATTATGTAAATAAATAATGCAACTAAACAATTGCTTTCTTGAGCAATCTACTATTCTTCTCTCTTCATTTAATTCATCTTCAAAGTCTAACATCTTCTTTTTCAGCTTTTGACCAATGCAAGGACATTTCACGGTATTGCCGCAATGTACGCTCGATGGGCTTATGCCGTTTGCATCGCTACCAAGAGAAATGTTGTAAATCTTGCAAGTTCAATGCTTACTACAATTAACGACAACTATTGGCACCAGCAGCAAGCGATAAAGGTCGAGGCTGAGCCGAAGCAAAAAGCATAAAAAAAATATAAAACAAAAAATCGCTGTACAGAGCGACAGAACAAACTTACACAATACATACATAAAAGGAGAAACAAATCGACAGTGGTCAGAGCGTAAACCACAAAACGGAAAGCAAACAAATATTCGTTGTTGGCCGACCACCCACTACTTACTACTACAAACACAAGAGTAAGTTGTAATAAATGAATAGAAATAAGTGAAATATGTTAGTTTTAGTAATGATAACATTTCCATGCCGGATGGTAAAATCGGAAAAGAGATTATTTAAAAAGCAAACAAAAATACTTTGTACTTTGTGCAAACCGAAAATCAATTGAAGCAAATGATTTGCCAATAAATTCAAGCATATTGCTTTCACACATAATAATCAATTATTTATAAAATAAATATTTGAATGCATTCAGCGCGCGCAAACGAATGAAAGTTAGACATAAATACAAACAAAACTAACTTTAGATGCTCGTGTGCATAAATAACTAATTTCACAACAATAGCAAAGCAACTAAACCAAAACGACTAAATAAATATGCAACAACACAGTGAAAGAACGAGCAAACGAATTGCAAATGAGAAAATAAAGTAACAAAAGATCACATTCAAAAACACACCAACATAAAAGTTGAAAATAAAAGCATATAAATACAAAATAGCAAATATAAATAACGAATAGAATAGAAATAACCTGATACGAGTGGCGTAAAGCAACTAACTTTGAATTACACATACAACTAAATAAATAGTCGTAATACAGTCTTCGAAATTAATATATTCAACACTATTGACAAATTTAAAAAATTTGTTTTTCTTTTATTTAATTTCCAATATTTTTTCAATTAAAATACAGTTTATTCTCTTACAATTATTCTTCTATTAATCATTTTAATTATGATTACATTTAAATAATAGTTCACAACTTTATTGAGCTCGAGGCCAGTTTATGGAAGATTTTATTTGAAAAAAACAACAGTTTTTTAATAGCTCCGAGCTCAATAAAATTGAGAATTATTATTCATTTATAAGGCGTATTTGGACAATTTATTTTTCTTCTACTTTTTAAAATGCTTTTCAACTAAAAAACCGTTAAATATCTTGAAAAGAAAACCGTAAAAACACACTTCTGAAACATATTACAATGAACACAATGATTAAATAAAATGTCAACAAAATTCCGAACTTTTCAATGTATAAAAATTTTGTTAAGTATGCAGTTTTGCATCGTATTCATTTCTAATATCATAAAGTGCAAGTGTTTCAAGTGCCTACAAATGACCACTGATTTTTAACAATTATATTATGGCGCTCTTTTGCAGTCCTTCAATATAAAAAAAATTTAATCGTGGGTATTCGTTATATTGAGGATATTATAATTTGTAGGTACTTGACACTTGCACTTTATTATACTAAAATTCAAATTGCATTCTAAAAAAGTTCAAATTTTTGAATTTGAATGAACGATATATTATTTATTTATTCATTCATTATTAGGTGAAAAATAACTTTTAATAATTAGAAAACAACTATGTATGTTATTCGTATGTGTTTATTATTTGTGAGTAAAGGGTATTACTGTTATTATTATTATTAATATTATTATTATTATTATTATTATTATTATTATTATTTTTGTTTATATAATTATTTCCATGATTATTATTATTATGTCCTACCATCGTTGCACTTTACCAATGTCTATTATGCTTACCCTTACCAATCTAACGTTATTTCTGAATTAAGCACTTTGGAATGTGCCGTCTTCTGGATGGAGATTAAAGTAAATCCAAGGCCACTTATATGTGGGCATTCGCACAATATATGATCAGTTCACAACACATATTGTACTTTTCCTCAGAGAGTCCAATTTCTTGGAGATAGTACCCCTCAGCGTCGTTGACAATTTAGAGATCGTTTCTGCTAAGATAAGGTCCCTTAACTACCTCTTCCGGAAGGATCCTAGAATATATTGGATGGCCTTTACACTATGACGCGTGCCGTCCGGCTGCAATTTTTGAGTTCTCTAACCTTCTTGGAAGCTCTGGCGTCTATTTTCTGGAAGGACTACAGAAAAATCTCTTCTACATTATGGTTGAGTATTTGCCGTATTTAATTTTATATAATGTTTAAAAAAATTAAATTTTATATATGAAAATCAATTTGTTTTTATTGGAGAATGAACCGCATTTTAATTTACAAATATTATAAATTAAACAGAATTATACTTAATAATCAAATTTTGCCAATATGTGAGTGTCATATAGCTATTATATGCACTAAACTTATACACATATACGAGTACAATTTTTTGCCTACACACCTGCATTGGAGTACGAGTTGATTGTGTAAATGCCTATGTAAATACAATAAATATTTATGGGAAAAAATACCAATAGCTTATTTTAAGTGAAAGCAGCGTTAGGTTACGCACATAAATAAAATGTGTGATGTAATGTATATGTGTATATATAAATTATTTTTAAGCTTATATTAATGAATATTAAGTGGAGGTTTTTCTGAGCGAAATTTGTTAGCTTTAATATTAATATTTTATTCAATGTTGATTGAACCTCTATTTGAGGTGAGCTGGTAAAATTGCGAAAAATTGAGGATGCTTACAAAATTTGGTTTCAAACGAAAATTTGGTTTCAAACGAAAATGTGTTCTATTCACTTAATATGGGTATTCAAAAGGAGTCGTGAAGTGACGTATTGTCGAAAAAATTTTAAATTTCAAAAATTCAATGTAAAGTTCTTAACTTTGATAAAATTTAATATTTTAATTAAACAGTGCAAAATGTAACTTAAACGAAAGTAAATAAGGAAAGCCTTATTTGAAAATATTTAGTAAAAAAAAGAGTTGCCACTTTTTTCAAATTCTATTCCACTTTACATTGATAATTTTAATCAAGTTTTGCAATATTGGTGTCCAACGAAAGAAACTTAAGAATAACTTAATGCGAAATAATTGTTTAAGAGATTTGACAACTGTTTGAAATATTACTTAAATTTAAAATAGCCAATAATTTAAATTGAAATTTACAGCTTTCCGGTCAATAAAAATAATATCTGATTTTTGCTTTACCGACGTCAAAATAAAAAGTTACTTGATATTTGTTGGTACGATTTTCCATTATGCCGTGTCAAATTTGATTTGGGAACAAACCGTTTTCGGCGTTGTGTGATCCTGAGAAATAAAATTTACACTTAAGATGGCACAACGCCGAAACCAGTTGTCTCCAAACCAAACTTGACAATGAATGACGTAAAATCGTTCCAACAAATATCAACATTCCACCCTGTCGGACAAGAGATAAAAGAAAAAAATACAAAATGGTACTTCTCATTTCGTTTTTATATATAAAACAATAAATATTAAAAATGCATTGTGTAATATTTTTTTCTATAATAAAACTTTAATTTACGAAATAGTTTTTTATTTATGTATTTGCTATTATTAAAGTTTTTTTATAATTTCTTTTTTTAACCACGCAATTCTATTGAAGTTTTTAAATCATTTTTTTTTTTCATTAAGATGTTATAGTTTACGTTTGGCACTATTTTTTCTACAAAAAAAATATTTGAAAAATTCAAATTCAAGCTCCTTTTACCTTATTTAAAAAAATATAAGCAATAAATTATAAAAGGTTTTTTCTCCAAAAAATTTAACCAAAAAAATTATTTTGGTTTTCAACTAAAAAATTACAATTAATATTTGATAAAAACAAAACCTCGGGTTGCAGAGCCTATACGCTACACGCTGTGCTACGCTATTTTTTTTTTTTTTTTTTTTTTGTAAAATAATATTAAGCCAATTTCCATCAATATAAATATAATTTTAAGAAACGGTTAGTCATTAAATCTCAAATTACAGTATACGTAAGAAATTGTTTATTTAAAAATAAAAAAGTGAAAAAACATTTTTTTATATCTATCTGCGATATAAAAATTGTAAAATACTACTCATTTATTTAATATAAATAGATGTTAAAAATTCTCTATGAAGCCTTTTAATAATAAAAATTGCGGTAGGCAAATAATATTTTAAATTGTATATACAAAATTAAAAATTTTGTTTCCATATATATGTATAATTTCTTAGATTTTAATTTAAACAATAATATTTATTTTTAAATTTAATCTAAAGCTTATAACTAAATATTTTTTTTTATTATACATAAATTGTTTATATATATGTATTTAAATTATTATATGTATGTATGTATATATGACTATTTAAATTAAAGAATAATTTCTGAACTATCTAGTTATCTAGAGTTAGGTTAGGTTCTATATAAAGATAATTTCTTGATTTAAAATTACAATTTAATTGTTGTTTTTTTTTGTAAACCACACTTTTTACTTTAAAAACGTATGTTTTAAACTGTTTGCCATATATTTTTTAGAATTTGAGTTTCAATAACTATGAACATTTAATGCGTTTTATAATTTTTATAATTAAAATAAATTTTTTAACCACTTTTTATTATAAGAACGGTAATCTATTAATTAGTTAGTATTAAATGTATATTAATTAAATTATTTTTTGGTATTCAGCAAAAAAAAATTTAAATTGAAAGAAATTGTTTATGTATTAAAAAACTAAAAATATAAAATCGGCAGTGTTTTTTTTTTTAATTTTGAAAAAACTGAATATCTATGTACATATATACATGCTTAGTCAGCAATATATAAAACATACTACTACGCTCCAAAAATGAATACAGTAAACAAGTAAGCAATTGAATGTAATTTTTTTAAATTTTAATATCAAATACGAAAAACTAAATTATAAATGTTCTGAATAGCTTGAATAAATGCATGTATGGTAATGTGTAATTGCTAATTTTACTCTTTATATTCATGCGCTCTTTGCCAAAACGATTTTCAGATATGATTTTTAAAAAAAATATTTTATAAAAAATGTATTTCAAATTTTTAAATAAAAATCGAAAAACCAAAATAGACATATTTTTTATATATACATTACGAATAATATATTTGTATAGTTAAACATTAATAAAATATCAAATTTAAATCGTTAAACATAAGCAACTTAAATTTATGTCGCAAAAACGTTTAAATTTTTCATCACACTGATTTACCTTTATTTAAAAATTTCATTAGTATCACTGGCTTCGCCTTTTTTAAATTTTTTCTGAATAACTTGCTTTGCCTTTAGTGCTATTTAAAATAAAAATGGCTCAAGCGATTAAAGAAAAGAACACAAGCTAATGAAATTAAGTGCAAGTAACTTTTCAAGCTCTGCGAATTAAAAGTTAGTTTATAAAAAACCACAACATAACTATAAATACACACATAAATACATACATACACATATAAATACTACAAAATTGTTAGCGCTAGCTTTAGTCATTAAATAAGTATTTACATAATTAAGTATACGAGCATATGGTAATGGTAATGAAGTATGCAAATATTACACAAAAATACTGCAGACAAAAAGTAACAATACTGAATTAAAATCTAAAGAACAAGAATTAAAAGTAAAATAAGATTTAAATGCATGTGTGTAATTGTATGTAAATACTATTAATAGGAATGCACGAAAGTTGATAAAAAAATGTGTAAAAAGAACAAAATAATATTAAAATTTAACACAATTAAGTAGTTACACATATACGTTTATGTGTGTGTGTTTACAGCACAAAGAAATTGTATTAAGAAAACCATACATACACACATACAGAAACGCAAAAAGAAGAAATAAATGCTCGAAAAAAATGGCTGAATAAAATACAGCAAGTCTGAAAATAAATGCAATTAGTTAGCTACGTTTGTATGAATGTAAATACGCACTCGCACATACATATGGTACGAAAAATGTGTAAATGTGAGCAGTTAAACGTAATTAAGTAATTTAATTTAAAAACGAAAATGAAAACATAATGAAAGCGACGCAATCAGGCGAATACAGTGCCACGCCACGCCACGCCACGTTCTTGTTATAAGCGCAATGTAGCAAATGAAAGGCGAATGAAAATTGAAATTAAAAGTTATAAAAATATGAATACAAAAGCATTAAAATTAATAAAAAATAAGTTCGCATTTGATTGTTACTTGATATGAATTGATTTTCATTGGTGCATGCAAATATTTTTTATAGTATATCAAAATGATGGCATCACAACTCTTCCGAAATTTTGTTTGCGCAGGCAATATTTTTTCTTAAAACTACAAGCTGTATACATACATAGATTAAAAATTTATTTTATGCGATCTTTTTTATCAACAAAGCAATGAATTTAATACTCTTAAATGACTTAGGCCTGCTTTTGATTAATTACTTGAATTTTTTGGGACGCTTGCCTTATAGCATTTGTGGTTAAAATATACGCCACCCACAAATTGACAAAATTTTACTCTTTACTTTTCCTTGATTAAATCTCTAACTAAAACCATTTAAATGATGTAATTTTCAAAATAAAAGACATTGGATTGAAGTTCAAGAAAATTTCGAACTTACACAGTGTTTAGAATTGTTTAAGGTATGCAGCTTTGTAGAATGTATCGTTTCTGTTCCATGTAGCTAGACAGAGCAGTTGATTTTTGACAATTTTTTATCTGGCGCTGTTCTGAATTTCCTTCTTCATTACACATGCTCATAAACTATAGTTACCTTGGAAAGTAGGTAGGTAGATGTGGCTGTCACTGATAAACAGCGACACACTTATGCCTATAGTTATGGTCCGTTCTGATACCTCCTCGAATTTTTCAACCATCCAGAATTTTTGACGAATGTCGCCAAGCACCGTCTCCTCCTTCTCATCATTTTTGCAGCATCTGTAGAAGGTTACTTCGCCCCGCGTTATTAGCTATGAGGCAGTGCCTTGTTTGAGCGCTAATTTCCCAAAATATTTCATCCCTTTTTAGGGACAGCTTGCAAGTACCAATGCGCTCTTTACCGAAACGAATCTACCTGGTTGTTCCCGACCTCTCTAGTTCGTCAGGCAAACCGAAACATTCAATTTCCTTGTGGCCTGGAACCCAAATTAGGATATGCCTGTTCTGTTAAGCTAACTCATGTGGAGATCGGCGGCAGAACAGTACGATATTTGATTTAATCGTAGCTGAGTACACAGCTTCATTTGCTGCTTGACTATCACTAAAGATAAAAACAGCCCTTCCCTATAGTAGTCCGCTAACAAAAAAGAACAGCTCAGGAATAGGACCCAGAAAAATACCTCTCCTCCCTCTCTGCCATTCAGTCTCGAACCATCGGTAAAGACCGTGAGGCTTCCAGGTTTAGTATAGAATTTTCTTGAACTTTCTGTCCGAGATAAGAGGATTGCCAAGAGCCGCTACCTTCTGACCCATTAAGTCTAGTAGCAAAAGGTCCAGAAAGATAATCAAGGCGTCGTTTGGTGTTATGGGTAACGCTCCACTTATGCAGATGTTACTAGTTCTCTGCATCTTGCTTAGTAGCATTAGATTAGTAGCTCTGCTTAAGGCAGGCCACCATACGACAACTCCATAGGGGAAAATCGATCTAACTACCGCTGTGTAAATCCAGGGGCATACGGGGGGAAGGTTGAAACACCATTTCTTTGCAATGTCCTTCTCCCAAGAATATACATGGGCCACGGAAACGTTCTCATACCTCTGGATAATGTTATCACTCCAGCTTAGTTTCATGTCTAGTGTGACGCCATGTGAGCAGCATCACTTACGATATTTCAGTGTTCCTCTTCTTCAAATGTGCCACTAGAATTGTCATTCTAAATAGTTAGAAGTATTCGTTTCGCAAACCTTCAGCGTGCACTCAACGTCCAACTCGAAATTCCTATTATCTTCTGCATCGCTCTTTGAAATTATGTGTAAACGATTTTGTGCTTTCTGTCTTTTTTTATGAATTTTAGGCTAACGGCCTCTCTAGAACTCGCGTCTTTTTACTTCTCAGTTCATACATTTACAGATTTGTAAACTCGTAAGGCTCTAAAATTGGCTGAAAATACTACATCAGCAACAAAAAAAAACAAAAATCAACGGTTTTTACAAAATTCGTCAGCGTTGCATAAATATACACTTTAGGCCATTAGGTAATTGCAAAAGTCCTTTGAGTTTTTCCGCAGCTAACATACGCATAAAGCGCACATATTATACGAGTAGATATGCATGTATATAGATGCATTCACATGTACATACGAGTATATGCATGTGCAAATTCATATGTACAAAAAGTCGACAGTTGGCGCTGTTTTCTGCTACTAAAAACAAGTGAAACAGCTGCAAGCCGAAAAACAAAATTTTTTAGAAAAATATAAAAAGAAAATACCAAAGAGATATGGTTGACGCATACAAACGTTAACGAAAAAAGGAAAAGCACTTGAAAGTAAAATAAAGCGTTGAAAGAAAAGCATAGAAAAGCAGCGAATGGCAAAAACGATGTCATTAGCAGGCAAAAATTTAAATTAATTAAATGGAATTACTTACGAACATTAAGAATAAGAACATGGGAAAACAGAAAACATGAGTTTGCAATTAAGATTTCTTACACAACAAAAAATACGTAAAGTAATAAATGAGTACGAAAGCAGACAAACAAGCATAGATACATATGTATTAATGTAAGTTCATTAATTAAAGAATTAACCAAACATTTATATAAAGCATATAAGTTAATTGCGTACGCATTTAATAAGCAAAAAATATTTGAAAAGCGCACGGAAAAAAAATAGAAAAAGATATTATTTAAAAATAAAACAAGTTAAACTAAAAAGAGCAACATAAAATAGAAGTAAATGAAAACAATTAAAATAAAACAAAAATTTAAAAAAAAAATTAAGCTTACAACACATACTAGGCAATTCATACCGCTTAACTACTACACAAAAGTTAACTCATACCTACAATGAGCGTAAAATAAATAATCACAAGCTTTAGCTGGGCACGCATTTGCAAAATGAAACCAAAATACAAACACCAAAATACAATTACAAATAATACCACAAAGGAAATTCTCAAATAGCGTTCAATTATTTAATGCGTAAAAGCAAGGGTAAACTTAAATTTATTGAAATGAAAATTCAAAAATCACAACCTTCAGTCACAATAGAAAAAAGTTACAAACCATATAAAGCAGAAAATATGCCTAAAAGCCTCAATGTGCTTTGTGACCATCTAGAGCTTAATGGCTTACTGGCTGCTTATACAATTGCATTTACTAGCATAAATTTGAAAAACAATAAAAAAATACAATTAATACACAAATAGAATATAGGAAATATTATTTAAATGAAAGAAAAAAGACGCTTAAACTGCTTTTAATTAACATTTATTTTGCTATTCTAAAAAAATATAAACCTCAAGATATTCAATGGGAATCAATAATTAAAACGTTCTGTGAAACGTATTGACTTCCTTTCAAATTTTGCTAAAACTCTAGTTCACTGTACAGAAAATGTATACCAGAGTGAAAACAAAGGGAAAAATTGAAATAGTTCATTGATAGGTATCTTTCAAAACTTTGCTTTAAGTCATATGAAATAGTGTAATTTTTTTTTTGTTTGCGAAAAGTACTGAAAACTGCGCATTTTCAAATGATTCTTAAACATCTCAGCACCCTCTTCTACTTATTCCTTAAGCATTGCCGACGAAGCTTTAAAATTTTATCTTTTTGAATTCTGATTTTTAAATTATCGGTAAAAAAAAAACTAGTTATATTAGATGAATAGGTTAGGCCCATTTAGACTAATACACCTATGCTGACTGCTAATTGTGGTGCCAGTCCCTGATATAATAACAACCGGTAATAACCAATTTGGGTACATAATGAAAAGCGCCAGGTGATCCATATAATATTCCTCAAGCAGCCGAGAGCTTCTCGAGAGTGTGTAAAAAGTGCAAGCCGAGGTGTATTGGAGCTTGGCTAAGAAAGGGCATTTGAGAACAAAATCAGAAACAGTATTCAGCGTAGACTTTCATCGGGAAATGCCCTATCAGCATACCAGTCATGGCTAAGAGTTGTGGCGTGGTAGCCTGAAGAAGCTCCCTAAAAGGACTTTGCAACGTTGCATGTCGGGGTTTTCGCAGAGCCACCAAAAACCCCAAATGTATAGAAAGCGCGCGCCAGTGGACGAGTAACCCTAATAACATTTATCACAACAGTGATGGAAACTCATCGGTACTAAAGTTTCCTTCAAAGTCGCTGTGCTCTAGAACCGGAATCAGTAATAAAAAGGAAATAGTTCAGGAAGGTCAAGCAATCCCTGATCAGTTTCAACTTGGATTCATTACTAAAAATATTTATTAGGTTATTGCTTCAGAGACCAAGCCACAATATTCATGTTCATTAATTTTAAGTATTTAATTTCTTTAAATATCTGAAAATTAGTAATAAGATATTAAAAACAAACGCAAAAATTATTTAAATTTCCTTTTATAATTATTTCTAATATTTATTTTTAAATTATTGTACAGAAAATTATAAATAAATTATACCTATTTTAAATTGAAGGAAAAATCGAAAAATTATACCTACTATTTATTTTATTAGCGCTGATAAATTTTTTTCCAAATACTTATTTATCTGAAATATATTTAATATATATTTAAAATTAAAAAAAAGCAAAAATTACGAAATTTAAATTTTTAGCAAATATTGTTTTACTGGAAAATATATGTATATACAACATAAATTTAATTAAAAGAAATTGCGAATATTATGGAAAAAAAATTTAGCTTTTATATAAATTTTTTCAAAGAAAAATATTTCTCTGCAAAAATTTATTTTATTTACTTTCATTTAGTATTTACAATTACAGAATTTTACGGATTTTTTCTTATTTAATCCCATTTTGTGTTTTACGTTATTATTCTCTTACCAAATAGTAAACTTTGCACATCATATCAATGGCTGTTAAATTTGTATACTCATTCACAGAAATTGCATATATGCGCTTTACTTTTTGACAAAATATGTATTGCTATGAATATAACATTGCAAGGTCCGTTATGCCGTAAAATCTGCCAACTTACAGCGAAGTTAATTAGGAAGCCCCCGTCGTTTGCTATTTAAAAAACGGTCGACAAAACACACGAATATACAAACGGAAGGCCACCAAAGCTGGCATGGAAATCGATCATTATTTTCTTCGACGTTTATAACAAAGGAAGTATCGATAAAGCAATGCACACAGATAAAACGTTTTATATAACGATAATCAATTTTGAACGTTAGCAATTAACATGCCGATAATGTTATCGATAATAATTTTATTTCATTCCTCAATTCAAAATGAGTTAAACAGTTTATTTTAAGTCAAGGCTTCATCAATACTAACTAATCTCACTCATTTTTTTTTACTTACAGTTAATTTCGCTGAACAAGAATTTCAAGTAACTATTATTTAAGCTGCCAATAAAACGTCAATTTTTTCATAATCACTCTCCTGTAATTTATTAACATTTAAATTTGCTTTATTGTAATAAAAAAAGAAACAATAAAGTTTAAAAATACAAACAAATATAATCAATAAAAATCTATGCCTCAGTTCAATCTCCTCGCCATATAAAATATAACTAAAAAAAACTATTTAATGTGTATGTAAAATATTTATAAATGGTTACAAGCAAATATTTACTTTAACACTTAAGCTTTATAGTGTAAATAAATAAATATGCAACAAAAAGACAACAACAAAAAACTGTTCGCCGCACTGTGTTTATTGAAGGAAAAAAAAAACAAATTTGTTAAAATTTTAATAAAAGTGATTGAATTTAAATGTAAATCCAAATGAATGCTTGTAATCAAAAAAAATGCAACCCAATGATTAACTATACATTTTATGAGAGTATTGTTAATGAAACGAATGAACGCGCGCTATTTGCACACATTTTTTTTATATTTGTATTTGTATTAAAAGAAAAACTGTATGCAACAATAAGTTCTTTTTTTATGAGAAAATTAAAAATTACATATGTTAATGCAAAAAAAAAAATTAATAAATAAATAAAAATGAAAACAAAGGCCACAACTACACGGCAGACAACCACACAAACAGGCGTACATAAACTTGGAAAAGTAGCAAATCGCTACAAGCGTTCCCATTCATTACATGCAGATTACACTAATTATAAGTAATTGCCAATACATATGTATGTCTGACTGCCGCCACAGACATGCTTATGTGGCAGCGAGAGACACACAAACTTATTTTAAAACAATTTAAAGGAAATAAAACCACACACACGCACACAAAGTTAAACTATGCAATTTCTATAAATTAATAAAACTAACTTTTCTATGCATTTATATGTAAATATTATTTGCATATAAAAATCAACAACAATATAATTAAAGTGGAAAAAAATATGTTCTTACTTAAGTGCTGACTTAGAGTTATCTTAAGAAAAAGGGAGAATAAAATAGAAACAAAAAAAAAACTAGCAAAAGCTGATAAGAAACAAAGAAAAAATTATAAATTAATAGTTAAGCTAAAGCTAACGATTATTATCACTATTGTTGTATACAAAATAAAAATATATTATACAGGAAAACAAAATATTATGATATACATTGTACTACCTAAAAAATATTTAGTATATATAATATTAATTTTTTTTAAACTTAAGTTTATTTTTATGTTGGCCAATAAATAAATATAAGAATAAGAGCAAATAAACCGTATAAAGCGTTATGTCGAAAGTTGAAGGAACAGTTGTTTTATTTTGGAGTAAGCAAATTATTTTAAAGTAAAAGTTTTTTTTTTCATTGCGGTCGCCACTTGTCAGACAATGTCAAGCCTCCGCGGGTATTTCTTCCATCAAAAAGCTTCACACAAAATACATCTGCCGTTTGGTGTTGGTACAAAAACTGTGGATCCCTCTCAAGTGGTCGGAAAAGCGCGGCCAAACACTGATCTATAAAGTATAAAGGCCAAGTTATTATTATTATTATTCTTACATTTGTTGTACATAAGAGTCAATGGCAACTTGTGTTGAAATAGCTGTAATTATAAATCAGGTGTGCAATGATTCTCAGCTATTTACAAAGTTAATTTTAATATTTATTATGGTAATTACATTGGTAACTAACATGCATATGAACGTATAAGAAGTGCCAACAAAGATGCCAAATGTAAGTGGTTTAAAAAACTTTTAATTAGATATCATTTTGAAATGGATTGCCCGCTGTAAGTAAGGTTGAATTTATTTTACATACACAAATTGGTTAAAATACAGCTTTGCAATACTTAAATCGCATGAAAACTGTCGTTTCTGGTATATGCCTGTATCTACTGATTATTAAGATAAAATAATTTTGAGAAATGCAGCTAAAAACATAAAATTTTATATTTAGTACACTTTTGACAAATATAATGTTAGTGAAATTCATCATTATCGGATGACTATAACATATAGCTCCCATACAACCGGCCGTTCGTACAAAACGATTTTGAAGTATAACTTCGTCTCGAGTTAATGAAATCTAGTTTTAAAATATTGTTACCATATAGACATTAAATTAGTTTTAGTTTTATGCACCTAACTGAGTGGACCTTTTTTTCAGATTTCAAAAATGGAAATGCGGCTATATCTCGAAAATGATTCATCCATTTTTCATTGTGATTTCATATTTGGATTCAGCATAAAATTTTGATTGAAACTGATATGCATAATTATTTTTTTTGTCGATTTTTGTACATTTAAGTTTTTCTAAAACTCAATCTGGTCCCATAAAAATCAAATTCCGGAACCTCCAAATTCATTTCAGACCCATTTCGTAGAAAAATTTTAAAATCAAAATATAAAAAGGAATCGTAATTTTGATGGCGCGGTATGGATAAATTGTCTGCCATACAAATGAAAAACTTCCCTTAAATTGTATATAATATACAGTGAACCGAAAAAAGCCTGGGACGCTCAATACATTTTTTTTTGCAAGCCAATATTTCCACACCTAAAGTAGTTGGTGGGATGAAGTAAAATGGCAATAAAATATATAACTCATATGTTATTCACCACATGAAGTTTTTAGGCAAACTGTATTTATTGGTATCAAAAACAAAAAAAAAAAAAAAACAAAGAACGTCCGTTTTTGACAACTGGTACGCTTGCAAATCTACATTGCAGTTCCGATTGAATCACGGGCGACATAGGTTTTTGCAATATTAACTTAAATCTATAATGTTAAATTGCTGATTTTTTGTGTATTTTTGTGATTTCCATTGTATTTAAAACCCGACAATGGAGAATAAGCAAACCTCTACAGGATCGAAGTATATCATAGTAAAATATTATAATTATAACATGGCCGTCCGCGAAATTAAAAAAACTGTGAAGAAAGCTCGATCCAATTTTTTTAGACATAAAACCGCATGTCTAAAAAAATTGGATCGAGGTTTCTTCACAAAATAAAACGCATATAATTTAATGCTATGGATAAGAATTTAGCCTTATTATAAAGATAAGCGTTCGCCATTATGTTTTAAAAATGATTTCGGGCAAGTGACCGCCTCACTGGCTCGGATAAATTCCAGCCGAGAGGCCAAATTTTCGACCACTTTTTGCAGCAATTGGGGCCGTATGTCAGCAATAACGCGCCGAATAATCTCTTCCAAGGCGTCAATCGTCACGGGCTCATCTGCGTAGCCAAGCGACTTCACATAACCCCACAAAAAATAGTCCACATCAATAAACTGATTGTTTCGTTGGATGTATGGCATGTAGCGCCAGCTTGTTGGAACCAAAGGTCGTCCACATCAACATCCTCCAATTCAGGCACGAATAAGTTATTTATCATGTCTCTATAGCGTTCCTTATTGACAGTAACATTATGGACGGCTTCATTTTTAAAGAAATATGTACCAATGATTCCCTCTGCCCATAGAACACACCAAGCAGTGACTTTCAGAGGATTTAACGGAGTGTCAACAATGGCTTGTGGATTATCATGCGACAATTTTGTTTATTAACGTAACCATTCAACCAAAAGTGAGCTTCATCGCTATACAAAATTTTCTTGTGAAAATTGAGATCTCGTTTTGTGCCCATTTACCGAACATGCGACGCGCTTGATGATCGTTCGGCTTCATTTCTTGAAACGGCAAACCAAATTGAGTATAAATCAAGTAACAGATGTCAAAAAGACCAACTCCGAAAAAAGTATAGTCTCTTTGAAAACTAGACGTCTAAAAAAGATACCCAAAAACACCAGTTTAACTGTTGTTACTGGACCAAAAAAATAAAAGTCCGAATTTTTGAGTTCGAAAATTACCAAAATAATCGAGGATTATTGTCCATTTATTAGTGTGTAAAATTTGTTATTGCTTTATCCTTTGGTTCAATGAGAAGTTAAGCAATTTGGTATAATCTCAAGTTTTAAAATTTGAGACTATGTATGAGTTGCAGATTATTGCCTCTCCTCGCTTTTACGTTTTTATTTTTATGTTTTGTCTTAATTTTTGTGATCTGCTAACCACCTGGTCATAATTGACAGCCCTTATTATGAGAGGCTTTATTTTGAGACCAATTAATGCAAACTGGTTTAAAGCTGGGACTACATTTAATTTCCCAAAGGTTTAATTCATAAAAAAAATAGCATTTTCTAACATGTATGCTCATTTTTGAACCTTTTTTACTGTGAACAAGAACCGGTTTACTCGGTTTTTTCTTGATTTAAAAATTAAGAACCGGTTTTTTTCAAATTGCCATTTTTCGAATAATTCGAAAACCGGTTTTACAAAAAAGTCTAATAATTATTATAATCGAACACCTTAGCACATACATATTCAGCTGTTAAAGGGGTCCCCTCATGTAAAAAAAAAAAAATAGATTTTTGTTTTTTAGCATAATTTATTAAAAAAGTATTTGTTAACATCCGCTTAAAATTACAGCCTTAAAATCCACGTATTTTAGAAGTTATTGCCAGTAATGTGTGCACGTGTCGAATTTCGGTGTACGATGAACCAAAACTTTAAAATGTTTTTTCTCAAAATCACACTTTTGCAAATGGTGTACACGATCACGAGAATACTATTTGACCTATCGACCTGAATTTATTTCAATTTATTTGCGGTTTTCATAGGTTTATTGAGGTTCATATAGAGTGAAATAGTATAAAAACGAGATATATAACGAGATGCAAATTATCTCTGTTTCAGTTGAGAATTACGGACGCTATCTTTTACACAATTGGAATAATTCATCAGTCCACTTTTGATTACTCCGCCATTTTTTAACTTTTCCGAGATTTTTTTTGGGAATATTGCTTATAAGTTGTCTCAAATATACCTTTCGATTAAACAATTTATATAATTTCCTTGTCATTAAAAAATAATCCCAAAAATCAACATTTTTTTAGCATCACATGAGGGGGAGTCTCTATTAATTAAGATTTTGTTCGCTCTGGCTGAGAGTCGAACCTCGAACTCGAGTTACAGCACGCACCGCTACCCACTCGACCACAGCGGTAAGAAGAATGTCTTTTTTTTTCTAGAGTCCATTTTACTTATTAATTATTAATTCGAGGCACGCTCAGAACTTGAAAAAGGAGATTTGAATAATCTCATTTCCCACGTCATGCAGCGTTTTATTCTTCGTAGATGTGTTTCTCATTGCATATGGACTATAGATTTCGAATTTCCCAGTATACTAATTCGAATGTCATTAAACAAATACATTTCATTGATTCTTCATACCTAACTTGGGACATAAATGTGGAGTTTAAAAACAATACGCAATAAATACACTTAAGCAATTTTTTTGAGGATAGAAAATATATAATTTTCAGTTTGAAAAATGGTATGAACACGTTAAATTTTTATCTAACCCATAAAACTTACAGATGCGAATATTATTTTTTTCATTATGAACAGAATCCAAAATTTCCGATTTTCTACCAAGCAATTTAAATGAGCAACAGAATTTAAGGATTCCTAATTGTTCATATCTTTCATTTGCAGCAAACTTTGAAATTGTTGATTTCAATGAAAGCTTCTATAATTAAGAACAGTTTTTTCGAACCAATTTTTGTATATACAATGGTTTATAATTTACAATTTTATTGAGCTCAAGGCCAGTATATGAAAGATTTTTTGTGAAAAACAACAACAGTTTTTAATGGTAGAAGTTATAAAACTATTTCGGAAATCAACACATTTCTTCATCAGACTTCTTTTTATGAACTTAATTAAATTTATTTTTCATAACCACTTCTCCCAGGCTTTGAACCCTGGAGCTCGGAGTTGCAGAGCCAACACGCTGCATGCTGTGCTACGCTTCTACCATTAAAACCTGTTGTTGTTTTCCCAATAAAATTGTAAATTATTAACATTTACTAGGCCAACAGATAAATAAACATTAATATACAATGGTTTATGTAATAAATTTTTGTGAAGAGAGATCAGGTAAGGAACTTATTGCAAAAAAATCGGTTTGTCGACTCTTAATTAAAAAGTTTACAAAAACGAAAATAGTAGTAGGCGAATTATCCCAAAATGAAAGATACATAACAAAAGAAATGTTAATTAAAGAGAACATTTATATTCTTTATCATATTATATATTTTATTATAATCTCCAGAAAAAGTTTTAATAATTCATCAAAACTTAAATCAATTTAAATATCACAGTAGATAAAAAAACAATTTATAAATTTGGTAAATTGCCAAATAGTATTTTTTTCGCTTAAGTTGAAATCTACAATTTTTTTTTAACTGGGTGTGTAACTTTTATTAGTAGCAATTTTTTTGTTCGCATTTCATTAACTTACTAGACATTTTTTAACCAAAAAAAATAATAAAAATCTGGTGCAATTAGCCACTATTAATATTTATAATATTTTTTCTACAACCGGGCATCACTTAGCGCTCCTGCCTTTATAACCAAACCCTTGTAACTAGAACTAGGCCGCTTATGCTTAAATCTAAACCTAAACTTATGATAAATATAGGAAATAATTTTTTTAATTTTTCCCTTACAGAGCTTCCAATGTCTACATTTTACTTCGTTAAATTTTAACCAAACTTCAGACGTATGTATGCATGTAATGGAGAAAGGCGCGCTTAGCCCTACTACTTGTGTAGTAATCTGTGTATAACGCCTTAAAGTGTGCACCGTTTTACAATGGAAATTATTATATTGTTGCTTCTCTGTTATGTTTTTTTTGTTTCAAACTGTATGTTATTTCCGGTTGGCGAGAGGGTGTTGGCTGAACTATAAAATACAATGGCAGCAAAACTTTTGCTAGTTGAATGTTGCGCCACTGTGCATAGGCTCTCAAACTTGTGTGCGGATGATGGCTTAGATTGTTCAATGATTTTTAGTAAGTACGGTACTATGTCTGTATGTATGTACATATATGTAAATTTACTAAAGCCATTATAAATTAAAATATTTCTTAAGTAAAGAATTATAAATTGTAAAAATATTGTGACTTATTGTGGCTGGCACACGCTTTTGTACTATTCTTTCTTATAAAATTAATTTACACTCTGTTCACAAATCAAAGCACAAACATATATGACACATTTTGGGCAGTTTATTTATCTTCAAATTCTCGAAAAAAACCAATGAAAAGAATTTTTAAAATTTTATAAAAAATGTAGAAAACATTTATCAAAATTTCAAACTTTGAAAAAAATTTAGTATTTTTTGGGGCTTAAATTTTAGCAAAGCGCAAGTTTCTTTTGGCTAAGAATTACCGCTGATTTTTGAAAATTTTTTTAACTGACCGTCATTCGCCATTCCTGCCAGTAAAAAAATTGTCAAAATCAGTGATAAATTGTAGACAAATAAAACTTGCACTTTCACACACTAAAATTGCATGAGCGAAAAAACTGCATACTCAAAAATATACCTGCTAAAAGTTTTTTGAAAAATTTCGAAATTTTGCTGAAATTTTGTTAAATTATTGTACATAGTTAAATTATTGTAAATAGTTAAACAAATTTGTTTACCGTTTACTTAGAGAATGAACAACCATATTTTACTTAAAAAAATTATTTTAATTAATTATAAGAAAAATTAACCACATAATTAAAAGCAGTTGGACTTAAAAGTTATTTAAACAGTACAAACTATGTGTGATTAATAAAAATTTAAGTTAAGAAAAGGCTTTTTGGTTTCAAATTTGTACTGTTATTAAATTTAAAAAGTTTCTTCAAATTGTCTAACTTTTTAGAATTTCAAAAAAATTTTAAAGCATACAGTTTTTGTAGCGAATTCAATTTTCGTTAAACAAAGTGCAAGTTTCTGGTTGCTTACAAATAAGTTGATTTTGGAGAATTTTGTCGCTGACGCGCATTTATCCAACACAACGCATAAACAAACCATTAATTTTATATGGAACTTACACTTTGTAGGACTTAAATTGAATGCGCGGCAATAACAAAAATTATAATTAAAAAGATATAAATGTATTTTAAATGCATTTGAAATATCTGAACAACATACCCATAACAAGCATTTTAATTAACTCAACTACAACTACCCTCACCCAGTTTATGAAATTTTTTTTATTTTACAAAACGCTAATTTGCACAAACAAATTGTTTGAATTTCACCAGCAATACAATTTTCGAAAGGTAACATTTTAATTGCAGAAGAAATTAGACGGCAAATTTACAATATTAATACTTCTATGTATGTTTGTTAAAAGTAGCCAGCGAATAGTTTGCACGTAATTAGCTGCAACGAAGTGCATACAGCTCTGTCCACATTCAATTGCTTATTCAAAGAAGAATTTAAAATTTTAGCTGCACCCAGTTTTGAATTAAACGATTGAATTATTTCAAACGATCTGCACTTCCTTGCTTTAGTTTTTGTTGTGTTATATCTGCCATGCACATTCATTAAGCGAATATAGTAATTATCTTTCCATCCTTGACCGTCAAAAACGTCAATTGAAATTTTAGGTTAGGAGATTGTCCAATGACTCGCTGCAAATATTTTAGGGTTAAGCTGGCACGTCTGAAATATGAATAGAAAAAATTTACATATACATATATACATATGTACACATATAACATATAAGGATATTTAAAGCAGAGCCCACGAAGATAAGAATATGCTTCGATAACGATTAACATAAATGTTTCGCAAGTTCTTGGGGTTATTTATAGTGTAAATATTATCCTTAAATGTTGAACTGACAGCCGTAGCCGCTTACAAATTCATTCGTTCTATCTTTGGAACGCTACACAGTGGCTCAAAATGGGAATTAAGTGTTCGTAATTCTACAGAGCCTTAATTTATGAACCGATTTTTATTGAATTTTCATTTTAAATTAAAGGTAAGAAAATTTAGAAGAGGCCAGGTGAACTCGTTAAAATATTTTATGTAAGAATGTCATTCAAACTACTAAATTTTCCAATTTAAAATATTTTTTTCGAACAACTTCAAGAGTGCCACTCATTTTAAAATTTTTCTAACAATTTAAAACAAAAGAATGATTTAAAAAAACATTATGTTCTCCTGTTTCTTTTAATCAATGTAAATATAAAGTTGTTTAAAATAATTGTGAATAACCCCCAAAATTATATAAAATTACAAAAGATAAATTTTATTTTATTTATTTATTTTCGAAAATGTTATTGTATGCAGTTTTAGAGCTCATAGCAATTTATTTCAAAAGATTCAAAACTCAAAATCGCAGATCAAAAGTTTAATGACCTTTGAAACTGCGAACATAATAAACGGTTTTAGAAGATGCTGAAAAGTGTCGTAAAGTTTAAATATCGTAAAATTTCGCAGAAACTGAAGTTTTTTTTTCTTGTATTACAAAGCCAAAGCAATCAAAATTACACAGTTTTGAATTTTTTTGATACTACTATTTTACGATAGCACGAGAGTTTACGGCACATCGTGAATAGTCCATTTTGTATAATCAAGAAAATAGGTTTAATTTTGGCTAACATTTGTTTATAACATTAAATTTTTTTTTTGTTTTTATACTTTATAACTTTGTTCGCATAACGGTTGTTTGCAACGGCATAAAATAATCGAGATAGATATAGACTTACATATATATACTAAAATGATCAGAATGAAAAGAGGAGTCGATTTATATCTGACTGTCTGTCCGTTCGTCCGTATGTACGTGTCAAATTTTCTGTATCTCAATAACAGCATTAGCTACCGTCACAAAATTTTGTGTACATATTTTCCTTGATATCGCTATTATTACCTTATAAAATTTTTGAAATCGGATCATAACCACCAAATTCGGTTTCGCCCGAATTAGCTTTTCTTACTTGTTCTTTTTCATTTTGGGGGAGACCTAACATACATACATTTATTTTCTGTTGGCAGATAATCTGCAGAGTTCTTCCGTTTTCAACATTTTGCTTTACAATTAGCTTCGAAAATTGTTTAGACACCAATATTCTTATGGTCGCCATTTTAGAAATATTAATACACAAAAAATAGAATTTATGCTCAGCTTAATATATAAATTGACGCGACAGTGAAACCTACAAAAAAATTATCGACATACTCTCAAAATCGAGGCCAAATAAAGTAAAACAGCGCTTTTAGTTTTTCTATGTAACGTCAAGATTTTTTAAAAGATTTTGAAATTCTAAGGATATTATTTAAAAAATTCAGCGCATACTGCATTAAAATATAAGGTACAATAGAAATTACAATTTTTTTAAAACAAGAATAAATAAGTCTCGAAAGTTTGCTTTTTATATTCTTCAAGGTGTTATTTTAGTTATTTTTGAAAAAATATATGTGAAAACGCTGATGCTGACGGAGTGTTCAAACTCGAAATGGCACCAGTGTTTATATGATATAAAAATATAATAAAAGGACAAATGTTAGGCTTTGTGTAAAATTGAAAGAGTTCGTTTTATTGGCAATGATATGTTTCCTGGGTAAACAATATTTTACCTGACGGATATGTGGTGGCTGAAAACAACGGCTGTGATCTTCGGTGATTCCAAAACGGGAGTGAACCAGTGAAAAATCTAAAACGTTTCTCCAACCTCTCAAAAGCAGTTTTTAATGAAAACCGTTTTGAGGGGAAATCGCTTAAATTGCTAGCTGGAAAAACTGTCGTTCTTCCAGTACCGTGTGTGTATGAGTGTGCCAAAGGAAAACACATGAAATACAGGGTGACCCGAATATTTTTTAATTGAGTTTAGCACGGAGATCTAAACATGCCGCCCTCCTTGCGACAAGCAACATCTGTTGAATAATTCAGCCACCACATGTACACGTATTTAAGAAAATTAAAGTTTTGCAATTTAAGGTCTTAACGCTAATTTGTCTTCCACCATAATCGAGTCCCGTAATCCTCTGTTACACACTTGGGGTGACCTAGCTGTTGGGGAAGAAAAAGGTTTAATGAAAAAAAAAAACGACGTGGTTGACTATTTACTTGCACATTGATAAATATTTCATTTATTTCATAATTTTTTTTTTTTTTTTTTTTTACTTCATACCTATGTAGTATATGTATGTATGTGTAGGTTATAAGTGACCACTATTTCTTAATATTATGACCGGATTGTGCCGGATAAGATGTAGCCAAAAATACTACTCTGGGCCATAAGGGGGCCAAATGGACTAGGGAGGCTTCCGGGTAATAGTACTTCTGGGTACACGTCGGCTCCCAGAACCAAGCGAATCGGAGTGGATATGTAAAATTGGGGATCCGCAAGTCTAATGTTCGCATATGGTGTTGAAGTAGCTGGGTCGATGTTGCAGGTGGGACTTAGCCTGTGATAGTTGCGAACAACTGTCGCGTGAACAGCCAGTCGCTTATTCTGCCCGTGCTTCCCTCGTATGCGAACAAAACAGCCTCGTTGCTGGCCAAAGGTAATCTGTTCCAGGCCTAGTGTTTGAGCCAAATCAGCAGAAATTAGTGATGTAGGAGAGCAAGAGTCTATTAATGCTCGTATTAAATGTAGGCGCCCTTGCGCCTCCACTTTCACTATAGCTGTTGGCAAAATTGCTGTAATCGGCTGCAGGGTGTGGGCGGGTTGGCCCCTTGTAAGATGGAGCCCAGCGCGGAAGGCGACTGGTAGCTGCCGACGTCGAGACATTACTCGGGTAGGGTGTGGGCGGAAAGGACGAGATTCCGCTCCACGACGATGTTGAGCTGAGCGTGGGCGGAAAGTCCGAGATTCCGCTCCACGCCTCTGATGTGCTGAAGGGAGTGGGCGGAAAGGCCGAGATTCCGCTCCACTCTGACGACGTCTTTCATGCGCTAATAAAGGTCGAAGGGTTCTAGACTCAGAAGTTCGTCGATCAACCGGGCGGAAAGTCCGAGATTCCGCTCCGGAAACCAACTCGCCTTCTTCCCGTTCCGGCTGGATAGACCTCGTCTCCATTCCGGAGTCGGACGCGTTGATTGACAATTCATTGTCAGTGTCTATTTCGCTTGCGACCTGCACGCTCCATGGCCTGGTATCAACACATCGGCGCTCTTCGTCCAAATGTAGCAGAGTGTGGTGTTTTTCATTACACCGGTGACATCTTTTCGTACTCGAACACGCCTCAGCTCGATGTGCCACCGATAAGCAATTAGCGCAGAATCTTCCCAGAAGTGACTCGCGCAGCCTTTCTTCGGGGGTTTTTGCCCGAAATACGTGGCAGAGCCTTATGGGGTGGTTGGCCTTGCACAGATGACATGGTTTAGGGAAACGGTGAGTCTGTTGCTCAGCTTTTTTTAACAAAGCGGCGTAGCGGGTCATTTTTCTGCAATTGACAAGGTATTTTTTTTTTTTTTTTTTTTTTTTTTTAAGTTAACCCTACTTATGTACATATATAAAATTACTGGAAAATGCTCTTATTATTGGCGGGTTTGGGTGGCGAGTTATTAATTTTGTGACTACTAATTAGAATTTATTTATAATACCTTTTTTTTTTTTTTTTTTTTTTTTTTTTTTTTTAATATAAGTAATTCTTTTACATCATATTCATATTCACATCAAAACAGACATGAAAATGTCTCGTCTTGGTGTTTTTGAGCAATTCATTATATTACCACTTCCTCCTTGAGGCTATTCCTGTGGCGCGCAGTATATTTTATATTATTTTTGGTGACTTTGCATTGATATCGTAAAAAAAAGGAAGGAAGGTGAGAACATAATTGGACGAGTTTAATAACTTGAGCTTTCATCACCAGACACATGAAAATTCCCTTTTTTACAATTTTGCGGTTTTCAACTTGGCTAAAAAACGAAAATGACCTTCCCGCTATAGAAAAAGTAATAACACATATCGATGCACGGTAGAGGGCGCTGTGTAGTACTCATAGAGCGTTAATTACACCTGACGCTCTCAATTGACAATTCATTATTGATACATTGCGACCAATATGTATTTTCCTTAATGAGAACATATCGATCTACGGTAGGTGGTGCTATGTTGCAATCAAAGAACGCAAATTACAGTTTACGTTCTTAGTTGACATTTCTTTGTTGCTAAATTGAGACCAATGGGCAATTTCCTGAATGAAACGTCATTCAACACGAGGCGATCGGAGTAAGTTGTACTATTTATTAGTTTCTAAGAAATTCATTAACTTTTCTATAATTTTATAATTTTAGGTCTACATTTCTGGCGGAATCATGAAAGAAGCTACTACGATCATCGTATCATGTTGTTGGCAGCTTTAATTGTCGCGATAGACAACATAAGGTATGATGGAGTCTGTCCATACGTTCATATACCAGCTAACGATACGAGGGAAAAGCTCAACTGGATTTGTTCTCAAGCAGTTACACCAAAAGGTTTCAACATGGTTAACACCATTGGCCACTGCATTCAATTCCGCGCCTTATAAAAAAATTAACTTCGCGCGAAATGAGTCGGGACTGTTTCGTTTGCCTGAGTTGCGTTCGTATGAAGGGTTCTATCTTATGCGATTGTGGTCCACCTTTGAAGCGCTGTTGCTAGTACTGATGACAATCGGACAAATGTACTACCTTACGCGTTTCTTCGAAGTGAAACGGGTTGTATAAATAATTTTCTGCAAAAAATATGGCGCTGCAATTTACCTTCAGTAACAAATCCATGAGTTTGCCATTTTGTTGTAATAAATCTTCTATTTTTACATAGTTGTGCAAATTTCAACAAACTCAACTTACAATGCAATGCGATTTCTCAGCAAATAGTTTTATTTACACGAATGGCATACATACAATACACTCATTAAGTATGTACATTGCTTGTAAATGACAGAAAACTTTATCCGCATTCTTATTTGGTTTAAACATGTAATATCGGAATATTTTTTAGAGCAAATACATTTAAGAAGATGAGCGACAAAAAGTAGTTCGTCTTAACGATTACATTTTGCAATTGGGGCAAAATTTTATGACTGGCGCGGCGCAACCTACGATTGTCCGGCGGAATGATGTTTTTGCATCAGTTCGCAGCTACTTTTCTTCGGAAGGAGACAGTATACTTGTATCCGGTTTTTACACGAACTCATCCAAAAACCCACGCTCAGGCACGCGAAACGGCTTATCGACTATTCTTACAGCCGTCTCAACAACAGGATCAGTTGCTTTCAGATTTACTCATATGCCGTCATGAACTAGCTCGAACTTGTGGATTCGAAACTTATGCACATCGGGCTCTCAATGCCAGTACAGCAGAACAACCACAGATGGTTAGAGACCTTTTGGATGAATTATCCGTACGTTTCAATGAACGCATATTATTGATTAAAGATGTCATTGGGCCCAGCGGAATATGTTGTTGGTCTTTTTACGGTCAGGGTAAAGTAGCAGAAGTTTGCTGTACCTCTATCATGTATGCCAATGATCGCAACCACACTAAAGTGGAATTCCCTGAGGCGCGCATATGTATATGAGGAGACATTGCAAGTACCTTTGTACGAAAATCGTAACGCTCCCGATCAGGAATTGTTGCAAGCAACTTCATCAGTGCGCGGTGCGGTTGCTGCTCCAGGTATGCAGCAGTATACCAGTGATGAAGAGGAGGAACGCACCAGCTTGGCGCGTTTGCGTTCAAATAAACGTAACAATCCCACTTGATTCATGAAACAATATTTATTTATTTATTTATTTATAGGTTTTGTGAGGACCGAAAATATAACGCCATTAAAAGTTGAAAGATACTCAGCAAAAAACAGCGAAATGAAGGAAGTGCATACATACATACACGAAAAAAAAGAAGACAAACTGCTATTGAATACGAATTTATCGCACATACAAATCCCGTAATATACGATTTTATGCTTCTCGTGTTTCAATTTCAATATACAAATGTATGTACATATTGATATAATTTCTTCCACACTCACTCCTACACCACTTTACCACATAAATCAAATTTTAATATATATGTTTAAAATGTGCTACATATGTATGTACACACACACACATGTACGTACACACACACATATGTATGCACCCACATACACATGTATGCACACACATACATATGTATGTACACACATACACATGCACACATATGTATGCAAAAGTCGTACAGACTTAAGTATTAAAACAAACATTTCAACATGGTATTATGCAATTTGCACACGCATAAATATAAGTTCCTGTTTGTGTTTTGAATTTAAGCCTGCAAATTTGTTTTTGTACTGAAAATATCTCTCTTTAGGCAGATATGTAGCAATGCTGCTGGTAGCTATTTGATACACGGATTTGTTTTTCGATGTTCGAAGCATATTTTGGCATCTTCAATGACTCGATTGGCCACCACCCAATTAATCAGCATCGGTAGGATACCACGCAATCGGAAGAACCGAAAGATGCAATGGGTCAGCCGTTTGTTGATACCAAAGCTGGAGGCGGGTGAGTTTTACTATTTAGTAGCGTAGATTTTCTTCTCGTTTAATGTATAAATTAGTATCTGTTTTGCTTGCTGAGTTGTTTTAATTCCTGGTGGCTTATATCGTTATATAAAATGCACTGCTTTAAACTTATGTGTATTGCATGAAGTCCAGGGTCACAAAGAAAAAACGAGTGGGAAATTTTACGGCATTGGGAAAGGGGTGTGTTTTGTAGATATATGTTTTAACGTAAAGGGACTGATGGATTAAACTATAAGCCATGATGGCACCTCAACGTTGTAATGCCTTTTCTGAATCTCTTCAAGAATGGTAGTGTTAGTTACTAATACAACCCTTATTCAAACGAACCATTTTCCGGTTCGAATATTCCTCCTAAAATAAAATTTTGATTTTGAATTGCAAATTGCGATGTGGAATTGGATGGGAGTTACGAAGTGGAATCCGCGTTGGGTTTTACGATCGATGTAGGTGTTGCGAGAGGGGAATCGGTTTCGTGAGAAGGTCGTTGCTCCTCTTCCTGTTCCTTATTTGCGGGTAATATGACTAATTTCACTACTGGCCTGGTGACTTGTCCTCTTTCGGTTATAACATCCACTACTCTTACCTTGCTATCCAAGCCTGGGTGCAGTTTGGCGACCCTGCCTAATCTCCACTCATTAGGTGGCAGGTTATCTTCTTTGATAACGACGAGGTCACCTTTCTTTATGTTTGATTGTGGATATTTCCACTTATTGCGTTTTTGAAGCTCAGACAGGTATTCTGTCTTCCACCTCTTGCAAAATTTGTGGTGTAAAGCCTTCAGTCTTTGCCACCGATTTACAATCGAGGCGCGGTTTTCGTCAGCGTCTACTTCAGGCTGAGCAAGAAGGTGTCCGCCCACTAAAAAATGACCTGGTGTCAATGGTTCCAAGTCCGTCGGTTCATTTGATGAGGGACTCAATGGTCGAGAGTTGAGACAGGACTCAACTCTGCAAAGTAAGGTCGTAAACTCTTCAAGCGTATATTTATGGTTGGAAGCGATTTTTGTAAAGTGGCTTTTAAAACTTTTAACTCCCGCCTCCCACAGTCCACCCATATGGGGTGCTGCGGCGGGGATAAAATGCCACGTAAGCGTTTGTTGGGTATATTTTGACAAGGTGCTATTGCGAGCATCAGATATAAAAGCTTTTATTTCTGTTTTTAATGTTCGAGAGGCACCGACGAAGTTCGTTCCATTATCGGAATACATGTTCATCGGGCAGCCTCGTCTTCCTACAAATCTTGCAAATGCTGCCAGAAATGATTGTGTGCTTAAATCGGAGGTGGCTTCCAAATGGATTGCCTTCGTTGCAAAACACACAAACAGGCAGACGTAGCCCTTGGATACTCGACAACCTCGTCCATTGTAGTTCTTTATATCGAATGGACCTGTAAAGTCAACCCCCGTATTAGTAAATGCGCGTGAGAATGTGGTACGTTCTGTAGGAAGTATACCCATAAGCTGAGACTGCGAGCGTTTTCTGTAGATAGTGCAGATCTTGCAGATGTGAATGGTTGACCTAATCATATTCTGGACTCGAGGTATCCAATATTGCGTTCGAATCAAACGCAACATTAGCTGATTCTCACCGTGCAGTGACACTTTGTGGACGAACTGGACTATGAGACGGGACAAGCTACAGTTATACGGAAGAATGATTGGATGGCGCTCATTAAAGGAAAGATCCAGAGATTTACCTAGGCGCCCACCCGTCCTAATCATGTTCTCTTTGTCGATATAAGGGTTAAGGGGCAAGATTTCACTTTTTGAATTTATCGTTTTTCCGGATTCCAATGCCGAATATTCCCGACTGTAATGCTTCTTCTGACAAACTATTATTAAGCGTCGTGTCGTTGCTTTAATTTCATCAGATGAAATTAAGCAAGACTTCGCTTTAAACGAAGCTCTAGTGCTTGGACGAGTTCCTTGATAAAATCTTAACACATATGATAAAACTCTCAAAGCTCTAGATAGATCAGAAAACCTACCAAGAATATCCACATTAAAATCGAGTGTAGTTGATGCACAGACCTGAACCCTTTTCTGTTCTACCTCAGTATCATAGTTGTCATTCTGTTTGGGCCAGTTTCCTTTTTCTTCTTGTAGCCAAGAAGGGCCCTGCCACCACAAGGAAGCATCAGCCAATTCTTGCACATTAATACCTCGGCTAGCCAGGTCTGACGGATTTGATGAAGAGTCTACATGGAGCCAATTTTGGTCTCCAACCTTTTCAATTATTTTTGTTACTCGATGGGCAACAAATGTTGACCATGAGCACGGGGGCTTACGAATCCAGGCAAGAACAATAGTAGAGTCTGTCCAAAGATACTTTGTAAGGTGAGCAAAGTTCAGATTGATGACGGTCGACTCGATGAGTTCTGCCAGCAATACTGCACCGCAGAGTTCCAAACGTGGCAAAGAAATAGTTTTAACTGGTGCTACTTTAGACTTTGCCAGCAAAAGGTTAACAAAAACCTTTTCCGCTTTCTGAACGCGAAGGAAAACAGTGGCTGCGTATGCTTTTTCCGATGCGTCGCAGAATCCATGGATTTCGACTTTATCCACTGGAGAAAAGTACACCCAGCGAGGAATGCGAATAGTATCGATGTGACAGTAGCTTTCTAAAAAGTTTTGCCACCGGTTAGTCGTAGTGGGTGACACGGTGTCGTCCCAACCTGTTCCCTCTAACCAAATCTGCTGCATTAGAATTTTGGCAGTAACAATAAATGGTGCAAGCCATCCTAACGGGTCGAATAATTTTGCAATGTCTGAGAGAATAGACCTTTTGGTAAAGCGAGCCTGGGATTCGAATGGCTTAGCTGTAAAATAAAAATGATCAGAATGGGCGTTCCATCTAATGCCCAGAGCTTTGACCGTGCTGGTGTCCTCAAATTCTAAAAAGTTTTCATGTAGAAGGTGTAATTTTGGTAGTCCTTCCAGTATTTCTTCGCAGTTTGACGTCCATTTACGTAATGGGAAACCTGCAGATTGTAGCACTTTTAATACCTCCTCCTTGGCCTTGATGGCAGAGTCGATGGTATGTCCTCCAGCTAAAACATCGTCGACATACATGCATTTCCTTAGTATTTCTGCCGCCATAGGGTATGAATTCTCTACATCGTCGGCTAATTGAAGCAGTGTTCTAATAGCTAAGTAGGGTGCGCAATTAACACCGAAGGTAACTGTGTTCAACTCATAAAAACTAATTGGTTCACAGGGATTTTCTCGAAACACTATTCGTTGGTATTTCGTTTCATTCGGATTTAATAAGATTTGGCGATACATCTTCTCGATGTCGCTATTAAATACATATTGAAATAACCTCCAACGCAGTATTACTATAGTCAGATCACTTTGTAGTGCTGGACCCGGATGGATGACATCGTTAAGGCTAATTCCGTTTGCAGTTGGACTCGATGCGTTAAACACAACTCGTACTTTGGTTGTGGTGCTCTCTTCCTTTTTGACGGAATGGTGGGGAAGGAAGTAGCTATCACATTCTAACGCGTTCGTTGATCCGCTTCATATGTCCTAAACTCGCGTATTCAGACAAGACTCTTATATATTCCTTTTGTAAAGGTGGGTCCTTTACTAACCGTGTCTCATTTCGAAAAAATTGAGAGCAAGCGATTTTCAGTGACGGAGCTAAGCGAATATTCTTTGGAAAATCTTGTTTGAATGGCAATGACACAATGTATTTGCCTTCTTTATTTCGCCTTGTCGTTCGTTTATAAAGTTCTTCACAGTAAACTTCATCTTTATTATGTATTTTCTTTTTCGGGATTTCCTCCAATTCCCAAAATGACGTTAGGCGCTTGTCTAAAGTAACTTCACTATAGAATGATACGCATTTCTTGGTTGGGGTTGCCGAGTCAGTTTGACCGGTTAAGATCCAACCGAAGACCGTTTCTTGTGCGAGAAGCGTTCCTAAAACGTTCTTCCTAATCCCACTCAGTATTATTTGTGCATAAATATCGCCACCCAGGACAAGATCAATTTGTTCATTAATGAAAAACCTCTTGTCTGCTAATACTAGATCCGGAAATGCTTGCTTAGTTAGCGCATCTATTCGGCAAGTCGGCAGATTTCCGGTTAGTTGAGGCAATACTAGCGCTGTAGTGTTAATATTGATTAAAGGGTCAACTGGTGACCGCAATTGAATTAAACAGGCTTCTGTTACCTGTGCAGAAACCGTGTTATTGATGCCTGATACCTGCGCATGTAAACTCTTTGTCGGTAAATTCACTCTGCGTTTGAGGCGTTCTGTTATAAACGTGCACTCAGAACCAGAGTCTATTAATGCCCGAGCTGAAAATTCAGTGCCGTTGTGGCATAAATTGACGCGAGCTGTACCCAAAAGAATGCCTTTATTTATGTTTGCGAAACAATTGAAGCTATTTACTGAATTTTTATTTGCCCTTGCAGAATCGTGTCTCATACGAGCCTGAGCCGAGGTGGAAGGAACATCATCTGCGGTACTTGATATTTGCGATTGACCAGTTGCTTTTGGCTGAAAAACCTGTATATGTAGGAGCGTATGATGTCTCAGGTGGCAAGTGCTGCAATTAAATGAGCTTGTGCACCGTGAGACCGTATGTCCTGACGAAAGGCAGTTCAAGCAACTGTTATTATTTTTTAAAAATGCGATCCGATCGGCCGTCGTTAATTTACGAAACCGTGGGCAATTTTGCAATTTGTGCTCATTGCATTTGCACAGTTGGCAAGTAACTTTTGCTACACTGGCCTGGAAAACGCCAAGTCTCTTTTGTGGAGGTTCAGCCGGAAACTTTCTGAACTGTTGTTTGTCAGTTCGACACTGTTTGACACCCTTTAAGCCTGAGACTGTTTCCAAAGTTTGGAACCTATTGGACAGGAATTTATCCATATCCTCCCACCTGGATATCTCCGTCTTGTTTTCAATTGTTTGTTCCCATAATGCTAATGTACTTTCAGGCAATTTAGTTGAGCAGAGATACGTTATTATTGCATCCCAGTTTGATATGTCAATTTGATGACTTTGTAATGACGAGATGCAATTGTTTATATCTCGCTGCAATTTTTTAATGGAGCTACCGCACTCACTCTCTACCGCCTCTAAGCTGAAAAGTATTTTTAGTTGGGAATTCACAAGAATACGTTTATTTTCGTACCTATCGCTTAAGTTTTTCCACGCTGTGGTGAATCCTTCATTTGTTAGAGGACATTTTCTAACTATGTCTTTCGCTTCTCCCTGCGTTTTTTGGTTTAAATGGAAAAGTTTTTCTACGGGAGTGAGGCGCTTATTGAGTATGTATATGGCCGTAAACATGTCCCGGAATGTTGGCCATGAAATATAATCGCCTTTAAACACTTCCGTATCACAAGGAGGGAGACGAATGTTGTATTCACGAACTGACTCTTCCTTAATATCTTTTTCTGAGCTAGCAAGCTCTTCCGCTTGAGTAGCCATTGCAGACATGCATTTGATGTAACTAGCGAAGCTAATTTTATGTTTTTTCTTGATTGACCTAATGTCTTCTTTAGTTAACCCCTCTGAGTTGATAAGCCCATCGTAAGCTACCTTTGTCTTTTCCCATAGAGCTTTTAATTCGTCTTGTTGTATTGCAAGACCATGTTTGTTTTGTTCAGAGCTTGGGGTGCTGCTGAAATCGGATTCGAATTCGATTACAGCTTCTGCTGACCGAATGAATGAGTCCATAGTTGGGATAAATTGACAAACGAAAGCTCAAGAGAAAAATATAGTGTTTTCCAAGAATGTGAAACAAATGCCTATTAAGCCACCAATTCAAAAAATTTTAACACCAGAATTGAAAATATATGTATGTATGTAAATATATGTGTGTACAATCACACACTTGATTTTATTTTTTAATGCAAATTTATGTATTTGCTTATATTATTTTGATATTATGTGTATATTAATGCAAACTATAAGTCTATCTTTAAAGATTCTCGCCACCCAACTTTCGCCAATATGTGTTGATGGAATATCGATCAGAATTTGTTTAAATTTGTGCCCGCAGTGATTTTGTGGATGTGAAATTCTCCGACAGATCAGTGAAATCAAAATGTGCAATTCACCGAAACAGTGTGTTGAACAATGAGGTTATGAATACTTCATACAAGTGTAGTGCTGCTAGTGCAACGATTATGCAAATTGAAATGTGAAAAGTAATAAACACGATTAAAGAAAAAAATTAATGAAAGCCGATAAGTGTGTTAATAAACAAAAAAACGTGCTTTGCAAATTGAAAATGATTCAAATTCAAGAAAACTAAACTAATCGTGTTTGACCTTAATTTGATTTAATCGTTACACCAACAACACTAGTGAGCCTTCTTCGCAAATAGGCGTATGTATGTGTGCAAATGAAACTGTGTGTCATTCGCTTGATATATAAAATAAAGTACATATATTTTTAAACACTGACTACCTCCACAAATCACTCCAGGTTATTATTCTAATTTTGCGCACGGAATTTCAAGCGATTTTTTTTTTTTTTTTTTACGCGAATAACGATGGTTTTGTAAATATATGTGCAAGAAATGTCAACCACGTACCTTTCGTGCAGTTTAACTGGAGCTCGATAAGTGACGATGAAAACGTTGATGTGGCAAGTGCTTTGTTGCTAGTTGTGGCAAGTTGAGTTGCGGCAAGCTGTCTTGTTGCGATGAACAGTGCTGTATCAAAATTGTGATGGTGGTCGACGATGTGTTTTAAACGCAGTTGAAAATCCTGTTGGAAAAAGTGGACTGTATTAAAGCTGCTACTTAACGTGATGTAGCTATCGCTCCCAATGGTGGACTGGTTAAATAGGTTCTCGGCGCAAAAGGACCATGAAAACGCTGATGCAGACGGAGTGTTCAAACTCGAAATGGCACCAGTGTTTATATGATATAAAAATATAATAAAAGGACAAATGTTAGGCTTTGTGTAAAATTGAAAGAGTTCGTTTTATTGGCAATGATATGTTTCCTGGGTAAACAATATTTTACCTGACGGATATGTGGTGGCTGAAAACAACGGCTGTGATCTTCGGTGATTCCAAAACGGGAGTGAACCAGTGAAAAATCTAAAACGTTTCTCCAACCTCTCAAAAGCAGTTTTTAATGAAAACCGTTTTGAGGGGAAATCGCTTAAATTGCTAGCTGGAAAAACTGTCGTTCTTCCAGTACCGTGTGTGTATGAGTGTGCCAAAGGAAAACACATGAAATACAGGGTGACCCGAATATTTTTTAATTGAGTTTAGCACGGAGATCTAAACAATATGTTTTGTACCCTTGAGTAGTAAATGTACGTTTTTGGTTTTTCACCAGCTCGTTATTTTTTTTTTAAACGATTACAAACTCTAGTTGTGGACTGACGTTAAAAAATGTATAAGGTACGAAGGTGGTTCGAAAAGTTTCCGACTTCAACGTGAAGATTGCAGCACTCGCAAATAAAAGCTAGTAAATGAAGTTGAGATCAACAAAGTTTCGGCCATTTTGGACGCGCAGTTTTTATTTGACCGTCGTTTAAGGGCCAGTTTTTCAGTGCTGGTTTAAACTCAGTTTAAACTAAGTTTAGTTAAACTCAGTTTAAATTTAAACCCAGTTTCTTTGCGCTCAATAAAATTTGTTGCAACCAAAACGAAGTAGTCAGCACACAGCTGATAAGTTAAACTAAGTTTAACCGAGCACAATCGGTCGTTTAAACTTAGTTTAAACTCCGTTTAAAGTTGACTGAAAAACAGCATACAGAGTTTAAACTTAGTTTAAACGACAAACAGAGTTCAACTTGCACTGAAAAACTGGCCCTAAGTGAGTCGATGTGAGTGCTTTTGTGAAATTGAAAAAATAGTTTAGTATTGAGCTGTCATTAAATTTTGATTTTTAAAATGCAATACACTTACGCAAATAAAAGATGTATTGGGACTCTGCACCATAGTTTACCACAGTGAATTTTTGGGCAGCTGTACTTAAACTTGAACTTAAAGAGCTTGGGAGACGATGAACTTTCGAGACGTACAAAAACTGTTAATACTGACGTTAACAGCGCTAAAATCAATAAAAAAAATGTACATAGTTAGGTCGGAAACTTTTCAGACCACCCTTGTAAAAATGGGAATGGGGAAAGAACAGCTGAACAATTAAACAAATTGCTTGTTTCATTGAAATTATTAAAAATTAAATTAAAACAAAATTGAATTTTCGCCCAATTCGAATGCGGATATTTATTGAGAAAATTCATTGTGAAAATTTCCAAACAAATTTTTCACATATTTTACAAAAGTTTTAGAATTTGTTTCTTCTTTCATTTGAGATCCATATGCTTAAATTCAATACGAAAGTTTTAAAAATAAATATAATATATAGTTTTAAACTTGGATTTATGTGGCTTTTGTTAGAGAATTAACTGCTTTTTAATTGAAAAAAAGTTAAGCCATTTAAAAGAAATTAAATGGGAAATATATTTTTTTAATAAACCACTGCTAATAATCTGAAAACAATTGTAGCTTTGCACTGATAAACAGACAAAAAAAACTAGAACATCACTTAACTCTCCCCCCTGGGGTCGTTTCTATAAATTTTTAATTGTTGTTTTTAGCTTTTGCACCCTTCCTTTGCCTCTTAGTATTCGATATGCTTTTGCTCATACTAAATACTAATGTTAATGCCTTGTACAATATATATATTGCGAGTATTTCATTGCTTTGACGTAGCTACTCTGTGACGCGCACCAAATGCGCCACCATCTTTGAACAACTCGATCATCATGATCATTAGGCGGCGGCAATTTGCATTAGTTTGCCGCGCTTTTTGTGTATTTTTGTGCAATTTTTTTTTACTGTTTTTTTTTCCTACCCGCTACAATTTCAGACTCCACAGTAAGTCACAATCCATGTGAACGAATTTATTTGATGCTAAATTCAACAACAAATTCAATGGCTGACCAAACTAAACGCGCTCGTCTTGATGAGACTATTCAAGCGTTGAAACTGTGGCAATATATGTAAGTGCTCTACAATGCAAACTACAAGCGTTGCAACGACGTCACACCGCCTACGCCAGCGATGAACGCGCTTGCCATTCAGCTGCCCGCTCGACAACGAGTTCATGTGGCAACGGCACATTGGACTTGAGGCACACAGGAAATTGTCGATTGAGTATCGTCAAGCACAAAGAAAAAGTCCGAACTAATGCCAAATGTTTGTGCATACAATCAGAAGTACATAACTAATAAAGAATAGACAAACGCACGTAGTAGAAGGTAGTTCACAAAACAAAATAGAATGAGCGTTCTAAAAGCTTTACGCCTATCCACATTACTGATAACTCACCTCCACTCACCTCGGTTCGGCTCTACGCGCTCGCCTCCGTTGAATATCTGTCTGCCTTTCTAAGACACACAAATTTTTGTGCCACATCCTCATTCCCCGTATCAGTCCCCGGTGCACCCGCACCTCTCTTTCCCATTAGTAGTTTGCTTCGGCGTACCTGCTACTCCATGGCAGCAATTTCACAAGCGCAGCTCTTCCGGCCAAAAATCACATTTGCAACGATTGATTCGGTTTGATTTGATTGGGAATTTCCCTATCTTTTGTTTGTACTCGGTTGTGTTCCGGTATAGAAAATTTGTACTGTGAGATTCTAAATGACTTTTGTGATTTATCGCTAAATTGCCATTTCCGATCTGAGTGTGCGGTGATTAATTAAGTGGATCCATTACGAGTATTGATTGTCACTCTATCTGAGTGTGAGAAAAAATTTTATTTTAATTGTTTGAAGTTGTTTTACTACTTATTTTTTTAAATTATCTTAACTAATAAACAAAAAAAACCAGAGTTCGCCTAGGACGCACTAGAGCTTAAGCTCAAAACTTGTTAAAGCAAATAATATATAAAGGAAATTTTGAAACATTACATGGCGTAACATAACATTTCATATGCAGCATAACATTACATAACACAGCATTTCAAAACAAAACATAATGTACCGCAACATTACATAATATTACATAGCATAACATAACATTACATAGCATAACATTACATAGCATAACAGTACATAACATAACATTACATAACATAACATAACATAATGTAACGCAAAAAAAACATTACATAACACAGCATTTCAAAACAAAACATAATGTAACGTATAACAACACCATATAAAAAACATAGCAAAGCCTAGCGTGAGTATAAGGGTGGTGAGTTTCTCCTTCTTCTTTTATGGCGCTACAACCGTTTGTCAGTTTGGGCCGAGATCAATATGCTTCGCCAGTTCCCTCTCTACTTCGCGAGGTTACACCAATTACATAGCCTAGCGTGAGTTTAAGGATGGTGAGTTTATGTCTGGCAAATTTAGGTGTAATGAGTAACAAATATTGTCTTCCTCAACCATTTGCGTTTGCAAAATTGTATTCGGAACAACTTCCTCGCAATTTTATTTGCATTCACTGGGTTGATTTTTCAATTTACTGACGCCGCTAAAGAAGTCTTCTGTTGGAACGAAGACGAGCTCAGTTTGTTCGGGTATGGTGCTAGATGCATCATGCCCCTTCCTTTCCATTCTCTATCCAATATATCCGAGAGTTGTACGAGCTGTACGAGCTTTACAAGAGTAACTTAATAGGCAGGGAACTTTTGAGCTGAAATCTCTGAGGAAATACGGTGTAAGGATTTTCTTCATGGCTTGCTTTTGAAACGTTGAGCAACATGTTAGGTTAGCGAGAGCAGCGAGGTGGAGATGGAGATTTTTACGGCGTGCTAAGAGGCAACTTTCGTTACTGGTTGGAGTTTTAGTTAGACACTGGTCTTCAAAGTTGCAGTACGGTTCATTGAAGTTCATATTTGTTACCGTGAGATTGGTCCTGCTCAAATTCAAGTTGCTTTTATCTCGCTCCTATTACACTTCTACAAATGATATAAGCTACCATCAGAACTTTGGAAGAAATACGAGCATTTCTCTAGCTTTTATTTGAGATCGTCACAGTTAATCCGCTAACCAGCATTAATTTTAATTTAATGCCTGTAGATTATGCGCTATTTTATTGCATGTCTATTAAAAAATACGCATTGTTTTCTTTCGCTGTCTTAAGCAATAAAAGTTGGTGGTTTTTTTCTTCTACGAATGCATCCCAAGAAAGTCCAATTTAAATTTTACAAGGAAATACTGAAATATTTAGGAAATGGAAAATCGAAAAGTCAGCAGCTTCAACCTAAATCCTTTGTCTCACAAAAATATCAGCCAATCACTTCCTTCTTTTTCTAAATAAAACATTGTAACTTAGCAAATATCCATAAAATTTTTTTAATGAGTCGAAATCAGGTTCTTCTTCACTGCACCACACGTGGCGTGCACTTTATACCTAAATGCATAGTCAAATTAGCTTACAATAAAACTTTGCATTGTTAAAGTAGTTACTACATAATATGTTCTTATACATATATATTTGCATATACAGTGGCGTGCAAAGTTAATGCATGAATTCTACCTCGAGCGCATTAAGTTCATTAAATCGTTAGGAATTTAGTAAACATGATCTTTTGTGCATTTTGTGACTGAAAGGAAATGTTTAAAAGTAAAAAATTAGCTGCATCATTGCTTCATTTCTTCATTTCTAAATTACGTGTTACTGAATTAAAATTGACAGCGTAAGGAGGGGTGAGATAAGGTAAGATAATGTAAGGTGAGATAAAGATACATCCAATTCTTAGAGGGGCTAGAGTAACCTGTGACTCACAAGACATCTGAAGCTCTTCTGCAGCTGTAGATGGAGATTGGACAACTAAGGCGGCATCCACAGGTCGGGAGTCGAGAAATCTATAGACAGATTCCAAGTTAATGTCTGCTAGACAACGTACGGTTCAGGGGCTAGCTATCAAATGTAAGTTAAGACCAGAGGTCGACAAAGCTTACACATTGCTTATAACATTTTTCAATAGTGCCACTAAGTTTAAATCGATATTGGGTGTTTTTGAAATAATTTTTGGATATTCTTCACATAACTGCTGAAACTTGACATAAATGCCTTGCTTAAGTAAAGTTTGGGTAAAAATTAAACCAATATTGCAGTAAAAGGATAATATTAAATTAAACAATATATCATGTAAGGAGGTAAAATACAATTAAACTATATTAATAAAGCTTTTACTTCACCAAGAAATCAAATCACAAAAGTTTAACATATCGACAAATAGTTTTGCTTTCAAAATCTTAAAATAAAGAAGTTTGAGAAAAAAGCCTTTAACATAATATTAAATCTTATTTCAACAAACATACATTTTAAAATTCTCTCTAAAAAAAAAATAATATTGTTTTATGTAGAAGTCAATGATCATATTTAAATTCGGTATTAAAATTCCATACACTAGAGTTTATAAATAAATTCAAGTTGATATTTATAATATTTTCTATATCGCTATTTCTAGGGCAACTATCGTGTAAGTGTATTTCACATGCCAGCTGTGCGACGAGGGACTGATTTGGCATTGTTGCCATGCTCATAAACAAGATGAGTTCCTCGGTGTTAGCCGAGAGTGAGGGTGTTTCTTTGGTTCAGACAACAGCGAAGCAGCATAGGCAATGGCTGACAAACATTTTTTATGATTCCAAATGCCTTTAGCACTATGCAATATCTCTTGTGCACAGTGTTGCCAGATTAACAGTTTTTTAGACAAGCTTGCAATATTCTTAAATTACCTCCTAGTACAAAATACAGTTTTTCTGATTTGAACGAATTAATAATTTATTATATAATAATAAGTTTTAATTATTATTATGTAATATAATAATAAATTACAGAAAATATGTGAAAGAATATTTTCCCAAATCAATTTAAAGAAAACCAAAATAAAAAATTAATTAAAGTTCGCGCACTATCTGGTATTTTAAGAGCAAATGAAAAAAGAATTCTTAAGATTGTACTAAATTCAAGGCATCAATGAAATGTGTAAAAAAAAATGTTTATAAATTTAAACCGTAAATGTAATTTTTTTAAATTTATTTCGATTTTGTTATTTTGTTTAATAAAAATAATAGTAAAACTTTAATTTTTTAACACAAATTATTCGTTTTAGATATTACAGTTTTTTGATAGAAATAGAAAATCTATGTGTTCGAGAAAAGCATTTGAGGCAAGACTTGTGAAATCCTATCCAACCAAACGACCTCTTATGGCATTTCTATGCCCATGAGAGAGAGAACAGTCAGAGGCAGCTGCACTAATCATTGTTGCCGTTTTCACTGCACTTCCTCGTTGACAATAAGAGTATTCGCGGTGCTGATAATTGTAACGAATTGTTATAAAATATCACGATTTTGTCAAATCGCGTTCGCGGTGACCAACAAATTTGTAAGGAAGGGGAAATTGAGAGCGCAAAATGACATTTCCTTTTTTAGGGGAAGTAGCAAATTCTTGCTGGACAAATTTTACCCAGCACAAATTTGCAAGCAAGAAAACGGCTGATCAAAAGCAGCTGATTGCAATTTGGATAAATACGAAATTTTTGTTTAAGAGTTTTAAAGGCGAAAATTATAAAATATCGGTATTAAACAAGAAGCCAGTAAAATTTTATTTGGTGAAGTTTCGTTAGTGGAATGTTTCAGGAAAACACTAATGCAACGTTTTTCATTTTGCTAATTTGGATGCGGACAAAAATTCAATCAACTGTTGGTTAAACTTGCAAGTTTCTGCAAATTTTGCATTCGCGTAAAAATTTACAAGCATTTCTCTTTGAGATAGAATACTCTACAATTCTGAGAAACTTTGTTGCTGAATAATTATTGCTGGACTTTTACACGAATAGACTACATACGAGTATCACTTCTATTTTGAGCGACAAAAATTTAACAAAAAAATTTGGTTTTATTCATACTTTAAGTTTACACGCTCAAAACTACAGAACATTTGTATTTAGATGGTTGTGTTATTTGGGGAGTTAACTATGCAAAAATATAAAATTTATTTTCGCTTAAACTTAATTGACGTTAACAACCGATTATGTCGTTTATATTAAATTGAAAATAGTTTGTAAAACTAAAGTTTTGGTGTAAGTTTTTAGATTTTTACATACATACATTTCTTTTATATTTCGAATAAAGGTTTTCAATTTATTTGTATGGTGTAAATGGAGATCTTAACTGCGCGAATATCAGCTAATATCGAATTGCAGGCGGAACCACCTAGCTTTCACGTGTCGATGCAGTCTTTAAAATTATATTTAAAATAGCGATAGAATACAAATTAATTTTTGAATTTGATATCAATAACTTACGCCAGAAGCCTCTGAGTGATATTTATATAAAGCCCAGAGCACATAAATATATTAACGGATATATGTGTTAATTTTCATACAACACTTAATAATAATAATAATAATTTGGCGCTTACAATATATAGCTCAGTGTTTGGCCGAGCTTCTCCTACCATTTGTGGTGTGCGTCTTTGAATTCTACCACAAATGGAGGGACCTACAGTTTTGTGCCGACTCCGAACGGCAGATGTATTTAATTAGAAGGTTTTTTACGGCAGAAATACCCTCGGAGGTTTGTCATTGCCTGCCGAGGATTGACCTCTATTAGAAAAACTTTTTCTATGATTTTAGATTTTGCTTGCCCTCACTGAGATTCGAACCTCGAACTCACTGGCATATCGAGTTATAGCACGCACCGCTTCCAACTCGACCACAGCGGCCACCAAAGTAATTTTAAATGAGTTTTTAATTGAATGAAAAAAAAAATTCCGAAGAGTTTTGGTTTCATGTGGGTAATTTAAATAATTAATTGGTTGTACCCAATTCAGATTTCACAGGTAACCTGAGTAGAGTTAAACATTTTATTTTTTTTTATTCTTAATTGTCAAACTTTGATTTCATTCGATAAAAAAACAAAAAAAAATTGTACATCTGATTCGTGCTCTGTAGTGAAAACAATTGTACATTTTGCTCATGAAATTAAAGAATATTTTGTATATTTGCGTTATGTACGAGTATTTTATTCCCAACTTGTATAGATTTGGAAAACTGCATTCTCAGCTAGAAACAGCAAGAAAAGGCAAAGTTTATTTATAAAAAGAGAGCCGCAAGAGCCACGCCGAAGAATTGTTAGGCAGAGAACTTACGGCATCACGTTCACGAAAACAATGTGGTTTCCATACATCATTTCGCGAGCTGTGAATTGGTTACAAAACGCGTGCACTCGATGCCCAACTCTGTCCCAATTCTCAAACATAGAGTTCTAAAATAAAAATGTAAATTTTGTATTTAATTATTTTTATTAATTTGGTTTTATTGACAATATAGGTATATCAAAAACAAAACCTAGCAGGGTTGTAATTTCTCTACTGCGGTTACCTGTTAGATCTGCCTTGGGTGTACCTTAACATTCGAACTTTTGTTGGAGCGTTGTTAAGTTAACTCTCCGTGGTAGTGCCACTCTGAAGGGGCTTCCTCTCAAATAAATTAAATGTAAAATTAAACTTTTGAAAGCTAATAAAAAAAATATTTCAATAACAACAATTTCTTGAATTGGATTCCATCTAAAGACGTATTATTTAAATACACTCGTAGCAAACAGTGATTTACAATTTTTGTCCTTTTTTAAATTCACTTTCCAGTATTATTAGTTAGTATTAACCCGTAACTTAGTTGCTTTAATTTATTTATGTATTTACCCTATACATACTTAAATAATAAAAGAGTAATTGGCGAAATTAAACTTAGTTAACTATGTAACTCAGAATGGTTGTGACCTTTGGTTCCCTATATAAAACTTAATTTAAAGTGAGTGTGATGTTTAATAACCCTAATAAAAATTTTCCGATTTTCCGAGTAATACGTTAATCCTCTAGCTTTGATCCTAGGGATTATTATGGACTTTGGCTTGAAGAATTAATTAAAAGTCAATATTAAAGAAATGCTAAGAACTGAAGTTATATACTTAAATATACTTTCAAACAGCGAAAGCATCTGCTTATTTCCTTTCTTTGCTAGCCTTGATTGCATTTGGATAGCGTGAAGTAGCCATTTTCATAAATAAAAATTTGCTTTTATTCGTATAAAACTTCTTTGTGAATTCTAATTAAGAGAAATTAAAAATATTTTACTTTCACTTGTGAGTTATCTCTTGTCTAAAGGAACTTTCAGTTACTCGTATGTATCTCGTGATTATTGCACCAACAAGCGCCTAAGATGTATTTTTATTTTTTTTTTCCAGCACTGTATATCTTTTGGTATTTGCATGTAGCATAGTTTTGTTTACACACTAAAAAGCGCTTGATTACAATGACATTTACAGTTGCATTTCTGTACATGAGCTAATCATTTTAGCTCAATTCATAAAGTTCAGTGTCAGAGGAAGCAATATTTCATAGCTAATTTCTGTGAGGCTGGATACACAAGCTGAGTTTATAAATGGATTTCAAGTGGACACACACATACATACTCGTATTTCTAATTGTAATGTACTTATTGTATTGTACATATGTATGTGCAAATGCTTGTGTAGTGTACTTATTTACTTACACACACATAAAGTGTATACCTTACCTAATGAAATGATAGAAGAAAAAAACTTAAGCGGAAGCGTAAGTAAGCTCCTCGAAAGCTGCTTTAATTAATACAGTTAAGTTGCTAACGGCAAAAAAAAAGAAATTTTAATTAAAAACCATCCCTCTTTGGGAAGTTAGAAGCTTAAAAAAATTGTAAAAATATTTTTCAGCAGCAAGCTTAGCGTCCGAAACTCGATTCGTTTGTGATTGTTTTTGTAATATTTTGATTAATTTAGCCAATCATATGAATTAAACAATAAGGATTACAAGCAACGAAATATAGTAAAATATACCAAATAGCTTTTAAATCAACAAGATTGAAAGGAAGCGTTAACTTTGAAAATGTCTACAAATTCACTCAAAAAAACCTAACGCTAACAGAAAAACATTATGAAACTTGGCGAGAAAGCATAACTTTGCCAGCCAAAAAATTAAGAATAAATATGTTCGTTAAGTTTTCTATGTTTAATAATCTACAATTTTATTGAGCTCGAGACTAGTGTATGAAAGATTTAGTGGTAAAAGTAGAACCGCTATTTCGGAGATCACCACATTTCCTCATCAGACTTCTTTTAATTTAATTTTTATTTATTCTACATCAGCGCTTCCCAGCATTGACCCAAGGAACCTCGGATTGCAAAGCCAACATGCTACATTGCGAAAAGCTTGTTGGATTTTTCCATCTTCCTTAAACTGTCCTCGAACTCAATAAAATTGTCAAATATTAAAAAACATTTTTGCAAAATTTAAATTTTTTCCAAATTTTTATGTATGAAAGAAAATAATTTAAGAATCAATTCGAAAATGCAATTTTGTAGCAACAAATTCTCGTATTGATTTCAACTATCTTTTAGGAACAAAAACCCCAAATTTTTCTTTTTTCTATTTTATACAAAATGTTGAAAAGTTCATCGAAATTTCAAAATTTATAAAATTTCTGTAGAATTTGTTTAATTATAGAAAATGATGTGGAATTTTTAAGTGTCTTAAGCTATCTGTAGATTTTGCCCATTATTATTAATTATGATACGAAATTTATTTAAGTGAAAGAGCGCTAGTAAACAAATTTTCAAAAACCAATGGTAATTTGTCAAAGTCAATGGAGAAGCTGCACTGTATTATACTAAAGTTAGATAAGGTAAACAACTGCATACTCAAAAATAATCCAAAATTTTTTAAAATTCCAAATTTTGTTAAATTTACAAGAATTTACTACTTATGTATCCAAAAAACTTAGTGAGAATAACTAGACTGATAATATTTCGTAAAGCATTTGACAAAGTAGTTCATTCCTTGCTCATCCATGAACTGGATCTTCATGAATTTCAAACAGGTCTCCTGCGTTAAATACCTTCCCAGATCAATGATAGAACACAAAGAGTTATGTTTAAGAATTTAACGTCCATTGCGATTGATGTTTCTGCAGGTGCTATTTTTACAGTGGTAATTTATTCGAAATGAAGAAGAATACAAGAAGATTTAAATAGAATAGTCAACTGTTGCAACATTAGCTGAATGCCATTTAATCTTAGTAAACGCAAGTTCATGTGTTTTTCTCTCTCTATTTAACCAGGTTCATACGCAATAGAATACTACAGACTAGAGCAAGTAAGCAGTTTTGTGAACTTGGATGTTACAATTGATTCTAAACTTAACTTAAATTTTCTTAATAACGCTATAGTTAATAAAGTTAAAGGCTTTCTTGCTTTTATAAAGCGAATGGAAAAAAATGTATTAACACGATTCCCTATTCACGACATTAGTGCGACCAATACTGGAGTATGCCACCATGATATGGAATCCCCGTTAACAAGTTCATTTAGATAAGCTAGAATGTTATGGAATCCCCATTAACAAGTTCATTTAGATAAGCCAGAATCAATACAAAAACAATACTTACTTTTTGCTTTAAGGGATATGCGGTGGGGCTCGTTTCATGACATTCGCCCTTACACTTGTCGTTTAAAACTTTTTAACTTCGCCACTCTTGTTAGTCGCAAACAAATACTATGACAAAATTACTTGCAGGATGAACTTCTAATCCATACGTTCTAGATGCCGTTGAACAAGTCTACAAAGCTCCTGTGTAGCGAGCTTATGCCAGTTTTTAGAGTTAGTTTGAGCGCTGGCATATATAATGAACCCAAAGCTACATATAGAATGGTCCCAAATAAAACATGCTTCTATATCAGTACATGCGATTATATTTCAAATTTAAATATTTAATTTTCTTACGCAACAGACGAGTGCAATTTAAATGACGGATAATTTAAGATGCTGACGTTGGCGACAGTTAAGATGTTAACTAAAATATCTAAATGTATAATATACGTACACAGATTCATATGCGTTTATATGTATGTATGCACATGTGTGTTAGAAAACATATTTAAATAAATATTTGCACAAACCCAGTTATATACCAGAAAGCTACATATATATACATATGTATATATATTTGAAAGTAAATAAATATACAAAGCTAGCGACGCCGTTTATTAAGAACGACATTTATGTGAGCGATACCGATTTAGCGAAAATTCGCATCAACTCGCAGGCGTATGTAAGTACATATGTGTGTATGGATTTAGCGTATGGCGTACGTATATGTGTGTGTGTGCAGAGTAGCATTAAAGTATGCCATTAGCTTGTGCAACACGCGTCCACGCTTCTAATAAAATACAGTCTAGATTTAAATTAAGTTTTAACTTAGCGCGCCAGCACAGCAGCTGTTTGATGGTATTTCATATCAACGTCGTTCAAAGCTATCCAGCTAAATTGAATACCTCCAAAGATATATGTACATAAGTACATACATGCATATATACATACCCAAAACATATAATATATATGTAAATATTTCATATATATAGTTAAATGGTATTCTAATGTTGAGGCGAGATAAAAAGTAAAGTGTGTAAAAAAAATGTAGGTAGCTGTGTAAGCTAAGTATGTAACTATACTGCTTATAATATTTATAAGACACCCAAATATAATTAAAATTAGTTTTAATTATTTAAAAAAAATGTATTTTTATTATTAAATCGTGTAAAAAAATCCTACCACTAATTTAAAACCTTCATTAAAATCATGTTAAAAAACTCTTTTCAAAGTAAACAGTTTTAAAGCTCATTAAATTTCACTATTTTAAAGTGCAAGTTTGAGGTAACTACGATAAGCCTTTTATTTTTTAAAATTTGTATACTGAAGCTTCTTCCTAATTTTCTTCCAATACGAAGAAAATGCGGAGGAGCGTCAACAAAAATATTATCAAAAATTAATGATTAACTTTAGCTACATGAAACTTGCACTTACTTGTCTTTATAATTAATAGCATTCCCTTAAAAAAAAAAAAGGAAAAAATATTTTGAAGAAAATCTATTGAATTGGTATAAAATGTCTAAGAAAGTTTGAAGCTTAGCTTCGTAGTCATTTTTTGGTAATTTAATTGAATTAAAAAATAATTAATAATAATGGCAGCCTACTTAAAAAAATATCGTCAAAAAAAAGATTCATAATTGTGTGTCATATAATTATAATTTGCAGTATACCTACTTTAAAAACTTTGTCGAACTGATTGCAGCACGACCGCGACGTTAAGGCCGACCCACAGCCCTAAATCGTATTCAGCCGTATCAACCATTGAAATGATGATCAACCTTCAGCACTCCACCATAATTCCTTCAGCTCCAGATTCCTCTAGCTGCCGCCAACGCAAGTGTCACAAACTAATGCGCCGACAGCGACAGCATATTCGAGGGCAATCACATGCAATCATCATTGAGCGACAAGTGTACAAGTGTGAAGATCTTTTTTTCTATTTGTTTATTAAATGAATAAAACAGATTGATGCTGTACACATAGAATCCGGACTTGCGATGCGATGATCATTCGTTCAAGCGTGGAGTCCTAAGAAACACGCACTCGCGCGATAACAGCGGATGACGGCAAAGGTAACGGTCATGTGTATTTTTTGTAGGTTGCTAAAAGAGCAATAACTTGGCTGAGTTGAAAAATCGGTCGATGTGATTTTACTTTGTGTATTTTAATTATTTGAATTAACACGTAAGCACCTTCATTGTACGTAATTTTTGTCCGGTAATACGGTTTTGAAACATACTCGATAAAGTCGTTGGCGACGCAAAGTAGTGTACGCAAGCGTTAAGTATCCTTAGAACATAGTCAGCGGGAAAGTGTGCGCAGTTTCAGCGGATTTCAGTACGTAAAGGATTTTTACAACATCTTTTCGAACAAAAAAATTACTTCAGGCACTAGTCATCATGCCAACAGCCGCTGAGGAATCCATTGATGCTTTTCAACATTATTACTCGCGTCCACCGGAGCGTCCGAAATCGCGCTCATGGAAGCAAGTCATTTATGATGCTGAGGAAAAATCATACTTTGGCCGCACTGTGGATAGTTGGGGTGAGTACTTTTGTGTAGGGAATAAAATAGCCGGCGATGATGAAGAAAGCTCGAACATCGTGGCTGTGCGCAAGTATTTTTTTCTACAACATTCTTTTTTTAACTGGAAATCTTAAGGGTGGCAATGTTTCCATGCGAAGAATCCATTTTAAAAACATGGCGCATTGATAAGGGAAGGCTTAGGTTGATTAAGACAAGCTGCTCTTGTGAAAGTTCTCCCGGCGTCCTTAGAGTCCATTTTGATGCCCAGGAATAGATTTTCTAAAAGATATCCTTACACTTTTAATAACATTCATGGAAATTGTATATTTACTTTGGTTCGATGTTTGTAAGTACCTGAATGAAAAGAGTTAGACCCATCAAAAAGTATACCAATATGATCAGGATGGCGAGCTGAGTCGATTTAGTCAAATTCCGTCTGTTTGAACGCAAACTAGTCCCTCAATTTTTGAACTATTTGAGTGAAACTTGACAGTCAGGTGCCTTTTCACAATGTATTAGACATTTGTCGGAACCGGCCAGATCGGTAGACTATAACGTGTATAGGAGCCGATTGTTCAGATATCATATTTTGCTTCATTGCTCCTTCATTTAAGCAGCTAACAGTTTGAAATGTTGCAAGAAGTTCCTCTATTATAAGCTCTATATAAGCAGTCAAAATTATATGGATCAAAGAATTTTAGTTATCATTAGAACTATTTTAGCAGTGAAAATAATTAAGATCGCAGAAATATAACATATAGCTCTCTTTACATTGCATTTTTGGCCATAACTCCTTCATTTAATAAGATAAAAAGTTGAAATGTCGCACAGATATGAATTATTATTGAAACTATTACAGCAATAAAATGCATTAATATCGAATAAATAAAATATATCGCTTCCATGCAATTCTTCTATTCCTAAAAATTATGAAGCCTTCGGCATAACCGAAGACAGCTTTTTTTACTAGTTTTATTTTAAAATCGTTCCCATCCATTTATGGTTTTTTCTGTGCCTAAGAAATAGAAACGCCAAAGTCATAGCGCAGAATATTCGCCGAGGATTTACCATATTCCGATTAACATTAACAGGTTACAATTTAAGGCCACAAAGCCGTCATAACCCTGAAACAAATAAAATAAAAAAAAAAAAAAAATAAAAGTGAAAATTTTAGTTGAAAACTAACTTAGACCCAAGTACAAATCTTTCAGAAAATCATTTAAACTAACCTTATTTTGACTTAAGTATTTTAAAAATACCAAAACAATATTTCCCTTGGAGCCCGATCTTTGCCCCCCTCAGAGCTCAGCGGTCTCAGAGGACATGTTGCTTTATTCACAGTTACGTCGCAGTTGCGATGAATTTAGTTTAATTCTAAGTCTAGTATACTACATAGGTATGTACGAATAGCTAATAATCTTGAAAATACGAGTATCCTCTTATTTATTTTGATGATTGCAAAAATGTTAAGCAAGTAGTTTAGAATCGCAACTCTTTCCACCCGCGATGAGCTAAAATAAAACTATATTGAAAGGTATTTGATATAATTCGGAGGTTGATGAACCTCTGCTGCCTCCAATATACCAAGTTCCGAGTTGCTGGGGACGAGCACATCGGCCTGATTGGGTGCGTGACTTGGAAACCGCCACGGTAGGAGAACAACAAATGAAAATATTCAACAGGTCTCGGCATACAAACGTTTCAAGTGCTATAATTCCAGAAAGAGCATCTATACTGACTGAATTAATAAGGTGCCGTGGTCATCTGGTTGATTATGCTTTCGAGAGAGCAAAAGTACGGTCGTTCCCCTCGGTGGACAAAAGTCTCACCACAATTCGCATCTAAACGAGATTCAAAGGCAGATTTAACATTTTGATACCAGACAAAGAGTTGTCGCGTTGTGCCCAATTTTTTTAAAGTGTATGTTTATGTTCTCAGTGGTAAATGGTTTTGATTTTTAAAGTGGAATAAAATAATTATCTTTTTTGTTGTTGATGAAATTTCCCGATGCCGGAAAATCGTTCCAAAATTTAATAGAATACAATAACGCTGTCGTGCCTGTGCTATTTCCGGTATCCATCAATCATGTCATTGTTGACTATTACCACTTTACCACACATAGAAACCATATCATCCATTCAAAAGTTGAATGCTGCCTTGAAGGAAAATATTGTTTAAGATTTAGTGGTCTTGTATAGTTTTTAGACATACATAAATAAAAACAAGAAACCAGTTTAAAATCAAGTGTTGAAAAGCAGCGCAAATATTTTAGCATTTCAAAGAATCAAATTACATTTCGTACTCGCCACTTTTATTTCTTCTTTGTACCTACTTACATATACATACATATATGTCCACATAAATACACACACACATACATATAGTTCACGAGCGTACGCACAGTTAAGTGCATTGAACTACTTCTACATACATACATATGAATTCTACGAACACTTGCATGCATTCGTATTCACCAAAACTCCCCGCACACCTGAGCTGCATAACTGAATTTCCCCAGATACAAACACCAGTTAAGCATGGTGGATGACTTCGTGTGTTTAAGTGTGTGTGTGTGTGTGTGTGTTAAGAATTTTACCCGGCCACAGACACTCTATACATGTGTACGCTATGCAACCCTTAATAACCGGAAAGTAATAAATGAACTCAATATGAATAAGTTTGAGGTAGACAGGAAGAGATTCAAAATTGAGCGCAATTCGCTGGAGGAGCACAACAAAAGAGCTTGGAATAAATTGAGTGATAAAAAAGGGCGCGTAAAATTTGCAAGAAATATATCAAGCAGGTACAAACGTACCTGAACACAAATGCGGATTTGCTTGTGTGATTGTGAATATAAGTGCTCTTACATACTTATTCGCATTTATGTTTGAAGCACAATAAATTGTTGATTCCTTGTTATGTCTCTGCTTTGTATTCTCAATAGATATAATCACTGCGTATTTGTACATACATATGTACATATATGTCTGTACTTAAATATATACATATAATTACAAATCATTAGAAATTAATTGCGCGAATTTTGCAAATAAATTATTAGAGCGTTTGTTGGTTAGCTCAAAAAGCGAAGCAAATGGTGGTATAAGAAAAAACCCCAAGCATCGACAGTCAGCTTGAATCTTTAAACGGATGACTCATGTCGCTACCCGCTTCCAGAGCGGTCCCCACTCGTGCATCTGCGGAGCCGTGGCGGCTCTTAGAGCCATGCCCAACACTGTACAAGTTCGCCTCTGTGAATCTGAAAGAGGAAGAGAAATTGCTGGATCGGGTTTACGAACGAACTCTACCATTTCAGGTGCTTGGCCCTTCGTCGCCATTACCAGCTCAATGAAAATTGCAGCCTTTTATGAAGTCAGCCACTCCAAGAAATTGCGCCCTCTCGCTGACATTTCTCATTACCGAACACCTATCAGGCGCTGCTGTTTCATCACTCGATGTTCAATTCCCGGTTGAAGCTCGCTAAAGCCCTGCACCACGATAAGGCTTCTGCCCTCGATAACAAATATCAATGTATCGAACTTGAACATCTCACATATCTGGTACGAACAATTGATCAAGTGAGCATAGGAAGTCTTCATCATGCATAATTATGTAGAGGTATTATTTGTAGTTACCACGTTTTATTAGTATTAGTTAAAAACCTCGCTATTAGGACTATCAGCATCCGTCGTCTCTTAGCGTTTCACGGACACCTCAATCCATTTTATTCACGGAACCAAAATAATAAGAATTACATATCGGAGCCTTAAAAAAGCCTAGTATTTGTGAGCAAAACTGATTAAGTCGCCGATAGCTTTTATTTTGAGGCTTATAATATAAAAGTGATAATAAGCTCCAAGATATATTTCTTCATAGTTCACAATTTGTATGCCGGGTAAAAAATAATGAATTAAAACCCCAGACTTGTTCCAGGCTAGTACGAAATTCATTCGGTACATTTATAGTACACTTTCCCTACTTTTCGGTACATTTTCAGAAATTTTTCTGTAATTTATCGTCGGTCCTGATTACTTAGTATGAAGACTCAAAATATAAATTCTTTTCTCGCTGCCAAATGCTATGGAGATGATATTTATGACCAAAAAAATATGTAGCCTGGTATAATAATTATTGATAGGCCTTCCTATTTAAAGTTTCATAAAAGATTGAAGCAATTTCTTGTTGCCCAAAGTTTTCTGTCGCAACTTAAGTGATTTTTCTATAGCAAATATATATGTCTGTAAACACGAGTATGTAATACATAAATAAGTGCCATAGTAAAAATGTGCGAATGAGCAAATCACTGCATCGCGAAGTCTTCGCCTGTAGTGCTAGCGTCGGCACACAGTGTTACGATTGTGGTTAAAAATTGTTAAAGTTTTAGTTCAATCTTTTTTTTTTAATTTCAGAATATTTGCTGAGATTAAAATATATTTAATTTGTGCGAAATTTTATTTTATATACTTCTTTGTATGCGAAATTTTATTTTACATAAATTGTATTGAAAACTCCATGTGAAGAGCGATATTAGCGAAGTCTTTTTTATCATCATGTTTTCGGCTCAACATAAAAAGACGACAAATGTGCACAGTGCTTAAGAATATTTTGAGCACAAGTCAAATTTTTGTAAGACAATACAAATACATATCAAAAACTAAAGTATTTTTTTTTTTAGAATCTAACAATATTAACTGCATACTATAAAAACTTTTGTTCTCTTGAATAGTTGCAGCACCTATCGCTGGTATATTTTTTTACTGTTTAATTTCCAAAATTTTCAATTAAAATACTTTCAATAAAGCTAAAAACATAAAACCAAGTTCCAAAGTGTGTACAAAATCTTAGTCAAATATCAAGTTTTAATATCAATTTTTACTGAAGCTCTTTCAGAATTTCTTCCATACAAAAACGTTTCGGCAACTCTTATATGGAATTTATTGCCAAAGAATGTTAGTAAAAAATATGTAAAAAATCAGCGATAATTGTTTTTCCCTCAAACTTAAATAATAAGGAAGATTATTATATTAAAACTTATGGGACAACAAAACTGCATATTTGAAAATAAAATTATTTTTATATACATATTTCAAAATTTCATGTAATAGAAATCTAAATGTTCCAAATTAATATTTTTCTTTTTATGAATTCACCTTTTGCTTTTATTATTTTCGCAGTGTGAATCAAAGTTTGAAAGAATATTCCTAGCAAATCATTTCATATTTCATAAAATTGGAAACATTTAATAATTTTTTTAGGTTTTCTTTAAATAGTTTTAGGTGGTATATGTATCTGAAGCTCTATTTTAACACACAAAATTCCATTAAAAGCGGAGAATTTTTAATTTTTCCTGCCTCCCAGATTACTTCTATCCAAAGCAATTGATGGGTCCTTCAAGAGAATAATAGCGATATAAAAGCACGCCAACAATTTATATACGCAGCTTATATGTGTTCGCGACACTGTACAACGCACTCAACGAATACAACAAAAACTGCTGCTGTCATTTTTGCTACTGCAGTTGGATTATGTTGCACCAAGAAGCAAGCATCCGGAGCACACATTCATGCAAACATTTTTCATGTATTCGTATATTTGTATGTTTGCTTGTAATGCATATACATACATACATATTTACATATGTATTTATGTTGACACATATATGTCAGTTATGTATGGCAGCTTGTGTGACGTCATAAATTGGGGTCAATGCAATTCTGACAAGAACAAAACCATCGCACACACAGAGCCCAAGTGGAGTCAAGCTGACAAGTCAAAATATGTTAAGGCAGCGGACAAGAGAGAATTTAGGGCTGCTGGTAAAGTGAATGAAGAGTGGTGAGTGGTGAGTGGCGAGGTTTACAGGCCGACCCTTACGTGTGTACGTTTGTATGTATGTGATTACTTATACGGAATGTTCTACTTCTTTGCATTGTTTGTGTGCTATTATGGTACAATATTTATGTGTTTCTTTCGCACTTTTTTTTATTGCCCCGATTTTTCCTAAAAGCACAGCAAGATGAGGAGTATCATAATATTGGCGCCGACAGTTTGTACTCATACCATAGATATACCGCTCATACACAATGCTAATGGTTGTGACTCAGCGTAAGCATATTATAATAGCTATGCGTGTTTGTTGTTTATGTAGGAGAAGTTCACAGACGAAGATTTGGCGTTACACACAAATTTACGTACGGAGCTGTGCAAACCAAATCGGTGGTGTATATTAGGCTTCTAATAAAGGTTTGTACTCGTACCATAGTAGATATGCGCTTAGTAAGCAAACAGTAAATTAGTTTAGTTTTTACAATTAACTAATTTTTTTTAATATCAAGTCGACTCACTCTATAAAACCAAAACAAATGCAAATAAGCTCTCAGCATGTATCAGCAGCTTAAAAGTTATCTTCAAGAGTGGGCTGGGGCGCGAACTGTTCGCACTCAAGCTCTCTGGGTCGCGTTGAGCGTGCTTTGAGCTACTTTTGAATTTTGTTTGACCGCATGGTTGGCATATAATATTGTGGCTCATAGCTAGTTAGGTTGGGTGATTGGTTGTTTGCTTAGTTGGTTGGATAGGTGGCTCTATAGCTAGCTGGCTGTTGATATGCCGTACCATGAGATCTGTGCACTGCGAGCTCTGCGAGCGAGTCTTTGCCCTGACACATAGTACAACGTACAGACTGAATTCAGTCGAGTTGAGAATTTGTTTTGAGACGCGCGTGAGAGCTGCACTCTAAGCTGGTTTTTAGCCGTTAATACAATAGCCAACAACAAGCAGTGGAAGCACAAAAAATCTGCTCGACTGCTCGACTGCCTGACTAGCCGAGTGGCTGAGTGGCTGAGTGATTGTCTGGCTGCCTGGTTGCCTGGCTGCCTGCTTGCTAGCTAGCCTGCTGCTTTAGTGAGTTGTGGTTGACTACGAGTTTTTCAGTGTGCTTCTTGCGTTACGGGAGAGTTGGCTTTGTAAGTTGGTGACCGCATTTCGGGAACAACGCGCGGTGGTTATTTATAAGAAACACAAAAAAATACACCGAAACGGAAAATTTATAGCAGAGCAAAATTTTCAATAGTAAATGTGTTAATTTTACATTTTTTTTTATTTGGTGTGTAAGCATAAAATTCAAAGAAAGAAATGAGAAAAGTCAGCAAAAGTTAATGGCAGCGTGAAATTCTTAAAAATAAGCAAACACATTTACATATGTACATAGTACGTACAAACATACAGATGTATGTATGTACATTAGAGTTATTGCGCGTCTTCAAGTAATTTTTCTACATTCCAAGTCTCAGTCGTCTAAGTCTGTGTTTGTGATTCAACTAACAAATGTTCGCTTAGCTCTTTTACACAAACGCACATATCCGAAACCGCGTTTGTTTGTTTGAACGTAAATTAAAACTCCATTGAAAAAAGGTGTGGTTGTGTCGCTGTTTTGTGCGCTCTTCTCTTTCTCAAGCCGCGGGGAAACTTCTTTTGATTTCTTTTTTTTTTTGCCACTTGCAATCCAGAGGTTGAGATGTGAAATTGACTAAGTCACTCAAAATCAAGCTTGGTTTAAGACTCAGCAAGGCAGCGTGTGAGCGCAAAGTGTGATAACGCCCGTAAAAAGTGATAGTATTTAAAATATTTGGCAAAAAATAATTCACTCTGGTCTTACATACCCAACGAAAATATAAACGAAATATAAGAAGTCATTTAAAAACAACAAAAAGCCGTAGAAAATTTTTTAGATTGCTGAGAAGTTTAAAATACACAAAAAAAAATTATAAAAAAAGCAAATTCCGATTTACATATGTATGTATGTAAATAAAGGAAATCAAAAAGCTCCCAATAAGCAATTTAAAAAGTTAACGAGATTAATTGGAAAAATAAATTGAAAAATTAAAAAAAAACTGTATAAAATCCTATTTAAATTTTAAATAAAATTATAATTAAATAAAACCAAATAATTTGTTGGAATAATGAAATAAAACAAATCAAACCTATTACTACAGAAAAAAAAGTTTACTACAATTTATATTAGATAAACAATTTAACATAATAGGTTTACTTAATAATTTGATTTAATATGTAAAAACAATATAAAAGTTTAAAAAAATTAAAGGGGAAATATTTTTATTTTTTTTTTAAATATAACAAAAAGCTTAATTTATAATAAATAATTTAAAATAATATTTCATTTTAATAATTTTATTTAATATATGTATGTACATATAAAAAAATAGAAAACATTTTCACAAAATGGGGGAAAATATTTTTTTTTTTATAACCTAAAAAAATTCACCGCAAAGCTTAATTTGTTAGCATCAGCATAAATTAAAAGCAAGCTCCAACTAATTTAACACCCAGTATAAAAATTATTAAAAAAATCACTCAAAATAAAATAATTATGATGAAGCCAAAACTATATAATAAAACATTTAAAAATTGTTAAAATAATTTAAAAGCGGCGGAAAATTATAAAAAATAGAAAAATGCATTATAAAAATAAAATAAATATATCAAAAATATATTTTTTTTTTGTTATCGACTTTTGTATTTTATATAATGAATTTTTTTAACAAGTTCTAGAGACAAATTAGGTACGAATTCAATGATTCGTTATAATAATTTTAAAAATCAATATTTTGACACAAAAATAATGATGGGTACGAGCTTGCTAAAAAAATTCATTCATTTTAAATAATAAACTAAAAAAGCAATTCTTAGCACGTTTTTACATGTAAAAGAAAAAATTAAGGGAAAAAATTTGTTTTTCTAAATTTACTGAACACATTTAAAAAAAACAAATAACTAAATAAAGAGTACGTACTCTTAAAATAATGTCAAGGAAAACAAAAAAAAATATTTAAATAACACATTTCAACTTATTCGCAATAGGGCTAATAATTATATATAAGAGAATCTTTAGTAAAAAAATAACATATATTAAACAAAAGCTTCACTTGTTTTCAGAAGTTTCTATTATATAAAATTTCAAGAATTTAAATTTTTAGTATCCACAAAAAGATATATTTGAAAGTTTAAAATAAACAATAAAAATTGGCCACATTGGCTAAAAGGTAGGAAGAGCAGGAACATGTATATTTTCATTAGCGTCTAAACGAATTTTTGATAAATCGAGTTTTCTTGAATTAAAAAAAATATTTTCTTAAAAAGAAAATAAAAGCCTTTAAAATAAAAATTATTGCTATTCAATGTTAACAAATTAAAAACTTACGCAAGCAACTGAAAACACTTAGAACAAAAACGTTTAAATTTAAAATATTGCTACAGTACCAAAAAATAAATATTAAAAATACTAAATAAAATTATATGAATTAATTAAAATAAACGCAGAATATACACAAATCCAAATAAAATTACGTATAAAAGGTTTTTTAATATGAAAATAAAATAAAACGAAAAAATTGCAAAAGATTAAAAAACGGAAACAAAATTAAAAGCAATCAAATAATATCCTAGCACACATCCTACACGCATACATGCACACATATACATACAAGCATATAGCTGCGGTTAAGGAATAGTAAAATCAGTTTTCCCATTACGCAGTTTTGTAATAGTTTTTAAATTAAAACACATACAACTAGTTCTGTAAAAAAAACTTTATACAGTCTTCACAAAAAATTCTTTAAAATATTGCTTCTAAACTATTACATTTTTAATCAAAATTTATTAAAAATTTGCGGGAATGCATTTCTGCACTACATTCAATGCAAGTTTGAAGTTGCTAGAATTGAATCTTGATTTTTAAAAAATTTTTTACTGACATATTTTGATAATTTCTTGTATATAAGGATTGAAGGATTTTTTTTTTATAATGAAAAAGAAAATGCGGAACACACAAGTCACATACAAATTCTTAAAGAATCGAAGGTGCAGTTTATTTAAAAAAAATTTAAATAAATTCGCTGCTATTAATTTAACCACCACTGTAAATAAATGCTTTAAACCACGGAAATCTTAAACATTGCAGCGGCCTCTCTCCGCACATAGCATTTTTTCTTTTATTTCATTTTCGGCAATGCCAAATCCTCTTGACTTGACGACACACGCTTTAAAATTAGTAAATATATTTCAATATAAGTATTTAATTTCACCGCCGTTGCACATTTTCTTGCATTCGTTTGCATTGCATTTGTTCGCTGCACTCAAAAGTGTAATTGTTAAGCGAATTCACGGCCAAAACCAAGCATCAAAGGCGACATAAAATATACACACAAACGCAGAAACACACACACACACTTGTCGCACTCACTTTCATGTGTGTACTATTTCTAGACCGACCATCGTCCGACATCCAATGTCCCGACAATAATTCCGAAAATCGCACCAGAAGGCCAGTGCAATATTGGCGCTGCAACAAATGAAAGCCAGCGCGAATAGTTCGGTAAATGGCAACGCCCGAGAAATAAGAAAGAAAAACATTATTTCAAAATTTTAGCTGTAACACTTTTCAGTGTAGCATTGTTGTTGTTTTCAATTTCTATTATACATCCGCTATTGGCGCCATGTTCAGCGTTTTAAACCAAATTTACTGCTGTGCTTTTTCAGCTTCCTAGAGCGAGTGGCCTTCGTCAGACGGTCAAATGATCGGTCGGTCGGTCAAATAGACAATCGGTCAGCGTGGACAACAAACGACATTGCGGAAATATTTGCGAATATTTGCTTTTTTTTCTTTCAAGCTTATGTAATTGAATATTAGTGATAATGTTTGTACAAATTGTATTTATGGGATAGCATTACTGAAATAGGAGCAGCACACTTGCAAAAGGAGCCATAAACCTACATAAACACATAAGTACATACATATATAACTACCAATTGAAACGATCGCACAGCAAAGAAACATATTAAAAAAACAAAAATTTATTTAACACAGTGTAAGTGTTTTTGTGTGAGTGTACGTCTAAAGTTGTAAAGTTAAAGGAATCCGAGCTTTAAGCTCTCCATTGTAAACAGTGTTTAGTAAAAGTCATACATACAGCCGCAAAATAAATTGAATACCGAAAGAAAGGCAAAAAAAAAAACACGAAAATGTCTAAGCCACAACCTATGGAGATATCCAATATGGATGTGGATTTTCATGAGCGCAAAGCGGAGCCCTTCCGGTTAAGCAAATTCATGTACAACTCCGAGGAGGGTACGGTGATGGGACGCGATCGCTCCTCGTGGGGTAAGTTGAATTCAAGATCAAGCACATTTGCTGGTAAATAGTAGATACGAATTTATTAGAGAGATTTATTGTAAATATAAAAAGTTTTATATGGAAAAAAATAAAACTAAATATGCAATTTACTTAAAAAAAATACAGAAAATAAAGTTGTCTCTCTCGCCATACCGAAAGCTTATGGTTTTTAACCTTTAACAGGCTCAATTCATTTTTTAATCTTCCTCCTCTTAACATTTCCCCCCCCAGAAACCTGATGTTTACAGCGTGTGAAAATAATTGTAATTCTTTTGCATTTTCAAGTCGCCGGCTTAGGCAGCTCCTTTAAGAATTTTTAGTGAAATAATTTTTTTAATTATAATTCCTATTAATAAATGTTCCTTTACTTTATATTAGCATTTTTCTGTTCACGTTATTTTTTTTATATATATTTTTAAATTCGATTTTTTGTGACCTGGGGGTCAATTCTCGTTCTGTGTACACGTGAAGTGAAGAAAAATCTTTCATTTTCGTATATTTCTAATTTTCACACCCCCTTTTTTCACAAACGCATATTTGGCGATTCTGGTTCTTGCTGTGAAAAAGGTGTTTTATTTTCACTGAACTCTTGAAACCTTTGCAACTTTGTTATTGAAATTTTAGTGCTAAATGTCAAAGACGAGTTAAACGTAACTAAGTAATGTCGGGAATATTAATAGATTTGCATTTGTTGGAAAGAATTGGAGATGAACAAAGGTAAAAAAAGTGTTATAACTATATCGTATACAATATTTTAAATTAGTGTATTGAAACAGAAGTAATTTGAGAAATGCCAAAATCCCTTAAAGATGACCACCGACGAACATTTTATAGATTTGTATCGGTTCCCTAAGACATTATGTTTAGAGCTGAAAACCCTTTTCATTTCACCGTTTCACAGCAAAAGAATTGACCCCTGGTCAATAAAATAAATTTTCAATACAACAGGCCACATTGCGAGGTCTTCAAGCACTTCAAGTGCTGATTGAGCTAAGATGGTCTTAGCCCAAGAAACTCCACTGCCAACCAACAAACTGCATCCTATTTTCGGAACTTGTAGATTGCTTCGGCGTATCGACGACCAAAACTAATTAGCGCCTTACAAGCAGAGGGCAATGTATGTTACAATGAAAGCTGGCAATATTATTCAGCTTAAGAACACAAAACTGTTCTTGAAAGGCTCTAAATTAATATTCAGGATTATATCAGAGCCATTACAGACGACCCACGACCCGAATCTGAATCAGAAATAAGACAGAAAAAACACTGACAGCTAGTTAAATTTGCTGTTAAATTTCTCATTGGAGTTATAACTAGACGAAGCGATATATTAAAAACTGTTGGGTTAATAAATACTTTATAAGCGAAACTTAATGCTTTTAGAGTTGGAGAGTGTGATCTATACTGCGGGTTCGCTGGATCTTAATTCGCTTCACTTTTTTAAGACCTTGTAATGTTCTAACTGGACTTCCAAATCTGAAATCGGGTTTTCGCCATTACCCTGTAGCTCTGCAAATCGTTTCTTCCCAAACATTGCCATCCAAAAATTCGTATAATTAACTAGCTCTCTAATACGAGTAGTTTTACCTTTTCAACAAAAAAATTCCATAATAGCACGTCCCCTTAACCTCAATGCCCGACCAGACACAGAAAATCGGTGATGCTGTTTTGGCAATCATTTTCGGTTTTTTCGGAAACTGTGTATGCTCTATGCATTTCGCTGACTTGACAATTTTTTTTTACTTTTTTAAAATTTTTTTTTTTGCATTATTCATGTTAATGATTTCGCCATAATTTATCTTTAATTAATATGACATAGAAATATATGCACGAAAACCCACTGAATCATTGCGAACTTATACAATCTTTACGTTTGCGTCAATGCAGCAAACCATATTTGGTTGAAAATAAATAAATGCACACAAAAATATTAACCTTGAATTGCGTTGATGTGCAAAATAATTTTCACAAATATTTTCCTGCATCGGCCGTTATTAATAATAATGCAAATCTATTAAGTATTTGCAATGCGACGTTGAATGATCATTAACAGCTACAAACATTCGTGCGGCTGAATGTAAAATTTTGGCACACAACTTGAAAAAAGTGAAGATCAACTGGCAGTTGATTAAATAAAAAAAAACAACGGATTTTGATTGAAATTGGCAATGATAGTGATTTTGCTATAATTGAGTATTTACAATAGTAATTTGAAATTTAAAGGTACGTATGTAAATATATATTCGTTTGTTACATTTGTGCACGTGCAATGAAAGTGGAAGTTTGGATTTAATTCGAAAATAATTATTTCTGCTGAAAGACAGCTGTTGCCCCCCTGAAGCAATTACCGCTTTCTAAGTAAGTGTGTCATTACTATTCTAAGCTTCGTTGTTCTTAACATATTTAAATATTAATTAAAGTAAATTAAGAGATGTTTTTAAAGGTTAACTCTTAACTTTCAGTACAAAGATTGAAGGTTAACATACGAATGTGAATTTACTCTTAGCGGATTATTGTTTTTAAAAATACGCTGATTAATGCAAAAATTAAATAGAATAATGCTTAATGGATCGAGGCACTATATCTGATTTCAATTTGATTTGGGGAAGCAACAACGAGGAAACAATGATATATACCATTGAAGTATATTGGAATGATTTCCAGCAGGCCTCGGCAAGTTTAGTTTATAGACAAACTGGTCTTGAAAAATGAAAATAAAAACGAACAACCCGGTTTGCCTCTAAACTCAGCTTGACTAGGTGTGGCGGAACAAGAGAATCTACTTCGTTGCCTCAAAAATAGAAAATGCACTTGAAACCGGCGTTTACGTTAGGGACTTGCAGATCAGGAGGGCGCTTGGCTAGCGAAGTGAGACCTGTCTCATCTAAAAATTAGACCGATGGTTTAGATAATGCAATGAGTTTAATTTGAGCTCGGAAACGCTACCCTCTTCGTTCAGAGTCAGGCGGAACGTACAGCAGTATAATCAAATGAAGTTAAACCAAAATTTCTGAAGGAATGTCGAATGCTATCAGAATGGTGACACAAGTTTTTAGGTTCTTGACAATAGTCTAGACGCTCCAAGCTTTCTTCATCAGCCTGACAGAGGTAGCAGAGTTCGAGGTGTTGAGCCTCAACAGCTTCATTTGTGATAGCAAATAGTTAAACAAAAATGATCTTGACACATTTGATTACTCCGACCTCAACACAATAATGAAACAGACATATAAAAACTTTAAGCTTTCTCAATAAACATTGGATTTTCTACATTTTCTTAAATCTTATTTTAATATTTTCCATTGATTTTTTTTTATATTTTCTAATTTTGAAATTTTTGTTTTGCAATACATTTGACGCAAAAATAACTAAACATATTTTCGAGTGTACACATTTTTTCACTGTTTGCTACTTTTTCTTGTATGTTTTATATTTAAAGCAATCATTTAAAAATACCAAAAAATAAAAGCCATTAATATCTGCTATCGATGCGTTTAGAAAGCAAAACAAAAACCAAAAACAAGAGCTAATGAGAGTGCCGAGAACGCTTGATGCTTTTAAACGGGAGATGAATCGCATTGAGGCGTTGGTGCATCTTTGTGTACAAATATTTTGTGCATTTTGACGATACTCATCGGCGGGGGTTAGCAAATGTGGCGGCTACAACAACAGCACCTTAGTATGTACGCTATGAAGTATGCGCAAACCCCCACCTCGGATGTTCACATTTGTATAAATGTAGTGCTTTGTTTACATACAGTGGAGGCAAGAATAATAATAGCGAGAGGAGTTAGCAAGTTTTACTAAATATAGACAGACTCTCTTGCACTTTTAGCAGCAAAATTAGAAGTATCATTCGTTTGGATATGTTAACAATGGTGTTTTTATCTTAGGTCTTTGCAACATAAAGGTTAGAGTAGTTCGTGAACTTTTTTGAAAACCTGTTAAAGAAAGACTAAGCTCCATTACCGATACCACATACCGAGCAGAGCATTAACGAAAGTTAATCTCTTAAATGCTAAAAAGAAAGAAATGAGCTACGAGCTCTGATGAAGCTGATTACAGAACGCAATGCGTCGTCGGTAATTCATCCTATACAGTACGTTTGAACGACGCAGAAGATACAAAGAGCTTTATCTGCAACTGTCAGGCATTCTCTTAAGTTTATACTGAGATCGTGTATCGGAACTGCTCCCCTCCAATTTATATCTTGAATTCCATAAAGGTCTTAAGTACTGGCATAAGAAAAACATGTTTGAATTCTTACAAAACCATTGAATTTTTCGATCGACTACAAATCCAATCAATACTAAATATGATGTATATTGGAACGATTTTCCTTGCTCTAAGCTTCTGGTTTATTGTGTGCTGGTACATACTTACAGATATATGTGACCATTTTACATTTAAGGCAGTTTCTGGGTTCATGGATTTCTGCCCAAAACCTTCAATCGTTTAGTATTTTAAACTTAAGTGCAACTGTATAATATTATTGTTTCTCACTCAGATTTCATGGATGTTCAGTAGAACACGAGTAATTGAAAGATTCTGAGTATTAACTTTGCTGAATTACATGTTTAGCAAACGAACTGAAAGCATTGATTTCAGGTCCTCAAATACCTTGGAATGTATACACAACAATACGTAAGCATATACATATGTACATATACATATGTATGTACGCACTTGTTCCAGTATCGGCGCTCTTAGCATGAACAGCTCAAAGTAGACAAATGTCAGAATAGAGTGGTTTGTGTAAAACTTTTTTTTATTATTTTAAGCTCACTTTTCTCGCATTCTCTCCCCTTTTCACAATCAAATCCCTTTCAGCGCTAGCCGACAATTGTTTGTTTACTAAACGAAATACTAAACCTTTGTTTATTTCTCTACTAGTAAGTGTGTGTGTTTATATGGCTTTAATATGCCGCTTACACCTAACCTAACTTTTAACAGCATACTCTAGATACGAGTATACATATGTACACGTGTATACATACATATGTACTTTCTCGTTGGGTCTGCATTGGTTTCCATTTCAGTTAATTTTAATTTTTTACAAGTAACTAGTGCGCAGAGTTTGAGTTTGTTTTCAGTTGCCACCCTCGGTCAATAGCACGAAATTAAGCCAAGCGCGAGTGTTGTGACCAAATAGAGTAGTGTTTGGTGCTTCTTCTTCTTCGAGGCTCTTAACATTTTTTTTGTATTTAGCAACATCTTTTCTGTTCTTGTCATTTCCGAACTCACATCATTTGCAATCTCAACCGGTTAGACGAAGACAGATAATTATCGCTGTCGATTTGTTTGAGTCTGGCCTGAATCATATTTATTGAGGTTATGTTGTGCACATTTCAGTTTTATTTATAACACTTTTCTGGTCGAAACCAGAAGTAGTTTTTTGAGTATGCTGTTATGCTGTAAATTTCACTTGTTGAGTGACTTTGTTGCCGCACCTCAAATGAGTAAAATGTAATGAATGTAAACTCAATGTGCTCTTAGCACTCATTTGCTCTGCAGGGTGGCATTTTGAAAACGAGCCAAATGGAAATGTATACAAATTAAATTCTAAAAACTTTGCGTTTTTTAAAAATGAGATAACTCCATTTAAATTGTATGAATTCCGATATACATACATATATTAAAGCGCTTTTGAATTAAAAATTGTGATGAAATTCAATGGCAAAATGTACAAAAAATGTTAAAATCACTGCATTTATCTTCTATTAATTTGCATTTGACTTTATTACAAATTTTTCTAATGACACAATTTAATACAAATTTTAAATCTCTTTCAGTATGCTGCTTTATGGCCCGTTTTATTAATTGAAAAGAGTGAAATTTTTATTTATACATAAATTATGTTGAATTTTGAAATTTTTTTTTTATATAGCTACGTTGTTTTGTAATTTCGGTAAAAAAAAATTTTTAACTCAACGGCATTTTGCAGCCTCTTCATACATATGCTTTACTAAACCAATACTATTTGAGCTATAAAACTGCCTACTCAGAAAAAAATTTAATTTTTTTCTAGAACTTGGCGATGACACAATTTATAAATCTGTGATTATATGGATTTTGTAGAGAATTCCATTTATTTTAATTTAAAAATATGGAAAATTAAATAATAGGAGAAAAGCTAAATGTCAAATAAAAGTTTATTAAATAAAAGAAAAATAAATTGTTAAAACTTTAAGTGGATATAAATAAGCGTTGATTTTTAATGCGTTCTCGAGAAAACTACGCAACATCGTAAAAAAATTAAACTTTTGCAGCCTTCTATACCATGTCATTATTTATACTAATACACGAATTGCGTAAGCAGTTTCTCTAATAGAGACAAAAGTCACAATTTTAGACCAGTTGGCATTCATCAGTTTCAAAATAAAGCCTCTAGTCTCAAAATAAAGTCCCTAAATAGTGACCTGATGATGAGTAGGTCACAAAAAATTTAAATAAAAACAAAAGAAAAAACGTGAAAGCGAAGGAGACTTGAGTAGATACCAAGTTACTGATTACGGGTATAAAATTGATTGAGCTACAAAACTATGTACATTATCAAGAAAATTCTAAGAATATGTTAAAAAATATTTTAAATTTTGAACAAAATTTTTGGAATTTTGTAAGATTTGTACAAATTTCAAAATTTTGGTGTGTAGAAACTGAACTATGTTTAATGGACAAATAACAAAATTGCAAAAATTTAGATTGTTCAAATTTTTTTATTATGTGGTGGTTTAATAGTTTAGACAGAGCGCAGTGGACAAAAAATTTTGCTTTCGGTAATTTAAAGATAGACCTTTTTTAATATGCATCAATTAAGTAATCAACATTTTAATAAAATCCCTATACCTCTCGCTCAAAATAAGCTAATGAGACGCTCTCAAGTGATTTCTGAGTGACTAGAAAGAATTTGTCACATTTTGAATGCCTCGAAAGCTGACTAGTTATCTTATATGGCAGAGCTACAAGGAGCTCGCTTTGACCAATAATGACAGTCCAAATTTTTCGGTAACGGAAACAACCGTTTGGAAAAAACGCTGCGTACTTCAACTATCCATATCTTAAATTATACCTCTCTCTCTATCTATTGGTCGCTATCTATCCCCCTTTTCCTCTCTCTCTCTCTCTCTCATCCTCCCACAATAGCCATCACAAAATGTTCAGCTTTTTCTTACTAAGCGAAATTAATAATTCATTATTCCCAGTTTGGTGAATTGACTGTACAGTACATTTTCTCTGCAATATTTTATCCGAGATAATACTCTCATGATTTATTAAAAGCGTCACATAAGGCTGAACATATGCGTACTCACCTAAAATGTTCTCTCAGTTTTCTCAAGCTCTTCAATTTTATTCTCGTTAACAAGCTTTAATTGTCCAATTTAATTAGTCACATTTAAAGATCGCGCAGATCAGCTGGAACTCGTCGACAGCTGTGTAATGTAATTATGTTTATCGTTCAAAAGCTGAGACTGCGTTAAATGAATGAATCATTTAACCCCTTTCGACTTCACAAGCCATTGATTAATGCATCATCGGCTCTTGTAGACGACTCAGCAGCCACAAAATGAGTAGAAAAGTAAATAAGAGACATGAAAAAAATTATGTGGTTAATTTAATAGAGGCAATTTGTGAGCGTTTGTCGCGGTTAAACGATCGAGAAGGCTAGTAGTTTTAAAAATCAGTTGAATAATATGTACATTTGTATTTGGTTACTATCGAACTACTTCAAATTAACAACGATAAATTGGTAAATATTTCTCACTTTTCTTTTCTTTTACTTTTTTTCAGCAAAGATCGGCATATTCTACACAGTCTTCTATGCTGTGTTGGCAGCGCTGGTGGCCATTTGCATGTGGGTCTTCTTTCAAACGCTTGATCCGCGCATACCCAAGTGGACTTTGGATAGTTCCAAAATTGGCACAAATCCAGGTAGGATACAGTACCAAAATCAATGAGGATAACTACTAAAAGTTGTTGTTTTTTTACTTTTGTTCTTCATAGGCCTCGGCTTCCGCCCATTGCCACCAGTGGATAATGTTGAGAGTACTTTAATTTGGTATAAAGGTACGCAACACGAGAACTACAAACATTGGACGGATTCGTTGGATGAGTTTCTGGCAGGTAAGCACATCGCAACCGCTGCATTTCCTTCATTCTATGAAATACCAAATAACTAACCGAATTTCTCGCTTTCATGTTTACTTAGTCTACAAAGTTCCTGGCTTAACTCCCGGCCGCGGTCAAAATATCTACAATTGCGACTACAATCAACCGCCACCAAAGGGCCAAGTTTGCGATGTGGATATTAAAACTTGGTCACCTTGCGTTAAGGAGAACAATTATAGTTATCACAAAAGTTCGCCATGTGTATTCTTGAAATTGAATAAAATTTACGGCTGGATACCGGAATATTATAATAGCTCGAAAGAGTTGCCAACTGATATGCCACAAAGTTTGAAAACCTACATAACTGACATTGAAGCTACACAAAGTCATAAGGTTTGGTATCGTTGACTATTTTCTATACTCAGATTCCGTTAAATTATAATTTGTTAACAATAATTTATATTTTCGCAGTTAAATACCGTTTGGATTTCATGTGAAGGCGAGAATCCAGCTGATCAAGAAAATATTGGCTCAATCAACTATTTGCCAGTTCGTGGCTTCCCCGGCTACTTTTATCCCTATCAGAACTCGGAAGGTTATCTCAGCCCGCTCGTGGCTGTGCACTTCGAACGACCGAAGCGTGAGTTTACTGAAATACATATTTTAAGAGTTGAGTTCGATCAATGATAGTTAAACAGCTAGATAGTAACAGCCTAACATGGATGCTGAATGTATCTTTCTCATTCCGCAATCCTAGCTATTCCAGTTGTCAGACATGCAAAACTAGAAAGCGATTAATCCATACTCATGGAATGGTATTCTAACACAATCCTATCTAAATAAATTCATAGATAAACTTATCTGAACAGCATATAACATCAGGAGCCACAGAGAAAGCGTATTAAAACCATGTGTTCTGCACCAATTGGGCTCCGGGCAGCTGCTTGGTCAATACCTCAACCGAAATCCTAGCAATTTCTAGAAAAAAAAGTTCAAACTTATTTCCAAATTAAATGAACGATTAAAATTAATATACTTCGGTCATAAAAGTTTTGATTAGATAAACTACCCTGAATTGAAAATTGATGAGACGTTTCGAACGACAGCCTGTGCTGCATAACCATAAGGTTAGGGAAACTTCATCCGTCTTACAATGAGAATTTCTTACATTTGCAAAACAATTTAGAAACTGTTTCAAAGTCAATCCCGCTCGAGTTGTTCGATGAAAAATGACGATGTGGCGATTTCATATTCGATTTCATATCTCAAATACTTATTTGCGAAAGAAAATTTCCAAAGGGTGTTGCCAGTTTTTCGGCAATCTTTTGTACCATTGCGATCGTAATACTGGTGGTAGCAGAGGAAAAGGGAAGACCTACTCTGTGTTGGAAAGACCAAGTGGAAAAAGACTTGGCTATACTTGGGATTTCCAATTGGCACCAGTTAGCAAAAGATAGGGACAGCTGGCGTGCTTCGTTGACCTCGGAAAAAATCGCTTAGGCGGTTAATGCGCCAATTAAGTAAGTAAGTAAGATCGTAATACTTCTCATTCGATTCATTAATTATGTCTGAAAAGAGACATGTTTAGAATCAACCAACAGAAACAAAGTATGGCGATGTTTCCCCGATTAGAAAACCAAACAATTTACTTTAACTGCCGTTCGAAAAAGTTACAGAGAAAATATTTAAAGAAATTGTGTTTAAATTATTTATACAGTTGTATGGGTTTCGAAAATAACCTCGGGAATAAGAAAATTGCCTCTTATTACTGTAAATGAAAATTATCGAGAGGCAAAAAAGTCTTCTCATAAGATAAAAAATTATTTTTATTTTGGGGTTTGCACTGCTTTTTGACAATTTTTTTAATGGCGCTCTTTCACAATTTCTTCCAACTAAAAATTAATCGTGATCTTGCGTTAAATGGAGGAAATTGTCAATAAAACTTGTCAAAATCAGGGGTAATGAGTAGATGGTTGCACTTTATCATATTAAAATAGAATGAACTATAAAATTGCAGACTCAAAAAAATTCAAAATTGTTGTTTAATTCGAAATTTTCATGAAATTTAGTTGTCACTGTACATTTTGAACGAAGTTTAAAAAAAGATTTGTATGGTGTTTGTTAACCATTATGTACAAAGCACCTCTTATCCCCTTAATCGACAAAGAGATGGTACAATTGCTAAGCAATTAAAATACCAGGAGTTTGATATTAGAATCATACCGTGTTTCTAATACTCCAGTTTGTGTGAATATGTTGTCACTCTGCCATACGCTTGGAACTCTATTTGAGAGATGTTCAATCTGATCCTTTGCTGCTGGTGATTATATGGCTTTACAATTAGTCTCACGTACAATGATATAAACCATTTGATCAGTGTTAAAAGATTTAAAAATCTCAACTATGCCCATTGATTTAATTTTCAGTGTGGACCCTTGCTTGGCTCGCTGAGTACATTTTGAGCACGTAGTCTAGTTTGACCAGACTTATATTCGTCTTGACTATAAATTTAATTGATCACTTCTTCTACATAATCACTGTCACTACTATTCGATTTGATGTCCCTCTGTCTATCAGCAGCTACATCTTCAAAACGTTCATAATCGGGATCATCTGCATCGCTGTCATGAAACGGATCACCTTCATCCGCTTCATTATCTTAGTGGTCATTTGTTATGCCAACGCTTAGAGACGACGCTGCTGATCGGTTTCGGATAAATGCCTGAATTACCTAAATGTCAGAGCCTTTATAATGACTTCATGTTATTCTATCCATACATTGTTTACTTCAATCGCATTACGTATATCCTTACTAATGACATCCATTGCAATAAGAAAATCCTTAACCAATCCCAGTATAACCAAAACTCCATTCGGTTACTCAAGAGAATCAAAAAAAAAACAGCAACGTGATCACTATCAGGAGCAACTTACACAATCAATCAAAAGCATTAACGCTTGGATTCGACTTACTTTTTAATGTCTTATAATGCCTTTCCAAATTTTTGTTAGTTAACCGATACTTTGCGTGTATTTTGCTGCTGTGCAATTCATTTTCTCTTTCATCTCTTGCTTAGTGAAGCCTTGCGATGCAAATAAGTGAAATTTGAAACAATTCCAATTTAAAATATATGAAAATATTTTAATGTACAAATGTACCACTACTTTGTCTTTAAGGGCCATGGATATTCAAACTCTAAAAAATAGTGGCCTTTATTATTAAACGGATTTTATAAACATTGAAGTATTTGAAAATGCTAGCATAAGCTATTATGAACTTTCATGGTCGTGTTTTGGTTTTCCAGATATTTAAGTTTTTGTTGCGAAAGTACCACCTCTTTGTACATAAGGGTTAAATAATGAATGATACTCTAATGGAAGAATAAGTTTAACTTATTAGGAAAAAAAAATAAATTCCTTTATAGTGTCAATATGTAGTTGTGGTATAACATTTTAAAATGTCCACTTTTTTCAGGCGGCATCATTATCAATGTCGAATGCAAGGCATGGGCTCGCAACATCATGGCCAGTCGCAAGGACAGACTAGGTTCGGTGCACTTTGAGTTGCTGATCGATTAACAGAGTGTGGGCAAGATCTTTAATGTTTACAACATCTAAAGCACCAATGCGTGTTCCCCGAACGATTAACACAAACATACATACACACGCAGCAGACATTTTCTTAGCATTATTGTAAAGCATAACAATTTATACGAACATGAATATAAATATATTTACATATACGCATACATATACATATATGCACATCAAAAGCAAAGAAAACAGTAAACAAATACACCGATGTGTATGTAAAAATTTGTAAGACAATTTGACGGGTTCTATATTTATGAAAATTTGCTGCTGTTTCTTTTTAATTTATTTTATCTAATTTTCTGTTTTCTGTTAGTGTTTATGTGATTTCATTTGTTTATCTATTAAGAAGGCAATGTAACTATGTGTAAGAAGAATGAAGAAGAAGAAGAAGAAGAAAGAAAACAAATTATATAAACAATTAAAAAAAATATATGTGTGTAGTTTAGACGACTCGAAATCACTTTACCCCCTCTCTACCAGCACTCTAAGGCACCGAGGAGAGCCATAATATGCAGGAATTCTGCAAACTCTTGACAATCCTTATTTCGACTCTAAGCAAATCGCAAATCACAAAATGAATATACTAAATTAAGTTAGAATTGTATTTCACACATACATAACATAAATACATTTGCATATGCAGACGTGTACGAAACACAATTTTACATTACGGAAATATTTGTACGTAATGTTATCGGAAAATTTTAAAGTGGTTGCATTCTCCAAATTCACAACCAATATAAAAATATCGTAAACCAAGCGATAGATGTGAATTTATATAATTGTGCATACAAACATAAATACTCGTATGTTGTTGTATTTTAAGTTAACTGCCAATATAGTTTCGAGAATTTACTGTAGCGTTCCGCGTAGAGTTTGCCGCAAAAAAGGAAAAACTCAACTTCATTTATCACAAAATATATAATAATCACGAAAAAAATTTAGTTGTCGTTTAAAAAAAATATTTCATGTAACGCGGATTGCAGCTGGGTTTTAGGAAATTGCTGATTTTATATTTAACGTGCTAAACGCCCAGAAAACTTTGTTCTCAAATTAATTTTTCCAATTAAAAAGAAAATCTAGATTCAAACTACTTAAAAATGATCTTCTATAAGGCGTCCGCTAACAAACAACCTTAATTCAGTTAAAATTCGGTGTTTTATTATAGAAAAAATTAAATTCATAAATACTCGGAATTAAGCTACAAATATTCGAGTTTCTAAATACCCCTTTTGAAATTCAGTAATAAAAAAAGATTTTTATTATTTAAATAACTGAATTCGCAAAAAAAATGTTTTCATTTATTAAAAATTTAATTTGGATGCTGGTAATGAAATACCTAATTTTTAATCTTTTTTTGGGATTATCAGAAATATCAATTTTAAAATTTCAGGAGATTCAATTTTAAAAATTTTCGGGATTATAAAAATTTTGGTTTTCATATTCTGTGGATTGAATTAAAGAAGAATTAGTTGAATTGTAAAAAATTGCAGCTGATTTTTGGAAAGGAGTAAAAGTGTATTGGTATTTTACAAATTCGAAATTCGCTCGAAAAAAAAGAAAATGTAATTTAATGATTTAAAATGATTTTTATTAAATAAAAAAATTTCGAAATTATGAGGCATTCGAATGTCAATCTTTCTTTAATCAGCGAAAAAATTCGGCACTCGAAGTATTAAATTTTAATTAAGAATAAAAAAATTTCAGGATTCAAAAAATCAAAAATTTTTTAAATCAGATTTTAAGTTAAAAATAACAAAAAAATTTTAAATGTATTTGGAGTACAGATTAAAAGTTAAAGAAAATGTCTTCTTTAACATATTTGGTAATTAAACTCTATTTGTCAACTTCAAGAAATAACTATTCCCCAATAAAATTGTATTCCCAATAATTGTTTTTTTTTTGTTATTATAAACTCGATATTTGATATTGGGCATTCATTTTCACATTTATTTTTAGATTTTTGAATTTCGAAAATCTGATGTAAGATTTTTAGGTAATTTTTAATTAATTCAAATTTCGAAAGATGCAGAAAATTATTTATTTCGAATTATTTAAAAAAAATCATCTCCCAATGGCAATTTATAATTCAATTGAAGTTTAGGCACATTCGAAAATCGATTTCCTTTGTACTATAACAAAAACTGGTTTGATATTTCGTTAAAGCGACTTCAACATCTCGTTTATTGCATTTTTGGAAACGAATGCTGATACAAAAATTATTAAATACAAACGCTGTGAACTTTTGACAGAATAAACTTATTGACACTGTTTACTTTGGGCGCATTCATTTTTAACTGACAAATTAAATATTTTAAATCGTTTGATGTAAAGATTGCCTTCTAAAATCTAAAAGTTATTCAAAAAACTGTATAAAAATAATATAATTATATACAAAGCTTGATAGGAAAAAATTACTAAGTCAAAATAAGTTGTTTTGCCAAATTTACACAGATTTGATTTTAGATTGTAGTAATTAACCCACAGCAGCGGCAAATGAAATATTTTAGAGCATATATTCCATGATTTTTTAATATGCTTACAAATATGCTATGCTGATTTGTAACTCCAAAACTCCAAATGGGTAACTATAAAACCCCATCGCTCTAGAATGCAAATAAATAAATAGGTAAACTTGAATTTTAGTTTGTTAATATTTTTTTGTTTTTGTAAACTAATCATTAATTCGCTTAGATTTACCATGCATATAATAAAATACATATAGTATATAAGAAGCGTTTATGTTAAAAAAAAAAACGTGAAGAGAAATGAGTGTCATGAACGTTTTCCTCCGCCACCTCGAAGCCGTTCAACAAAGCAACACACAACCAAACCAACAAACACCTAAGCGGTAACGAAAGCGAACACCTAGTAATGTACAAGTAGACAAATCCAAAAAAAAGAAATACAAATAATAACTACATTATTAACAAACAAATATTGTAAGTCAATGAAGTTATAAAGAAATAATAAATAAAGTCAAATGAAAATCAATAAAACGATTGAAAAACCAAAAAAAAAACCATGAAAAATCTTCCTCAACATTAGCACAAACGTCATGTTTGCATGTTCGATTATCGTACGCTGAATATATCTTCACACATACAAGTACATATGTACATATAAATATATATTATATGTACATATGTATATATGTTTTTATAAACATATACACACTTCCACTAAATTCTTGGCTTTTTTCTTCGTTACTTTTCTTCTATTTAATTTCAATTATTTTCAATTAAAATACAGTTAATTATTTAACAAAATTTCTATTTAAAAAACCTGTATGGAGTTTAAAACTTGCGTTTTTAAGACATTTGTTACAGAAGAAACTTTATTTCATTTGAAAAATAATGTAAAATAAATAAAAGAAAATCGCACAGAAAAAAACCAAAAACACTGTATTCAAGCAAATGAACGGTAGTAAAATGATATGCTTTAGGGTTGTCCAATAAAAACTGAATTTTATGCACTCCTGCGATTGTTTCTTATTAAAAAAAAAATTGTAATTTTTTTTTTTAATTAACATTTATTAAAAGATCACTGATTTCGTTAGCCAGCATTACAAATTAATATTTTTTAAACTACAATTTCTGTTTTTCTTTATGAGAATACAAAAAATTATACCCAATTGTTTATTTTCACATATTTTACTAAAAAATGGTCTCCACTTATCACCAAAAATAGAAAAAGTTATTCTCAATTTAAAATTTAAATTTTTTTAAATAAAATGTTGAGAAACAGTATCAGAAGTCTCTTAAAAAGAAGCAGTGAAAAATCCGTAATTTCTGCACAATTTATACCTAACTAGGCGAGGTTTTTTATATTAGGATCCGAGTGGAAAATAAAGAGGTTACAAGCAAACTTACATGAGACATTTTGAACGTATTGAGCAATATTTAAATATTTTTTATTTTGATTTTGTTTTGGACCACCCTAATGCACAGACACTGCCCCGCACAATAAAACACGCATTTAATTATATTTATTTTTATTTGTTCTTTATAATTTTTCATACCAATAACATAATTAATTCTTGCTATTGTAATGATAAGATAAATTGTAATCAAAAATAAAATCGGTATTGCCGGCAGCGAGATAAATGTCACTGTTATGACAGCAACGGAAGTTAGTATGTATCGCAAATGTACATATAATAGGTCGGATCAAATTGTGCGAAACAAAAACTGCAGTATTTTCTCACATTGTACCATCGACAAGCTAAATTCTTTGAGATGGTATTTTCTATATATAAACAAACACGGTTAGCAATTATGGAGTTTCGAAATTGGCACTATCACCACGATTTTCGCCTCACTTAACATAAAGCGCAAACTTGGAAAAGTTGAAACAAATCTTTCGAAAAATCTTTCTCTTGAATATTTACTCAAAGAGCCTTTTCTTGCGTTGTCGTCATGGTTCATGTTTCTGCGTCACACAAAATGTCGAGCATAATGAGCGAATTACAGAGTGTGCTCTTTGTCCTAAGTAGCACTTTCGAACTGTAAACAGTATTACAGAAAACACTTTGTATTTACCTCGTTCCCATTCAGAAACGCGTCTCTATACATTTTGTAAAATGCAGAAAGTTTGTTAAGATCGATGTTCTCAAACAGGTGCACGCTCTTATAAAAGAAGATGACTAATTCTTCAGCTCGAATTGTCTTCTCCCAACATCTGGTTAAAGCAGTCGCATGATACAGAATCACACTGTCACAATATAGCTCGTATGGTATCGAACAGAAAAGCCCTTCTCAATTCTGTCAACGATAGTGTTGCTCAACTACATTTAATATAGCCTTATATGTTTGCTACTTTAAAAATCGACTACGTGTCCATCTTTCTTTCCTTGGTCATTCAACAGCTCTAGTGAATTGTTAATATCGATGCTAAACTAACCACACTAATAAAATCAGTTTACAGACATTTTTTGAAAATAAATCTTTTGAAAGCTCACAAGAACTCCTTCGTATCAAGTTCTTAAATTATAAAGACAGATTTTGTTGTTAAATATTTACATATTTCTAAGCAGCAACCGAATTCATAATTCCATACGCGTTCCATAAAAAAATTGACCACCCCTAATATGTAACCGTCCAACCACCTATTTTATGGAACTGCTTTCGAAGGGCTTTTCAAGCACGTACATACATATGTATGCTCACAAGTGGACAGAAATTAAAAATAAGACATATGAGTTATCGGCAATCAACTGCAGGTAAATATGTAAGCAACACTTCACGGCTAGCAATAAGAAGCGATTGTGAAGTGGGAAATTTAAGAATCCCTAGAAGTTGGCCGGCTGCGGTCGAATGGGTAATGGTGCGTGCTATTACAAGATATGCCGCTGGGTACCGAGGATCGAATCTCAGCCAGGGCAAGTAAAATCTAAAACATAGAAAAGTTGATTTCTAATAACGGACAACCCTCGGAAGGCAATGGCAAACCTCCGATCGTATTTCTGCCATAAAAAAACTCTCAGCTGCCGTTTGGTTTCGGCACAAAATTGTAGGTCGCTCCATTTGTGGTGCAACATAAAAAGACCCACACTACAAATGGTATGAGAAGCTCGGCCAAACACTAAGCTATATATGGTACGCGGTAAATTATTATTGTTAGAGTGTGGCCGGCTATTACCAAAGCAATGAGTGTTTTATATGATTGTACTCGATCCCATTTGAAGACATGGTTTACTTGCCTTCCTGTTTTCACAGCTAAAATCCACGTCAACCGTATTGACTGTTTTAGAATTCTGTATATGATCAAAAATAATCTCAAGAAACTTTGATTTATATGATGCGCAAAGTTGTATCATGACATTTGAATAGGAATTTTGTATATATTTAACTTTGGTTACGTATGACTTGGATTGTCATTGAGGCTAACAACTCTACAAGCAGGAATAACGTCACTTTTACACCGCTCTCCGAGCGGAAAATCCATTTTTGAGTTCGAAGGCTTGAATAACATAACTACAGTGAACGAGAGGTACGTTTAATAAAGAACGACACCAAATTAAGATGTCACAGTCTGGAACCTTTTAGTGTACTTACTAAAATGCAATTTAGGGGTCCGGCAGCAAATCATTAGAGGCAAAGTTAAACAAAGTTCAAACCCAACTCATTAATTATGACTGAAAATATTTTTGAGCTCTCACAAAATCTTTTGTTGTTTGAACTGGATAAAGAATACCCAGAATACCCAGAGCTCGCCGTGAACGAGACCGCCTCGAATGGTAATTTATTTGAAATCAACTCCCTATTAGACTTGCGAGTACCATGCAGATATTCAAAATGAATTCAGCATTGAGCGAGACAAAAAAGCAAGCTGTTGCTACAAGACTATAGAACTCGATTCTCAGATGTACAAGCTTTTTAAAATCTCCATTGAAAGTACAGACATGAGTCGGGATGTTAAAGGCCATTGCTCTCAAGCGGTGACTGTTACGAGTTTTAATGTTAGATTTTGGATGTGCAATCTCATTCACTTCCTTAGGTTCGCAGACTACAAAAGCATATAGGTAAATGACTAAAGAATGGCTATATTCAAAAAAAGAAGAGAATCTATAAACAACCTTAAAACGCCAGACAAAGGACATTCTAGCAGGTTTTATAACAATAATGGAAAAGGACATATTAGACACTCTAAAAACGACTTGGTCAATTCAATAAGTAATAAAACGATTCGTTGTAGGCCAACGGAAAATCTGAACAATATCGTAGTTCATCTGATGTTTAGGGTATATTCTATGCAAATTTGCATAGAAAAAAAATTCGAACCATTATGTATGAGAAAAAGGTTAAGGTTCATTTTATACATATATATTTATTTATGACTTATTTTAATAAACACTTCTAGGTTCACTTAAGTTTTTATTTATTATATTTTTATTAATTTCTTAACAATGGCGGCTTCACTCATTTCAAACCACAATTTTTAAAATTTGCTAAAAAAATAAGTCAAACATAAATACCTAATTATTTTAAAATAATATAGAAATGGCTAGATAAGCAAACTGTGTAAAAATTTGCTCACTTACATTTTCATAATAACACAATTTATTAAGAAAACGTACATAAATACAAATTCACAACTAATGCAATAAATCTGATAACCTAACCAACGAAAAGGGAATGCGTTCTCAAAATATTTTATTATTAAATAATAAATGAATTTGCCTCACAAAGCGCTCGAAGATTTAATATTTAATGATATTATTTTAATAAATCACAGTAGCAGCCTTTTATATTTAATAAATAACGCAAAGTATTTATAAAATTTTTATAATAATAAAATAACAAAAAAAAAATCTCTCTAATATATGTATTCAAACTTTTTTACTCGTACCAACGCTAGCTTATTAATAACATTAAAAATTAAAACTGACGTAAAAAAATTATTGTGAATTGAAAAAAGAAAATATTGAAAAAAACATAAAAAAATTATTTGATATTTGAAGATTATTGTAATTTAAAAATTAAATAAAAATATTTTTTAATTTTTCTAGTTTTTTGTTCAAATTTTTTAAATTTGTATGCATTATTATATTACAAAAAAGTATAAACAATAAGAAAATAAGTAAAATTTAATAATGAAAACTAAAAAATGTATCAATAAAAATTTGAATTTTTAAATTTAATTTTCAAATTTTATTAAATTTTTTATATTCAAAAAATTTATTTTTTAGTTTTTTCATTGAAAAGTAAAGAAATTGATGTTTCGTTGATTGATCAATTCATCAATTGTAACATTTGCAGATTTAAAAAATTTTATTAAAAGATGCAACCTTGAAAAATATTTCACAAAACTCAACGCAAACACTCCTTCCAGTGAGCATTTAAGCAACATTTACTTACATACATACATATATCGCATTCATTTAATATTATTGTTATGATTATTTTATTTGATTTCTGATTATGTACTTTCTATGTAAAAGAGGTATTCACAAGGTGCACCAAGTCATAAAAACTTAAAACGTATATTTTAACAATTTTTCGTAATACAAGCACGTTTATTACTTAAAATCAGGTTCTCTTCGTTTTTCTACTCCTCATATCCTTTGTTATGCGGGAATACGTGGTCTTGTAATTTATCATTCCAGACATTTTACGTTACTTTGTGTATACCCCCATAAATATATATGTCCTTAAAAACTTTTATTTTTAATTTATTTTATTGCTTTATTTTGTATTTCCTTTTCTTCTCGGAGAATACATATATTGCGATTAGTTACCGAATTAGCTTAAACAATTTGCGCAAAATGGTTGTCAACATTAAAAAATAAAATAAAAATATGTAGTAGTTCTTCAGCAGAGCTCCATGAATATTGAAATTTTTTTCATACATATATTAAAATTGCATTACTACGATAAGTACTTTTTATATAAATGAAAAAAAAAAAACGGAAAAGAAAAGCAAAAGTGTTTTCATACTAATAATACACCAATTTTTTCGCTTTTTCAAGCAAAGATGCATTTAAAATGTCAAACGTTGTAAAATACAATGCAAAAAACAATAAAAACTTTTACTAACCTATTATTAACATTATACATAAAAGTTAAATAGAGTTTTACTAACAAATTGAATTGACTAAAATATGTAAGTATTGCGCGGTTTGGTAAGTAATTAAAGAAAAAGTTTCAGCAAGGAAATTTAAAAAAAATTGTATAGTCTTCATGTTAGATTATATTTTCTAAATTTAGCGCATTCTTAAAATTTTTATTTTATTATCTTCTTTTGAGGCATTGAAAAAAAACACTATATGGCCTTTAATATCTTTTGTACTTGAAATAATCAATTTATTTAGTTTGCTGAGTATTTACTCTATTGAATATGTAGTGAAAACCAAAGCAAATTTTAAGTACCCATATATTTTAGCTACAGTTATTGCAGTTATTTTAATTTTATCACGTATTTTGTGCTGATTGTTGATCGAAATGTGCCCAACAACTACTATATAAACATATATATGAATATGTATGTACGAGTAACTAGGATAAGGCACGTTGATAGAAATAATAAAAGGTTCACTATTGCGAAATGTTGAGATTCACTCACTCACTAATCTCTTTATTATTTAGTATTCATTATTAAATTTAAGCTCCGGAACTCACCTTAACATTTTACGTTTGTACAGAAAAGCTCAAGCTAAACCCGAAGTAACAAGTCTGTCTTTATATTGCAGTGACGCCCTTTGTAATAATATGAAAATATTGCCAGTATTCCTGCATATTACACACATGCACACATACCTATGTATGTACATATTTAAATAATCGTATAAATATACGAGTATGTAAAATTGGAATGAATTGCGCCGCAGTTAAAGCACTTTCGTTACGGCAGCGTAATATTCTTTTGTTATATTTCAAAATTATTTAACGGAGAACCGAAGAGGGTTGAAAAATTGGCCTTTCCTGACTGGCAAAACAACTTCAAATTTGTTTTTTAAGGGTAGAAAATCGCAATAGCGGAGTTTGTTAGAATTAAAGGAAAGGAATTTTTGACCTTGAAAATTTGCAAATATATATGTACGATGTTTCTATATATACTTTTTTAATGTGGAATATTTGCGATTATCACTGCACGTAAAAGATATAATAAGTAATGCGAGAGCGCTCACAATTTGTATATAGGTATGTATGTATGTACTATATATGTATGTGTATATAGTTTTTTTTTTTATTTGAGTTTTTTTAATAAGCATAATCAGATACGTGTATTTGTTTGTATGTAAATACATATTAGAAAGTGGATTTTGAGCCGCAATTAACAAAACCAATTCATACACGGGCTTATTTTATTTCTAACTTCCGAGTGAATTTGCACCTCCAAGTGAATCGCAAGTGAAATGAAATGCAGAATATGCGACAGAGTTTTTAATTCGGTGTTTTGTATTTTATTGTGTTTAAGGAGACGTTAACGATATTAGAAATGGTTGTAAGGTAAGGTCCTAAGATGCCAATAACAAATTAAATGTGTATGTTATGTGCGAATTGAAAATATTTTCAAAAAACACCATTTTTTCTTTGAAAACCCAAATTAGATCTTTTAGAGATAAAAACTTCTGGCCTAGAAGTAATAAAAATCGATTTGTTTTATATTTTCAAAGTTTAACTATTTAAGAAAATGTCTACAAGAAGTTTTTTAAAAATTCAAATTATTACGTCCATCTCCTAAATTTTAATTTTTACTATTGTTTTTTTTTAATTCGAAAATTCAAATTTGTTAAACAAAAACTCAATTTCCTAAAAATCATGTTTACAAGATTTACAATTTTTTTTTAAATATATCAAAGAATAAATTGACAAATTTTTAAATGGTGTCTTCTTAAAGAGCCTAAGATATTAATTTTTTCGTGAAGCAATGTCAAATAAATTCAAATGTTTCGCTGAGCACATGCATGTATTAAGCCATAAGTTGTAACAAGCAACGAGCAAGCTTTGCCCAAAAAATTACATTTTCCAAAGAAAAATACACATATAAAACCACAATTTTCTATCATATGTATGTAGCAGTTCAAAGAATACATGGCACAAATTTAAAATCTTGCAGCCAAGCTTAAAAAAAAATTTTTTTAATAATTTATAAAAAGAGATTTCCATAAAAAATGTCTATTTGTAAAGCATTTCACACTTATTAAATTAATATGAATTTAGTTAATAAACTCTAAATTAAATTTATTTTTTAAGTTCGCAAAGAAAACTCAGTTTCTAAGCAAAAAGTTATACCTGGAAAATTTCTTATGTGTCAACGCACAAAATTGAAATCTGAAAATGCTTTAATTTAAAAATAAAAACTTCGTAACAAAAATGTTTTTAATTTGCTAAGGAAGCCCAGTTTCCAATGAAAAAAATTAAATAAACTAAAAAACTTCAAATAAAATCTTTTTTAAATGAAAACTAAAAAAACATTTATTTGCTAAGTAAATAAAGAAAATTCATTTTCCTTATGGTTAATTAAACATCCAAAAGTCTTAATTTTGTGTTTAAACATTTAAAATAAAAAAAATTAGATTGATAAATAAATAAAAAATATATCTTTACATATGTATATTCTTAGTAATACAATTTAAAAAAAATTAATTTGAAAATAGCTTTCCTTTTCTAATTAAAGTCACTACATAACTTTTGTTTTTAAAGCAAAAACATTAGCTCGCCTTAATTTACTTTTTAAAAAATGTATGTTTAAAATAAAATTTAAATCTAAATAGTAAAACTTAATTTAATAAAAAAAACTCGGAAAATCATTTTTAAAATTTTATTATTTAATACAAAATAACTCACCGTACTTTTGTATATGTAGAAAAAAATCCGAAATAAGAAAAAAATCATTTCTGCTATTCACAACTTGTAATAAAAAACACTCCCGTTAATCACGTTTTCACACTCACTACCCACAAAAAGAATTTTATGCATTAACAACAAGCTGGCGACTTCAACTAAAATTTCTTAAAGCATCAAAAGTGAAATCACAAATCAGAGTCCCCGCTATCAATGACACGAACACTAACTATCAGAGAGTGTGTGGGTGTTGAAACTGGATTGAACTCAACCCATATCAGTGCAATTAACAGTTAATCTCAGCGCTTTATGTGCATTACTAGGTTGGGGCTGACATTACCGGCTAACTTCAATGTAAAGCCAAATGAACCAAACTGATTAAAAGCATAAGCAAAAAAAAATTTGTTTCTATGCAAAAAACAAAAATTAAAATAACTAATTTGAAACGACTAAACAAAAAATGACATTGTATCGCTATTTAAACAAAAAAAAAAGTCTAAAAATTAAAAAAATATATAAAAGTAAAGCACAAACAATTCGGCTAATTGTACGCCTAATTGTACGCCATCAAATACTCAAAAAAAACTGTGTTAAAAAGAAACACGTACCCATTGTATAACAACTTTTGTATACATACTACAACAGCAATAACAGAAGCCGCTAGCTATGTTCCATATGGAAAACTAGTTAATTCGATGGATAAACGCTCATGGAAAGAAAGATTCACACAAATGTGAAACGGCGGGAAGCGCTGGCGCTGAGAGAGAAAAGTACACGCACACCCTTGACGAGCCGCACAAATGCAGATTTGCATTGGTTCAAACCGGTTGACTCAGCTGTGATATTCTAACCGGCTGGCAGACTGATCGGCTGATTGCTTGACTGGTAAACTAACCAGCTGTGGCTGTGGCTGTGGCTGCTGTACTGTCAATGTGTTAGAGACTGCTTGCTTCATGCAAGTGCATATTACCTTTTTGGAAATTTCTAAGTAAGAAGATCTATTTAAATTATGCCTAGGTAGTCGTTAGTTGGATGCGCACATTATTGCCAGTACAAAGTACAACACTGAACCGGTTCTAATGAGCAAATGTAACTTGAAATGTCATATGTGGTTATCCCTTTTGTTTGGTGTCTTAAAAAACCGGCACAGGTGATTTCCAACACACACAAAAATAATTTAAGAAATGAATCATAAATCTACCTGTATAAATTGCTTTAAGAATGAACATACACATTCTTAGGAATGAATTATTTTATGTAACCCATTGAGCAATTTGACAACAATCTTACAAACGCGCATATTACGGAATACTTTGAGGGCTGAAATGCTTAAGTTCATTCGCACGATTAGGTAATAACCATCGGAGCCGCAAAATTAAGGCAATTCATCGTTGTTTGGCATTTTGGGTTCATTGTCTTTGACAAGGTGTTCGCTGCTACCAGGCCTAAGCAGCATGAATAAGTGATCACAAAATTTCTTTTCATTACAATTGATTCATTCGGTATGCTGAAATTTAAAGGATTATTTAGCCACAAAAAAAAATGTCAATGTAGTCATTTCAGCTACAAGTTGAAGTAGGCTCCTCGGATCGTGCGCACGTCTTGTACACAAGGAGCACGATCCCCGTCTATCAGAACATTTTCAATTTCATTGCGAGCTTTACCATTTGGAGACAACCACGCCCATTGATCTATTTTATAATACTGGAAAGTATACCGGAAGTTTCGTCATGATGACTGAATTGTCAGTATTTCTCTAACGAATACATACTCCAACTAGCCACACACTATCACGCTCCTAGTTTAATGGTCTTCCCTCGAAGGTACAAAAAAAAAGCAGATCGGAAACTTATTGAAGATAAAAATTTTGCACACTCGCAGCAGTAAAATAGACGTTGCAGACTTTAGCAAACCGAATATGTCGGAGTGCTTTCGCTGTTTACCTCACTTCCAAAATGGTGTTCGGAAGCTACGCAGATTGATATTTAGAAGTCGTTAACTGCTTGAAACGCATACAAAAGAAATGCTCCGGATACTTCCAAGTGAATCACAGCCTAAGACGCTTTAGAGAACACATACCCACAACGAGTTATCTAAGAGGAATTTTAGAGCCAATATTTCACAGGATTTTCACCTCAAAAAACTGAGAAGTTACTCGCCCGAACTCTGTAGATTTTTCATAACAAAGAACCTTTTTAAATGACAAAAATGATAAGTACGAACTTCGTATACGATAGAACGATCAGCTGTATGTATGTATTTTACAAAGCCATACACGTAGTGCAGCTGGTAAATTTACAGCGTTTCAAATCGACAATTGTTTCGATGCAAATTTGGTGACATCAGAGTGGAAGGAAGTTTGCATTTCCTTACTAGAGTGTTCGATTATTCGACTTTTTGGTAAAATCAGTTTTCGAATTATTTGAAAATGGCAATTTGCAAAAACTTGTTCCTAATTTTTAAATCAAGAAAAAAACCGGATTAACCGGTTCTTATTCCAAGTAGGAAAAAAGCAACACCAAAGTACATACATGTAAATAAATGCAATTATTTCTATAAAAGAAATTTTTAAAAATAAAAGGTAGTTTAATGCCAGAATTCAGTTAACAGTCTCAGTCTCTAATAGAGACAAAATTCACAATTTTAGATAAGTTAGAATTGATTGTGAAGTCAAAACAAACACAAAATATAAAAGTTTGAAAGCGAGGAAAGGTAATATCTGACCTATAGTCTCAACTTTTGCGATTATACCAAATTACAGAACACGTAAAACCGTATATAAATGTATGAAAAAACGGGATAAAACCGAATCACTCACCCTACTACTTACTCAAACTTCCTTTGATCTAACTCGAAATTTCCAATTGCTTAGGTTTCATTATATTCAATGCCTGTAAATTCAAAATAAAATGTAATGTTTACTGGGATATCTGCTTAAACAACTGCACAAATTCAAACTCCTAGTTATGTATTTTCATAAATGTCTCAATCCACATCCATACAAATATCTCTGCTTCAGACAGCCTTCACTTCACTTATCTTCAATTTCGTTAGTAATTTTCTATATAGCTATTGTCTTCCATTTTTCTTCGCAGATTTTTTCACTCTTTTGTTGTGATTTGTACGTTCTCATTCAGTGCTTTAAGCAACCGGCATTCTTTGAAAATTTATTCTTTTTAAGTCGTATGGAATATATACTAAACTCAAATAACTGACAACAGATGCGCCTTGCGTTCATCCTCAATTGACTCAGACGCATTCAAGTGATCATGTGCGTAATTTAATAGATGTGGAAAATTAAATGAAAATTTAATTTATTGTGAAAAATTTCTGAATGCGTGTACATACATACATTTATATGTTGCATGTAATTCACTTAATCAGCCGCAACAGACTACTGGGCATTCAACACAGATAGAGAGATAATCAGCGAAGTCTACAGATTTTCTACTCCAATTTGCGGTCTTCATGTATGAGATAATACTGAAGCGATGATTGGGGGAGTGGGAGGAAAATGCATGCCTTGTGATGACGTCCAAGTTCAGAGCAGTTTATAACTAGCGGGAGCTGACTACTTGTGGTCCAACTCGGTATTATCTGTGTCCGTCGTGGCTGCGTGTAAAGAAAAAAAATTAAATTTCTGCGACTAAGTAAGTGTGCATACCCAGCTTATCGGATGTGTTAATTCTACAAATTACTTAAATGCCTTTCTTGAAAGCGAAAGTAATGTGATTTTGTTTTATTTTGTATTCTATGAAGGCTAGTAAATAATGAAAAAATAAAATCTCATTTGCAAAATTTTTTTAATTTTGATTTATGAGTCACAAGCTTCCCGACTTGTGTGTTTAATAAATTTTTGGATGGATCAACAAACTTAATTCTATAAACGAAAACTTATGAGTCAGGTATTAACTGAGCCGATCTTTGAGGTCTGTAACTTATAGTGGAAAACAAACTGATAAGTCGGACTGGAACATTTTCATATCCATGGGAACTGATATTTGAATGAACTGTGAAACATTATATTATTTAATTAAACTTGCAAATGGTCGATGGGCCAGAAAACAGACTCGTCGATTTGGAAGACAGATAAATTAAAAGCGACATAGTAACACATTTACATATAAAAAGCATCATCCAAGTTTAAAGTATGTTGGATTCATTACATCAAGTCTTTTTTATCATTGCTTGCACATTTTTATTGGTTATTAATTATTTTCATCTAAATTAACTAATTAATACCTTTAAAAAAATTAATAACTTCCAAAAAGAAATAATTAAATTGATTATTAGCTATTACTTTCAATTAAATATATTTTTATTTTATTTCTTTATATATTTTATTATTTTAAATTTAATTAATTATTATTTTTTTATTTTTTATTTTTAAATTTTAAGGTAACCGTTTTAAGTATTATAGATTTTACACCTTTATTGTTAAATGATTATTTCTAAAGAAGTTAACTTATTATTTAATTCCTTCTTAATTACCTTCAGTATTAAAAATATTTTATTGCGTTTTAAATAAATTTATTTAATTATATTTCACAGTACAAGACATGATTTGCCAACTCAATTCTGAGAACTGTATGTGAAATTAGACCCAAAAAGAATAATTTCTGCTTCATTCGTTTTGTCTTCTTACCTGCCAAAATATTTTTAATATCGATTTGAAATTAGTACTATCGTATAGGGGAATTTATCACGTTTTAGGCCCTGTTGTTTAACATAGCTCGACAGCCACTAGCCCGATTTAGTTGAAATAAATTTTAAAAATTTTAGAATTACAATTCCCTTAATCTGTTTTTTTATTGTTTTCCTATACAAGCAACAGTTTCCAAGTTAAAAATAAGCGCATGAAGAATCAATTTTTTTTTTTTTTTTTTTTTTTTAAATTCATAAAAAATACAAAACGGTAATAAGTTTCAAGTCTAGTTACTTTTTCGCAAAGTCACATAACCTATGAGCAAAATAAGATAAAGATCATGAAAATCGATGTACGCGTTTCGCTTTTATTCGCAATTGAGTAAATGTATGAATTTCAAAAATTTGCTCGACGTGATAAATTCCCTAATACGATAGTGCTAACTTCAAATCGATATTAAAAATATTTTGGCAGGTAAGAAGACAAAGCGAATGATGCAGGAATTATTCTTTTTGGGTCTAATTTCACATACAGTTCTCAGAATTGAGTTGGCAATCAATGAACTGAAAAATGTTGTACTGTGTTTATTATTTAATTACGTTATGAATAAATAGCAAAAAATAATAATAATGACTAATAGTAGATAGTAGATAGTGGAAATTTAATAAATCATAGAAGTTATAATCGGAAAAAAGAAAAACTAAAATCGATTTTCCAAACAAGCTTAAATATTAGTTGCAAATTGCCCTTAAGAAGAGAGAAACTGATTATATAAAATTGTATATACTCAGTAATGAATCTTAGAAGCCTTTCGAGGGCTAGAAAAGCTATTTTGGTGAACCTAAGCGATCGATTAGGGGTCTTCAGCAAACTTCAAGATTTATTGCAGGTAACAATCGTGCGCCAATAATCCCACGAATTTAACTTATAAGGCTCTTGATAAGATCGTCAATCGTACTGAATACTCCAATGTTACTTAATTCGCTAAGGCTGCGTTCAGACACGACAATTCATAATGCCTATTATTGCCCATTTTGGTTTTTGGCGTTGGTGTTCATACACGGTAATTTCATTAAATGGTTTTGTCAGCTGTGTGTCTCTAAACCATACTGATATGAAATATGAAAGGTTTTCTGACTGTAAAAAGATTGTCATAGTACTCAATGCAGAAAACATTTGAAGTTATCCTATAAATGCCAGCCAACCTCCATTCGTTTTTTTTTTTTTTGCCAACCAATCGTCGTCCTATAAACCCCAAACGAGTATGTTGATAATTTGAATTTTCTAGCCAACCTTAAATCAAATAAATTCCAATTTTATCAAAGTCGAAATTAAAATATATGATTTACCAAAAGTTAACCAGCGCTGCCCGTAATCATTCAAGAATCTTTTTATATGCGCCTTCAGGTCGACGTACATAAGTTTTTCAACTGAGTTTCCTAACTACACAGATGTTTCTCTTTTCGATCCCTTAAAAATATTGAAATTTGTTCGTCCAAGCGCAGGAATATCAAAGCCTTGCGTGATTGACCGTCGGACCCTATTTAGACTTCTCTGAGGCATTTTATTTGCGTTAAAAGCACTAACGTCGTTCACGTAAGATCCGTTGGTACAGTCGATAAAAGTAACAAGTGTACCATCAAACGCCACAAGAGAGGTGAAAGTATATATTCCAGAAACTTCTACACTCCACCTGGAAGTCTCACGTTCTTTACAGATGGCTCGAAACTGAATGGCATAGTAAAAGGAGGGGTATTCTCTCTGGGCCTATCTCTCAACTGTTATTTTCGGCTGCCAGATCACTGTAGTGTTTTCCAGGCTGAGGTTCTAGTCATTACGGAGGCTATAAACTTCGTACAGACCGCTTCCAAAGGCAAGGATATATTCATATTTAGTGATAGCCAAGCGGCAATCAGAGCAGCGAGCTCAGTTTCGTCAATAATTATAAATGATTCAGCAAGAAGGAGTGAGCGTTAAGCTTGTGGTATCACAACGGCCCTCTACTAATGCCTTAAGTGAATGCAGTGACAGCCACTCATACCTACCTACCTACCTATGTCTTCATGAGGGTATTCTGGACCAACCTCTGTCATTGTGTAAAAACCATGTCTTTGTTTATATGTACTGAATCCATTTATTATTGGCCGTTGAGTAACTGTATAGAATTAAAGGTATTTTCAGCGCGATTCCGACCAAGGTAACGAGATGTGGCTGATTCCACGCCGTTTACTCAATTTTCAGTTAAGCGCTTACACGAAGCTAAAAGCGGCGGTTCAGGGCATACGTTTGACAAGTAAGCGCTGAATAGTAGGTTGGTTTGTAGCCAACAGCCGGAAATTTTCAGTTAAGCGCTTACACGAAGCTATAAGCGGCGGTTCAGGGCATACGTCTGACAAGTAAGCGCTGAATAGTAGGTTGGTTTGTAGCCAACAGCCGGAAATTTTAATGAGCCATTGAGCAACGGTCCCTAAGTGTGCGATCAATCAAAATTTATAATCTCTTGAACTTAAAAGCAATGTCTTCGCAAAAAGCAACTCTGAACATAAAACTCATTCAAATCTTACATATGCATTTACATATATTTTCACATACATATTTGTGTCTCAAAACTGCATTGTGGGCCGAATTCCCATTCCCTTCATCCACTTATGCCATGAACACCTCAATCCGGTGAAGTGTAAAAATGGTAAACATTCCCAATGAGACGTGCTTAAATGCAAAAATCCAAAAAACAAAAATATTCACGCATTAAACTCAAGGGTTGCAAACGAGAAGAGTATGTTGCGAAATATTTTTTACGTACAGATCTACATACGTACATACATATGTATGTATGTATGTATTAGTTTACTCAAAACCCCAAATGGGTATATATATTGTTGTTTAACTAGCGATTGCATAAGCTCGTCTTCTACGGAATTGAATTTGAAAATATACGAAAAAATTGATAAGAACCAAAATCAAATAATAGAAGCAAATAATATTAAAATAATATTAATATATAAATTTTTTAAAAGATTTTGTATATGTACGTCGTAAAACTGGCGTAGTAATGATAGACATTGTATATGTACATAAGTATATTCGAGTATTGTTTTTTTTACTTTTCAGTTGTTAAATGCATGCAATCCATTTTCGTGAAAAACCAAATTGTCAAACAAGAAATTATAACTGTTTTTAAGTCACATAAATCTATTTCTGTTTGTTTTTTATAAAACGAGAAAATTATTTTCGCATGTTGAATATTATCCAATTGAATTTTTTTGCAAAAATTTATATTTTTTATCATTGTACTCTATTTCTGTTTTTTTTTGTAGTAAAAGAAAAAAGATCTTATGAAAAAAGGTCAATGTATTTTTTTTGCGAAATTTATATTTTTAATTTTTTGACTTAATAAACATTTTTTGCAAACATTTTGGAGCGATGTTTTTTAGTTAAGTCATTGAAGAAAAATAAAGCATAACTTCGGAGTTTCAGTATATTGGAATTGTTTTGAAATTTTCTTTGACAGTATTTTAAAGAATATAAAAATATGTATGTAGAGAATTTGATTGTGTTATAAAACTCGATTTGTACAGGGTATATCAAGAAATTCACAACCGTCCCAATCACTAAGAATATTATTTAAAAAAAAAGTCTAATATAAAACTAAAATTTTAGCAATCATTATCGAAATTACATATTTTCGACTCAACTCACCTACACATATGTATGTACTCTGTCCATCTACGCAGTGTTTGTCTGTAAATTGAGTCTACACTGAAATTGCTACGTACGCTTCAAAAAGTGGAGCAAGGGAGGCGCGCTCACACTGCTCGTGACGCGTCTGAATGGTTCTCACCACAGCGGGTGGTGTTCGACGTCGTCGACCGATACCGACTGCGTAGCAAATTTGACGTCGTCGCGTCGTTGAACGTTAGCAACAACAATGTAATGTGAGGAAAAGAAATTAAGTGAGAATCTAGCACAGTGTGTTAAAGTGGTGAAAGAATTAATAAAACTAAATAAAATAGAAAATAGCAGCACAAAGTTTAAAAGAGCCTGTAAGAGCTCATTTTTTTCCAATAAACCTCCTAACATAGCCAACTCCGTCAGACATGCTACTGGGAATCATTTCCTGACAGTCCTGCCGTTTATCATTTTTCCTTCTGTTTATAGTTTGCTGACAATGTTGGGTTATATGAATGAAAGTTAAAGCATCGCGTTCCCAATACCCAATAACATATTGGCGTTATCAGCATAAGAGACGACCTATCATTTCCCTGACTTTTTACTTTATTTCAGAAAAGAATTGTTATCGTTTCGTTCTCTGTCAAAATATGACTGAAATCTTTGTTTCTGCTTTGTTCTTTACGAACCTTCCACAGATGTTTTTGTTCTCATTTCATTGTCTGAAAATACTTGCGATAGTATTGATCGCGTTTTGCACTCTTTGGGGAATTCTACAGAAGGCAAGCTACTTTTCGAGTATATCTTTTTCTCTCAATCCATGATTTAAAATATAAAAACCAATATGGTACCTGAAAAAAAAATCAGAAAAAGCCAGTCCACATTTAGCACACAATTTCTACTGTACGACTTCGTAGCGCCAAAAAAGACATTCTCGAGAAGAGGCTATTAGCGTAGTACGCTCTTATGTTGTTATTGTTAATCTATTGATGTAGGAGGCATTGCATACTTAGTTGTTGCTATCGCTGCTGCTGTTGTGTGCAGTGTCGCTAGGTAGGGCAAACGTGGATGTAGAAACGACAGCTGGGTATTCAACAGCAAATCGCTAGGTTTGGTCGAGAGTACACAACATACATATATATTTCATTGGTGAGTTGTTAACTGAACATATGAGCTATCAAAAGCTGTTACATTCGCTGCTGCTACTGCCGCAGTCGCTGTCACTGTCAACGTCAAAGTCACCACCTCTGCCGTAATCGCTATTCTCGTATACAGTGTATGAACTCGTGTGGTGAGTTATAGTATGTGTATTTATGTGGGTTCTTATGCTCCCAATAAACACCACTCGACAAAACGTCACAGCAACAACAGCGATAGCAACAGAGTTGCTGGCCTCTGCTGATTTGGTCTTTACAACTAGCTGTGCTGTTGTCTGCATTTCGGTCAACAGGTCTCATTCTCGCCTGTCAGATATTGGCTATCAACATTATCATATGTTCATGTACTATGTACTATACATTTAGTCTCAGTCAGTGAGGGAGCTCGCACTCAGTTATCGCATTTCATTGGAGCTGTTCAGTTCACTGCTGTTTAGCTTAGCCATTCCCAAAGTCTTCGGGGTCTACGCTGTGTGTTCGATTGTGAATGCGGCGTTTGTGCACGCGTTTTAATCTATGTAAAAAAAACCGAATACAAAATACTTACAGACGACCAAGGCGGAAGAGTGTGACCGAGACGTTTGCAGTAGCACTGAGCAGCGTTGAGTTTAAAACAAATTCGAAACGATTCCGCTGTAATACCTTACGGTCGGCCAGTAGTTCAGTCAGTGATCTTTGTCGTTTGGCGTTAGACGTACGCGCGGAAGCTCGAGCACACGCAAATAGAGTAAATCATAAGTAAATAAATCTTACAACGAATTTAGATTTTTCAACAACACCAATAACAAAGACAAACCAATAATAACAACAAATACCAGAACGAACATAAAAATCATATTTATAGGTATTTCATTGTCGGGATACACATTTGATTTTTGTAATTTTTTGCCGCAATAACCGTGAAATAGAAAAGTAAATAAGCTAAAAATAAATTTTCGAAATAAGATATACAAAAATTTGTTATATAAAAATAAAACTTAAAAACACAAAAGACGAGTAAAAATTTTGTTTGAGTGTTTGCTTTGTAAAAGCGCCAAAGAAGTGTGAGAGTGTCGATATTTTTGTTGGCTTCGCTTGTGTATAATTTTTTGTGTTTTCATATGCCCATGGTTTTATTGCTCTATTTCTTTCCATTTTTTTTTATATTCGAGTTTATTTTGCTTGCATTTTTATATGCGAGTATATGTACATAAAAACAGTTGGCAGAAGTAAGAATAAAAACAGACTAGTGAAAGGTGCAAAATTGGATGTGCTGTGAAAATAATGAAATGGAAAATACTTTAAATATTTTAAAATATAAATTTTATATTTGCACAAAAATGCATTTATGCATATGAGAAACTGAAGCAAAGATAAACTATATACACAAGTACCTATAGGAATACCTACATATAAACGTATGTACGTATATAGATATGTACTTTTTAATGGTGTACTGAATGTGAACGGAATACGGAATTTTCTTTCTAAGCTACATAAATGAGAAAGAGTAAAATTCAAAAAGATTCTTTGAAAATTTGTAAAACAATAAAATAAAAATTCTAAATAACGTTTAGGTCATTCATAATGATTATATAGCAAAATTATTTACTCGTATAATTCGCACACTTAAACGTAGAAATTTATTTCGGAGTAAAAAAATAAAAATCCATTTATATACTTGTTTATATTTGTAGATATATTTGCAATTACATCAACAATAAATAAAGCCACATTATCACATCGTCTAAAGAATTTGTTTACAAATTTATTCAGAAATTTCACTTATCAAACAATATAAGTATTATAAAAAAAAAGAAATTAGTTTAAATAAATTTTATTAGGAACTTGAATTTATTAAAAATGCAAATATTTATAGAAAACAGACAAAAAGTGTTAAAAATTCAAATTTAAAAAACAAAAATCAGTCTCTTCAACTTTAGGAATTTATATTTGTTCTAATATGAATGAGTTTTGAAATTTATTTGCCAAACTTGAAAAAAGTTCACAAATAAATTAAATGTGTTAAACGCTTTAATTAATAAATGTACCAAAATTTTACGTTTATTAATAAGAAAAATATTTGTGAAAAATTTGTGTTTAATAACTTAAAAATTAAAACAAAATATTTTGTTATTTTACTTCAAATGTATTATAACTTGTAATCGAAAAATTAAAAACAAATCAAATTCAATGTATTTTAATTGTTTAAAAAATTTATAAAATACAAAATTTTTCTTTTTAAACTAGTTCAATTTCCTGAAACTACAAATTGAAATAAACTTCAAAAATAAGGATATTTCATTAAAAATTATAGATACAAAATTCGTTTACACTTTTGCTGAAAAAAATTTACTTTATATTATGTAAGCAAAAAAAATGTTTATTAAAAAGTTTTGCAATATCTAATTATATTTACAAATTTTAGGTTACATACAGTCGTGTGCAATTCAATAGTAGTGGTTCATTTGATGTTTTTAAATTGAAAGATGTTCCTTTTTAACAAAAGTTACAGAAAACTAAGGTACAAACTTAGTACAAAATTTATGATAATTAACCAAATATTGATCGAAATTTTAAACACTTACATTTTTGAATTTAATTTTTTTTAATACGCCACGAAATTGTTTATTTTTGTTTTTCAAACTTTTTTTATAGATTATTTAATAATTTTCTGACATATTTAAGGGAAGGTATGAAATGTGTTTAAAATGTTATTATCAAAATAAAAAACTGCAAAGTGAAAATGCTATAAAACTGTAAACACAAATTAAATTTTCGATAAAAGCTTTCTTGTTGATTGATAATTTTTTCCACAAGGTTCCTAAATGTACATATCAGCTTAGATTTAATTTATAACCCAACGGAAACCCACTTTCCCGCCCAACCGACACGAGGAACTCAATCCGCATAACGTACGGATGTTTTTTATATATACAAGCAATAAATATCATAATTAAATAGTTTGCATTTGCAACGGAATTACAAATTTAATTTATTTTAAAATTAAATCCGATTCGAACTAAACTATAAAAGCTATAATTTGAAAAGTACATTGAAAGTTAAAAAAAAAATGTGGTTTCAATGAGTTTAACGCTTTATTACACATTTTTTGTTATATGTTGTCAGCAAAGCTTTTATATCTCAATTTCTTCTTTTTATACATTTTTTTGAAAACGAAAAATCACGTAAATCTCAATATTATACATTTGTTCATACTTATTCGTATTTGGCAAGAAAAACCTAGAGCAATACAAAATGTTAAGCTTCACCATAGTATATCAAAATTATTTATTATGAAATTTTCGTCAACTTACTTGGTTACACCTCCGACTTTCTAAATTCCCACCATATTAAAGCGTGAAAACGACGAGTGTCCCATTCCACTTTCATTATTGTTTATTTTTTTTTTTCTTTATTATTCATTCACCACCTACAATTTTTTTAAATTTTGTTGTGACAAATTCTGATACATCCTTTTTGCTATACGAAATCGCTACATCAGGCAACAACAACCCAAACTACCCGGTTTAATCGTTTTGAGCTTCTCACCTCACCGTTGCTACGAGTTTGTCGGTCAGCCAGTCAGTCAGTTAAATTAACGCGCGCATACAAAAATGTCGACAAAGAAGAATGGTTTATCCATAACCTCGACTGAATTCCAATTTCCTCAACCCAAGGAGAAGCAGACATGTTTGCAAGTAATCTACAATAGAAACACTGGTGCCTATTTCGGACGCACACCCAAAAATTGGGGTGAGTAAATATTTGAGTGAACATTTGTGTGCATACATTAACTTAAATATTATTATTCTTTCACTTAAAATAAAAGTTTTTGAAATGGGAGAAAATTTAAAAGATGTTATGGTTAATTATATCAGTAACAAATACAATTTTTAATTCTTAAATTAAAAAACAAATAGAACGAGTAATATTAATATATATTTTATTATTTTTTCACTAAAAATAAATATTGGTTAAATGTAAAACAAAAAATTGAATAATTTATCGATAAGTACACCAGCACAGTATATAAGTTCAGATTACAGTAAGGAATAGTTAAATCTAATAAAACTGCGCAGAATTTTATTTCCACATCAAAAAACAGGTAGAACAATTTCAGAAAAATCAAATTATTTATGGTTTCGCGACATATTCTTTAGAAATAGTTTAAGCAGTTAGAAAAAATCCTAATTTTTTTATTAGTTTTTCTCTGATAAGGGTCTGGAAATAACCGAACGCCTACGAATTAATTTTTATTTGGCAACTTTTTCAGTAATCTCCTATTTTCATTTGACACGTTAACGGATCCTTACCCCGATAAGAACTCTTCATAAAAATTTCTGTAGCTAAAAATTTGTTTTTATTCCGTATGTTACATAGCTATACCTTGGATATCTGATATTTTGTGATTTTACTCCACCCAAGAATATACATATGTATGTATGTATATCGAAACCATTTTTATTAAGCCGAGCTTATCAAAAGTTCAATGCTGTAAATTCCCCTTAAACACAGACAGCAGAACGTTTAAGAGTAGAACTATTAAAATTTGTGCTGACTCTAATCGACGTTCTTCGGATTTTTTAAATTTCTCCCTAGAATGATTTTCATTTGATTAACACCTCTACACGGCGTTCGTTATAATATCGGTATTATATTTTTTTACTTCACTAAACATCGACTCAGAAGTGGCAAGTACAGACTAATATTTTTAGATCCAAATATTTTCTGTGATTTTCAATTTCAGCATCAAATTTATGTAATCCTTGTCAATATTAGTTTAGTGAATAACACTGAAGGTGACAATATTGGTTACTCTATAAACCAAATTCAACAACTGATAAAGCAAACTCATTCCATATAACTTCAAAAGCCATTTAGCAAAGCGATGATTGTAGAATAGCGATTGTATTTGATCTAGAAATGTAATACTAAAAATTTATGATAGTAAATAATTGCAGCCAGGTTTGTTATCACACATTCAGAGAGTCAAAAAGGGCACAATTAAATATAGTTAAGTACCTGCGGACTGATAAGACAATATAGCAAATATACACAGGGTATACTTAATTTCCATTTACGCTAATTAAAAATTGTGAATAGAAAATTAGATAAACTAACTATTTAAGTTGACAAAAGCGTAAACTAATGACAGAATGGCAAATAAATGACTTAGTACTTAGGTGTATTGTCATTTTCTTACGCTTTTCAATGCATCTAAAAAATATATAGTATATGAGTATAAAATAGTATATTAGTGGTATTCCCAGTTATATGTTTAAATAAGTAAATGACGACACGTTGTAGTGAAATTATAAACAAATAAATGTAGGCGGACGGATACCTACACACATACATTCTAACTGCAAATATAATTATTTCTTTACGTAAATATGAGCTATAGTATCTTCAGTTAGAGTGCTGGTAAGAATTAAAAAAAACGGAGATAAGAGCAATTTGAGGATAAGAGAAATTAACTGATCTTATGTGTGCATATTTGACAATGTAGATGCCCTGTAGGAAGTCGTGTTAATGGAATTTACAGTCGAAAGAGATGGCCTGCCCTGTAGCCAAATTAAATGGGGGGTGGTTTGTTTAATTCAATTGAATTATGGTAATAGGTAGATTAATCAAGGAATTTTTTATCAGACTAAGTTTTTTTTGCTACTACTATGTTTTATTTACAATAATAATGTTAACGATCCGAAGATATGTACACATTTGTAGCGATCATGGTAGATCGCCTTTTTATGCAACGATGCACAAAAGAGAAGTCTAGCTCTTGGTTTCTGATGTATATGCTACTTTAGAACCGAATTCACCGGAATGATGTTAAGTTACAAAATCAAAAAAGGCTACCAAATTCCACTTTTTAAAGGAAAATATTAACAGAAGAATCGTTTTAAAAATAACACAGAAACGCTAAATTTAAAAGTGTTAAAATCTGGGGTCGAAAAATCCGCACCAATCCCAAGCTGTTCCATAAGTAGTTCCGAAAAAGTCCTGCACTAACCCAAAACTGTTGCCGAAATAATTCCGAACTGATCTTAAACTGGTCTCGAACTAGTCTTGATTTGGACCTAAACGAGTCCTGAACTGGCCCCGAACTAGTTTCGAAATGCTAAATATAACAAAATCCCTGAACGAGTCCCGAGCATCCAAGTAGCATCCTTCAAGATTTAAACATTTTTTTCTCACTTATAATTATTATCAAGAGATTTATGCACATATAATTCTAACAAAAATTTGATTGACTTTTTTCAACTCCCCCATGAAATCATTGTAATTAAGTGTTCTTTTTTACCACAAAATGCATATATGTATTTCTGTGATTTTTGTTTTGGGATAGCAGTCGATAAGATTAAGCCGACTGGCCTAAGCTCAATCGTAGCCTCGAAAAACTTCAAACAATCGCAGATTTAAAGATACGAGTTTTCTGTTTTTGCAGTTAGGAAAAGGAAATTCCGTTACTACACAATTTTGAGAAGATATCAAATAATTTATATTCTGACAATACGCTTTAAATATTTAATAAAATATTAATTTCCAATATTAGTTGCATAGCCAGCTTCCGTCTGGGTGTATTATCACAAATACGAGTACATACACACCCATCTATGTACATACATATGTAAGTGTAAATGTGCAAATGTATGTATGTATACGAGCATCATTTGTTTCGTGTGAAATCAGCTAATAGATTTACAAGTGAACTAATTAATTCAGTGTGTACAAAAATTCACAGCAATCTCATATTTTACGAAGATAGCAACAACTTAAAATTTCTATAATTTTCCGCAGTACTCGTAGAAGCAAATAAAAAAGGGTATACAGGGTTAGGGAAATGTAAGGGAAAGAAACAAAGAATATACAAAAATGCAATGCAAATACTTAACAATAAAACAAATAAATCTAGAACAATTATCAATACAGCCGCAGTGGAGTACCAACGCCTGCGACTCCCCTCTGCGCACTTCTGTCCCTTCAGCCACAACCACAATTTAAACCGCTACCGCTGCCTTGTCATATATGTACGTATGTACATATATAAATAAATATGTACTTGTGTGTATGTATTTACGTTTGTGGTGAAAGCAAAAAAAAAAAAGTGACAAGCCGAGCGAAAAATATCAAAAATGCTGATAAGCTAATTGTTACGCGCACAAAGCGACAAAAGGGCCTAATAGCTCGCATGCACACACCGTTGATAGATGGATGAAATGATGGATTGTTGGACGTGAAGTGCATGAGTATACTATGAATGTTTGAGGAAGTATTTACATAAATGCTTCAGCGCAGTTAGATTAGATGACTGCATGAGTAGTAGTAACTGGAGCGGCTGGGAACCACATGTTGAGGGATTACTGTCGATTGATAAAAGAACTCATTGAGTGTGAGCAGCAAATGCGGAAAATAAGAGTCGCATTAATTGTAGGCAGCATTAGAAATACTCCCATTCATACATACCCACATACATACATTGCAGCGTCTATGAATCACTGAGTCGTCAAGTTGTCAGGTTAGCATGGGCTGGCCGGCCTTTGCTTTTTATCACTATAATAATAAAAAAATAAAAAATGTGTAGAAAAATGAAGTACGAGACGCCGGTGATATGAGCGCCTTAAATCCACTTGACCAGTCATTCAATGCGGGCGTAGAAAACAAAAATGAAGAATGGCAAAGCAGTCAACGAGCATTGTCGTGGCATTTCCACGTACAACACGCAATGTAGGCATGTGTGCATAAACGACTGCTCATGGACACAAGTCACAAGGTGTTGTCATTGGAAAAGATAGACCTACATATGTTTATGTGTGCATGCTAGATAAATGACCTAGGTAAAGTTATCTTCATGAAGAATTATCGACTTCCCGCAGGCGAACGACTTTTCCGTTGAGTATTTGCCTAGAATTTGCATTCCGTTGATGAATTATTTTAAATTACAAAAAAAAAAAATTTATGTAGCAGAGTATTAAAGCTTGAACTTTAAAAAAACAATACGTGCGCTTTATTTAGAAAAGTTTAAATTGAGAAACGTTGAACGAGAAACACCAAATGCCCCAAAGTTATGCTTAGTTATTCTTTTTTGTTATCGCTACTGGGGACAATAGATGCTACATCTCTAGCACATAGTCTAGTCACCACTTGAACTCTAAAACCTTTAATTTCTCATTCAAGTGTTTCTAGAAATATACTACGCTAACTGGTATACCCTATCCCATAGTCTTCTGTTAGTTCGTATTTTCAAATGTTGCAAATATTTTTTTATTTTTGACCGCTCGTGAACATCTTCGGAACGGCATCCTCAGAACGAAAGCTATCGGTTGAGTTGCGGAAGTACGCGTATTTATCAGATATCCCATGATAATATCTCCTGCTTCTTATATGACAATGCAAACATATGTAAGTCGGTTTAGGCTGAGACCAAAAAATTTCGCCATTTGTCTCTCTCCTTTACGAGGTTACGTTAGTTACTCCTATTAAGAAGAAAGCAACTGCTGCACTTGTTTTTCCCTGGATTTCGTTGCTCAACCATAGGTGCCGAGTCGAAATATTTTTTCATCTAAGCATTGCCATCGCAATTTTTGAATTTTTTTTCGCGATACTATGTTCATATCTGTACAAAGCTCTTGAAATTTATTATACCATCTTCCGCAGTACCCGTCGCTCACGTGTACCAGTCGATAAATCTATTAAAGCAATCCTCTCGAAAAACTCAGAGCCGACTTATTCCGGATCAACATCATCCATGTTTCAAGACCATAAATGTTAGAGGACGAGCACAATGAGGCAAATCGAGGGCGAGATTTTTGTCTACTAAGATCACAGCCGCATCCATTGATAAGAGTAATATTTCCTTTGTTATCTAGGCTGACATGATTGACGGAGCTTATGATGGATCCTAGGTATGAAAAACCCTCAATAGGTGCGATTTGAAGAATGATAATACCGCGATAAAAAGTGCAAACAGTAGGATTATATTTCTTATTGATTAACTTTTGGCATGTATTCTTCAAACAAAATTGTGGTTAACAGCGACTCTTCGTCAACTGCTGTTAACAGCTCAGCTGGAAAACCGTAGGTCTCGATGTCTTTGTTGTCCTTAAGCAGCCTGACCGCTCTTTTCACATCATCAGTGGAGGTTTGCGAAGTCCATCTCTAAGGTATTTTCTCCTATTTATCAAACTCGTCACCAAGAGCTTTGGGAACCATTTCTTCAATATCTCTAGTCTGCTCTGATTTTTAGGCTTCCTTCCTCACCTTGAATCCACTCAATTGTTGGCCTATTCTCCGATATAGCCGCATTCCTGGTTGCGACCATTTCAAGCTTTTCGTACCAAGGCCTTTCTGTCGCTCGTTTCTTTTTTAGAAAATATGTCTCCCTTATCTTCCCCGGTATCGTTGGAAAATGAATAAGTTCGTTAAACTTAAGATACACGGGTGTGAAAAGAAAGATTTTTGCGAGAGCTTTAATTTTATCATTAGTAAAATTTTTAAGGTCTATAAAGAGGGTCTAACACGGTTAACAAATGTATAATTTATTTAATAATGCAAATGAAAGTTTACAATAAAAGTATCAGCTCGAATGTTTTTGAAGATGATTTATTTATAAATTTTATATAGTAGAAATATTTACAACTTATTTATAAATTCCAACACGACTTAGTTATTCCTAAAATTGAATAATGTTCAAAGGCGGTGGAAGAGTTTAATTCAACACTATTTTTGAGAGAAGAGGATTGCAATTTTATACTCATGTTTGCAATTTATTTTGGTCTTTTTATTCGTCAACGACTTCCTTCATATCGTATCGTTTCCCCTAAAAGTTTCCGTGTTTATGTACATAAAAATTGTGACATGTATCATTGTCTATGCGGTTTCGAAATTAGGGCAGTGTCCTCATATAGTTTACCTAATTTCTGTGCATGTGTACAAACGAGTACAATATGTAATTTATGAAAGCATACATGCAAAAATACAAATGTTGCCAGACCGACGTTGGTGTGGGTCAGTGGGTGGCTGGCGAGGCAACCAAAAATAAATTTTCGCTAAAAAACACTACTTTTCATATGCAAGCCAGAGAATAAAATTCAGTTGAAATGTTGCAATGGCTATTGCATACACTGTTGCTACAGCTGTTACTGTCGCTGTTACCTCTGCAACTGTTGCTAGTAGCTGTTAATGTTTTGCTGTGACGTTTGTCATTCCTGTTGAATGAAAACTGCTGTAGACATGCGCCAAAAGGTTAACAACCCTTTGCAACGCATTGACGGGACTGTACGAAGTTTACCTACATATCCTTATTGACTGCAAATATATATGTACACTCACCCACACACGCATATGTAGGTTTGTAAATATATATTTCTACACACGCGCGCATAGCGTCTGTGTGCTTTAGTTTCTGTGAGAGCTTTGATACGTGATGTACAAGTGTTTGTGCAATACTATATAGTTCAGTTGCAGGATGCAAACTTAAAAATATTTTTACTACGCCAAGCGATTGGTATATGTACATAGTGCAACAGTGCTGTCAAGTTGTAGCAATACGTGCTTTCATTTGTACACATGCCTATATGTATGTATGTATGTTTGCAATTGCGACACAATGGGAGAACGAGCGCACTATTGTGCAGGATATTTTTGCAAGGATTTACGTTTGTGTGGTTCATAGTTAGGTTTAAATATATGGTACATACTCATACACTTACATCTACATACATACATAAATACATATATACATACATATGTATGTATGTGCATTCTGTGAATTTAATGGAAGTAGTGAAAGTGTAAATACAACCAATGTCGCCATACCCGCCGCAACGCCTTGTCACTGTTGCAGCAACAACACTTTGCCTTGAATGGTAAATAAATATTCATGTCAATGCATTAACCGTTTGTTGGGCAAAGCAAACTAGAAATTTTGCTCTAGTTCGCGTCGATGATGGCAAGGAAGTTTGGGTTGGGTTGGGTCAGCGTAGTCGTGCTGAGTAAATATGATCGCTGATTAGTGGCCATTAGTGCGAGGACATGTGGAACAGTTGATGACTGTGAATGATGTTTTAGTGACTTTGATTTGTTTATGTAGATTTACAATATAGATTGGATTACACGCGTATAAATGAAGTGCTAAAGTAAATTCGAATTATGACTTCATATGTTGACAAAGTAATCGATGGGGAATTTTCAACTGCACCAACTAAGTATGATAATTGTTAATAATAATGGAGTCAAAATCTGAAAGAGCGTTCATAAATAACCGCGACAAAAATTTATTTTAGCAAAATTTTACATATGGAGTGAAAATACTTTATTAAAGCAAAATTTTGATAGATTTTTACAATTTGGATAAGCTCTTTGGCATCCCTTTCTGTATTTTGTTTTCAACAAAAAAATTCTGTATTTACCTTAAACAATTTTTTTGATTAAAGTTTTTATGTTATAAACAAAAAACATATTTTGGAAAAATTGCATGTTTTTGGAGTTGGCAGATTTCCGTTTCAATCATTTACATTATGAATACAAGATTGGAACTGAACCAAATTAATGTACGAGTATGTTCCACTTTTCAGATAAAGCGATATATGTTCGCTATAAAGAAGAAGAAAAAATCTTCAAATTGACGAGAGATGACGAAAATTCGTTCCAAAACCAATCGATAATATTTGCCTTTTTTTGGTGTGGGCTAAAAATATATATAAGCTTTCAAAACTTGCAAAAAATTAAGAAAAGCTTGAAAACTATTAGCAAAAAATATTAAAAGATTGAATATATTTAGAAAAAAAATTATTTAGGTTAATTATACGATGCTTAAAAAAAATCCAAAAAATAAATATTAAAACAAAAAATGTGTTCAGAACTTCTTTAAAATGTTTCAATAATATTTTTTTTAATTCGTATAAACATCAAAATTGTATGTTAGAATTTTTTACATAATCTTTTCTATCATAAATATAACGCTTTGAGGCTTTTGAATGCGTAAATATTTTAAATTTTTTTAATATTAGTTTAACCAAGTGCATTTTAAAGTTGCCGAAAATGTAAATTTAAAAGAAGCAACAGAACATCATGATTTTTTTTAGTTTATTATGTCAAATGCAGTAGAGCCACATAAATATTCAACAACATCTAAAATGTTTGATCAAATTTTTAAAACAATATCCCAAGGCAATTAAACAAATATTTTAAAGTTTTTCATCAGCATATTTTTCATTATACAATTTTACAAAGAAATTTCAAAAAAACCAACATAATTTAAAAATTGTGTATACCATTTTTTAAATTTTTTGTATACCGATATTTACTTTTTGTTATTTTAAAGCCTTTTAATTTTAGTTTAATAAAATATAAGATATCCCGAAATAATAATTAAAAAAACCATCGAAGCCAGATTTAATTGAACCAGTTTCATTATACCAATCGTTAAAAATCTCATATATTTTTATCAGAATTTTTATAAAGGGAAATTGAAAAATTTGCTATGAGCATCCTTTTTAATTTTTTACAAGATATTTAAATTGTCGTTATCAGAATTTGTATAAAGAAATTCAATTAAATAAAAAATAAAAATTCAAAGATGTAAAACCCTTTGCAAATTCAAATTTTGTTTGTAATTGTTACTAAGTAAAATATTTCAAATTAATTTCTTTTGTTATGAATTTGGCTATACATTTTTTCAAGGAATGAATTTTAAAACTCGTTTAAATTATGTAGTTTTTCAGTAAGTAAAATAGCCTGATGTGATCTAAATATTCACTTAAAATACGGAAGAGAAAATTTTAAGAAAAACATGGAAGAAGTCGATACTGACTTCAGATAAGAGATCTGCTAGTTCCAAAATCAGGCTTTACCAATTAATTTAAAGAGTGTAAGCTCAATTTGGAACAGATCACGCTAACTCGAAATCTCGAAGAGACTCGAATTCGTTTTTTTAAGAAGGCTTTCACTCATAACTATTTACAAACATTGATAAGTGACGCATTCGAAACAACATTAACCACTCATTCAAATCCAAAAGAAAGACACGCATTGGCCGAATGTTTGATACACAAAAACCAAAACTATTGAACAGCCAAAAGCTTTAGCCTTCAAAAATTTGTTGTAAATCAATTATTTGTTGGTTACACTGCCCTATATATGTCATTATACATATATACATATATATATGTACGTACCGGCATTGCACCTAAGGGTTAAGTGCACGCTGAGGCCGCATGCACAGTAGCGACCCCATTCATGATTCTCATTTACCACTTGCTTTTTACTACACGAAGAACACAGCGCTGAGCGTGTCAAGGATATGTTGGCGTGGCGTGGCATGGCATGGAATGCTTTGCTTTGGTTTCTGATGCATCGTGCACGCGTCCGGCGAGTGTTCGGTGCAATGAACGCGAATGAAAACATATAGTAGAAACTTTTTTGCAGCATCACAGATGCGCATTAATATATACATACATATGAACATTTATATATTTGTTTATGTAAATAATATATATGTATGTATGCTATCCCATTTAGAGTCTTTTGAACTCGGTAAAAAACAAGGAATAGGAAAATTTTGTGAGGGCTTAACGGCATCATTTGTGTGATGTTAGAAGGCGGCCAAGTGGCGCTGTCATAAAATAGGCAACAACAAGTGCTTTTAAAGATAAACATGGATTAAGAGTAGTGTGGAATGAGAATTATGACAAAACAGTTGGTTTTAAAAACACTGTAAAATTTTAGAAGCATCAAACTATCATTGTATTTATTGAACGACAAATGGCATAGCGGAATTTTTTTTTTAAATATCATTTAATCTAATTTCTTAAATTTTATACAAAATTTAAAATAATTTAGTACAATATCATCAAAATTTTGGAACTTCAAACAATTTAACTTTTTTTGAGTTTTGTACAATCGGAATATGTATTTCTCTTTTAATTAATATAAATTTGTTTTCAAATAAAATTACTATAAAGTTTTTTTTCTAAAATAATTTAAGAAAATTTCGTCCAAATTGCGGAATTTAAAAAACTACGATTTTTTGCGTTTTCTGCAATTTGCAAAATTTATTATTTTTTTTCGTATTTTTATAATTTTATTGAGCTCAAGGCCAGTTTATGGAAGATTTGTTTGTGAAAAAACAACAACAGCTTTCAATGAATGAAGTTATAGTACTATTTCGGGAATCACCACATTTCCCCATCAGACTTCTTTTTGATTATTAAATTAAATTATTATAAGGAAGATGAAATAAACACAACAGCCAACTCGGCTCAAAAGGAAGTCTGATGAGTAAATGTGGTGATTTCCGAAATAGTACTATAACTTCAACCATTGAAAGCTGTTGTTGTTTTTTCACAAACAAATCTTCCATAAACTGGCCTTGAGCTCAATAAAATTATAAAAATACTAACATTTACTAGGCCAACAGAAAAATGAACATTATTTTTTTTCTATTTAATTAAAAATTGTTTTGTAATAAAATATAAGTAATTTTTTAATAAAAACCATAGAATCAAATTTCTTAAAATCTATACAAAATGTAAAATATTTGAACAAAAATTCATAAAAATTTTGTATTTAAAAAATTTTAAATTTTTTTGAATTTGTATTTTTTTACAATTTGAACACTTAATTATTCTTGCAAATAATATAAACTTTTTACAAAGTCAATACAACCCATTAAATACCATTGCTTAAACGTTATACAAAATTTAAAATGATAAAACAAAATTGCATCAAAGTTTCGAACTTTAAAAATATACCATTTATTTTGAGAAATCATTTAAGCACCATTTGAAGATTTTTCTTCTTCTTTTATTTAAATATTTTTTAATTTTATTTTACAAATAAAATGCAGCTCAATTTTTAACAAAACCATAAAATTCCTTTTTCTTAAAGTTATATAAATTTAAAATGATAAAACAAAATTTCATAAAAATTTCGAACTTTAAAAATAAAACAATTTTTTTGGGAAAAGCATTTTTTTACAATTTGGAGATTTTATTCTTCTTTAATTCAAGTTATTTTTATTTTTTTTTTTAAATATAATGCAGCTGAATTTCTAACAAAAACCATAAAATCCAAATTTTTAAAAATTCTACCAAATGTAAAATAATTAAATCAAATATCAAATATTAAAAATTAAGTAAATCGAAAATAAATAGTCCAAACCAGGCCAATTTGTGGTTGCGGGTATCTGCTAAACAAAAACTACGGATATGCTGCTCTTGAAATAAAGAAGAAGAATATATGACAACCTAACATTACGCACGAAAAGTAAAAATAGATATTTGTAATTAATTTTTCCATAAGCTCTTTAAACGCAAATTGGGAACACAGGCATATACATATATACACACGCATTTTTGTGTGTGTGTGTTTATTTTTTTCGATCATTTATGATTCTGAAAAGAACAAGACACTGCCAAAAGTGTCTGTCCATTGAACTTAGCAACAATTTTGGAAATGTGCCGATTTCATAAATATAAAAAGTGCCTACTTTTGACGTACGCAAAATATCGAAGAGAAAATTGGCACAAAATTTATTCAAGCAACCATTACAGAAGATAGAAACCATGCATTTCATTTTTATTTATGAAATTTTATTATTGAAATTGGCGTCTACAAATACGAACACAATAAAGGCTGTGTTGTGTTGAATGAATAATTTGTTTTTACAAGTTTTGGTTTTTTTCCTTCAAATCTGTATTTCAACTTTAGAAGAAAATTTTAAAAAATTACTAAAAATTATTAAAATATTTGTTTTTATTTATTTATTTTTCATGTTTTATAGTCCGAAGTATAAAATTCATGTGGCTACAAAATTTCTTTCATATTTGAAAATTTTTAGACTGCCTTGCTGTATATTTTCTTCCATAAAAAGTTTATATCGAAAAAAGTTGCCAGGGCCGTCAGCTACAAAAATTAACAAAAATCAACGCAATTCATAGACGAATAAAACTTGCACTTTAAACTACTAAAATTTAATTGGCCTTAAAATTGTGTATGCAGTCCAAGATACATTTTCATTAATGTTTCTAATTAGTACTCACCTTTTAGATCAGAAAAAAAATTTTTTTTAATATAAATATTTCTGGGAATAGTGAACGCTTTTTATAAGTTTTAAGCACAATTTGGTCCGAAGAGTACATTCCAGAAGATTGGAACATTAGTGTCCTTGAGGAACCTTTGCCCAATCCATAAGAAGGGTGATCCCGCTGTTTGCGCCAACTACCGTGGGTAAGCTTTCTAAATATCGCATACAAGGTCCTATCGACGATACTGTGTAAACAACTGAAACCGTATATGAACCAGCTGATTGGACCATAGCAGTGTGGCTTCAGGCATGGTAAATCCACCATTGATCAGATATTCACAGCACGTCATATCCTGACCCTAGATAAACCATCTATTTGTCGATTTTAAAGCCGCTTTTGACAGCAAGCGTAAAAGCTGCCTGTACGACGCCATAGCTAAATTTGAAATCCCTGCTAAACTAATACGGCTATGTAGAGTGACGTTGAGCACAACTTTTAGCTCGGTCAAAGTTGAAAAAGACCTCTCCCAGTCGGTCTAGACCAAACAAGGTCTCGGATGATATTGACATCGTTGGAACTTAACAACAGGGCCGTCAGTGCAGTATTTTCCAGTTAAGAGAAGGAAGTAAGAGAGGTCGATATTGCAGTGAACGAGGACAAAACAAAGTACATTGTGGCAACAAACAAAAAATCTTGGCGTGTTGGGACCCACCTCACTGTTGGCAGTTACAACTTTGAAGTAGTCAAGAATTTTGTATATCTTGGATCCAGCATTAATACCACCAATATTGTCAGCCTCAAAATCGAGCGAAGAAAACTTTTGCCTGCAGATGCTACTTTGTACTCGGTACGCAATTGAAAAGCGGAGCCCTTTCTCGACGAACAAAAATCTTGCTCTGCAAATCTCTCATCATGCCCGTTATTTTATATAGCGCAGAAACATGCATGATGCTGAACAGCGATCATAAGGCTTTGGGGTCTTTCGAGAGAAATGTTCTTCGTAAAATTTATGGTTCTGTTTGCGTTTTTTTAGGGTTAACTCGCATTTTAGGAAATGAAAATGCGCTTCGTAAGTTCCTTGAAGATTATTAGATTACTTTTTGTTGGTGATCAGGAGAGTTTAAAGATATATGTACTTCTTTAATTAAAATATTTGCAAAATAGAGAATTTAGTTTGGCTTTAATTGTTTTCTTTCTATATTTCGCTGATATTCATCTGCCTTTATTTGATGCTCCTATGTTTATATCATAAACTTATAAAAATTTTTTGCGCTGGAACTTTGAGGTTTTTTCAAAGAAAATCTGATGTACTAGTGAAAAGCTAACAACGAATATCTATTTGCTGAGCACTTAGAGACATATTTAGCTGTCCATTATGAAAGCCCTATCGAGAGAGTGTCAAAAGGCGAACTATTGCTCTAGTCATGGCTCCCGCTATTTCGTGACACTGACCAACTGAACCAACTGTTATCCGAAATAACGACTTGCATGTCCAAACAACATAAGCGCTATCACAATAATCAGCATATCTCGCAGTATTTGGCTGATTCCTCAAGCACGTTCTGAATTTTTCTAATGGGAAACTGCTTAGTCCTAAATCGACAAAAAAAAAATATTACTATTTTCTTGTATTTTAAGTTTATTTAACATAATTAGCACAATTTGTATACATACATTTAGCGCAGTCTAACGCTACATATTTGTTTACTTCTGTAAATCTTCTAAGTTATTTTACTTAAACAAACTGCATGTGTACGCACATTTGACTACATAAACACCAATTATGATCACATATTTAATTTGAAATAAATGCAAAATTGCCATCAAAACTAAGCCAAATGCCTTATGCGAATGCAAACATTTGTTCTTCTTTTTTATTCGCATTTAATTTGCGGTGCCGCTCTATTTAAAAAGCTTCACGCCAATCGCTTGCCGATCTATTGTTCGATCAAATCGCCGCGATCGATTTTCGCTCTTTCGCAACCAGCAGACAGACACCGTCCCCCCCCCCCCGGCCAAAACACACACGCACTGATTTGTTACACCTTCAATTAAATTCACACAAAATTGCTATAATTGAAACTAACGATTAGGAATAATGTGTGGTGTTCTTTTTTTGTTTTTGTTTGGGGTGGTTTGGGGGTTGCGGTTGAATAATTCCAAAGTCAATATTTGTGTAAGTATTTATGTAGATAAAAGCAACTAACTACTTGCAGACATACAAATAAACAAAACTAAATACACACACATACACGCACGTACCTATTGGTAAATTGGATTGGGGGGCGAAAAATCGCATGGAGAAAAAACAAAGCTTTTGCTAAATGCGCGTTTAGCTTGGGAAGGTCGCGTTCCTTTACTGTCAATTCGATTCGATACAATTATGTCAGCGCATTAAAGTAACTTAAATGAATTTAAATAGTAGTAACTATAGCGGAATTGTGCGAACACGCACGCAAATTAGATAGGAAAGTATGGTGCAAATGCGAGGGGTAGGGTTGTGGGCGTGTTACCACATCTAAACATGTCTAATACTATTGATTCTATTAAGTAATGTCACGTCCGTTTGGGTCGCGGTCGTGAACTTTCTTAGCCCACAACTGAGTCAGAACGAAGCCGCGATTGCACATGTTTTAGTTTTCATTCAGCACTTACTGAACAGTTGCAGCATCCAACCGTCCAAGGGTAGACAGAATTTGGCTTGAGCTTCTCTCATTTTCTCCTACCAATAACTTAAAGTTTTAAACGTCCACTCTGCAAGCAATCTAAGACATTCCACGAATAGAGGTTGTGCATATCATTTATAAGGTAATATCTTGGAGACCTCTTGCAAAATGGCGTATGATTTTGATTTGTTCGTTTTTTCTTAGATCAATTTATGCTGCTGGTAAGTTTAATTTTGATCTTCTTTACTCAAATTACATCACACTGATCGAGTGATAGGGATTTACATTTGGCGAAAGACAGTTAATGCCAGCAAATTTCTCTTAAGACTCGGTAGACAATGGGCTCTGAAGTCCTTCCTCTTTTAACTAAAACAACGTTCTATCGTTAATAGGGAAAATTATTAGGAAAAAACAACAATACTCAAAGCGGTAGAAGTTATAGTACTATTTGGGAAATCATCACATTTTCTCATCAGACTTCTTTTCTTCTTAGCTTCTGTGAGAGTCGAACCCGCAACAACATGCGTTCACTCATCGTATCCATCCTATAGTATGATGCATCCTATTGGAGAGGTGAATTTTAAAGGATTTCAAGATAAGAATCTGCGGTCCATTTGTGCACCTATGCGCCTTAGAGACAAACAATAAAACGACGAGATATATGACATTTATGGGGACAATGTTTCCCAGAGACAAAATCCGTTGGTAACGTTATATCTTCCGAATGCATACAAGAGTTCCAGCTATAAAAGTACCAGTTTGGGAAAGCAGATGAAAACAACGATCTCGTTTGCCTTGGAAAGACCCGTAGGAAAGGGACTTGGGTTTACCTGAAGTAAAGCAAAGTGGCGCCAAGGAATCGTCAATACAGAAGATGATTGGCAGTTACTTACGTTGCATTTCTCCAAAATAGATATCGAAAATTTCTTATGATATTGCAACAATGGTATCAACAATCCTCGAGACAATAACTATATCCTACAGCTTCTCTAGCATATGGCTAGCCGAAGTGATACAGCTCTAAGAAAACTGGAAATACATTTTTTTACCAAATAAGAAGGTTACATTTATAGTTTGCCAAGCATTAATTTATACGAGTAAGGCTTAGGTATGTAGTTATGATAATATTTACTTCTTATAGGCTCATATTTAAGTTACGTCTACGCTCTATGTAGTGCAGTTCGCTTTTTAAAATCGCTGACGTTTTTTAAGTGATAAGCATTAACTTGCTAATATATGTATTTATGTATGTATATATTTATGCAGTAATAAACACGTACATACGGGTATTTATACAAGTGTACTCAACTTGTAATACTAATATTTTATGAAAATTTTTCAAACGTGCTTGATTGGCTTTGTACTTTCATTTTTAAGAGCAGCAGCGTGGCAGAGGAAGTCTAACCGTGCATACAGTGACGGACAAAATTAAAGCAGTGATTGCTAATAACAAATTTAGACAACTAAATATACAACTTAATAAATTTTTTTAGCTTTTTGATTAGAGTTAAGAAAAGTCTCTAGCAAAACCCATCATTAATTATGAAATTTTTAAAATGTGCCTTGAAAATTTGTTACTTTTGTCATCCGGAATTTTTCGAAAATTTCTGTGTATGAAGATTTGTAGTCCATTTTATTTGGATTATGGTAGATGAATGTTTCAGCTGGCTAGAATATGTCTTTGAGTTTTGAGAATTTTTTTTCTCTTAATATACAAATTGAATTAAAAAATTGAATTAGAAAACTGCTTAAACAAAAAAAAAACAAATTTATTTTTGATATTTAAATGTCTTTTGTGAAAGAATTATATGAACTTTACTTAAAAATTTAATAATGGGAGGCAAAATTGTTAAAGTTCACCGCTACTGTGTTTATAGTTTACATCAAAAATAAAGCATTTATTTACTTCAATTGAACGAGCTACAAAACTGCCACTCAAAAGAATTATAAAATAGTTTTGTAAATAATGCAAAAAAAGTTTAAATTGTAAAGACCTTTAGTTGATAGATAGAAGTGATTTCTTTTAACTAACTTATTTTTTTAAATAACTGGCGAAGATTAAATAGATTTGCGCATGCTGTGAATTTTATCAAATTAACTAATCGTTTAATGCCAACACTGTGCATGACTTTAATTATTTTAATCGATATTTACGAAATAAATATCATCAAAATGTGCATATTTTATTTTTTATATTTAATTATAAACTTTAATTAGTTTTTGACTTTAATATTTTCTCTATGTTCTTGAATTTTTTTTTTTTTGAATATTAATCACTGCATTATAATACCCTTTAACTTAATATATATAAAATATATATTTTTCACGCGAAAGTTCTCTAAAAGTCGGAAAATAAAAGCAGAGAAAACGTCAACAAATTGGAAAGTTTAAATAAGTTTTTATTACAAAAACGGCTTTTATTTAGTTTACCACCGTTATGAAAAGTTGTATTTAATTTTATTATTAGATATTCCGAAATGGCGCCAAATGATGGAAATAACGCAAAATATTTTTCCAAAGAGTTGCCGCATTTTTAAAACATTTACATATAACAAATCAATTAAAAGGTTAACTTAATGCAAAAAATATTTGTACTCAGTGTATTTAAAAAATATTCTTCAAAGAATACTTGCGAACAATATAAATTAAAGGTGCTTAATACCGTCTCTTGACACAGTACAGTAGTTACTACAACAATTAAATCAAAAAAAAAATATTTTTACTCAACATCTATAACAATGCCAATGCGCATTATCTCTACAAACTACTCGATATTAAATATTTTTGCTCAATATCAATACAAAATTAAAAAACTAAAATTTTCATTACGCAAAGTACTCAACACCTTAGCTCACTAATTAGCCTTATTGAGTATAGAAATGAGTTGCATTTCTTAAAACTAGTTTTTATTTGCACAGAGAGCTGCTTATTTATAAAACATTCGTTAAATAAGTAAATAAATACAAACTACAATACTCACATACATATTTCTTCGCATACTACTTACTTCCTTTGAACGTATGTATATGAATAGTTCTTTTAAATTATGATTATGAAAGATAAGCAAATAAATTGTGCAATTAACACCTACTACTCTTTTTACAACTACGTTAATACAAAGTAATACATACCTACATACCCAGCTGTGGTGTGAGTTATAAAAATGGTTACTCAATTTCCGACAATTTAATGCTCGATTTAGATACATATATTTTTTTAACTTGATCTGATTATAAATTTAAGCTCCCGCCATAGCAACCCTTACATTTTTTATTTGAATACGAATTCTAGAATTTCAGAAGGAAAAACTCTTTGAAGAAAAAAATTAACAGCTTAAAATTGTTTATATATCAAGTTTCTGTCAATGCTACACAGACGAACCGAAATAGAACGAAATAGGTAGATTGAAAATGGCATATCATTTTAATTGTGTTTTCATTAATTTTTAAAAATATTTCATATCACCGGGCTGGTGAGCGCTGATTTTCTATCTGAAATAGGATGAGAGAAAAACAAAATGGCTTATAAAAGATGATGGAAAAGTTGGACTATTTTCTGATTGATTTAAAATATTATCAGCCGTGCTCCCAGTTTCATATTTCAATTCCACAATGTGATTTTTAAAATGTCCTGTAAAAGTGAATTAGTGTGCTCCCAATTTCACAATTTCTTTGCATATCATGTCAAGCCTGTCACACATATCGGTTATCGTTGTGGCAATTCACAAACAGCTGTTGTTCAAATTTCCCTTTCGCATTCAGCTATGTATGCTTTTTTAAGGAGTCATCAGCAAAACACTTAAAAATACGCATATTTCAATGAATAACTAATACAGAAATGTCATAAATGGCTTTTACAAACATCAAAGAATATTTTAAAAATTATTCCAATCGAAAATAATTAAACATTCAAACACTTTTAGTCATT